>JARQOC010000005.1:389923732-390523732 GCA_033576535.1 Allobates femoralis
ACTAAATATTAATGTCACTTTTCTGTTGAGGTGCCCATACTTTTTCACCTGTCAAATTTTGAAGTAATGCATATTTTACATTTTCGGTTAGTACAATAAACCTCATTTCAATCCTGAAATATTACTGTGTCCATCAGTTATTACATATATCACACTGAAATAGCTGTTGCAAAAACCCAATTTTAAACAAACAAAAATTAGTAAGATTAAGAGGGGTGCCCAAACTTTTTCATATGACTGTATTTAATATCTATTGGAAATAAAGAGGTTTCCCCTTATTGATATCAGATAAAACAAATGACCAACCGCAATCTACTCTACCAAGACCAATAATACTAGATAGAAGGCAGACATACTACCACACCGTGACCAGATCACGTATTACCACCACACAGTGTGCAAATAATGCCACATGCAAGGCACAAATACCGCCACACCATGCCCAAAGCAAATAATACCACCACACAGTTAGTGATCAAATGCTACCACATACAAGGTATAAATACTTCCACACCATGACACCACATATTACCACCACATAGTGACCGGATAATACCACATACAAGGGACAAATATTGTCATGTCATGACCAAAGCACATAATGCCACCATATAATGACAAATAATACTAAAACAATAAACATGTAAAAAAGCTCTGTATATTGGGTCAGTGTACAGGTTATACAGTGATCACCAGTGACATTATACACAGGAGTTCTGTATATAGTGTACAGGTTGTACAGTCATCAACAGTGACCTTATAGACAGGAGCTCTGTGTATAGTGTCAGTGTGTGTGTGTATAGGTAACACACATATTCACCAGTGATGTCTCTAGGTGAAGTTCTTTATCTGTGGCAGACTGATATCATGTCTTCTATGCAGGACTTATCTCTGGAGAAAATAACATAGTTAGCTATGACTGATCACTTCCAAAGCACAATCTACACTTTTCCCAAGATTTCTACACTACATGAAATGACAAACAAAGCAACATAGCACCACACTACACAGTAACAGTGCTCCAGTATCATCCTGTGCCTGCTCATCTCTGTGCCTGCTCATCAGATGGCAAAGATGTAGCAGAGCTGAAGACAGAAGACCCATGGATTACGTCGGAGCGAGGACTTTTTTTAAATTAAAGATGGAGTCCCTAAATGTGTTTTGTGTTTTATTTTTAATTAAAACAAAATTTTCTGCGTTTTTTTCCTGTTTACTAGAAATATATGGTGGCCATGTCTAATTTGGTGTGCACCATGAATTTGGGGCTTAGTACCAGCTGATAATACAAAGCTGTCCTGCTACTAACCCTATTATTACCCAGGGTGTCACTCACCACCAGGGCCGCTGGAAGAGCTGGGTAAAGCACCTGGAAATGGTGTCATGATGAATGGGCCTTGGGCCTTACGATGCAGAGAATCCCAGCCCCTAGCTGCCTTGTGTTTGATGGCTGGCGATCAACATATGGCGGGAGCCCATGCATATTTCTTTTAAATATTTTAAATTAGTTTAAAACAAATGTTAGGCTTCTCTGTCTTTTGATTGCCAGCCAAGGTAAAGCCAGGCAGCTGGGGGTGGCAGGCTGTAGCTGTCCACTTTATCTGAGGTGAGAATCAAAAATTCTGTGGAGCACTACGTCATGTTTTTAAATATTATTTCTTTTCACATTTCTATATGTGACAGACCCAACAGCCAATCACAGATGCGGTCAAAGAGTATGGGCATCTGTAATCGGCTGTTCGAGTAATCTACAATCAGCCCATACATTCTCGTATGGTACTATGTATGGGCTGCTTTCAGGTTACTCAAGCAGCCAATCACAGACGCCCATTCTCTGTGTCAGCGTCTGTGGTTAGCTGTTGGGCCTGTCACACATATAGAAGTGTGAAAAAAAATGACATAGCACTCTTATTCTAAGCGCATATAAAGCAGACAGCTACAGGCTGCCACCCCAGCTGCCTGGCTTTACCTTGGCTGGTGATCAAAAGTCAGGAAAGCCCAATGTTTTTTTTTTTTAATTATTAAAAAAATAATGAAAAAAGAAAAAATATGTGGGTACCCGCCATAGTTTGATCGCCAGCCAAGTAAAATCAGGCAGCTGGGGGCTGGGATTCTCAGCATGGTAATGTGGCGCCCCACTGGTCAGGTGTCACAATTGGGGTACTGCACCCATAAATGAGTGTACAGTAACCCCTGTCACAATGGAATGCAAATGTCCTTTGGGAGGCTCCCATCCTAGCTTTCCTACATTCGAGCCTAGGTTGAGTTAGTCCCTAGGGGGAGAATTAGGGGAGGAGGGAGGAGACAGAGTGAGTTCAGCCAGCACTGAGGAAAGATGGAGGACAGGGAGCCTAGCCAAACAGCAGTGAGGAGGAGAGACAGAGCCCTGGAGACTGCCTAGTCAGTCTACTGGTGGTACTATCATGCCCATTGCCCAGTATGTCCTCCCAGCCTTTATGGCACTATTATGCCCATTGCCCAGTATGTACTGCCAGCTTCTGTGGTACTATCATGCTAGTACTACCACCAGTGGCTGTCAGGACATGCTGGGTGGGCATGATAGTACCACAGATACTGGTAGGACATACTGAGTAATGGGCATGCATGATAGTATCACCCAAGGCTGGCATGATATGCTGACTAATGGGCATAATAATCATGCCCATTACCTAGTAGTATGTCTTGCCAGCTCCAGCCAAGGGTCCCAGACAGTTACCTCCTCATCCATTCCCAGTCATAGAAGGGGCATATAGTGGAGCATAGTATAAAAATCAGTGGGTCTCTCAGCAGGGATAGAAGTGTATAACAGGCAAACATGTCTATTGAAAGTAACCACTGCAAGAGATCTACAGAGAAAGGATCAAAGTAGCACATAAGCTTGTATAGTCACTAACATGTACCTTGTATTGTCTGGGTATAGCCGCGCGCTCCAATGCGCATTTCGTTATGAGACACGTGATTCTAGTGCTATGGTTATTTATCTAAATTGATTCCTGTCTATCTTATGGGGTTTTCACTATATGGCATAGTAAAAGTGGTTGTTGGTTATATGTTCTATGGAATATTTATTCCTATGTAGATCAATGTGCACTGTCACTTTATGTCTTTTATAATAATATAGATATATATATCCTGAGTATTTAAGTCCGCATATGTGGTTGGACTACATTGTTGTTCCCTCTGATATTTTTACCTTATTTCCACACGTCCTTAATAAAATATATTATATTTCATAATACCCCTGTTTTTGTCGCTTATTCTTTTCCCCTTTTTCTAGTCTGTTTTTGCGATGGGTTCTTATATTAGTCCTGTTATACCCCACTGATATCCTTATTTTCCCAATATTGTGGAGTATTAAGTGGGTGTTGCTGCTTGGGATAATTTTCATTATAAAGATCATGGGGCCCAGTCAGGGATTGTACATAGAAATCATGGGACCCCGTGAAGTGAGGATCTCACTGCCCCAGTAGGGTGCCCTCCAGATGCTCCCACGGAGTTTGCTTCATACTAAGGCCTGTGATGCCCTGTGGGAGCTCACTGAGGGCACCATACTGGGGGCAGTAGTAGAGGCAGCATCTCCAGTATGACATTCACCTCACACTACATGCTGCACTATAGGACCCCCAGCCAGCAGCATACAGATGGGATGGTGGATGCTGGAGCACTGTCTGGGACCCTTGGCGCAAGGCTGGTGACTGAAGAGCCCATCTCTTCTGTCAGAATATGATCAGAAATATTTAGTAATACTGGTCCGAGAGCAATTTGAGTTTTTCTCGTATTGCACTAGCGCGATTCTCACACCAGTGTGCCTCCACCCTAAAGCTGAACAGAGTTATCTAGGTAGAGGTAGTGGCCCCTTCCAGGTACTGCAGATCTGTACTTATTCATCTGAATAGGTGAGGAGGTGAGGATGTGTAATACCCAGCAGCAGCCACTACACAGTTGATGGTGCTGTGCTGCTTAGTTCTGTAGAGGTGCTGGGCACCAGAGGCCCGATGTAGTCAGCAGTGAGGCAGGGCCAAGGTGCAGCGCAAACCCAACACAGCAGCTCCTGATCCAGCTGGCTCCTCGGTACAACAGTTTAGTTCTTTGGTATCGGTTCATTAAAGGAAAAATCACAGAGTCAATAAACAATTTTAAGGCTTCTTTACTATAACTGTTGAATGTGTGAGTTGGGGCTGGGCTTTTTACATTGACACATTTGGCTGCAGGCTGCTCCCCTCGGCCTGTTACCTTCATACTCAAGCCCTTAAGCATCATTGATGCACACCATGAATTTAAAAAGTCTTTTGGTCAATTCTATCCCTACCCCAATTATGGGGATAAATCCATAGGACCAACAGGGAACCGCCAGACAGTATTCCTACACTGCGCTCACAATGGAGATCCGTCTATCTTCGGACCACTGCTTGGGGTCCATCGAACCGACACCAGAGAGAACAGCCGCTGTTCGGGTATCCGCCAGGGGCAGGTGTCAATCATCAACACTGAGGAAACATGCTTGGCTGAGGTTTTGTTCCATGATCTAAATGATGGGCCGTATCCTGGGGTAAACTTTAGAGCCTGAACAATTTAAAGGGGGGGCTTACATTCCCGATTCTATCTCCTACTGGGGAACTTTCCTCTCGTCTTACATGATACAACCCCTTTTATTGACTATGCCCCATCCACAAGCAACATCCACTATCAATAACCTTGTTTGGCTAATGGAGTTCAGGGAGCAGCATCTACCTTTAACCAGAAGAGGGCCATGTATACACTATGGAATATGCAGTTTCTTAATGTAGACGCAAAACATAAGTTATCGCTTGAGTGATAACAACACCTCTGGCCTTCCTAAAGCTCCATGACTACTCTGCATTAGTTTCGGCTAAGTTAGAACAGCTAATCATTAGGGGTGCCGGATGATGAACCTCTACCAATCTGATATTGATCACCTATCTTAAGAATCAGTATTGATGCAAAAGTGGAAAACTAACACTTTAAGGGTACCTTTACATGCTGCAACTTTTCTAGGAATTTCACTGGCAACTTACTGGTTGCAGAGAAATCATGTACACATTGTTCTATCTTGTTGCTGTGTACAAATGGAACAATGTGTCCATGATTTCTCTGCAACCAGTTTGTTGCCAGTGAAATTCCTAGAAAAGTTGCCGCATATATAGGTACCTTAAAGGAGTTGTACAGGATTGGAAAAACATGGCTGCTTTGTTCCATAGACAGTGCCACACCAGTCCAAAGGCTCTTTGTGATATTGTATTTATGTCCTTTTTTTGGGAGAAAGCAAGCATGTCTTTTTAAGGGTCCATTCACATAATGTATTTTTTAGGTGGGATTTACGCAGGCTTGCTCTAGGAAATCCCATGAAAATAATCAAAGAATCTGCCTATTCATTTCAAGAAGACGGATCCGTATGGATCCGTGAAAAAAAACCAGATCTGTGAAACAGATCCAATTTGTTGTTCTGAGCATGCTCAGAAGCAAGGTACAGCTCCTCCCACCCCTATCTCTCCTAACTGATGATGGATCCGTTACAGCAGTGTTTCCCAACTCCAGTCCTCAAGGCACACCAACAGGTCATGTTTTCAGGCTTTCCTTAAGATTGCACAGGTGTTAGTTTAATCACTTGCACAGGGGATAATTCCATCATCTGTGTAATGATAAGGAAATCCTGAAAACATGACCTGTTGGTGTGCCTTGAGGACTGGAGTTGGGAAACACTACGTTACAGGATTACACATCTTGAGCAATCCGGTTACCGCATTGCGGGGCTTAGAACCGCTCTGAAAACTGCAGCCTGCATGATTTTTCATGCAGGCTGCAGAGCCGGATGCGGCAACTGGACTGCATGTAATGCAATCCGTTTTTTTATAATGGACTCCTATGAGGAGCGTTTCCTGCTCCGGTTTTGAGCTTTTTGAAAGCTCAAAACCGGATCAGGATTTGAAATTAAAAATGCAAGTGTGACCCTAGCCTTACTGAACAAAATTGTTGGAGTTTGAGGTGCCAAATGAACATTGCCAAATTTGAAATTGGCGAACATGTTCGAGCAAAGTTTGCTCAACTCTGTTCAAAAGTACAACTCGTCCCACAAAAGACAAACCCTCATATGGCTATAATGACTGAAAAATAAAAAAGATGGAAGAAGGCTAGAGAAAAACAAAAATCAGAAAATGGAAAATCACCTGGGTGTGAAGGGGTGAAGATAACAAAGTCTATACTCACCTTCTGTTCTGCTGCCATTCCAGCGCTGTCAGTAACCGTGACTCGGGGCTCATGTGACATTCTGACGTCACACGCATTTTCTTCTCTTTGTTTTCGGACAAAAGAGCAATCAACAGAAAGTGAGCGGCAGCTGCAACTGTGGTGCCCCACTAAGAGCGCGTCACAAAAGGGTACTGCACCCCTGACTGACGGTGTTGTAACTTTGTTTTGGTAATGGGTAGAATAAGTCTGAAGCTCCAGCACCACGTGCAAACACTTAGTGTTAGAGGACCAATTAGACACCCATTACTAGGGTAACCGATTCTGGTGGGAGGAGAGGCTAGGTAATAAAGCAGTGGGGAAAGCAGCAAAGAGTTAGAACAGCAGGAACAAGAGTGTGAAGAGTTCAGCCAGAAGGGAGCTGCAAAAGATCAGAGCAGCAGATGAAGCAGAGCTGGAAAGCTACAGAACAGCAGAGAGAAGCTAACGGGGAGGGCACCTCAACCTGGTGACCCAGAAGAGAAAGGGGCCAAGAATTGAACGGGTAACCGAATGCCCTAGCCAGAGGTGTATCTAGGTTCTCTGGCATCCGGGGCAAGACTTCAGTTTGGCGCCCCTCCCCCAAGCGGTCTGAGTAGTCGTCATGTGACCGATCATCCATATACGATTTGCACACAGTCATGTGCCGACGAGCTACAATACCTAATTCTCTCAATGTTCAATGAAAAACATAGTATATTACATGCTGTTAGGATTGGGCTACAGGGCTTAGTGTTTGAATTAAAGGGCTCGTCCAGGTGTAAGATAAGTCTGTAGTCCCTCTACATGACTGAGGGCCTCGGAATTTTCGCAGCGCGTGGTCTGCACACTGTCAGGATTCTACTGTGTTAATAGAAGATTGGATGGTGGTATGAGCACATGAATGCAATTCTTCATTCTTCTTTCAGTTCATTTTCATTGATCGAGACCTCGCATGTCTAGTCAGTACGTGACTGCATGTATGTAAATCGCGTACTTAAGTTTCATGACCTCTCACCTCCAGCAGCAGAGAATCCTGACAGTGAGCAGTGTGTGCTCTGTGAGAATTCAGAAGTCTGCAGTCACATAGAGGGACACATGGAGTGACTGCAGACTTATCACAAATATGGGACAACCCCTTAATGCTTCTAAAAAATAAAAACATAGAACCCTTAAATTATGAGGGCACAACACTTTATGAACGTAGCCATGTATCACATAATCTTACAGGTTATAGATTGCTACATGTGTACAGGATCAGAATCAATAATAGCACAAAACTGCATCACCAGACCCACCAGAGGTACAGAAATACATCCATATAACCCCCATCAGTACAGAAACACAGCAACACAACCCTCATCAGTACATAAATACACCAGCAGACCCACCAGAGGTACAAAAATGCATCCATATAGCCCCTATCAGTACAGAAACACAATGTCAAAAACCTCATCAGTGCAGAAATACAACACCAGACCCACCAGAGGTACAGAAATACATCACCAAAGCCCTCATCAGTAACAAATTTCATCAATCATTAGAACCAACAGAGATGCAAAAATACATAACTAGAACCCCCATCCATATAACCCCCATCAACTATAGAAACACAGCATCACAATCCTCATCAGTACAGAAATTCATCATCAGTACCAACATCAGTAAATGGTAAAACACTTGTATTGTGAGGTCAGACCCATACACATTTGTGCTGCATGAACCAACAACCCCTACTACTTCCTTAACAATGGTAAGGAGTACTGGGAGTTGTTGTTACCAGTCACTATCAGATCTTACAGGAACTACAGTACTGATGAGAATAATACAGTAATCATTTACATCCAGGTACCTTATAGATGACCTTGTCTCGGATTGTGATCTTTTTCTTTTCTTCATCTTATTATGGTGTCAGGACAAGATGAAGAAAAGAAAAAGATCACAATCTTCACATCCACAGCTGATCTCTGGAGACGTCCATCTTCTCCGGTCTGCAGCACATCCCGACACAATATCTTTAAAAATAGCAAAATTATCAAAATTATCATGAGTAAAAATATCTGCCCTACACTGAGCCCCGTAATAAATAATTGCTCCTCCTCACTGTTCTCTGCACAAAATATGGTTTACACACTGTTCCTCTTCTGGCACATGCCCTCCACACTGCCCCTCATCACACTGCTCTCACCTTTCCATACTGGGCTCCCTGGTCACAGTGTCATACAGTCAGCAGAGACTCTATATACAGCAGCACAGTCTCTACATAGAGTCAGCACAGCCTGTATATACAGTCAGCACAGCCTCTATATACCCCAGCACAGCCTCTATATACAGTCAGCACAACCTCTATATACAGTCAGCCTCTATATACAGTCAGCACAGCCTCTATATAGAGTCAGCAAAGCCTCTATATACAGTCAGAACAGGCAGCCTCTATATACAGTCAGCACAGCCTCTATATACTGTCAGCACAGCCTCTATATACAGTCTGCACAGTCTCTATATACAGTCAGCACAGCCTCTATATACTGTCAGCACAGGCAGCCTCTATATACAGTCATCACAGCCTCTATATATAGTCAGCAAAGCCTCTATATACAGTCATCCAGCCTCTATATACAGTCAGCACAGCCTCTATATACCCCAGCACAGCCTCTATATACAGTCTGCATAGCCTCTATATACAGTCAGCCAGCCTCTATATACAGTCTGCATAGCCCCTATATACAGTCTGCATATCCTCTATATACCCCAGTAAAGCCTCTATATACAGTCAGAACAGGCAGCCTCTATATACAGTCAGCACAGCCTCTATATACTGTCAGCACAGCCTCTATATACAGTCAGCACAATCTCTATATACAGTCAGCACAGCCTCTATATACAGTCAGCACAGGCAGCCTCTATATACAATCATCACAGCCTCTATATACAGTCTGCCTAGCCTCTATATACAGTCAGCCAGCCTCTATATACTGTCATGGCCAAAAGTTTTGAGAATGACACCAAAATTATATTTTCACATGATCTGCTGCCCTCTGGTTTTTATTTGTGTTTGGCTAATGTTTATATCACATACAGAAATATAATTGCAATCATATTATGAGTACCAAAAGGTTATATTGACAGTTAGAATGAGTTAATGCAGCAAGTCAATATTTGCAGTGTGGACCTTTCTTCTTCAGGACCTCTGCAATTCTCTCTGGCATGCTCTCAATCAACTTCTGGACCAAATCCTGACTGATAGCAGTCCATTCTTGCATAATCAATGCTTGCATTTTGCCAGATTTTGTTGGTTTTTGTTTGTCCACCCGTCTCTTGATGATTGACCACAAGTTCTCAATGGGATTAAGATCTGGGGAGTTTCCAGGCCATGGACCCAAAATCTCTATGTTTTGTTCCCTGAGCCATTTAGTTATCACCTTTGCTTTATGGCAAGGTGCTCCATCATGCTGGAAAAGGCATTATTGGGAGCCAAACTGCTCATGGACGGTTGGGAGAAGTTGCTCTTGGAGGACATTCTGGTACCATTCCTTATTCATGGCTGTGTTTTTAGGCAAGACTGTGAGTGAGCTGATTCCCTTGGCTGAGAAGCAACCCTACACATGAATGGTTTCAGGATGCTTTACAGTTGGCATGAGACAAGACTGGTGGTAGCGCTCACCTCTTCTTCTCCGAATAAGCTGTTTTCCAGATGTCCCAAACAATCGAAAAGGGGATTCATGAGAGAAAATTACTTTACCCCAGTCCTCAGCAGTCCACTCCCTGTACCTTTTGCAGAATATCAGTCGGTCCCTGATGTTTTTTCTGGAGAGAAGTGGCTTCTTTGCTGCCCTCCTTGAAACCAGGCCTTGCTCATAGAGTCTCCGCTTCACAGTGCATGCAGAAGCACTCACACCAGCCTGCTGCCATTCCTGAGCAAGCTCGGCACTGCTGGTAGTCCGACCCCGCAGCTGAAACAGTTTTAAGATACGGTCCTGGTGCTTGCTGGTCTTTCTTGGGTGCCCTGGAGCCTTTTTGACAACAATGGAAGCTCTCTCCTTGAAGTTCTTGATGACGCGATAGATTGTTGACTGAGGTGCAATCTTTCTAGCTGCGATACTCTTCCCTGTTGGGCCATTTTTCTGCAGTGCAATGATGGCTGGACGTGTTTCTTTAGAGATAACCATGGTTAACTGAAGAGAAACAATGATACCAAGCACCAGCCTCCTTTTAAAGTGTCCAGTGGTGTCATTCTTACTTAATCATGACTGATTTTTCGCCAGCCCTGTCCTCATCAATACCCACTCCTGTGTTAATGGAACAATCACTAAAACGATGTTAGCTGCTCCTTTTAAGGCAGGACTGCAATGATGTTGAAATGTGTTTTGGGGGTTAAAGTTCATTTTCTAGGCAAATATTGACTTAGCAAGTAATTGCTGTTAAGCTGATCACTCTTTATGACATTCTGGAGTATATGAAAATTGCCATTAGAAAAACTGAAGCAGTAGACTTTTTTAAAATTAATATTTGTATCATTCTCAAAACGTTTGGCCATAACTGTACAGTCTGCATAGCCTCTACATACAGTCTGCATAGCCTCTACATACAGTCTGCATAGCCTCTATATACAGTCTGCATAGCCTCTATATACAGTCTGCGTAGCCTCTATATACCCCAGCAAAGCCTCTATATACTGTCAGCACAAGCAGCCTCTATATACAGTCAGCACAGCCTCTATATACAGTCTGCATAGCCTCTATATACAGTCTGCATAGCCTCTATATACAGTCAGCACAGCCTCTATATATAGTCTGCATAGCCTCTAGCTACTTTCTTCCTGCAGCAGTGTGATGAGGTGGCAAGGTAATGACTCATCGCTCTGCTACAGTAGGGGAAAGGACGAAGCTCCACTGCTCCCTGGAGCCAGCACATGGTTAATCTGCATCGCATGCAAATTAGCCATGTGCACTGGGAGCTCAGCGGGACACTCAGCGCCTTGATACATCTGCCTGATGTGCCCCTTGTTCACAGGGCTGTCTGTCCCTAATGGGCCCCTGGCTGTCAGGGCTGGCTGTTCCTGATGGCCAGTGGGCCCCCCTACTGCCCGGGTATGCCGGGTGCTGACGCCAGCCCTGGGGGAGTAGTTGTTCTTACCCCTCTGATGATGTCGAGGCTCTCTGGGCGCCGGCGGGAAGGAATGACAGACACAGATTCAACTCCAATGTCTTTTACTGGTAACCGCAGATGGTATAGTACACAGTACAGTTTGGAATAATAGGGAGGTAGCTGCAGGTTCAGGGTGCCATTATGGAGTCTGTGGATGTTTCCTTCCTAATGGCTTTCGGGGTCTCAGTCCTTTCTACTCTCTCTCTTTCCCACCCTTAGGCAGAGGTTCCTTGCCGATCCCCATGCCTGTTACAGATAGGTGCGGTTTGTCCCTTTACCGGTACAGTCGGGAGCGGTGAGATTTGAACCCTCGCGCCACCGAAATCCAGGCCGGTACCTATCGGTGTCTTGGGTTGATTATGGGACTGAGGAGAAGGTACCATTTTGGTGGTGCTACAGCTTCCGTGGATTGGTCCCGTGGCTCGTCGGTTTACAGTCAGGGATAGACCACTGACCGCCTCGGCTTCCGTGTTCTGGTATTGACCCCAGACGTTTCCAACCGGCTCCAACCGGTCCTGCATCATCTCCCTCTGTTCTGGGTCCACTTCTTGAAGAGAGGTGCCCTCCTGTCAGCAGCCCTGCCAGGCACGTCCTATCTGGCTGCCTTCCCAGCACTGTCTCTCTTCTAACTGTCTAGAATTTTCACTTACTCCTGGTTTTCCCACTCTAACCTAGGCTCCACCCCCTGAGACTTACTGAATATACAGTCCCACTATCCTAAGGGTATATTAAAAGGACGGGTGCACCACCAGCAATAATGATCCTGTCAGGAAGGGGGTGCTGCTTTGTCAACAAGAGCATATGTAAACAGGAGAAAAGGAATTGACAAATAAACAGCAGCACACCACCAATGCATAAATCAAACAACATCAAGTTTATTAAACACGAGAGACGTACATATAAAAACAATTAAAACCATACAAAAAAACACAAACCCAAAATGGTGGAAGTAGTCCTCCAAAGTAATAATGCATTATCAGAAGAAAGGCACATCCAAATGCAAAATGACAGATATGGCAATAACAACAATAATCTAGTTGAAAAAAACAATATAATATAACAGTGAAAGCACAAGAATGGTTAGCAAGTACCTTGAATGGCAATAGCAGCAACAGTGAGATGTGCAAACTGCGCACTATAAAGTGCGTTTGTGCAAGCCCTCAATGAGAGAAAAGTGCACCTGTTTCCAGTAGGGAAAATAATCAATGACCCCTGAGAAATCTGCTCAATGTCAACTAGAAATAATTGTGCAAAATGCAAAGTAAAGCACTGGATGATGCCCAGAGTACTACAAATAATCAGCCATGGCAAAAATGAAACAGCCCAGACATCAGAAAAACTGAACTGCTCTCACCTAATCATAATAGTCTCCCTGATGAAGCCGCATGAACGCGGCGATACGCGTTGGAGAAGGGTCCCTCTCCACTATACTCAGCATGGCGCGGTCACCACTCCTGGTTCTGCTCCTCTGATCAGGGATTTCCCTGGATTTCTCCTATTACATGACTATTATGATTAGGTGAGAGCAGTTCAGTTATTCTTAGGTCTGGACTGTTTCATTTTTGCCATGGCTGATTACTTGTAGTACTCTGGGCATCATCCAGTGCTTTACTTTGCATTTTGCACAATTATTTCTAGTTGACATTGAGCAGATTTCTCAGGGGTCATTGATTATTTTTCCTACTGGGAACAGGTGCACTTTTCTCTCATTGAGGGCTTGCACAAACGCACTTTATAGTGCGCAGTTTGCACATCTCACTGTTGCTGCTATTGCCATTCAGTGTACTTGCTAACCATTCTTGTGCCTTCACTGTTATATTGTTTTTTCAACTAGATTATTGTTGTTATTGCCATATCTGTCATTTTGCATTTGGATGTGCCTTTCTTGTGATAATGCATTATTACTTTGGGGGACTACTTCCACCATTTTGGGTTTGTGGCTTTTTGTATGGTTTTTTGGTAAATATTATTTTTATTGAAAATTATAAGAACTGAACATAGATATGCATACCTTCGTGAGGTAAAACAGTGAGGATTAGAAGAAAAGTCACAGTATTGGAAGCGACTATAAAGTAGGTAACAATTATTCAACTGTATCATCTCTTGGTATCTCATAAGCTAAGATATAAATTGTAGTTCTAAACAAACAAAGTGTAACCTTTCTATGAATTATGAAATAAACTAGTCTTGTGAAAGCGTAGAGCCTCATCAAAATTATTATTACTCTATGTCATACTATTGTATAAGCCATGTATTAAAGTTGTTATCTCTTAGGACCCACTATCTCAAGGTCCAAGCAGCCTTGGGCAACGCCTAGGTCTCCAAAGAGTAGAGCCCTTTATTAAGAAGGCTTCTTACAACTATGAGAATTCGATATCATTCCATGTCTACCGAAGTTAAGGGGGAATGGTTACGAAGTAACCATACCTAAGCTAAAACAAAAAAAAAGAGAGTGCAGAGGAAGAAATGAAAAAGGAAGAAAAAAAGAAAGAAGGAAAGAAGGAAAGAGGAACCTGAGAAAGAGACATTGGCAGTGTCGGGGAAAGTAAGGCCAAGGAGAGAAAAGGGTATAAAACAGAAGAAAGGAGGAAACAACAGGTCAACCTGACTCCCCGTTGGCCAGAGGTCCCGCTAATATGTCCCTAAAGTCAGTGGAGTCCTGGAAAACTATCCAGTTAAACCAAGTCTCTGAGAATTTGTCACGTGATCTGGATGCCTCTGCTACAAGCTCCTCCATCCGATAGATGTCCATCAATTCCCTGAACCATTCATGCAAAGTTGGAACCCGGGTTGATTTCCAGAACCTCGGGATCACAGCACGTGCGGCTGAAACACAAAATCGGAGAATATCTCTTTTTTAAGTCCAATAGGACCAGGGAAAATGGAGAGCAGTGCTGACTTTGGACAGCATTCAGCCTGTTTGCCTGTTATCTGGGTATATGCATTAAATACCTCAGACCAAAACTGCCGGATCCCACAACAACTCCACCATATGTGCAACATTGTACCTATTTCCTCTCCGCATCGCCAGCATGTGTCGGGGGTTCCAGGAAACATACTCTGCAGGGTTGCCGGGCATAGGTACCATATGGTGAGCAGCTTATAGCTTCTTTCTTGTGCAATACAAGCACTGGCTAGTTTGTGAGTAAATAGAAAGCATTTCTGCCAATCATTATCTGAGATGCTGCTCTTCAGCTCCCTCTCCCAAGCTCGCTGAAAGTATGGAGTGTCCTGAATTCTCACGGAGCCTAGGGCCTGATATAGAGCTGAGATTTTGCGCCTCGGGGGCGATTCTAATTGGAATAACTTTTCCAAGATGTTGGTCGTCGATCTCACCCTACACGTCTGGTCAGCTGAGTATAGATATGCTCTGTATTTAAAAAATTCAAACCATCTAAGTGGCCTCGAAGGGTCCTTAGATTGCAGCTCTGTCAATGAGGGTAAATCGCCATCGGATAGAGTCTGGCCCACTTGGATATCATTCACACTCTGCCAGCATAAAAACTTCTGTCTTCCAAATCCTGGTGGGCAAGATGGGTTGGAGAAAAGGGGGGTCAAAGGGATAAGTCTATCGTCCAAATGAAGAGTTTTCGTCACTGAGAGCCACACCTTCAAAGTCAGAAGATAAAGTTGACCAAGTCATGTCTGTTAAGGGTTCTACGTCTGGGAAGTCTCTAGGGGGAATCCAAAGCAGACGTTTCAGCGGAATCCCCAGGCCCTCCTGCTCCACCTCTATCCATTTTTTGGAGGGTCCACAATACTGCCAGTCCAAAGCTCTAACGAGAGAGGAAGCCAAAAAGTATGTCTGTAAATTGGGCAGTCCAGCCCCTCCCCTGGATTTAGGCATAGAGAGAATAGACATCCGTAATCTGGGTTTCTTGCCCCCCCCCAAACAAATCTACATATCATAGATTGCAGTTTGGAGATAAAAAACCCTATCAAACAGGACAGGGGCCGCTTGAAAGGTATATAGAAGTCGGGGCAAGACATCCATTTTGATCACGTTCATCCTTCCGAACCAGGACAATTTTAGCTGTCTATAAGAGGTAAATGCCGATTCTATGCTGGCCAAATGGGGCTGATAGTTTAAATTAAATAGTTGTTTAAGATCATTTGGAATAAAATTCCTAAATACTTAATGGCTTCTCCCCTCCATCTGAACGGGAACTGATTAGAAAGACGGTGAACCAAATCTCCGAGCAAAGAGACATTGAGTGCTTCGGTCTTCAAGCAATTCACTTTAAAATTTCTTAAATGTCCAAACCGTTCAAACTCCTTTAAAACAGATGGAATAGAGACTAGCGGTTGTGAAATATATAGTAGGAGGTCATCGGCAAATAAGGCTAGTTTGTGATGGCTCTGTCCCAGCTTAATCCCATGAATACTTGTGTTGGCCCTAAGCGCCGTAGCGAGATGTTCCATTACGATAATGTACAGTAGGGGTGACAACGGGCATCCCTGCCTGGTACCGTTTATTATTTGAACGAAGAGGATAAAGCAAACTCCTATCCTCACCTTAGCAGAAGGGGAGGAATATAAGGATAGGATTCCGTGCAAGAACCTAGGGCCCAGGCCAAGTTGTATCAGCGCCTCCTTCATGAATCACCAATGGACTCTGTCAAAGGCCTTCTCAGCATCCACTGAAAGCAGGCCTAGTGGAAGCGAGTAGCTTTTGGCCTTAGCTATAAGGAGCAGGGTTCTAATAGTATTGTCCTTAGCTTCCCGGCCTGTGACAAAGCTCACCTGGTCCGCATTGATTACAGAAGGGAGAAGAGGTGCCAAACGGTCAGCCGATAATTTAGAAAAGAGTTTTACATCCACATTTAGCAACGAAATCGGCCTGTAGTTCGAAACCAAAGATGGATCTTTCCCTGATTTAGGGATGACACTGATATGGGCTTCCAAGGATTGAGGCACAAAATCCGATCCCTGAAGTATTGCATTAAAGGCCGTCAACATCACTGGGGCCAGCTGGGACTTGAGCGTTTTATAAAAATTAGGCAAAAACCGTCTGGGCCCGGGCATTTCCCTGAGGGAGTAGATTGTATTGCCCGCGACAATTCCTCCTCGGAGATATCGTCTTCTAATATCGTAGCTGTCTCTTTAGCCAAAGATGGGATCCCCGTCTGGGCAATGTATTCTTTAATCTTATCCGATAACTCAGAGGAAGGGAGCTCGGAGAAGTGTCCCTTGATATTATAAAGATCGCAGTAGTATTATTTAAATTCCTCCAAAATTTTTGTTCGGGATATATGTTCGTCCGCCTTTTTTGGTTGCAACAAATGGAACAAAAGGCGGATTTAGACGAGGATGGAGCAGTCGGGCCAGGGGGTGCCCACATTTGTCCGAGTTGGAGTAAAAATAACTTTTGGACTTTTCAGTATATCTGCGGTATTTTTGGTCTAGTAAGTTTTTAAGTTCTGTCTTTTTCGATGATAAGTCAGCTAAAGTCAGTTCTGATAGATTCCGCTTGTGTGAGATTTCTAAAGTATGTATCTGAGAGAGGAGACCTACCACTTTTTCTGCATTATTTTTCTTCAGGCGGGCACCATGCTTTATGAAAACTCCCCTCAAAACACATTTCAGAGTTTCCCACTTAGTGGGTGGAGGTGTGGGGTCGATCGCGTGGTCCCGTCTAAAGGATTGGATAGTCTCTCTCACCTCAGACATACACATCTCATCTTTCAATAAATGGTCATTCAGCCTCCAGGTCCATGGTCGTCTACTAGTATCAGGGAGCGTGAGGGACAGAAAAGTGGGGGCATGATCGGAGAGAAAAATATCTCCTATAGGTGCCGCAGGGTTCCATGATAGCAAACTATGGCTTACAAAGAATAGATCAATTCTGTGTAAGAATTGTGTATTGGAGAGAAATACGTGAAGTCCCTCCCCTGGGAATTCAAAATCATCCAAACGTCAATTAGCCTCAGAGTGTGAAGGAACCCTTTCAGTGAAGTGAGTTTTTTTATTAGGTATAGATCTCTTACCCGAGGACGAGTCAGCTGCCGGGTCCAGGGTGAAATTGAGGTCTCCTCCGATGACGACTGATCCCTCTGCAAATTCCGTCAGGCGTGTCAGGTACAATCTGCACGTTTTTGTCTGAAATCTATTGAGTAAATACCAATTGAGCTGTAGGCTGATTTTCTGCTAAGGGGAAAAAAGTAAAAAAAAAAAACCTCTTTAAATCTGATTTTCTAGCGAGTGTGGCGAGCTGAGAGTGACAGAGCGCAAGTGCGACAGAAGTAAGTGTGTGACTCGTGATTCAGTGACTTTGGATTAAGGGAGTTTGGAAGGGAGGACTTACTGAATTGCTGGTTGTATTTTGTTAATACTTTGCATTTCTTTTTACTTATCATTTCTGTCTGGTGCAATCCCCATTAGGAAATGAGCTCCATGATTGGCAATGCCATCCAGTGTACATCTTGCCACATGTATGCATTCCTTGACCAGCCGGTCGAGGGTGCATACTACTGTGTGAGATGTGAGTACGTTGTGCACTTGGAAGCCCAGATACTGGATCTAAATGAACGATTGACAACGCTGAGATCCATAGACAATATGGAAAGGAGTCTGCTGCTCACTGAACAGCTGCTCAATGGGATAGATGTGGGGGAGGATGGTAGTATGGAGCTGCAGGACCGTGAGGTAGACAGCTGGGTGACAGTTAGAAGGCGGGGTAGAGGGAAGGGTGCCAGGGAGGCTAGCCCTGATCTGGCACACCCCAATAAATTTGCTATGTTGGCAGATGAGGGGGGTGTGAGTTCAGGTACAGCACTGCTGCAGCAGGACATGACCTCTGAAAGCCAGAGGAGTGGCTGCTCCAGTTAGGGGGAAAACAGGAGAGAAGGGCAGGCCAGACAGGTGCTGGTAGTGGGGGACTCAATTATTAGGGGAATAGATAGGGCAATCTGTCACAAAGACAGAGATCGTCCAACAGTGTGCTGCCTACCTGGCGCTCAAGTCCGGCACATCGCTGATCGGGTTGACAGATTACTGGGAGGGGCTGGTGAGGATCCAGCGGTCATGGTGCACATTTGCACAAATGACAAAGTTAGAGGTAGGTGGAAGGTCCTTAAAGATGATTTCAGGGAATTAGGCTGCAAGCTTAAGGCAAGGACCTCCAAGGTAGTATTCTCTGAAATACTGCCTGTACCACGTGCCACACCAGAGAGGCAAAGGGAGATTAGGGAGATAAATAAGTGGCTCAGGAATTGGTGTAGGAAGGAGGGGTTTGGGTTCCTGGAGAACTGGGCCGACTTCTCTCTTGGCTACAGGTTCTATGCTAGGGACAGGCTGCACCTCAATGGGGAGGGTGCAGCTGTGCTGAGGGAGAAAATGGCTAGAAGGTTGGAGGAGTGTTTAAACTAGGGATTGGGGGGGAGGGTATTCATTGTATAGGAGGGGAAGATAGTGTAAATAGTAACCTGGGTAGAAGTAATAAAATTGGGGGTGGCATGGGGGGTGGGGTTAGAACAGTCAATCTAGTAGGAAGGAATAGAGGTAAAGAGAGATGCATAAAGTGCATGTACACTAATGCCAGAAGTTTCACCAACAAAATGGAGGAATTAGAATTGATTTTGTTGGAAAATAATTATGACATGGTGGGGATTTCGGAGACTTGGCTGGACGAGAGCCATGACTGGGCTGTTAATTTACAGGGCTATAGTCTGCTCAGAAATGACTGTACAAATAAGCAAGGGGGAGGTGTCTGTTTATACGTAAAATCATCCTTAAAACCCATCCTGCGTGATAATATAGGTGAATCTAATGGAAACTTAGAGTCCCTGTGGGTGGAGATAAGGGGAGGGGGAAAAAATAATAAATTACTGATAGGGGTTTGTTATAAGTCCCCAACAATGATGGAAGTGGAGGAGAATATCCTCATAAAACAAATAGATTAAGCAGCCACTCAGGGAGAAGTCATTATTGTGGGGGACTTCAACTACCCTGAAATACATTGGGGATCAGAAACCTGCAGTTCCAGCAAAGGTAATAAGTTTTTGAAAACTATGAGAGACAATTACCTTTCACAATTGGTTCAGGACCCAACAAGAAGGGGGGCACTGCTGGACCTAATATTAACTAACAGGCCGGACCGCATATCAAATATACTGTGACGACCATCCACCGTGAGGCCGAGCTGCTGGTAAGGCAGCACCCCGAGAAACCCCGAGACCCTCCCTTAACCCCTATACAGGGATCTGGAATTACAGCGGAGCCCAGGGGGTAGCTGCCTATATGAGCAACAGAGCCGGGGAGGTCGCCAGGGGAAAATCAAGACCCGAAAAACGAAGTCAGAAGTCCGAGTCAAAACCGAGAGGGCAGCGAAGGTACAAAATCGTCAGGCAGTAGCAGAGTCAAAAATCCAGGCAAAGGTCAAGGGCAAAAACCAAGAGGGCAGCTGAGGTACAAAATCAATAGGCAGAGTCAGAAATCCAGGCAAGTTCAGACACGAAACTAAACACACACACTATCACTGGGGAACCAAAACTATATCTGGCAGCCTGCAAGCCAGGCTCCAATGTTGAAGGGCACGGCTACCTCCCATAGGCTGGAGCTCACAACCTGATGACCTCATCCGGACCGCCCCTAGATCCAGGCCAGATGGAGATGCACGACTGGCTCCACCCACGCCACCTCTGACAGAAGAACGCAGGCTGCGCCTAACGGAAACCTCTGCAGGGCCCTTTCCTCTGCGACCAACACCACCCAGAGGGGAAACACAGCGGCGCTCAGCGACAGTGGCAGACGTCGCGGGAGCAGTTCCATATGAGGACAAGGCCCTCCTATCACCGGCGCCACCAGCCGAAGGAATCCGGCTCCTCCCAGCGGCCGAGGCAGGAACACCAGCCACCGAGTCCAATGGCGATGTGACATATACGGGTTGGAGGTCACTTGGGTAATAGTGATCATAACTTAATAAGCTTTCAAGTATCCTTTACTAAGATGTGTAGTAGAGGGGCTATAAGGACACTAAACTTCAGGAAGGCAAATTTCCAACGGTTGAGAGATGATCTTAGTGCAATAAACTGGGACGATGTCCTGAGACATATAAGTACACAACACAAATGGGAGATGTTTATTAGCATCCTGAATAGGACCTGTGCACAATATATACCCTATGGGAATAAGCATGCTAGAAATAGGAGGAAACCACTACGGCTAAATAAAGCGGTAAGAAGTGCAATATGTGACAAAAAGAAAGCATTTAGGGAATTAAAGCAAGTAGGTAGTGATGAGGCATTAAATAAATACAGAAAATTAAATAACATTTGTAAAAAGCAAATCAAGGCAGCAAAGATTGAGACAGATAGACTCATTGCCAGAGAAAGTAAAAAGAATCCCAAAATATTTTTTAACTACATAAATAGTAAGAAACTAAAAAATGATGGTGTTGGCCCCTTTAAAAATAGTCTGGGTGAAATGGTGGATGAGGATGAGGAAAAAGCCAATATGCTAAATGACTTTTTTTCAACAGTATTTACACAAGAAAATCCCATGACAGACAATATGATCAGTGATAACAAAAACTGTCAATTAAATGTCACCTGCTTAACCCAAGAGGAAGTACGGCATCGTCTAAAAATCACTAAAATTGACAAATCCCCGGGCCCGGATGGGATACACCCCAGAGTGCTGCAGGAATTAAGTACTGTCATAGATAGACCATTATTTTTAATATTTAAAGATTCCATAATAACAGGGTCTGTACCACAGGACTGGCGTATAGCAAATGTGGTGCCAATATTCAAAAAGTTAACAAAAACTGAACTTGGAAATTATAGGCCAGTAAGCTTAACCTCTACTGTGGGTAAAATCCTAGAGGGTTTTCTAAGAGATGCTATACTGGAGTATCTGAAGAAAAATAACCTCATGACCCATTATCAACATGGTTTTACGAGGGACCGTTCCTGTCAAACTAATCTGATAAGCTTCTATGAAGAAGTAAGTTCTGGACTGGACCAAAGAAATGCAGTGGATGTGGTGTATATGGACTTTTCAAAAGCTTTTGATACGGTGCCACACAAAAGGTTGATACATAAAATGAGGGCAATGGGGATAGGGGAAAATATGTGTAAGTGGGTTAAGAACTGGCTTAGTGATAGGAAACAAAGGGTGGTTATTAATGGAACACACTCAGAATGGGTCACAGTTAACAGTGGGGTACCACAGGGGTCAGTGTTGGGGCCGCTTCTATTTAATATATTTATTAATGACCTTGTAGGGGGCATACAGAGTAGAATCTCAATATTTGCAGATGACACTAAACTCTGCAGGGTAATCAATACAGAGGAGGACAATTTTATATTACAGGAGGATTTATGTAAACTAGAAGCTTGGGCTGCTAAATGGCAAATGCGCTTTAATGGGGATAAATGTAAAGTCATGCACTTGGGCAGAGGAAACAAAAGGTATAATTATGTGCTTAATTGTAAAACACTGGGCAAAACTGTCACTGAAAAAGACCTGGGTGTATGGGTAGATGACAAACTCACATTTAGTGGCCAGTGTCAGGCAGCTGCTGCAAAGGCAAATAAAATAATGGGATGCATTAAAAGAGGCATAGATGCTCATGAGGAGAACATAATTTTACCTCTATACAAGTCACTAGTGCGACCACACTTAGAATACTGTGTACAATTCTGGTCTCCGGTGTATAAGAAAGACATAGCTGAACTAGAGCGGGTCCAGAGAAGAGCGACAAAAGTCATTAGAGGACTAAGGGGTCTGCAATACCAAGACAGGTTATTAAACTTGGGGTTATTTAGCTTGGAAAAACGAAGGCTTAGGGGTGATCTTATAATAATGTATAAATATATGAGGGGACAGTACAGAGACCTTTCTAATGATCTCTTTACTCTTAGGCCTGAGACTGGGACAAGGGGGCATCCTCTACGTCTGGAGGAAAGAAGGTTTAATCATAATCACAGACGCGGATTCTTTACTGTAAGAGCAGTGAGACTATGGAACTCTCTGCCACATGCTGTTGTAATGAGTGAGTCACTACTAACATTTAAGAAGGGCCTGGATGCCTTTCTTGAAAACTATAATATTACCAGTTATACATACTAGATTCTTTGATAGGGCGTTGATCCAGGGAATTAGTTTGCTTGCCGTATCTGGAGTCAGGAAGGAATTTTTTTCCCCAATGTGGAGCTTAGTGTTGCCACATGGGTTTTTTTTGCCTTCCTCTGGATCAACATGTTAGGCTATGGGTTGAACTAGATGGACTTAAAGTCTTCCGTCAACCTTAAAAACTATGTTACAAGGTTACTATGTTACTATGATTTAGTGAATCCTGCTTTGAACAGGGGTTGGACCAGATGACCCAGGAGGTCCCTTCCAACTCTACCTCTCTATGATTCTCTATTCTCATCTTAAGGAACACATAACGACCCTGAGGATCTATGCAAGCGTCTAGGATCTCGTGAGAAAGAGACCTGTGGATCACAATGGAGACACCTTTCGTCCTCACCTCCGGATTGGTGCTGTGATACCAAATGGAGAAGTATATATTGCGGAGACTTGGGACATGTCCAGATTTAAAATGAGTCTCCTGCAGCATCAGAATCTGACACTTCTGCTTATGGGCATGGTACAGGATCTGTGACCTCTTTTGAGGGGTGTTGAATCCCCGTACATTAAATTAGCAGATTTTTACAGAAGACAAGGCCAACAAGGAGCCAGAAAAGGGAGTAGTGGGTTGTAAAGAGTGAGAATAAGGAGAAAAAAAAAAAAAAGAAAAGGAAACAAGTAAAAAGAGAGTGCAGAGAAACCCAAGGGTAAACAAGCTTAGAAAAAGTAGAAAAGAGAAGATATATCAAGCTATAGAGGTTTCCCAGAATAATCCGACATAGCAATTTAGGGAGGTCTAATTGACCTGTCTATCCTGAAGTCAGGAGACAGTCCCGGAGAGGTGTAACTTGTCTATTTTGGGGAGGTCCCCTATACCACAGGCTGAATCTTTTCATATAGCGTTGCATGAAGACCCTTGTGATGGCACTAAACTACTTAAACAAGTAATTCAAGGAGTCTTCTAAGTCGAGTATCAAATGCAACTAAAATATGTGAGCCGGTGCAAGAGTAGTGTCATACTCAACATCATTTTTTTTTAAACATAATAACAGAATATAAGACCGTAATAAGCATTTGCCCACGTAATGCTGTGCGGGTAATATCAACGGCTTTGTCCGGCGCCCCATCTGTGGAAAAAAGCAACAGTGGAACAAAAGGATAAAGCAAGTGTTAAACATAGAGAAAGTAGAGGGCTCTCAATCCTCGCCCAACGATTCCCCTCTCCATCTTCTGTTCCTTCTCCTCCGAGAAGCTCCTCTCCCCCTCCTCCTTTTCTCTCTGATTGGTTCTGGAACTTGTAAGGTCCGACCGGGTTGGTCAGCATATCCCGGCCAATCCTCCATGTTTATAAGGACCGAGGGAAGGCCCAATGCAGCTGTGAATTCAGGTACCCCTCTTGGGTGCTTAACAAAATGAGTCACCCCGTCTCTCCGCACCTGGAGGCGGAACGGGAAGCCCCACGTGTAGGGCATGTCCTGCTGTCTTAGAGCCTCTAAGAGAGGGCGAAATGCTCTTCGTTTTTGGAGGGTGCGTCTCGACAAGTCCGCTAATAGTTGTAGAGGGTATTCCTAGTACCGCACCTGTCCCTTGACCTGTGCTTTGGAAAAAATGGACTCTTTTATTCTGTATTTGTGGATCCTGCATATTACATCTCTGGGCCTATCTCCTTCCAAAGGTGGGGGCCCCAGGGATCTATGCGCCCTGTCGAACTCCAAAACCGAATCCTTGGGAACCTCTCTAATAGAGTTAAAAATGACTAAGGGCGTTATCGAGATCTCTAGGTCCCACACTCTCAGAGAGCCCTCTAATTCTAATGTTGTTCCTCCTCTCTCGATTCTCAAGGTCTTCCATGGAATCTAACATCCGTTCCATGTGAGAAGCTTATGAGCTTACAGTATCTCCTAGAAACCTCAATCTCTTGTCTAAGCTCTAAGAGGACGTTAAGGCTCAGTCTATTGATCTCCCCTTTAAGTTCAGATGATTCGGATTTGAAGGAGGCCTCCATCCATGCTATAAAGCCCTCCATTTCCTCCCTAGTGGGGATAGCCTGGATCCTCAGCCTTAGGTTGTCCCATATCTTCTGACCCCCAGAAGCTGGAGGCATCGATAGGTAGCTGGGGGATATAAGGTCTCCTGTGTATGTAGCAGTCTGCATCAGAGTAGTAGTCAGGGGCTGGGGGGCTCTTTCCCAACTGTCCATATTAGAACGCCTGTCCATGGGTACCTTCTCCCCTCTTGCCTCCATGTCCCCTCTCATTAGTTGCTGTGAGGGGGTTAGCCCCGTACTTCCCGTGATGCCTGTAGGTGTACCTGGCAATTTCTGGTCCCTGTGGCTCTCCACCACTATTCCACCTCCCCTATTGTCTATAGGGACTCCATAACAAGTGTCCGAAGGACCTCCGTTTTTATTTATCAGGGGCTAGTCCTCATCATTCAGGGGGACTAATCGTGTTACGAGCAGCAGGTGGTCAGCAGCCCCTGCTGTTTCTCGGCCCCTGTTACTGGCCAGTGTCTGCAGGAGCTATAATGGCGTCTGCTGTATCCTCCGGTGTATGTGCTGCAGGCGTCGGGGGAGGGAAGGGGCGCACAATACCATATTAGAACGACGGTCTCCTCCAGTCTCCTGGGCCGCCTCGAGCTGTGGGGGAGTAGGTACAGATCTCCTGGCTGCCTCTGCCGCTTCCCTGGGACCACCATCAAAGGCATCCTGCGCCAGCCGCCATCTTGCCCGCGGCTGGTGCAGAGCTGCTTCGGAGGTACCGAGAGATCCTCGCAGCTGGCGGCACCGACGGCTCCCTGGAGGATTGTGGACGCACACTCCTCCTTTTAGCCGGCATATAAAATGTTCTCAGGGGCCCTGCGCTGGCTGTATCAGCCCTATGGCGTTTAGGGGACAGGAGCTCGGCTTCCTAGCGTCCGTTCCCCGCCATATCCAGGCCACGCCCATTTGTATGGTTTTAATTGCTTTTATATGTATGTCTCTCGTGTTTAATAAACTTGATGTTGTTTCATTTATGCATTGGTGGTGTGCTGCTGTTTATTTGTCAATTCCTTTTCTCCTGTCCACTATCCTAAGGGGCCTAATGTTGTGTGTTAGTACAGAGTCCATAAGTTAAAACCCCAAACCCACAGCTACGGAGGCACTACATCTGCTATTCGGGGTGCAGTACCTCCCTGTGACGCCTAGCCATAGGGGCGCCACACAGTTCCTTCAGATTCTGATAACCAGACAATAGATTCAGACTCTGACAAGATGGATCATCTTCCAGGAAGGCGGAATCTAGAAAGTTCCTTTTTTCATCAGAGGATATGCACGAGCTCATTAATTCTGTGCGTAGCACTATGGGCCTGGAAGAAGAACCAGTCCTTCGTTCGGTCCAGGATGAAATGTTTCCAGGACTGAAGTCTGTATAACTAGTTGGATTCCCAGTCCATTCAAACATACAGAACTTCATTTCTCAGGAATGTGAATTCCCAGAAGAGAGGTTCAGAACTGATCTTAAACACAGAGAACACGTTTAATTGGGAAATCCCAAGGGTGGATGTCACCACCTCACGGCCCGGTGCACTTGCCCTACAGCCTGCCTCCTCTCCTCTTATCTCCCTTACCTCCTCACGTCCTGTCCAGGGGCAAGGGGCCCGTGCTCTGTCATCCACCGTCGCTCCCTAAGGTCCAGGTCCCGTCCCCGCAGACATACCGCCCGGGTCCACGCTCCCAGGCCTCCTGCACTTCCTCCTTCATCTTCCTTCCCAGGGCACACATAGGGGGCGGGCCCGCAAGCTTACAGGCATTTATGGAGACAACTCACCCTTACTCCGCCCCTTCCTCCCGGCCTATCACCAGCAGGCTTTGGGGATAAAAAGGTCTCAGACACGCCAGGACTTTGCCAGGGCAACTTCTATCTACTGAAGTTGCAGCTCCAGGTCTCTCTCAGTTAGGGCTCTGCAGTCTGGTTCTCTGTACTTAACCTGTGTTCCTTTTGTCCTAGGTTGGGTCTGGCAGTTCTTCTGTACTTCGTGCCCTGGCTCCTGTGCTGTTACCTGCTGTCACCGGTCGGCTTCTACCCGCTGAGTTTTCCCCGATTAAGCCTGTTCCCTGTCGTACCCCTAGGGTCGGTTCAACACGGGTGTCCGCCTCATCGGCCCCTTCACACAGGGCCGTATTTGCCATTAGGCACTCGTAGGCACGTGCCTAGGGCGGCACCATTCACAGGGGGGCGGCGTCTCAGCGTGTTTTTTTTTTTTTCTTTTTCTGTTGCCCTGTGTCGGCCGGGTTTGTAGCCCCGCCCCCTCATACCCCACCCCCCCCCCCCCCCCCCCCCGTCATCAGGCCCGCTGCCCGCCCACCCCACCCAGCCTGCAGCCGGGTGATAAGTCCCGCTCCCTCTTTCCCCCCCCTCCCCTCCTCACCCCCAGCCTGCCGCAGCCTGTTCCGCCGGAAGGGAGAAGGAGGGGCCCGCTGCGGAGGAGACCATGCAGAGAGCATGTGGGGGGAAGGTCCACCAGATGGCACGTGCGGCGGCGGCGGCAGAGGCAGAGATGGGGATCCCGCCCGGGCAGCACAGGCGGCGGTGGCTCAGGCCGCGCGCGCCGGGTAAGTCTGAGGAGCAGGCGGCAGGGCTCCAGTAGCTGGGAACAGATGAAGATGGGGTGCAGGGATGAGGCTCAGGGGGTGCAGGGATGAGGCTCAGGGGGTGCAGGGATGAGGCTCAGGGGGTGCAGGGATGAGGCTCAGGGGGTGCAGGGATGCGGCACAGGGGGTGCAGGGATGAGGCACAGGGGGTGCAGGGATGAGGCACAGGGGTTCCAGGGATGTGGCACAGGGGTGCAGGGATAAGGCTCAGGGGGTGCAGGGATGAGGCACAGGGGGTGCAGGGATGAGGCACAGGGGGTGCAGGGATGAGGCACAGGGGGTGCAGGGATGAGGCACAGGGGTTCCAGGGATGTGGCACAGGGGTGCAGGGATGAAGCTCAGGGGGTGCAGGGATGAGGCTCAGGGGGTGCAGGGATGTGGCACAGGGGGTGCAGGGATGAGGCTGAGGGGGTGCAGGGATGAGGCTCAGGGGGTGCAGGGATGTGGCTCAGGGGGTGCAGGGATGTGGCTCAGGGGGTGCAGGGATGTGGCACAGGGGATGCAGGGATGAGGCACAGGGGGCGCAGGGATGAGGCACAGGGATATGGATGGGGCACAGGGGTGCTGGGATGGGGCACAGGGGTGCTGGGATGGGGCGTAGGGGTGCTGGGATATGGATGAGGCACAGGGGTGCTGGGATGGGGTGCAGGGGTGCTGGGATGGGGTGCAGGGATGGGGCACAGGGGTGCTGGGATATGGATGGGGCACAGAGGTGCTGGTATATGGATGGGGTGCAGGGGTGCTGGGATGGGGCGCAGGGGTGCTGGAATGGGGCGCAGGGATATGGATGAGGCACAGGGGTGCTGGGATGGGGCGCAGGGATGGGGCGCAGGGGTGCTGGGATGTGGATGGGGCGCAGGGGTGCTGGGATATGGATGGGGCACAGGGGTGCTGGGATATGGATGGGGCACAGGGGTGCTGGGATGGGGCGCAGGGGTGCTGGGATGGGGCGCAGGGGTGCTGGGATGGGGTGCAGGGATATGGATGGGGCACAGGGGTGCTGGGATATGCATGGAAAATAAAAAGGGAAATGGAGCGCACATAGAGTAATTTCCTTTTGTACAATTATCCTCAGTGCCCCCCTTTAGTGGAAGGACTCACCTGATTTGGTTGTGCAAGTCACAACCAACTAACTCCGCTCTCTCTTATGGTCGCAGCAGGTGCCCAGCAAAAGTAAGGATCCAAAGGGTTAACAGAAAGTGCTGGGTTTCATAGATCCACCGCGCTGACCTCCAGTGAAGACAAACAGAGTGATGTATAAAACTCTGTTTAATGGGTAATTTGCCTACCGGTTTCGTGATTTCAGTTATCACTTCATCAGGGCATCAAGAGCAGCAGTATTAACAAGATTTATATACACACAACAACATTATATGACTCCACCCTTCAATTGTGATGGTGTTTCCTGTGGGAACGCCTCCTTCACACATGCAGGGTGGATAACATCTATTAAAAGACATATCAATAACAATAATTCATTAAAAACACCACATCTATTACAAAAACACTCTTCAATTCACAAATTAGATAAAAATGCACCAAGATCCACATGGGATTCAATCTGGCACCTCCAAAACTAAAAGCTTATAGAGTCAGCATTAGATCACTAAGCCATTCATACAGTTAGAAGAATTCAGTAAGTGTATGTAGGGAGAACATACCTACTGGGGAGTTAGAAAAGATATATCTGTTATATGACCCCACCCATTCAGGTATGAAGGTAGCTCCACTAGGAACGCCACCCTCAAACCCTCTGGGTGGACAACATCCATTAAAAGGCATATCAATACAAAATAATATAATCTATGTAACATTAAAACACCACACATGAAGAAAGCATAAAAACCTCTCTAAATCATAAAATTAAAAAATAGTATAAAAATGCACAATAATCCACAGGGGATTCAATCCGTCGTTTCCAAAACTATAAATTCACAGGGCAAGCATTAGACCACTTGGCCATTTAAGTTAATTGAAAACTCATCTCAGTCATAATATGTGAAGAGAACCTACCTATTAGGAGTTTGAATATTTATTATTAAAGGGGACCTGTTTTCTATTATGATTCCCCATTATCTGATGGGCTTATAACTTAAAAAAATAAATAAATAAATAAATAAAAAATATAATTTTTCATTTATTTAAAATACATGCATTAATATCAATAGAAACAAAAAAAAAAAACAAAAACTGAAGTTCAAACCCTGGACTCCAAAACTTGTGTTTCCATTAAAAAATCAATTATCCACTAAGCTATAGGGGTGCTCACACTTAAAACAATTTAAAGCTAGTCATGAATGTTATCTTCACCATTATACTCTGTGCAGCTTCCAGGGAAGCGGTGAGCTTCCCTCACCCCCAAATAGAAATATACCAGCTCAAAGTGCACCTGTGAGTTTTTTAGAACAGGTAAAATTACAGATGGAGAACATTAGAAAGGATTGTCTTTTGGACTTAAATACTCCTTGTCAAACTAGTCCCTTGGATTTATTGGTATCAATGGCTGAGAGAGATTCAGCGTTGATGACCAATAATATTATAGATCTTCCAGTAGTTGATAATGAAGAGGGAGAGGGAACCATTACTATCCCCTTATTACCAATAACTAACAAAGAACCTAATCTCATTGATATAGAGGTTCCTGGGCCAACGATAAAGTTACCCACGAAACCTAATATGTGTGGAAATAGAAAAAATGTAAACCTGAGTGTGAATCCGGTTCATGATGGGTCAAATTCTGAATCTGCTACGGACTGTTTTTTTCCCAGACGAGTGAAAAACTCCAACACCATCACAAAGTATTTTACAAAAGTACCACGAAAAAGAAAAGACAGAGAAGAGGAACACGTGGAAAGAAAAAGACTAAAAAGTGCAAGACAATAACCCAGTCACCAATAAGTGTACCCCCAGCATTATCACCACAGATGGGAAGGGAAATACTTTAGAGAGGAGGGGAAACATATTCAATCTTTCCAAACATAAAATAACAGAGAATGAGGTAGCATTATTGAATAGGGGACTCTCATTCTGCCCTGAGAATGTCTCCAAAGACGTGGAATTATTTATGGATCTACAAAGGTTCATTAGAAAACTAACATTAAAACGCCATTTCGTAATAAATGGTAATAATAATTTGAATCCCATAAGAAATGAGAATGGTATCATTCATACAAGTTTGAGAGGTGTATCAAACTTTTATCCGATACAGAATAAAGGCCACCATCTGAAGACCTTTACTGACCTAGTTCTAAAAGATTTCGAATCCCTGACCCTAAATAAGAATAGGGTTAAAAATCTGACAAAGGAAGAACAAAAAGGGTTGCTGTCACTGAGAAATGACAGTGACCTAATAATTAGAGCAGCAGATAAGGGTGGGGGGATTGTTCTGCAAGATCGAGTGATCTATCTTAAAGAAGCAGATAGAATCCTTTCGGACAGAGCCGCATACAGAATTTCGAATTTAAATGAATATAGAGACTCCATCGTTAAATATGGGACATTATTGGACACTGCAGAGAAATTGGGGATTCTAAATAAAAATGAGAAATGTTATTTAAGAATTAAAGACCCCCAACTGGCAACATTTTATCATTTACCGAAGATCCATAAACAGATTTTTGATCCACCTGGACGCCCCATCATAGCGGGAATTAACTCGCTCACTGCCAATTTAGCAGCCTATGTGGATACTTTTATGAATCCAGTCGTTAAGAATTTGGGATCATTTCTTAGGGATTCTGCACATCTTATCCAATTGTTACACAAGATTGAGTGGAAGACTAATTATATTTTTATCAGTTTAGATGTGACTGGCCTTTATTCCAATATCCAGCACGACATTGGTATACAATGCTTTCAGCTATATGTAGACAGGGTTTTTGACCTCCCTCCCCCCCAAAAAAACTTTTTGATACAAAGTATGAGATTCATTTTGGAGAACAATTTCTTCAAATTTGATAATGTCATATACCAGCAGATAAGGGGAACTGCTATGGGGTCGAGGGTGGCCCCAACGTATGCAAACTTATTATGGCAGTCTTTGAAACTTGGCACTTTTTGAATAATAAACATAGAGAGAATTTAATTATGTATCGTCGCTTTATAGATGACATAATTATTATTTATGATAATAGGGACTGGACAGTTGATGAGTTTTTGGACCCTATACTGAATAACTCTTGGGGTATTGAGTTACTGCCTACTATAGAAGAAAGATCATTGAACTTCCTTGATCTAAACATCTATATTGATGAGACTGGAAAAATTAACACAAAAAATTTCTTTAAGAAAATAGATGCCAATGGCTATGTGCACTATCACAGTGGGCATTATAAGCCATGGCTACGTAACATTCCCAAGAATCAATATTTACGCATCAGGAGAAATTGTACCTCTACTCGTGATTATAGAGAACAAAGCAAAATTTTGCAGGGAAGATTTAATGAGAAAAAATATCCTTCAACTTTAGTAAAACGTGCCTATCAATCTGCCAAGGGAATAACCCAGAATGACCTTATTGAATACAATAACAAGAGGGACATGGAAAGTAAGAATGAAGTCAGCTTTATAACCATGTTTTCAGTACAACACCATCATATACGAGACATCCTACAAAAACATTGGAAGATTGTTCTAAATGATCCCATATTAAATAAAGTGGTGCCCCCTAAACCTATAGTCACCTATAGGAGAGCTCCAACTATAAAAAATGTATTGGCCCCTAGTGTCTTGAGATCTCTCCACCCAAAAAATAATGTTGTGGAGACTATATCTGGAAAGAAAGGCTCCTATAAATGTCATAAAAGGGGTTGTAAATGCTGCCAAATAATAGGCCATAAAGTCACCACCTTTCATGCTCAAAATGATGATCAAAAAGAATACAAGATTGCATTCAGACTAACTTGTCAGACTGATTATGTTATATACCTTATCCAATGTATATGCAACAAACAGTATGTGGGTAGAACTTCTCAGGAGTTACACAAACGGTTAAATTCACATAGGTATAATATTAAAAAAGGATTGCTTCACCATGGATTGTCTAGACATTGTACAGAAATACATGGGGGTGAGATGAAGTTTACAATCACACCCATAGATCATATACCATTTAATAACACAAATAGATTAGACCGGCTGGCAAAGAGGGAGACTTACTGGATCTTCAAACTAAAGACCCTCCAGCCAGGTGGTTTGAATGAGGTGAGTGACCTATTCTAATCACTCTAATAAAAATTGTCTCATTATGTGCACGTTACTAGTGTATGTGTATATATATATATATATATATATAAAGGTATGATAGAATGGTGATACTATTTTTATCCCCCCCCTGTGGTTGGTACCAACTATTAGTGTATACAGGTAATGGTGAAGATAACATTCATGACTAGCTTTAAATTGTTTTAAGTGTGAGCACCCCTATAGCTTAGTGGATAATTGATTTTTTAATGGAAACACAAGTTTTGGAGTCCAGGGTTTGAACTTCAGTTTTTGTTTTTTTTTTTGTTTCTATTGATATTAATGCATGTATTTTAAAGAAATGAAAAATTATATTTTTTATTTATTTATTTATTTATTTTTTTAAGTTATAAGCCCATCAGATAATGGGGAATCATAATAGAAAACAGGTCCCCTTTAATAATAAATATTCAAACTCCTAATAGGTAGGTTCTCTTCACATATTATGACTGAGATGAGTTTTCAATTAACTTAAATGGCCAAGTGGTCTAATGCTTGCCCTGTGAATTTATAGTTTTGGAAACGACGGATTGAATCCCCTGTGGATTATTGTGCATTTTTATACTATTTTTTAATTTTATGATTTAGAGAGGTTTTTATGCTTTCTTCATGTGTGGTGTTTTAATGTTACATAGATTATATTATTTTGTATTGATATGCCTTTTAATGGATGTTGTCCACCCAGAGGGTTTGAGGGTGGCGTTCCTAGTGGAGCTACCTTCATACCTGAATGGGTGGGGTCATATAACAGATATATCTTTTCTAACTCCCCAGTAGGTATGTTCTCCCTACATACACTTACTGAATTCTTCTAACTGTATGAATGGCTTAGTGATCTAATGCTGACTCTATAAGCTTTTAGTTTTGGAGGTGCCAGATTGAATCCCATGTGGATCTTGGTGCATTTTTATCTAATTTGTGAATTGAAGAGTGTTTTTGTAATAGATGTGGTGTTTTTAATGAATTATTGTTATTGATATGTCTTTTAATAGATGTTATCCACCCTGCATGTGTGAAGGAGGCGTTCCCACAGGAAACACCATCACAATTGAAGGGTGGAGTCATATAATGTTGTTGTGTGTATATAAATCTTGTTAATACTGCTGCTCTTGATGCCCTGATGAAGTGATAACTGAAATCACGAAACCGGTAGGCAAATTACCCATTAAACAGAGTTTTATACATCACTCTGTTTGTCTTCACTGGAGGTCAGCGCGGTGGATCTATGAAACCCAGCACTTTCTGTTAACCCCTTGGGATATGCATGGGGCACAGGGGTGCTGGGATGGGGCACAGGGGTGCTGGGATGGGGAACAGGGATATGGATGGGGCGCAGGGGTGCTGGGATGGGGCGCAGGGGTGCTGGGATATGGATGGGGTGCAGGGATCTGGATGGGGCACAGGGGTGCAGGGATCTGGATGGGGCACAGGGGTGCAGGGATTTGGATGGGGAACAGGGGTGCAGGGATTTGGATGTACACAGAGGTGGTCCTGGTGCCGAGTGCAGGCGAGCTGGAGACTGGGAGCCGCAGAGGAAGAAACTGCCGGGATAAGGGATCCGGAATCAGGAGCGTGGACTCAGGTAAGGTGCTGTTACAGCCGAAGATAGCAGCCTGGGGGGGATAGAACGGAAAAGATGGATGGATGGGGCGGCCTGGAATAGGGGGCAGAATGTGATGGATGCATAGATGGGGCGGCCTGGAAGAGGGGGCAGAATGGAAGGATGGGGCAGCCTGAAAGAGGGGGCAGAATGGGATGGATTAATGGATGGACGAGGCGGCTTGGAAAAGGGGGCAGAAGATGGATGGAGGAGGGGGGCATGGAAAAGGGGGCAGAAGATGGATGGAGGAGGGGGGCATGGAAAAGGGGGCAGAAGATGGGTGGATGGGGGAGAAGGTAAATGGAACGTAGGGGAGAAGCTACATGGATGAGAGAGAGGCTTTGTGGAACATGGGAGGGGAGAGGCTGCATGGAACATTGGAGGGGTATGGGGGGGAGAGTATGAACTGCATGGGACATTTGGGGGGTGAACAGTATGGGATATGTGGAAGGAGGATGAGCAGTATGGCATACACATCTATATGGGGAACGTACTGTCCTGGTGATGTATTGATGGTGGTTCTGATTATGTATTATTGTATTGATGGTGGTTTTGGTTATGTACTGACGGGTTATAGTGATGATGTATTATTGAATTGATGGGGGTTCTGATGTATTGACTGGTTTTGGTGATGTATTACTGTATTGACAATGGTTCTGGCAATATACTGAAAGGGGTTCTAGTAATGTGTTATTGTATTGCCGGTGGGTTTGGTGATGGAGTCATGTGGATGTTGTAATCTTTAACTTAACAGACTTGATCCTAAAACATTATAGACATTGCTTCCGGATTATCAAAGACCAAAGGGGCGGCAGTCGCGGCAAATTTTTCGGTCGCCACAAACAGTTGCTACGCCACTGCCCGGGTGGGCGGCAGCACATTCCCGACAGGCAGGCAGCAGCTGAGCTCAGCTATGTTTGAGTCAGCGGCGCGTGTGTGAAGGTGTAGCATGGGCCAGGGCAGGGGGCATCAATCATCATGCATCAGATTCATGATGCATCATCATTGATGGCAATGGTGGATAGGCGGGGAGGCGCCGCGGCAGGCATCAAGAACAGTGACGTGCACAGCACAACAACAACCCACAAGTCTGTACTAGCAGTCTGTAACCAGCCAGCCCCAGCTGAGCCAGCAGGAGGAGGGAGGGAATCAGTAGTCAGGAGGACATAGGCAGCATGGCATGCTGGCAGCAGCAGCAGGGAATGGACCCTCTGGGTAAGGCCCCCGGCCTTCCCCCCCCCCATATGTATCTCTGCAATGCTGCAGCCTCTAGGTATGTGTGGGCCGCTCCCATCCCCCACATATGTATCTATGCATGCCTGCAGCGGCCCAAGCCCCAGTTATGTGTGGGCCGCTCCCATATGTATCTATGCATTGCTGCAGCAGCCCCAGTTGTGTGTGGGCCGCTCGCATCCCCCACATGTCTATGAAATGCTGCAGCGCCCCCAGCCCCGGGTATGTGTGGGCCGCTCCCACCCCCCACATTATGTATCTATGCAATGCTGCAGCGCCCCAGCTCCGGGTCTGTGTGGGCTGCTCCCATCCCCCTATCTATGCACTGCTGCAGTGCCTGCAGGCTGCTGCAGCCCAAGCCTATGTGGGCTGCTAACACCCCCCCCCCAATATGATATAGGGGTATAGGGGTAGGGGGTCGGGATGACAGCGGCCCACACACAGACCTTGGCTGCAGCAGGCACTGCAGCATTGCATACATATGGGGGGGATGGGAGGGAGTGGCCCACACAGACCTGGGCTGCAGCAGCCTGCAGGCACTGCAGCATTGCATAGCTTGGGGGGGAGGTATGGGAGCAGCTCACACAGACCTGCTGTAGCATGCTATATGGGAGAGAGCTGGCTTTGGCCCATAGACCTGCAGCATACCAAATAGGAGGGGGGTGGCCCACATACCTGCAGCATGGGCTGTGGAGTCAGAGTTGCAGCCCATTTTGGTGGAGTCAGTAGAAAATGGACTGACTCCGACTACTAAAATATATAACAACAAATTGGGTATAGTGGTTCAATGTATAATGTGCTGAGTTTATTAATGTTATGAATTATTTTTATGTTCTTTCTAAAGACCTTTATTCTTGTATTACAATAACGTTTAAAACCTGATGTTACCATTATTCTACAATAAATATATCACTTAAACATCAGCCATGTTTGGAGGAGTCGAAGTTGAAGGAGTTGTATTCAGAGTCTGGGAAATTCAGGAGTTGGAGTCAGTGGATTGACTTGCACTACTCACACTAGCGTTAGCCTTTTCACTGACGGATCCGTGTAAAACTTAGAATTCTGCAGCCTGAGCACAAGCGTTAACGTGGTGTAAGGGTACCTTTACACACGGCTACATTTGTAGCTTGTCACCAGGTAACTTACTGGTTGCAGTGAAATCATGGATACATGGTTCTATCTTGTTGCTGTGTACAAATGGAATCATGTATCCATGATTTCACTGCAACCAGTAAGTTACCTGGTGACAAGCTACAAATGTAGCCGTGTGTAAAGGTACCCTAACGGTGTGTTCAGGCTGCCTATATATCCGTTACTGCAAACCGTGTTTCTGTGTGCGCTCAGAAATAGAGCATATCTGGGACTTCTGTGTGCGCTCAGAAATAGCGCATATCCGGGACCTCTGTGTGAAGCGGCCGGTTGCGATGGGAGACCGGTAACCGTAGGGATATATAGGCAGCCTGAACCCAGAGTTACAGCACTGTAACGCTTGCACTCAGGCTGCAGAATTGTAGTTTTTCACAGATCCGTCAGCGAAAAGGCTGACACTAGTCTGATCCTATCCTTACCAACTCCACAGCCCTGTTTACAGCATGCTATATGCTGCAGGGCGGTTCACACAGACCTGCAGCATGCTATATGAGTGGGGGGAGCACACAGACCTGCAGCATGCTATATGCTGCAGGGGGGTTCACACAGACCTGCAGCATGCTGTTTGAAGTCCTGTTGGGTTTTGCCCGCGGAGTGAGACTTCTTTGCCTCTTCTCTATGCACTGACCTGTCAAATGCGGTGTAGATCACGCTCCTACGCCAATTCTATCAGTTCTGTGTGTACAAGTAGCGCAGAAGTCCCGCTCTGCAGGCAAAATCCAACATGACTGCAAACACTGATAGTAAGAAAGTAGAGTTTTTAAATCACTCCTGCAGCCCCTTCACAGGTGCCACAATATAGTACATGTGTAGAATTACATTTTCACACATTAAGTCCTCTTTCACTTTCGTGCCTTCGGCATGTGTGCAGTCCATGCTAACACATGCCAGAAGCACGAACATACGGTCCAGACAGCAATGTTCCTCTATGGCCCCCTTTCACATGTGCGCATGCATTGATTAACATTGGTCTGACTGCAATGTGAGAAAATCACACATTGCACTCATCCGAGTTTCACGCCAGTGTGTCCCTACCCTAATAATAAAATCCATATAGTAATCCTACAATGTCTGCTGGACATGGTATGGGGAGGATTTATGGCTTAGTTAGTACACTCCATACTTCATGGTATGGGGGGGTTTATGGCTCAGTTAGTACACACCATACTTCTTGTTATTAACCAGTTAATGCTCTCTTGTCCACCACACTGCAGTGTCAAAAGAGGATGACAGCGAGACAGGCAGCAACACGGCGTCAGAGAGCCCCTGACCTCGAAATAGAAGATCCTCAGATCCTGGTATTGTGACGACATATGAAGAAATATTTTTTTACATTTATATTACACTATGAACTCCACAGCACGTTACATACATCATCAACACTGTCCCCATTGGGCTCACAATGAAAACATCCTACCAGTATGTCTCATATTTATATCGCCTTTCTTTGATATCACCTTCACAAATATTGCATTTATTGCACTTGTCAGGCTTTGGATGTTTTAAGATTGCATTTGTTTGCAGGATGTCAGAATTGACTCCCAGAGCTGCTGGTTTGACTGTTAATGTCTTACAGCATCTTAGATTTTTTTGCTTAAAGGTACTTCCAAGTTTCTCAATAGGGTTGAGATCAAGGGAGACTGGTAGCCACACCATGCTTTTCTCTACTTTTATGTCCATAGCAGCCAATTACTCAGGGCTATGCTCTGTACCAAGAGATGGTGCTTTGTCATGCATGGGGATGATTTTGTACGAAGAAAAAAAAGTGAAGAATATTTATACCGTGTTAGCCAGTAGATAGAAAAATAGGCCTCTCAGATCGAAAAAAAAGTGGTCAGTCTAAAAGTATATACTTTGCCATGGTCCTTTTCACTCCTTCATGGACCCTATAGGGGCAAACTAGCTCTCTCCACATGATTACGACCCAAGACATGACTGCCACCTCCTTGCTGATGTCACAGCCTTTTTGGGACACGGTGGTGGTCATCTAGCAACCATCCACTACTCCAACCATAATGGGAACCTCTCGGCTCCTTTTAGCCCCTCCTATCACTGCTCCGCACCTTGCTAGCTCATCCCTAACCATCCAAAAGATGATTTATCACCTTATTGTTGCCTTTTGCACATAAATTAAAATCATTAAAAGATTTTATTATTCTTTGTATTTATTTCAAAGCAGTCTGTCTGTGGGGGGGTGGCACGACGGGGGGGGCGTGGTACGAAGCAGGGGGCGTGGCATGATGGGGCGTGGTGCGATGGGGGATGTGGCGTGACGGGGAGGGGGGGGCGGCACCGCTGACAGTGCCTAGGGCGGCAGGAACTCCAAATACGGGCCTGCCTTCACAGCTGTTCAAGGGGAAATCCCTGTTAGGGGGTCAATCCATCCTTGGGCTCCTGGGAGGTACCCCGGTGTTGTGGTTCCGTGGCCTTCCTTAGGGGCGCCTTTCATATATATTGCTGTACCTTACAATAAAGTGTTTTTAATCTGATTTCCTGGTCTAGCTCTCCCTATCTGATATCAGCAGCCGCCATATTTGCGGTCCAGTGGGTCCCCCTGATAGATCCGTCCGTAGGGCGTGACAGTGGACATGCAGGTAGCAAGAGTAGCTAAAAAAAACTGGACTCCCCTTCAAGTATACATCCCAGCTGAAAGATCAGATGAATCAGAAGATTGAGGGGTTAATGAAAAAATACTGGAGGCATCTTCCTCTACCATTCAGGCTAATATCGCCTCCACCTGTGTCTCTTGATCCCTGCTCAGGTGGCTGAATCAGGTTGAGGACCATATCTCTCAAGGAACCCCTAGGAAGGAGATGTTGAACTCCTTTGCATTGCTTAGGAAAGCTAGCAGCTTTCTGGCTGATGCGTCTGAGGAGTCCGTTTGCATGGTGGCAAGAACCTCTATGCTGTCCAACTCTGCCAGACGTGCCATCTAGTTAAAAATGTTGAGTGGGGACTCCACTTCTAAGATGAAGCTTTGCTCTATACTGTTTAAGGGGGAGTTGATCTTTGGGCCAGCCCTCAATTATATATTGGAAAAGGCAACGGATAAGATGGCCCTTCCAGAGCAAAGAATGGCCAATAAAACTTTTTTTTCGCCCCTCACTCAGGCCTCCTAGGCCTCTCAGTCCAGGGATAAGGGAAAGACGGGTAGGTGGAGCTACCTGAATGGCAAGGGCAAGAACATCTTTGTTCCTTCCTAGCAGCAACAGGAAAAGCAGTGACTCGCTTCTGGTGGGGGGAAGGCTCTCAAATGTTTTACCCCAATGGCGCAACATCACCAGCTGCCAGTTGGTCCTCAAGGTAATATCCAAGGGCCTGCTCATAGAATTCGAGTCCCCTCCTCCACCGGGTCTTCGGGTCACTGCTCTGCCTTCCCGGGGAGCCCAAAATCTCCTGTACATCAAGGTACAGGGGCTCTTGCAATCCAAGGTAGTAGCACCCTTAGCAAAGGAAGAGCAGGGAAATGGTCATTACTATGGCCTAGTCTTGGTAAAGAAGACATCCGGAGATGCTCGGATTACCATCAATCTGAAGTGCCTAAACCAACACATCCGATACCGCAGATTCAAGATGGAATCAATAAAATCTGCTGTGCCGTTGATCGGACATCATTACCAGATGGCCACTATAGACTTACAGGATACCTATTCCCATCTTCCCATTCATCCTTGACACAGAAAATTCCTCTGATTTGCAATTCAATGAGGAACTAAGAGGAGCACCACAGTAAGGAATTTATCAAAAAAGTTGGTGCTCACCATACCATGGGAACTCAAGATTAAATTACAGAAAAAGACATGGCATATTGAAAAATCGGGAGCACACAAGGAAATATAAAAGTATAACAAGTATTTTATTCAACACATATGCAGACAGTACAAGTTAAAAGGAATTAAAATAACATCACAAGGGATTCCCAGACCATTTTGTGGTAGCAGCCCGTGGTAGCTGAAAGCAATACCACACACTTCAATGTAGAAATATGTAGAGACCAAGAGTATACAATGTTATAACAATAAATCCTAGTAACAACACTATAGGAGCAAGACGTTAACCATGTACATTAGTATGAGCTTAAGTAAGGGCTCTCGTGTCATATACAGGGGTTTGACAAAATAATGTAAACACAATGTTTTGGCATCATAATCTTCAGACATGTTATAAACATGCAAACCGTGATATATGTTAATTTTTTGTAGTTGATTATTTGAGTTATAAGTGATATGTGTATGTAAATTAACTGTTTGTTTTGCCGAATTGTGAGAACATTGATGAGAAACTGATTCCAATGGCAGACCTTTCTGATTTTCAAAAAGGCCAAATTGTTGGTGCTTGTATGGCAGGCTCTAGTGTAACAGATAGTGCCTGAATGCTTGGCGTGTCAAGAGGTACTGTCTCCAAAGTAATGACTGCATTTGAAAGAGAAGGAAAAACGTCCGCAGCAAAGCACAGGTCAGGCCGAAAGTCGAAGTTGACTGAGAAAGACCGTCGGACTCTAAAGCGAATTGTATGAGAAGATCGCAAGACCACGGCTCCAAAAATCACTGTTGAGCTCAATGAACACCTACAGAATCCAGTTACCACAAAAACTGTTTGTCGGGAGCTGCACAAATCTGGATTCTACGGAAGAGCTGCAATTAGAAAACCGCTGCTCTCGATGACAAATGTTTCCAAGTATTTAGAGTGGTGTAGAAACCTCAAGAATTGGTCCCTCGAGCAGTGGAAACATGTGATATTCTCAGACAAATCATCGTTTATCCCATTTTCCAACCTCCAGCCAAGTGTACGTTTGGAGACAGCCGAAAGAAGCATTCCATCCAGACTGCCTTCTCCCAACCGTAAAACATTGCAGAGGTTCTGTGATGATCTAGGGTGCTATTTCGTGGAGATCCGCTGGGCTAATGATATCACCTTGTATGAGTCCATACCTCGGAGAATTGAGGCTGTAATCGCCGCAAAAGGTGGATCTAAACCATATTAAACTAACTTTTGTTGATTTTTCCAGGGGTTTCAATTATTTTATCCAAACCCCGAATATCGTGAATACAGATAAAACACATTTCACCACTGAGTACAATAAGCTAAAACCCCACGTTTCATGGTGTTGGCTAATACTTTGTCCAAAGCATAGAGTTATTACACCCTTCTGGGACTTGAATGTGGTCCTTTCGGAGCTGTCTCATACTCCCTATGAGCCCCTCTCGTCTTGTAGCCTGTGATCTCTCTTGCACAAGACTGCATTTCTTGTTGCTATTATATCTGCAAGAAGAGTTGGAGAGTTGCAAGCCTTGTCCACCTGGGAGCCATACTTGACTGTCCTTGATGACCGTATTGTCCTTCATTTGGATCCTTCCTTCCCAAAGTTGTCTCCGATTTTCATCGCTCTCAATCTATTGTCCTGCCTTCCTTCTGTCAAAATCCAACAACATTGAAGAGGAATTTCACTCTCTCGATTTACGCAGAATAGTGTTGCATTATCTAGATGTGAATGCAACTTGGAGGATCAATCACAACCTGTTCATTCAACTGTTTGGTCATGACAAAAGCAGAAAAGTGGCTAAAAGCAGGATAGCCAATTGGATAAGGAAGGCTATTACTGAAGCGTGCCTCAATCAGAACCTGACACCTCCATCAGGATTTATAGCCCATTCAACCAGATCCACTTTGGTCTCCTCGGCTGAGCGAGCAGGGGCTTCACCTAAGCAGATCTGCAAGGCGGCCGCCATCTCTGCATACTTTCACTAACCACTATCGACTAGATCTAGTGTCCAACTGGGATGTAGCTTTTGCCAGGAAAGTCCTGTAGGCTGTAGTTCCCCCCTAGGTAATAATTCGTGGGTATTCCTCCTATGCTGTCGTGGAAGGTGACTAGAGAAAAAAGAATTATTCTTACCTTTAATTTGATTTCTAGGAACCTTCCACGACAGCACTTATTTCCCTCCCTATATTCCTCGAATCTTCCTGGAATGTGTTAATGATAAAAGATGCTATGGGTTCTTTGTAAGTCACTGGCCAAATGGGAGGTGGGAGGGTTCTTTTAATTTCTCTTGTGCTTCCTGTCCCTAGTAGGGTGTAGAGAGGCAACCTCCTATGCTGTTGTGGAAGGTTCCTAGAAACTAAATTAATGGTAAGAACAATTATTTTTTTCAATTATTTAGTTAAATAATAAAGATGTGGAGATTTGCTGTATTTTTCGTTGACAAACAGGTACAACTAGGCAGCTGGGGGTTGGAATTCTCAGTATGAGGAAGCCATAGCGTACTGGCACCCTCTCCCGCTGCGAATTGCAGCCACCCCAGAAAATTGCGTTTTTATTGTAGAGCCTCTTTCTGGAGCTGTATCCAACTTTTCCAGCTGACTGGGTAATAAAGGGGTTAGTGCCAGCTGAATATTGCCTGCTGGCACTAAGCCTTGAATTCTTAATGTGGAGCCATTGTTAGACCTGGCCCTTATGAATCTCTAGTAAATAGTAAATAATACACAACACAGAGAAAAAACATTTTATTTGAACAAAAAACACAAACACCTCAATTTCATCTTTATTAGGCTAAGTTCATATTTGCATTGTGCCATCCATATGGATGCATGCGTTTGACAGCTGCATTAACGCTATGAAACACTAGCATTAACGCAGCTGAACGCAGCCATAGACTTCAATTGGCAAGCGCAATGCCAAAAGCGACCACATTTGAAACGTCACCCTGCTCACAGTGGTAGCCAGAAATCCCTCAATTTCTTGTTCCGCCGTGACAGTACATCGCAGAGAATCATGGAGGGGTATGTGGGAGTAATAAAGACGGATTTGAGATGTGAGTTTGTGTTTTTGTTTACATAAAATGTTTTTTTCTCTTGTGTTATTATTTACAATTTACTAAAGATTCATAATGGCCAGGTCTAACATTGGCTTGACTTTATGAATCTAGGTGTAATATGTATAATAAAGTCAAAATAGGAGAGAAACAGCTCACCAAATGATAGCAATGCTTGTCTCCTAGGAGTGGTTTCATTCGGAACAGTCCTGGTTCCGGACTGGAACATTTGCAATAGAAAGAAAAAATCCAGCGAAACAAAATCCGTTCAAAGGAAGACGATAGATTTATTGCAAAATCACAGCTTCAATACACAGGCAGATTAGTGCAGATACAGAGGCCAAAGCATTTCAATGCTGAGGTCTTAATCATGACTGCAGTGGAAGTGTAGGTGTTTGGTATAAATACCCATTTCCATGTAGTGCACAGCTGTACAAATTAGAATGAGGTAAAACTATATATCACCTAATCCAATCAGATAAAGATAAACACATAACCGTAAAAATAGCTGGGACAGAACGCATTTTAAATCGCCACTCCTAATGCCCAAAGAACATCAATCCCACTGATCTGCAGCCACCTCGATTTACCATTATGATGTTCTTTAAAATGGGGAGGAAGCGTCCTCAGGGAACCAATGTCATCTACATCTACCGACAATGTGATATCCCTGACGTGCTCCCTCGTTCTCTGCCGGAGCTCCCGAGAGGTCAAACCCACATAAATATGGTTACTGCTGCATGTGGCATAATAAATGACCCCTCCGGTACTGCAGCAGATGTAGTGGCATATCTGGTTCTATCTGCCCCCTTCGGCTGATGTGAATGTTGTTGCCCGAATAATGTTGCTGCATGCCACACAGGAACCACATGGAAAACACCCCCAATAGGGTTATCCAAGACCAAACACTGCAGACATAGTGGCTACGTACCAGCAGGTCCCTGAGGCTCTTACCCCGCCTCACTGTCATTAACGGTCTCTCAGGCAAGAGGTCCTTCAAACATTGATCGGTATGGAAGACCGACCAGTATTTGGCCAAAATATTCCTTAGATCTCCCCAATGACTATTGTAAGTGGAGAAGAAGTGAACTACCGTTTTTTCTGACCTTGCTTTGACCTTATCAGGAATTAGCTTGCTTCTCAGAGTATTTTTGGCATGATTGTAACCATTCATTATGGATCTCTTGCTATAGCCTCTTTCAATGAACTGGTCGCGAAGGTCAGAGGCCTGAGCCTCAAAGGACTGCTCGGTGGAACACACCCTTCTCATCCACAGAAATTGTTCCACAGAAATGGCCCGGATAGTAGCAGGAGTGTGTGATGATTTGGCATGCAGCAGGGCATTAACCGATGGGTAATAGTGATCATAAAATAATACGTTTTCAAGTATCCTTTAATAAGATGTGTAGTAGAGGGGCTACAAAGACACTAAACTTCAGGAAGGCAAATTTCCAACGGTTGAGAGATGATCTTAGTGCAATAAACTGGGACGATATCCTGAGACATAAAAGTACACAAAGCAAGTGGGAGACGTTTATTAGCATCCTGAATAGGGCTTGTGCACAATATATACCCTATGGGAATAAGCATGCTAGAAATAGGAGGAAACCACTATGGCTAAATGAGGCTGTAAGGGGCACAATAAATGACAAAAAGAATGTATTTAGGGAAATAAAGCAAGTAGGTAGTGATGAGGCATTACATAAATACAGAAAATTAAATAACATTTGTAAAAAGCAAATCAAGGCAGCAAAGATTGAGACAGAGAGACTCATTGCCAGAGAAAGTAAAAATAATCCCAAAATATTTTTTCACTACATATGGTAAATAGTAAGAAACTAAAAAATGATTGTGTTGGCCCCTTTAAAAATAATCTGGGTAAAATGGTGGATTTGGATGAGGAAAAAGCCAATATGCTAAATGACTTTTTTTCAACAGTATTTACACAAGAAAATCCCATGACAGACAATATGATCAGTGATAACAAAAACTGTCAATTAAATGTCACCTGCTTAACCCAGCAGGAAGTACGGCATTGTCTATTAATCACTAAAATTGACAAATCCCCGGGCCCGGATGGGATACACCCCAGAGTGCTGCAGATATTAAGTACTGTCATAGATAGACCATTATTTTTAATCTTTAAAGATTCCATAATAACAGGGTCTGTACCACAGGACTGGCGTATAGCAAATGTGGTGCCAATATTCAAAAAGTTAACAAAAACTAAATTTGGAAATTATAGGCCAGTAAGCTTAACCTCTTCTGTGGGTAAAATTCTAGAGGGTTTTCTAAGAGATGCTATACTGGAGTATCTGAAGAAAAATAACCTCATGACCCAATATCAACATGGTTTTACGTGGGACCGTTCCTGTCAAACTAATCTGATAAGCTTCTATGAAGAGGTAAGTTCTAGTCTGGACCAAAGAAATGCAGTGGATGTGGTATATATGGACTTTTCAAAAGCTTTTGATACGGTGCCACACAAAAGGTTGATACATAAAATGAGAGCAATGGGGATAGAGGGAAATATGTGTAAGTGGGTTAAAAACTGGCTTAGCGATAGGAAACAAAGGGTGGTCATTAATGGAACACACTCAGAATGAGTCACAGTTAACAGTGGGGTACCACACGGGTCAGTGTTGGGCACACTTCTTTTTAATATATTTATTAATGACCTTGTAGGGGACATACAGAGTAGAATCTCAATATTTGCAGATGACACTAAACTCTGCAGGGACATGAATACAGATGAGGACAATTTTATATTACAGGAGGATTTACGTACACTAGAAGCTTGGGCTGATAAATGGCAAATGAGCTTTAATAGGGATAAATATAAGGTCATGCACTTGGGCAGAGGAAACAAAAGGTATAATTATGTGCTTAATTGTAAAACACTGGGGAAAACTGTCACTGAAAAAGACCTGGGTGTATGGGTAGATGACAAACTCACATTTAGTGGCAAGTGTCAGGCAGCTACTGTAAAGGCAAATAAAATAATGGAATGCATTAAAATAGGCATAGATGCTCATGAGGAGAACATAATTTTACCACTATACAAGTCACTAGTGCGACCACACTTAGAATACTGTGTACAATTCTGGTCTCCGGTGTATAAGAAAGACATAGCTGAACTAGAGCGGGTCCAGAGAAGAGCGACCAAGGTTATTAGAGGACTGAGGGGTATGCAATACCAAGACAGGTTATTAAACTTGGGGTTATTTAGCTTGGAAAAACGAAGGCTTAGGGGTGATCTTATAATAATGTATAAATATATGAGGGGACAGTACAGAGAACTTTCTAATGATCTCTTTACTGTTAGGCCTGGGACGGGGACAAGGGGGCATCCTCTACGTCTGGAGGAAAGAAGATTTAATCAGAATCACAGACGTGGATTCTTTACTGTAAGAGCAGTGAGACTATGGAACTCTCTGCCACATGATGTTGTAATGAGTGACTCACTACTAACATTTAAAAAGGGCCTGGATGCCTTTCTTGAAAACTATAACATTACCAATTATATATACTAGATTCTTTGATAGGGCGTTGATCCAGGGAACTAGTCTGATTGCCATATCTGGAGTCAGGAAGGTATTTTTTTTCCCCCAATGTGGAGCTTGTGTTGCCACATGGTTTTTTTTTGCCTTCCTCTGGATCAACATGTTAGGCTATGGGTTGAACTAGATGGACTTAAAGTCTTCCTTCAACCTTAAAAACTATGTTACTATGTTACTATGTCTTCTTCCATTATAAATTCATGCTAAAAACCTACAACTCTGCCCTTCACTTTGCCAAACAAACCTACTTCACCACCCTGATCTCCTCGCTATCCAACAATTCAAAAAAGCTCTTTGACACTTTTCACTCTCTCCTCAGTCCTAAACTGCAGGCCCTCATTACTGACCTCTGTGCTGATGATCTAGCCTCTTACTTTATGAAGAAAATAGACAACATCCACCAGGAAATCAGCTCCCAACCTCCAAGTGCTGCCACTCCCATTCTTCCCCACATCTCCCCGACTCACTCTCCAGATTTGACCCAGTCACAGAATAAGAAGTCGCCAAGCTCCTCTCTTCCTTTCGTCCCACTACATGCACCACTGACCCCATTCCCTCACAACTACTCCAGTCCCTGTCTCCGGTCGTCACCACTCACCTAACCAAAATGTTCAAACTCTCCTTCTCTTCTGGCATCTTCCCCTCCTCCTTCAAACATTCTATCATTACTCCATTATTAAAGAAAACTTCTCTTGACCCGTCCTGCTCAAATAACTACAGGCCAGTCTACAATCTCCCCATCATCTCTAAACTCTTGGAGTGCCTGGTGTACACTCGCTTCACTCGTTACCTCCCCACTCACTCTCTTCTAGATGCATTACAGTCTGGTTTCCGCTCCCTTCACTCTAGAGAAACATCAAAGTGACCAATGACCTTCTGATGGCAAAACGTAATGGTGAGCACTCTCTGCTTATTCTTCTTGACCTCTCTACAGCTTTTGACACTGTTGACCACTATCTCCTACTCTCTATGCTGCACTCCATTAGCATAAAGGACACTGCTCTCTCCTGGCTCTCTTCCTATCTTTCTGACCGGGGGAAAAAACAAAATCGTTTGCGTCAAACTGTTATGGATCAATACATGGGGTCGGTTTATTAACCCCTCCGCTCACCTTCTCGAGTTGTGCAAGTCCGCACAACTGGATTAAACGCTCGTGCTGCTGGGCTCTCCTAGTTGAATATGAGCGGCGGGATGGAACCTGCACGTGCCCTCCGTATCTCTCTCTCTGCAAGTAACTGTTCCAAGGGAGTGGTGTAATGATGTCTGTCAAGGTCTTGCGGCCCAGAGCTGCTGGCTATCACACTTCCCAGCCAGAAAGAAAGTATATGCAGCTCCAAAAGATAATGTGATATAATGAGCGCTAAGGTACACACAAGGACTCGACCAGTGAATAGTTTACCTTTCAGCTTTAATCGACAAATAGATCCCTCTAGCCACAACGCGTTTCAACGCATATAGCGTCTTTCTCAAGTGATTACTGGGATCCTGAGTTAACAATGTTTATATACATTTCACACAAAAGAGGGGGAGGGGGGAATTGTTCTGGGTTCATGACAATTTAACAAATGGAGTGTGGATTGGGTTAATCAAAACAGTCTACCTATACAATGCATTGTAATAAAGTGCAATGAATAAAAATGCAATAAATAAAAATATATACATTAAAAAACTATTTTCTCTCTCATCCTTAACACTAAAATAACTTATACATATTAAAATTACCAAAAAAATACCTATTATTAAAAACTTTATAAAAAGCACATTTACAGCATGTAATAAATTCAACATCAATAGCACCACTATCAAAGTATACAAGCACAAGAACATAGATAATTATATGATTAAAAAATTGTATGACTAAAAACAAAAATTGAAATTAAATATAAAAAAATATAAAAAAAAAATAAAAAAATGTAATAATAATAAAAGAGCGAGAAAACCTCACAATTAAAATATACAGGTCTTACGTAGTATTGTCCAAGGTGATATTAAGACCTTCTAGAGATAGCGTACCCATTTTGTATATCCAGAAGGATTCTTTTCTATTAAGACTATTCATTTTATCAATTGCATTATCATCAATTTGATCAATAACGGTGAGTTTTAATTTTGAAAAATCTCTATTATGAACTTGATCAAAATGTCTTGACACACTATGTTTTAAAAAACCTGTGTTTATGTTATGTCTGTGCTTGTTTAGTCTTGTTCTCATACTAAGGATCGTTCTGCCTATATATTGTTGCCCACACGGGCATTCCAGTAAATAGATAACATATTGAGAAGAACAGTTTAATCTTTGTTTATTTCATATGTTACATTTGTGGTGTTAGATTTGAAATTTCTAGTATCATGGATAATATTAAGACAACACTTACATCTACGTATCCCACATTTATAGCATCCTCTCTTTTTTTCTTCTATAAGGATTTTATTTCCAGTAGTTTCTTTAGCTTTAATTTCCCTAATTTTACTTGGAGCTAGAATATTCTGGAGGTTTCTTCCTCTTCTATAAATGATTCTTGGTGATTTTGGAATGACCCTAGATAAGATAGGATCCCCCTGTAGGATAAACCAATTCTTCTTTAGCAGGGCATAAATATTTTTATAGGATTTATTAAATGTAGTAATTAAATTATAATTAAAAGACGATTTCATATCTCTTTTATCCTCTTTTTCTTTATTATTCTTCATTTTTAGGTGTTCCAAAAATTGTTCTTGTGAAAAATGTTTGCATTTATTATATGCATCCTTCAATAAATCTTTGGGGTACCCTTTAGCTCTAAATCTCCGTTTTAATACTTTTGCCTCAACCATAAAATTCTTATTATCTGTACGGGTCATTCCATGTCAAGTGAACCAATGATTATTACCTCTATATTTTTAATTCTTTTGAGATTTTGTTATTTGATAATAGCATGTCAGACAATGCAAAATGTGAAGAGAAAACTTAAAAAAAATTTTTTTTTTTTTTTTTTTAAATGATTTTCAAAGTTCGGAAAAAGTGTGAATTTCGCTGTTGCCTGCCTTTACGTTTCTCCTCATAACTAAGGCTAGGAATAAGATAGAGAGACAAAATAAACACCAATCTACTCAGAACTATACAGGCTTTCACCAGATATGTCACAAGAGGATCTTTGTTAATATTTTACCCATGTGATCGCAAGCGCAAAATTTTAAAACGCATTTTCGAAAAATCAGCGCGCTTTAAATATTTCAAAAACTGCCCATATGTCTGCTTTGCTCTTAGCCACATCTGTACCAAATTTCAAGTTGGGATCGCGATGGGATCATATTTTAAAATATTTTACTATTAATAGAGTCAATGGGTCATTCCATATCAAGTGATCTAAATATGAATATTTTTTTTTACCTGACGTCTTTAGATTTTTTTTATTTTTTTTCCTTTATGAAGTACTACTTTAGTTAATTACAAATTAAAAGTTTAGAATTTTTTTCTTCATCAGTTAATTTTTTACAGATTTTTAAAGTTTAAAAAAAGTGTGAATTTTGGCCTGGTATGACTTTATATTTTTTTTATCTTGGGCTAGAAATAAGATAGAGAAACAAAATAAACACCATTCTACTCAGAACTGTCCAGGCTTTCACCAGATATGTCACAAGAGTATATTTGTTCATTTAAATTTTTTACCCATGCGAACGCAAACGCAACATTTTGAAACGCATTTCCGAAAAAAACGTTTTAATAAAAATTTTCCAAAACTGCCCATGTGTCTTTTATGCTCTTAGCCACATCTGTACCAAATTTCAAGTTGGGATCGTGATGGGATCATATTTTAAAATATTTAACTATTATAGTGTTAATTCAAAAATCTTGAATTCAGATCTGTTCAACCTGTGGTCTAAAAGCGTGGGGTCTATATTTATCAAATCCATTATTTTTAGACATTACTGTATTATTTTGATATGTTACAGCTTAGAAGCAGGAAAGGACATATAGGAAAAAGCTTTGTTAGGGCTCAACCTGAGAAAGCACAGGGATAGACAGTGAATGCAGAGCAGATGATAGGCCAGCAGCTCTGTCAATCATGTTAAGTGTCTACCCACTGCATTCAGGAAGTAAGACAGCTCGTTCAGACCTTTCATGTCCTGACATGTCTGGACATCTTCACTCCTGAACAAACAATAGTCTGTACAAAGCCATCAAGGCTGTGTACTAAAATATGGGTGAGTAAATATATTAATAGTTTAATGCTTTTATTATTAAGGGCCAATACACACAGTGCTATTCTTAGGGATCATCATTCAGAAAAACAGCCCCATTGATTTCTATGGGGTTCACCACATGCAGTGTTTTTAGAAACACTCAAGAGTGAGTAAATCATTGCTTGAACTACTTTTTAATCGCTGCAATAAATGCAGCATTTATCATTTATATAAAAAAAGCTGCCATTTTTTTCACTAGCGATTAAAAAAACTAACGCATATGTGGTAAAAACTTGGTAGAAAAACAAGCTGCCAAAACTTCAGCGTGTATCTGCAGACAGAAAAAACTGTGTGTGCTAGCCCTAAAACTCACTTTATAGTAATACAGTTCTACCTCAAGTGCACTGTAAATCTTTATTTTTATTACCTATCTTCCTTACTTAATATTAACTGTATTTTTCCCACACAGCAATGGCTGCTACTTCTCAAGAAACAGCATTTTATCATAGACACTGTTGCAATCCTTTTGAAAAAATATGAATATGCTTGGCGCTGGTGGCTGGCTACTGTACTCTCCAAAGATTGTGAAAATGAAGAAGTAGAATTGACTTTATTGCATCCTTCTGGTCCAGCGCCATCCTTTGTGTGTCCAAGAAAGCCAGACATTTTAAAAGTGCACAAAAATCAGATATTAACTCAGGCGGAGCCTAACACCGTGACAGGCCGGACATACTCTTTGACACACAAGGAAATGGCGATTGCTAGTAAGCGTTTATGGACAAGATTACATTTCACCCACTAGAAGGGACAAATTGATAAAATGCCACTTTAAAAACATACTATTAATTGTTTGATTAGTTCATAATTTATAGAACGATGATTTAACTACTGTACTATTCTTATTAAACACTTCATAAATCACATGTTTAGTGATAGAATAGAAAACAAATTTATATGTATAAATAGGGGTTAACATTTTTGGTTCTTTTAATCTTGTTTAATCAAACTTGAGGATATGATCACCTTTCTTCTTTTGGTTTGTTCAATACATTCAAGTTGAAAATGCTGAGCGTTGTGTTCTGATGATTAAGATGTATTTATCCTGGCACTTATGGGATTTGTTTTTTGTGTTTCTTTTTTGTTGCATATAAATGTTTTATTCAATAAGTTGTGATAACTCATACAACCATAAAATAAAAAATATATAAATTTGACAGGTCCCAAGTTGAATCTCTGCACAAATATAACCAAGAACACAATGTCATTTTTTCACAATTGCCCGTCAATAGTTTGAATTTGATATAAAGAAACATAGTCTTGTAACATATCAAATGAAAGCTGTTACCGTTCTGAGTAAAATGATGCCTCTCCCACTTCATTATCTTATTTCTAGCCTGAGATAAAAAAATGTAAAGCCAGACCAGGCCAAAATTCACCCTTTTTTTAAACTTTAAAAATCTGTAAAAAATTAACTGATGAAGAAAAAAATTCTAAACTTTGAATTTGTAATTAACTAAAGTTGTATTTCATAAAGAAAAAGAATAAAAAAAATCTAAAGACGTCAGGTAAAAAAAAATATTCATATTTAGATCACTTGATATAGAATGACCATTGACGCTATTAATATTAAAATATTTTAAAATATGATCCCATCGCGATCCCAACTTGAAATTTGGTACAGATGTGGCTAAGAGCAAAGCAGACACATGGGCAGTTTTTGAAATATTCAAAGCGCGCCGATTTTTCGGAAATGCATTTTAAATTTTGCGCTTGCGATCACATGGGTAAAATATTAACAAAGATCCTCTTGTGACATATCTGGTGAAAGCCTGCACAGTTCTGAGTAGATTGGTATTTATTTTGTTTCTCTATCTTATTTCTAGCCCGAGATATGATAGAAAATGTAAAGCCATACCAGGCCAAAATTCGCACTTTTTTAAAACTTTAAAAATCTGTAAAAAATTAACTGATAAAGAAAAAAATTCAAAACTTTTTTTTTGTAATTAACTAAAGTTGTTCTTCATATAGAAAAAAAATTTAAAAAATCTGAGGACGTCAGGGAAAAAAAATATTCATTTTTGGATCACTTGACATGGAATAACCCGTACAGTTTTTTCTAATATGTAAGTATTGTCCGTAAGGGATATTTTTTATCCATGTGGGTAAATGGCTACCGGTGTCCAACGCACGGTCCCCTCTTGCGATTAAATATATGAAATTTTATAGAAGGTACATTGATGACCTGATTTTATTATGGACAGGAAGTGAAGAAGAGGCTAGGGAATTTGTTAATGAACTTAATAATAATGAGTGGGGGTTAAGTTTTACCATGAATGTTTCCAATATCCAAATTCAATACTTATTAAAATAGACCAAGATGGTTTCTGCAGCACGTCCACATTTTTTAAAAATGTGGATGTAAACAGTTATTTGGAATTTCAGAGTAGCCATTTACCCACATGGATAAAAAATATCCCTTACGGACAATACTTACGTATTAGAAAAAACTGTACAGATAATAAGAATTTTATGGTGAGGCAAAAGTATTAAAACGGAGACTTAGAGCTAAAGGGTACCCCAAAGATTTATTGAAGGATGCATATAATAAATGCAAAAATTTTTCACAAGAACAATTTTTGGAACACCTAAAAGAGAAGAATAATAAAGAAAAAGAGGATAAAAGAGATATGAAATCGTCTTTTAATTATAATTTAATTACTACATTTAATAAATCCTATAAAAATATTTATGCCCTGCTAAAGAAGCATTGGTTTATCCTACAGGGGGATTCTATCTTATCTAGGGTCATTCCAAAATCACCAAGAATCATTTATAGAAGAGGAAGAAACCTCCAGAATATTCTAGCTCCAAGTAAAATTAGGGAAATTAAAGCTAAAGAAACTACTGGAAATAAAATCCTTATAGAAGAAAAAAAGAGAGGATGCTATAAATGTGGGATACGTAGATGTAAGTGTTGTCTTAATATTACCCATGATACTAGAAATTTCAAATCTAACACCACAAATGTAACATATGAAATTAAACAAAGATTAAACTGTTCTTCTCAATATGTTATCTATTTACTTGGAATGCCCGTGTGGGCAACAATATATAGGCAGAACGATCCTTAGTATGAGAACAAGACTAAACAAGCACAGACATAACATAAACACAGGTTTTTTAAAACATAGTGTGTCAAGACATTTTGATCAAGTTCATAATAGAGATTTTTCAAAATTAAAACTCACCGTTATTGATCAAAATGATGATAATGCAATTGATAAAATGAATAGTCTTAATAGAAAAGAATCCTTCTGGATATACAAAATGGGTACGCTATCTCTAGAAGGTCTTAATATCACCTTGGACAATACTACGTAAGACCTGTATATTTTAATTGTGAGGTTTTCTCGCTCTTTTATTATTATTACATTTTTTTTTTTTTTTTTTAAAAGATTTTTTTATATTTAATTTCAATTTTTGTTTTTAGTCATACAATTTTTTAATCATATAATTATCTATGTTCTTGTGCTTGTATACTTTGATAGTGGTGCTATTGATGTTGAATTTATTACATGCTGTAAATGTGCTTTTTATAAAGTTTTTAATAATAGGTATTTTTTTGGTAATTTTAATATGTATAAGTTATTTTAGTGTTAAGGATGAGAGAGAAAATATTTATTGCATTTTTATTCATTGCACTTTATTACAATGCATTGTATAGGTAGACTGTTTTGATGAACCCAATCCACACTCCATTTGTTAAATTGTCATGAACCCCAGAACAATTCCCCCCTCCCCCTCTTTTGTGTGAAATGTATATAAACATTGTTAACTCAGGATCCCAGTAATCTCTTGAGAAAGACGCTATATGCGTTGAAACGCGTTGTGGCTAGAGGGATCTATTTGTCGATTAAAGCCGAAAGGTAAACTATTCACTGGTCGAGTCCTTGTGTCTACCTTAGCGCTCATTATATCACATTATCTTTAGGAGCTGCATATCTTTCTGACCGTTCTTTCAGTGTATCATTTGCTGGCTCCACTTCCTTCCCTTTTCCTCTCACTATTGGGGTCCCTCACGGTTCAGTCCTCGTACCTCTTCTCTTCTCTCTCTACACAGCCCCGATTGGACACACCATCAGCAGATTTTGCTTCCAGTACGATCTCTATGCTGATGACACACAATTATACACTTCAGCCGCTGACCTTACCCCTACAGTTTTAAAGAACACCAATGACTGTCTAGCTGCAATTTCCAACATCATGTTTGCTCTCTATTTGAAACTCAACCTTTCCAAAACTGAACTTCTTCTGCTCCTGCCCTCAACTAACCTCCCTAAATCTGACATCTCTCTCAGTGTGTGGCACCATGATAACGCCTAGGCAGCAGGCTCGCTGTCTAAGTGTTATGTTTGACACTGATCTCTCCTTCACCTCCCATACACAATCTCTTGTCCTCTCTTGTTGCTTACACCTGAAGAACATCTCTAGAGTCCGCCCCTTTCTTGCCATGTAAACAACAAAAACCCTCACTGTGGCCCTAATCCACTATCAGATGCTGAAAGGGATGCACTATCTGCCTTGGAGGAATGGCGTGAGGAATCTCTTGCATTCTCTAAGACCACTTTCTACAATCTGGAACACCCAAATCTACTACATTCCCCCCATTTTCCATCAGTTCGCAGGTGGAGATCTTCAAAAAATTAGTCTCAAATGACCTGAGAATGATAAGGACCCCTGGTGGACATAAACAGAATCTAACATTCAAACAGAGACAGACCCTGGTGGAGCTCAGGTCCTGGAATGATGTGATATTCAAACCTGCAGATAAGAGTGGGAATGTGGTGATTTGGCCAGCCTACCTCTTCGAACGGAAGGCATATCAACAACTGTGTGATAGGGTGTTTTATCAGTGTCTGCACTATAACCCTACTGCAAAGTTCACCCAAGAACTCAGGGTCATTTTGGAGCATGCCTCCGTAAGAGGTATCATTCCCAAGAAAGTGTACAGTCCAGCTCTCCAATAAATCTCTCATTGACCCCAATTAGAATTCCCATAAACTCCATGGAGCAAGTATTAGAAGCCTCCTCCCATCCAGACTTGAAGGTGTAATCCAGAACCTGAAAGGACGGAAACACGTGTATACATAGACCTCTGGGATAAGGCCCCTATCTCAGTAATGCTGCATAAAAGCCTCATTCCACCCCATTGGGGGTGTTTTCCATGTGGTTCTTGTGTGGCATGCAGCAACATTATTCCGGCAACAATGTTCACATCAGCTGATGGGGGCAGAGAGTACCAAATACGCCACTGCATCTCCTGCAGTACCCGAGGGGTCGCTTATTATGCTACATGCGGCTGTAACTGTATATATGTGGGTTTGACTTCTCAGTCGCTCTTGAGGCCTGGTTCCCTACCCCTGTTCTAGGATCTAGTTCCACACTGCAATCATGAGTCGTCTGTGCTGTATCCCGCACCTTTTCCCACACCCTTCTCACCTCTGCACACTCCCAAATGCCATGGAACATATCTGTTTTCTCCGTCCCACACTTCAGACATGCTTGAATTCTGTTGCAGTTCTTGGCTGAAATGGTGATGTTAAACCCTAGTATGGCTCTGTGTATTAATCTAAAGTATGAATCTCTCCATTTCTCATTTTTGATACTTTTCATCACATCACTCCACCCATCAAGTATTACCATCCCTATGTCTACATCCTATAGCTGAGTCTCCATTTCTAAATACTTATCTTGGTCAGGGGAAAAAGCCAGTCCCTCAAGGTGTCATATATTGTGGAGAAGGTATGGAGCCCATGTCCTCACCTAGCAGGTCATCCCACCATTTTTAAAACATGCGTTTAACATCAATCAGTATTGCACACAAATGGAATTTAAATTGTCATACTGAAGATGTGCATGTGGTAGTGCATTCTCTAATCCTGCATCCAGTCATCCTGCTACCCTCCTGTACCTTAATAAGTCCTCAAACTCTCTATCACCCTTTCTTTCCATTTTTTGAAGAGAACATTATCCCTCTCCAGCTCAAAGTCGGGTGCATCTAGGATTACAATATTTTGATATCTTCCAAGATAGTCTCAATTTTTCTACTTGCCTTCCACGCTCCCATTGTACTTAATATATGAGTTTTCTTTTCTGGCGATTTTGTGCTAGAAAATACAAAAGCGCAACTGATCCGGTCTCACAATTCTACTCTAAGCAAAAATCCAAGTACTATGGTTTTCTTAAGCGTCAAAATATACCTCATTACATGCCAGTTGTCCCTGACATCTGGGAGACCCAAGCCTCCCCTTCCTTTTAAGCATAGATGCACGCACTATCCATGGCTCCTCCTTTCCAAAAATTTGAAAGCTTGTTAATTTTACAATCAAGCTTGAGAGAGGGAAAAGTCTTAGGATACAAAGTCCTGAAAACTAACATTTCTATGAAATGACATCTCCAACAAAGACAGGAAAACCTTCGCATCTCTCCATTCTCTCAATCATCCAAAATTAGTGAGTTAATCTGGTTATAAATGTGTCTTGGACTCCTTCCGTGTATCCCAGTATTTAATTGAAGTTTGGGCTATTGGAATACCCTCATAATTTCGTTTTCTGTCCTCCTCCCAACTACTCTTGGGCTGCAATAGCAAGATTTCACACTCGCCTATTTGACTGGAATCCGGAGACTTTCCAAAATCCTCTATTGTCTCAATGGCTGGAATCTCCCAGGGTCTGCATGTACAAACATATCATCTGTAGAAACTTACCTAAGTTCCTGCTGACCCCCTATTATGCCTTTGAAACTCCGCTGGTCATTGATGTATCTTGATAGAGGTTTAATGACAATATTAAAAATGAGTGGGGATAACGGGCAATCCTGACGTGTTCCCCTCCCTAGATGTATGATATTGGAGAGAAAGCCCGGAGTGTCCACCGTGGCATAAATGTCCTAAAAGCACCCTTTAAACCTATACTGTCCAACAATGTTATCTAGTCATGGCCAGCTGACGCTATCGAAAGCTTTTTCAGCATCGAGCATGACCATGGCTGGGTTCCCCCATCCCTCTCTAATCTTCAACCTAACCTCCTCTATCACCTTTTTGTCCTTATGTTTCCCACCGCCGATCTACCTTTAACAAAACCTGCTTGTTGGTGTCCCACCAAGCCCGGAGGTAAGAGTGCTAATCTGTCTGCCATGATTTTTTATACAATTTTCAGATCTTGATTTATGAGTGAGATTATTATTATTATTATTATTATTTATTTATATAGCGCCATTAGGTTCCATGGCGCTTTACATGAGGATGAGGGAGACAAGAACAAGTACACAAAATCTAGGCGATCAGGACGTACAGGTACAGGAGGGGCAGGGACCCGGTCCACGAGGGCTCACAGTCTAAGAGGGGCGGGTTAGGATACAGTAGGATGGGGGAATGTCAGGTATGGGGCAGTCGCCTGGGTCTCATGGCAGGTTGTAGGCTTGACGGAACAAATGAGTCTTCAGGTGACACTTGAAGCTACTCAGGGTAGGAGAGTGTCTGACGTGTTCGGGCAGGGAGTTCCAGAGTAAGGCAGGTGCCCAGGAGAAGTCCTGGACTCGGTTGTGCGAAGAGGTAATGAGGGGGGAGCAGAGGAGGAGTTCTTGGGAGGAGCGGAGGTTGCATGAGGGAAGGTATCGGGAGACCAGGTCAGAGATGTATGGTGGGGCCAGGTTGTGTATGGCTTTGTACGCCATGGTTAGTGTTTTGAATTGGGATCTCTTGGAGACGGGGAGCCAGTGAAGGGCTTGGCAGAGGGGGGAGACAGGGGAGTAGCGGGAGGACATGTCGATGAGTCGGGCAGCGGAGTTGAGGATAGACTGGAGAGGTGTGAGGGAGTTATCCGGGAGGCCATTGAGAAGGAGGTTGCAGTAATCAAGGCGGGAGATGATAAGAGCATGGATGAGTGTTTTAGCGGTGTCGTGGGTGAGGAAGGAGCGGATCCGTGAGATGTTCTTGAGCTGCAGTCGGAGGGATGTGGTGAGGGCCTCGATGTGGGGCTTGAAGGATAGGGAGGAGTCAAGGATTACCCCGAGGCACTTGGCTTGGGGGACAAGGGAGAGGGCGCAGTCGTTGATGCAGATGGATAGGTTGGGAGGTGGGGTGGAATTTCTTGGGGGGAAGATGATGAATTCAGTTTTGTCCATGTTGAGTTTAAGGAAGCGAACAGAGAAGAAGGATGAGATGGCGGAAAGGCATTGTGGGATTTTGGAGAGTAGGGAGGTGATGTCAGGGCCGGACAGGTAGATTTGGGTGTCGTTGGCATAGAGGTGGTACTGGAGGCCATGGGACTCAATGAGTTGCCCTAGGCCGAGAGTGTAAATGGAGAAAAGTAGGGGTCCCAGGACCGAACCTTGGGGTACTCCGACAGAAAGGGGGTAGGGTCAGGAGGAGGTGTGGGAGTGCGAGACGCTAAAGGTCCGGTGCGCTAGGTATGAGGAGATCCAGGAGAGGGCAAGGTGGGTGATGCCAAGGGATTCCAGGATCTGGAGAAGAAGGGAGTGGTCAACCGTGTCGAAGGCGGCAGACAGGTCAAGGAGTAGCAGGATGGAGTAGTGGTGTTTGTTCTTGGCGGTCAGTAGGTCGTTGGTGACTTTGGTCAGGGCTGTTTCGGTGGAATGGAGGGGTCGGAAGCCGGACTGTAGGCGGTCGAAGTGGGAGCACGAGGAGAGGTGAGAGGACAGTTCGGAGTGGACGTGCTGTTCAAGTAGCTTAGAGGCGAATGGGAGAAGAGATATGGGGGATAGTTAGAGACAGAGGTAGGGTCAAGTGAGTTTTTTTTAGAATGGGCGTGATTAGGGCGTGTTTGAAGGCCGAGGGGAAGGTACCACTGCTAAGTGAAAGGTTAAAGAGGTGGGTGAGGGCTGGGATGAAAATGGAGGTGTGGCTCGGAATGAGGTGGGATGGGAGCGGGTCGTGGGCACTGGTGGTGAGGTGTGATTTTGACAGGAGGGAGGAGAGTTGGTCTTCAGTTATGGGGGGTAAGTGGCTGATGGAGGAGGAGGGCAGTGTAGGTGGGAAGGGGAGTTGTGGGGATAGTGGACTGAAGCTGCTTCTGATCTTGTCGATCCTCTCCTTGAAGAAGGTCGCAAAGTCTTCAGCAGAGATGAGGGGAGAAGGGGGAGATAGAGCGGTAGCTTGCTGAGTCATCTGGGTGCTTGTTGTCTTTTGTCAGAAGCTTGATATATGCCGTGTTCATGTGTTCAGGAATGAACTCCCCAGCAAGGAAGCGATTATAAAGTTTTTGTAGGTAAGGTGTAATCAGATATTTTAGTGCTTTATAGAAACCACCCACAAAACTATCTGGCCCCGGTGGTTTGTTTGGGTTTATGCCCGTAATCACCCCCGAGATCTCTTCCATCGTGATGTCTCTGTTCAGACTATCAGGCCCCTCCTCAGGGATATTCGTCATGCATATGTTCTGTAGCCATCTCTCCCCCTCTATTTTATTGGAGGGTTTGGCCTTATATAATATTGCATAGAATTTACCCAATATTGCACTGATTTCCCTGGGATCATTGGTAGTGCTACCGTCAGATTTTTTCATTGCCGTTATTTGGGTAATTGAGCTCTTGCCTCTGGCGAAGCTAATATTTTCCCTGCCTTGTCTCCATGTTTCTATACATCTGCCTCCCAGTATGACCTCTTAAACTGTTCATTTTTCTTAGCCCACCCATCAAATTCCTTCTTTGCCTCCTGCCAAGCTATTTTTCACTAAGGGGTCTGGATCTCTAAAAATGTATTGTATGCCCTTTAAGCTGACAAAATGGCTTGTTGAAACTGTAAGTGAGTTTTCTTTTTCTGTGACACAGTGTAGGCAATTATCCTTCCTCTAAGAACCGCCGTGGCTGCCTCCCAGAAGACCCTGTCGTCACACTCCTGCTCCTTGTTATTCTCTGGATGGACAGTCCACCATTCCCTTAGCAGTTTTGTAAAGTTCTGGTCTTTTTGTAGAAAATGTGGAAACTTCCAAATAATCTCAGTGCCTCGAGTGAAACTATCTTGTAAGTCCAGGAGTATCGGACTATGGTCAGAGATTACCAAGTCTCTTATGTCAGTGCTTTTCACTTTTTGCATCAGACCATCCTTCACTAGGAGTAGCTCAATGCGGGACCATGTTCCTTGGGGGTGTGAGAAGTGCATATAAGATGTTGCAACCTCCACAAATTCCTCAGGGACAGGTCAGCTGGAAAATCTTCCAGCCCGCCACCCCCATCCCCATGTTCCGCCGAGCGTCTCTGCCATCCTCTTTTTCTATCTTCTCTTTCTGGCATGACCATATTAAAATTCCCCACTATTATCAAGCTACTTTCCTTGACTTCCAAAATAGCACCTTGAAGGCGTTTGAGGAAATACTTTTTGCTTAATTGGGTGCATATACATTGTTTACACTGAGTGTCCTTCCCAGTGTGTCCAGAAGCAAGTCTCCTGCATCATCGTGCTGATACTATAGAAGTTTGTGCATGAATAACTTGTGGAGCAATATCAGTACTCTTTCTCTGTATAGCCCCCGATCTAAATACAGAAAAAAAAACGAGAAAAACTCGCATTGCAGTCATCGGACTTTCACACCAGTGTGTCCGTACCCTAATAGAAACAAGTGCTCCACTTCTGTATTTAATCATCCACTTCTGGTTTTAATCAGCCACTCCTGGTTTTGGCTACAAAAACTGCAAGAGCACTCGCGTAAAAATAAGTTTGCCCTCTGTTCAGCTTAGTCTTTCTTTTCAAAGGTGCACAAAACTGTGGCCAACCGCACTTTTGTGCATGCCTAAAAATATGCGTTGCCTGTGCAGTCAATATGTCAGTCGCATGCTGCACCTTGTAATTCTCCCCCACTGCCATGGACTCTTAATGTAAGTGTCTGTTTTTAATACTTGAAAGTAAAGTTCTTCTATTTTTGGATATGAGTGCCACTGGACCTTTTTTCTGTGTTACTCTGGCCTCCATTTGGCCTTTGTTCAGCAGTTTGCTTCTTTTCAAAGGAGCCCAAAACTGTGGTTGACCGCACTTTTGTGCACACCTAAAAATAGTTGTTAAAAGATGGACATTGCCGGATCACAGATCAGATTGAAGTTCTGTCTCATTATAGTGAATCCTCCTTTGGGAAGTATGCCTTAATTACGTTTTTCAGAGACTGACACGTAATCGCAGATGTGAGGGCTAAACGTAGAGCTCAGATAAACATGAGCTGAGCCTTTCTTTGATTTTTTGCGGGATGAGTTGGAGTTTTTATTGGTACCTTTTTGGGCCACATAAAGTTTTTTTTATTGCTGTGTACTCTGCTTTTAGTGAGGCAGATTCAAGAAGAAACCGAAATTGAGGAATTCAGGAGTGTATTTCTTTTTACATCATTCACCATGTCATAAAGTGATAAGACAGCTTTAATCTTGGGGTCAGTACGAACACATCCGTGTTATATATATATGTATATAGTTTTGTATGTTTTCCTGCTTGTACACCATAAAAACAATTTCATTAAATATTAAGATTGTTTTTGCATTTCTGAATTCTGAGAGCTGTAACTTTTTATTTATGTATATATTTTTGCTGATTTGTTTTTTGTGGAACAAGCTGATGCTTCCAGAAATAACATTTTTATTTTCATGCAACTATTTGATCGCGTTTTATTTCATTTTTGTTTTTTACGGTGTTTACCGAAGGGGTTGACTACGGTGACAGTTTTACAGAGAGGGTTGTCCTGGATACATCAATAACAAATATATGGACATATTGATATTATATTTCTTCATTATTTTGTTGCTCCTTATTTTTGTGCTTTTTATTTAATATTTTTAAAGTTTTTTTTTAACTTTTTGACTTGGTCCCTATGTGGGACACTAAAGGCCACGTAACACACACAGATATATTGGTCACAGATCTCTGGTTGCAGTGAAATCATGGACACATTGCTCCATTCTGTGGCTGTGTACAATGGAACAATGTGTTCATGATTTCACTGCAACAAGAGATCTGTGACCAATATATCTGTGTGTGTAACGTGGCCTTAAGGGTATGTGCCCACAGGAAGGTTTTGCTGTGTTTGAGATCAGGTTTTGCCTTGGTTTTATGTAAATCTATGCTAATCTAATCCTAAGTTTTTTGGTTTCCAGCAAAACCTATGTTATTAGGGAAAAGCTTTCACACACATTGGTTTTTGTTCTCTGGAGACAGTGTAAACACCACAGGATTTGCTGCATTTTTGTTTTATAGCAAAACCTATGGATTCTAGGATTAGCTGTCCCAACACATTGTTTTTTGTTTGGTGAAGAAAGTGGAAACACCTCCGGTTTTGCTGTGTTTTAGGCCTCGTGCACATGCTGATTATTTGATGAGTTTTTTACCTCAGGATTTGTAGCCAAAACCAGGAGTGGATAATTAAATACAGAAGTGGTGCAGGTGTTTCTATTAGACCTTTCCTCTTATTGCTCCACTCCTGATTTTGTCTACAAATTCTGAGGTAAAAAACTCATCGAATACTGAACGTGTGCACGTGGCCTTACTTTTACTAGTCCAATCACTCATATAACCCATTGCATACACCAACATTGCAATGGATCATATATGATTATATCTGTGCTCACAGCTCTGACACTTCGCCTCTCACATCATGCATCTGGCTTGGTCTGTGAGGCTTTCCATAGCTGGATGACCTGGGGGACATCATCACGACAACCCCAGGTTACCATGGCAGTAAGCACTTACTAGGGGGATTGATCGCTTTGTGCTGCTTTCCCAGCCCCCTAAAAGCTGTGATTGCTAATGATTCAAATCATATAAAAATAAGACTGTACAGATGCAATAAAGTTTACATTTTTATTAATAGAAAAAATTCCTTTCAAAACCATATACATACAAAACACATAATTACACAAATACTAAACATAGCCGGTGGTTAACTATCTGTGATGCACAAACAGGTTTAGGTACTAAAAAAAAATATGTATCAAAAAAGTGCCTCGTGCTATTAATTAACCATGTTAGGGCCCTTTCACATCAGCGTTTTTTGAAATTCGCGGCAGATGCGGTGAAAAAAACCGCATCTGCCGCGATTACCGCATACCGGCTGAACTTGCGGCGCGGTTGCAGTAAACGCCATGCAAAGTATAGGCGTACTTGCGGCAGGTGCGGCAAGTGCAGTTTTGCACTTGCGGGAGGTTCGGCCGCGAAAAAAACCCTTAGAGTGTTATTGTGTAATCATTCTAACTTTCTGTTCCCCTTCTTTCTTTCGTATAGAATGCAACAGATCTTGTCTGTTACAATTCCTTGTAATCCCTGAATGTCTGTACACTTATCAGGTAATGACATAATACAACTACTTAGGCTATGTTATATTTTTGACTGCTGTAGTAAAGGTTTTTCTTTCTGAGCACGCTTTTCTTGCTGTTTGTTACTTTGGGAAACAATGAGTGGTTTCTCTATTCCCCCAATGTATTGATTTTTGCAAGGAAGCATTTACATGGTTAATTAATAGCACGAAGCACTTTTTTGATACATAGCTCTTTTTAGCACCTAAACCTGTTTGTGGATCACAGATAGTTAACCACTGGCTACCCATATGTTTATGTTAATCAGCGTGATGTCCACAGCGAGCAACAGAGAATGTTCATTTATTGAGAATTAACAACATCCAGCTTATAATATGAGAATAGGATCAATCTGGTTTCTGGAGAGGGAGAGAGAGATCTGCTGTGACCTTCAGCTTCAGTTCCACACTAGAATGGTGGGAGCTGGGGGAGGAACATCCTGTCTCTGAATGAGGACTTTTTTTAAACTTTGTTGACATCTGAACAATGTGCATGCAGACATAAAATCACATCATACTAAATAAACAATAGTTGTTGCAATACATATAGATCAATATGCATTAGTCCAACACCTCCACTCAACAACTACTTATTCTGTTAGTCCCATAGTGGTTCTCAATCCTTGGAACCTAGGTCGTGGCAATGGCTTGGTCAAAATGTCAGGTACCATCTTATCAGTCTCACAATAAACAAACTGGATTATGCCACGATCTATCAAATCACGTAGATGATGATATCTGACGTCGATGTGCTTAGTTCTAGCACTGATCTTTTCACTGCATGCAAGTTTAATGCATCCTTGGTTGTCCTCATACATCACTGTTATATCACCGTTGGCTGAGTTAATGGTTTACCAAGATCATCCATCAGTTGTCTTAGCCAAATGATCTCCTGACTTGCATAGGCTGCGGACACATACTCAGCTTCTGTGGATGACAAAGCAACAGATACTTGTTTTCTACTAGACCAGGAGATTGAACTTTCTCCAAGTTTAAATACGTATCCACTTGTGGATTTACGATCATGCAAATCACCAGCCCAATCTGCGTCAGCATAGCCGGTGAGTTTTAGATTTCCTGCTGCAGATAATTTAAATTTACCCCTTGTGTCTCTTTTAAATATCGGAGAACTCTTTTAATGGCATTCCAGTCTCTTTGGCGCGGTTTCTCCACATATCTGCACAATATTCCAACTGCTGTTGTAATATCTGGTCGAGTCATAGTCGATATGTATAGAAGTGCCCCCACTGCCTGTCGATATTTCTCATTGTTAGGCAACAAGTCATCTTCTTCCAGTTTCAGGTAGGATGATTCCATTGGCGTTGATACACCTTTGGCTTCTGTCATTCCAAACTGATTCAAAATTGAATTAATTTTTGCACTTTGATTTAGAAGAAAACTTCCATCTTCCTCTCTCTGGATATGGATTCCTAGATAATATGTTACATCTCCAAGGTCTTTTGTTTCAAAATGCTGGTTCAAAATCTTAGTAATTTTCCCAATTTCGGCTTCTTCTTGATGAACTACAATTACATCATCCACATATAAGAGAATATGCATCCACTTTCCATCTGTATATCTCGTATATAAGCATGTATCCGCTTGACCTCTTTTAAATCCTTCTTCCAAGAAGACTTTGTTCATTTTGGTGTTCCATGCTCTTGCCGATTGCTTAAGACCATAAAGAGATTTTTGTAGTTTGCAAACAAGGTTCTGTTCACCTTCCTTTATATAACCTTCAGGTTGAGTCATGTATAAGTCCTCCTCAATGTCACCATTTAAAAATGCAGTCTTGATATCCAAATGTCTGACAAACATCTTTTGTACAGTAGCTACGACCATCAAGGCTCTAAATGTCTGCTTGGCGACTGGGGAAAAAGTAGCATCATAGTCCTCGCCATATTTTTGAGTATATCCTTTTGCGACCAACCTCGCTTTAAATCTGTGGACTTTACCTTCAGAGTCATATTTGGTTTTAAATACCCACTTGCACTTGATTGCCTTTTTACCCTGTGGCAACTCAGTGAGTTTCCAAGTTTGAAGTTGATGAAGCGAGTTCATTTCTTCATTAGCGGCATTGACCCACGTTGTTCTTTCATGAGCAGGCAGTTTTTGCATTTCATCCCATGACTGTGGCTCTGACTCAGGTAGTATCTTGACAATGTAGGATAGACGTTTAGCTGGTATTCCTTTGTTTGATCTTTGATAAAAAAGAGAGGGGAGGGGGACAAGAGGCGCAATAGTGCCCCTATCACTAGACACTACAATTACGGCGGTGAAAAAGGCAATCCACTCACCTACTTCAGTTGTGTGACCCACAACTGGTTGAAAAACATGTAGGATAATATCCTGATGGCTGCTGCTGGACCTCCACCGACTCCACGCACGTGGGGTTAAACCAGGAAATTCAGGAAGGGAAGGTGTGCTACGGTCCGCGCTGCCAGAATCATCAATGAAGACCCAAGGCGAAGTTGTGATCCAAAACTTCTTTATTCTCCTCCTACGCGTTTCAGTGCCCACCTGGCACCTTCATCAGGTATCCCTTCCTGAATTTCTTTGTTTGATCTTGACGATCGTCTGATTTCAGGTTCACTTAGGCCTTTTGTTGTTCCTTCAGTGGATGAAGAATCTAGCCAGACTTCTACATTCTCCCTTTCGTTGTCTTGTGATTGTGACTGAGATTGTTGTTGTTGCTTCATCTCGACTACTGGCATAATATCACAGAACTTGGGTGACACAAAATTTTCATCAATCACTACATCTTTGCTTATTGTGACCTTGTTTGTCTCTGGGTGTAGAATTCTATAACCTTTCTGGGTTTCACTGTAACCTACCAGAATGCCTTCCTTAGCGTGAGATTCCCACTTAGTTCGTTTTTCTTTGGGAATGTGTGCAAATGCTTTGCTTCCGAAAATCCTTATGTGCTGTAGTTTTGGCTTTGCACTATTCCATTGCTCAAATGGAGTTTTCTCTTTCGCTTTACCTGGTAGTCTGTTCTGAAGATAGCAAGCCGTCATAATAGCTTCGCCCCAATATACTGTAGGTAGATTTACATCAAATAACATACTCCTTCCGCTTTCACAGAGTGTTCGGTTCCTTCTTTCTGCTACACCATTTTGCTCAGGGTTGTATGGTACAGTAGTCTGAAATATGATTCCATTTTTCTTTAAAATGCTCTGTGTCTCATTACTTGTATATTCAGTCCCATTATCTGCATGAAGAATTTTTGGCATTCTCCCAAACTTTTTATATACTTCAGCTAGATATATTTCAAGTTTCTCTGGAACTTCATTTTTGCTGTGAAGTAGATAGACAATTGTGTATCTTGAATTGTCATCAATGAATGTAAGAAAATATTTCTTCTTTCCAGGGGTCTGGATACGCATTGGGCCACAGATATCTGTGTGTATTAAATCTAGTGGTTGTTCTGTTCTTGTAGTACCTTTCTTAGGAAAGGCCTTTCTGGACATTTTCCCTTTGATACAGCTGGTACATCTCATTGTCTGGTTACATGGATCAATTGTAATATCATCAGCTAAGTGTTCTTGAAATAACTTTCTTATTGCTTCTGGGTCTCTATGTACAAGCCGTGAAAATGTATAAGACTGGCATCACCGTACATGTAGGTGCTGGCAGAAAATAATCATACTTACAAGTATAGGATATCTGCCGCGACACTACTGTATATATGAGAAATGTAAATTAATGAGTGGCACTATAGAAAAGAAGATCAGACTGAATTGTGCAAATGTGTAATGCAGAAACTGCCCTGTGCTAAAAATGAAATCAGGGGTCTTAGTCTCATTAGTGGCCACTAAGGATCAAGCCTGGCACCCACGTCAAGGGGCCTCCACTGCCAGGTCCTGACACTATGCCCTAGTGAGATGGTGAAATGGTGAAATCTGTGTAGGCTTATATGTCCATGGATGTAATTAAAATCAGGTGTGTGCTAGGACCTCACACTGGTGTCCAAGAGTGGTTACCAGACTAAGAAAAGAGGGAAAAGGGAAAATTATATATAATGGGAGCTCAGTCAAAATAGACAATATGTGAAAACGTATAAGACTGGCATCACCGTACATGTAGGTGCTGGCAGAAAATAATCATACTTACAAGAATATTATATCTGCCGCGACACTACTGTATATATGAGAAATGTAAATTAATGAGTGGCACTATAGAAAAGAAGATCAGACTGAATTGTGCAAATGTGTAATGCAGAAACTGCCCTGTGCTAAAAATGAAATCAGAGGTCTTAGTCTCAATTACATCCATGGACATATAAGCCTACACAGATTTCACCATTTCACCATCTCACTAGGGCATAGTGTCAGGACCTGGCAGTGGAGGCCCCTTGAAGTGGGTGCCAGGCTTGATCCTTAGTGGCCACTAATAAGACTAAGACCTCTGATTTCATTTTTAGCACAGGGCAGTTTCTGCATTACACATTTGCACAATTCAGTCTGATCTTCTTTTCTATAGTGCCACTCATTAATTTACATTTCTCATATATACAGTAGTGTCGCGGCAGATATCCTATTCTTGTATCTATGTGCAAGCCGTCTGTGCCATACATGAATACAGTTCTTGTCCATTTCTTGCTTAGCTGTGTATACACACTCTTTACATTTCAACTGATACAGTTCATCTTTGATTTTTCCTTTTGCTAGTGTGTGACCCTCCTTTGAGATGATGCAGTTATCGTGCTTAAACGTAACTTCATTCCCTTGTTTTGTAAGCTTTTTCACGGATAATAGATTATTTTCAAGACTAGGCACATATAGCACATCCTTCACAGGTATCCTTCTGCTTTGCGTTGCAGAGATGTTACAATCAATATAACCATCTCCTATGCCTTCTGAGTTCATACACTGACCATTCGCCATTATCACTTTCTCTGACTTGCTTTGGTTAAGCTTAGTAAAGAAGTCTCTGTTATTGGTCATCTGACTGGTTGCACCAGAATCTATACACCACGCATGCTTTGATTTAAATGCATTGACTGATGTGAATGCAGCCTCAGTATTTCCAGAATCATTATTTTCAAATACAGCACTCTTAACTCTTTGTTTACTGTTTTGCTTTGTTTACTTCAGCTGATTCATTTTAGCTTTCCAGACTCTGCATTCAGCTTTTAAATGACCTGGCTTCTTGCATACAAAACATTCACGTGTTTCTTTAGGATGGTTTCTGCTGGTGGGCACGTCCTGTATTTGTAAAGCAGTTTCCTTGTTGCATATTTTGCTGCTCACACTTTTTGCCTTTCTCTTATATTCATCTACAAGCTTTCCTCTGACGTACTCCAATGTAAGCTCATCATCTGGGCGTGCATCTAGTGCAGTTACAAGCATGTCAAAGCTTTCTGGGAGTCCACTAAGTAGTAGTGCTGCTACATGGAAGTCCTTCATATCTTCCCAATGCCCCGCAGGTGCTCTACGGTCTCTAGAGTGCTTCTAATGTAGTCATGCATGTCCTGGTCACTGTGTAGCTTAGACTGATATAGCTTTCTCATTAAATAGAGTTTGTTACTTAGATTTATACTCTCATGTACTTCCTGCAGCTGCTCCCACATTTCCTTTGCAGATTCACACTTACACACATGCACGATTTGATCATCCTCTATGCTGAGTGATATGGCGCTCTGTGCTTTCTGATCCATTTCTAGCCAGTCCTGTGGGACTGGGTCAGGCTTGGGTTCCTGAGTGTATTTGCACGTACCTTCTCTTATCAGCAGCATCTTCACCTTGAATTTCCAGGATTGGTAGTTCTGGTTATTCAGGCTTGGCACTGTAAACTTTGCTGAGCTGCTGGTGGTGGCCATCTTTACTTCTTCTCAGTTCGCTGTTGTCTTTCTATCTCTGTGCTCTGGAGGTCTGGGACTTCTGTGACTCCTGGGCCCATAACCTGTTAGCAGCGCGTTAATCAGCGTGATGTCCACAGCGAGCAACAGAGAATGTTCATTTATTGAGAATTAACAACATCCAGCTTATAACATGAGAATGTGACGAGCATCCGCTGTGAGGCTGAGCTGCTGGTAAGGAAGCACCCCGAGAAACCCCGAGACCCTTAACGCCTATACAGGGATCTGGAATTACAGCGGAGCCAGAGGTAGCTACCTATATGAGCAGCAGAGCAGGGAGGTCGTAAGGAAGGGAAAAATCAGGATCCGAAGAACGTAGTCAGGAGTCCGAGTCAAAACCGAGAGGGCAGCGAAGGTACAAAATCGTCAGGCAGTAACAGACAATCCAGGCAAAGGTCAGAGACAAAACTAAACACACACACTATCACTGGGGAACCAAAACTATATCTGGCGGCCTGCAAGACAGGCTCCAATGTATTTGAAGGGCGCGGTTACCTCCCATAGGCTGGAGCTCACAGCCTGATGATCTCATCCTGACCGCCCCTAGAACCAGGCCAGATGGTGATGCACGACTGGCACCAACCACCCCACTTCTGACAGAAGAACGAAGGCTGCGCCTACCAGACACCTCTGTATGGCCCGCTACTCTGCAACCAACATCACTCAAAGGAGAAACACGGCGGGGTTCAGCGACAGAGGCCGACGTCGAAGGAGCAGGTCCATATGAGGATAAGGCCCTCCTATCACCGGCACCATCAGCCGACCGAATCCGGTGCCTCCCAGCGGCCGAGGCAGGAACACCAGCCACAGAGTCCAATGGCGATGTGACAGAAAATAGGATCAATCTGGTTTCTGGAGAGGGAGCGAGAGATCTGCTGTGACCTTCAGCTTCAGTTCCACACTAGAATATACATGCTGGGAGCTGGGGGAGGAACATCCTATCTCTGAATGAGGACTTTTTTTTTTTTTTTTAACTTTGTTGACATCTGAACAATGTGCATGCAGACATAAAATCACATCATATTAAACAAACAATAGTTGTTGCAATACATACAGATCAATTACTATTTGTGTAATTATGTGTTTTGTATGTATATGCTTTTTAAAGGATTTTTTTCTATTAATAGAAATTTTAACTTTATTGCATGCTTTATTGCATCTGTACAGTCTTATTTTATATGATTTGTATAATTTCTGTATGCAGTCAGCATTCCATGATTTGGTAGGATACACACAACCTGGTCTTTTGTTAGATACAAGGTATCCTTCTGTTAGCTTAACTCTGTTGATTGCTAATGATTGAAGCATTTAGGGGGTTAAACTGCCCAGACTGGGCACTGCCCTTGGCAGTGAGTGCTGGGTTTTGGCTGTAACATCAGCTGCTGTGTGTGCAAAATCACCATGACGTACCCCATATGTCATAGGTCGGAAATTAACCGATAAGTAGAAAGTACTGGGTACGTCAAGGGTCAGAAAGAGGTTAAAATAAAAAAAATCAAGGAAGGTTATCAGCTCACAACATGGATTTGGCGTACCTGGACCGACGTCCTAAAACCACCTAGGCATCAATGCAGTAAATATGAAGGAGGCCTAGCTTCCAGGATAAATGCAAATGTATTTATTCAATCCACAGCAGTGTATCCATATGTACAGTACAAGTAATGCAGGATATGCAGGCAACGATGCTTAAAGCAGAGAGCACTGTGCAGGCAACGTGTTTCGGACAGTAAGGTCCTTTGTCAAGCCTGAGAGTGCGTGCAACAGCAAGGTATATCTAAAAACTGACTGTGTTATGAAGTGCAGCTTTTTCACTGATTAGTAGACCATAAGTTGTTATCATAATATAACAGCATTAAGTAAAACATAAACTTAAGAAAAAATAAGAATAATAGATAACACAAAAAACATTGTTCACCTAAATATAATATTGTTCACGAAAATATAAAGAAAAAGGGAAAAATTACAATTAGAAAAACTATTGGTAATTATTTAGCAAAAAATATATTGGAAGCATACCTTTCTATTATTTTATTAGGCATGTTTCTATCAGTAATATTGTCCTGTTGGACTCTGGGTTTATTATCATCCTTGCATTTTTTTTCCACTCATGAACTTTGTGTATTTTTCATTGTGAATTTTGTCTTTCATAAATTGAGTTTTATTTTTCTAATTTTAATTTAAATTTTTCCCTTTTTCTTTAATTGGTCATAGGGCTCATCTGACGTTACAATCTCACATCAACCCTGGGAACGCAAGCCCAGACACCCCCAGAAACACGCAACCAACGGAAATAAGTATAGGCTTTTTTATTTTAATATGGGGAAACATGTGAAATGAGAAGGGATTGTCCTAATGGGTGACAACTTCTTTAAATTGTTTTTAAGGCAGTTGAAGAACCTTCAGCTTTAAGATTTGCAGCAAATTGATTTGCTGTAAGTAAAATTATTTGAAAAAAATCGACAAACCTTTTGAATTTGAGTTTGAAAAGGCTCAATCATTTCTAGCCAGTATTAATGACTGCCTTCTGGGACGCTTTACAAGACGTGCCCTTCTGGACTTGCTCTCACCCAGTTGCTTAGCCATTACATCTTGACTCTTTTCATATTTGCTCAGACTATTACGCTTGCTCAGTTATCCTGCTTGGATATCCAACTGCAAGATAGATGCCAATGTAACAACTTAATCAATGTTATTCCCATTATATGTTGGTTGTAATTTTATGGCTGTTCTGTAGAGCGTATACCCTTCTTAAGTGCTGATTTTTGTTTCTTTTTCTGTATATAGTACTGATAACTTGAACACTTTACTATTGTGAGAGCCAGCAGGTCTTTCTTTTATTGGCTTGAGTACAGATTATTCTCACAAATGTAAGTTTTTTTCACAGCTTCTGTATCTTTGTGAGCTAATATGCCTGATATCCTGCTACTCCAGTTCAAGGGCCTAAGTAAAAATAGCTTTGTTGGACAAGTAGCAAGAATAAAATGAAAACAGTTACTTAACCTCTTCCTTGTGTGGAACAAAGGGTGATCATTGTATGTGTTCTGAAAAACGTACCAGTTATAAATACCATGGATTAAAATCCAGAACGTACAATGTTATATTTGAAGTAAATGCATCATATAACAAAGATTTTTGTCTGTGACAGTCACATGGGGTTCTTGAATTTAACCAATCTTTACAATAATAACAGCATCAATTTACTAGTTTACCAAGAGTTTCCATTTATGTCTGTTTCTTCTAAACTCCGATACAGACACAGTATGAAGAGTGAGGGGGAAATGTATGTAGACACAGTATGAGGAGTAAATATACATATTCCATATGGTTTTACTTTACTATGCAGCTATCAGGTGATTGCCTGATCAGCTGAGCAACTCAACACTTGAATAGTTATATCAAAAGGAGAAATACATGTGGAGTCAAACAATTGCTTTAAACAATCATATAAATCAATTTATTAGAGACACATATAAACATAAATATGCAGGAAACAAGGTGCATCATGTAAAGACACATAGTACATAGTCCATAAACAAAAGATGAGGGCGCACAGTAATATACAACAATTGCACATTCATAGGACAAAACAGCATTGGTTCACTAATAGTTAATTCATTTGATTTCTAGTGAGACAGCCATAGTAATCAAAATATAGACTGGCAGCTCACAAAGCCTATTGCAGCGTCCCATAAAGTGCATATGCTAAAGTAACTTCATACAAAAGTGCACAACAGATCAATTGAATAAGGTGCTAGTGCAGGATAAAAGATAGAAACCTCCATATCAACATGTTAGGCTATGGGTTGAACTAGATGGACTTAAAGTCTTCCTTCAACCTTAAAAAAAAACTATATCAGACTCCTTGTATTTCTCCTTTTGATATAACAGTATGAGGAGTGAGGGGGGCATGGGTGTTGGCAAAGTATGGTGAGTAAGGGGGGATGAATGTGCAGACACAGTATTGGCAGTGAAAGGGGAGTATGTGTGCAGACAGAGTATGGGAATAAGGGGGGAGAATGGGTTCAGACACAGTATGTGCAATGAGGGTGGAGAATGTGTGCAGACACAGTATGAGGAATGAAGGGGAAGAATGTTTGCAGACATGGTATGAGGAATGAGGGGGGAGAATGTGTGCAGACAGAGTATGAGGAATGAGGGGGGAGAATTTGTGCAGACACAGTATAAAGAATGATGGGGGAATATGTGTGCAGACACAGTATGAGGAATGAAGGGGAAGAGTGTTTGCAGACACGGTATGAGGAATGAGGGGGGAGAATGTGTGCAGACAGAGTATGAGGAATGAGGGGGGAGAATTTGTGCAGACACAGTATAAAGAATGATGGGGGAATATGTGTGCAGACACAGTATGAGGAATGAAGGGGAAGAATGTTTGCAGACACGGTATGAGGAATGAGGGGGGAGAATGTGTGCAGACAGAGTATGAGGAATGAGGGGGGAGAATTTGTGCAGACACAGTATAAAGAATGATGGGGGAGAATGTGTGCAGACACAGTATGAGGAATGAAGGGGAAGAATGTTTGCAGACATGGTATGAGGAATGAGGGGGGAGAACGTGTGCAGACAGAGTATGAGGAAAGAGGGGAGATGTGTCTAGAGGAAGTGAGAATACAGTATGGAATTGGAAAAATGAAAGGGGACATAGAATGGAGCCTGAATAGTGTGGAAGGTTGTTTGGAGAGGGGGCAGCATGGAGGGTCAGTGTGAGGCTACTGCTAGGAGGGAAAAGTATGCTGAGAAAGGGGAGTGTGATGGGGGGGTCACACAATGGACACTTGACAGTATAGGGGAGACACAGTGTGAGAGCACAGTGTGAATATGGGGCCCAATAGGATAGTAGAGGGCAGTGTGGAGGCCATGTACCACAGGAAGGATAGTCTGTGGGTCATACTTTGTGCAGGGAACACAGTGAGGGGTAATTATTTATTCAGGGGTACAGTGTATAGCAGATATTTTTTTCAACACCATTATAATCATTCTGCTGTTTTTAAGGATATTGCGCTGGGATGTGCAGCAGAAGACCAAGGAAGATGGAAGTCTGTAAAGACACGCAGTGAATGTGAAAAGTCATCATGGCATCTAGACAAGATGAAGAAAAGAAAGACAATGACTCAGGTCAGAGGCAACATCATCTATATGGTTCCTGGATGTAAATATATAAGTGGTAGCTGAATACCCTATACTAAAGAGACAGGAGAGTGACTTTAGTTGAACCAGGGATATTTATTAAGGAAGGTTTAACATTAGGAGAAGGTGTCTGAGGGGAGGCCGCTCTGGATTGCGACATTGAATTCTCGTAGCGGAGCACTAACGAGGTAACCCCTGATGAGGTAACCCCTAAACGCTGCGAATCCCGGATCAGAGGCATGACCCCTACAGACCAGACAGTAGAGACAGATAGACTGTGTAACACTGGCTCTGTCTGTGGAGAGGATAATCTTGCAAAGACTGATTCAGTTGGTAGAGGTATCCAGATGGTTCTGTGGGGAGATGCTTTGCAAGCCCAGGGTTGGATTTGCAATGTCCAGAGGAATCCAGGATAAGGAACCGCCAGCAGAGGATTCTGTGGAGACAGAGATATTAGAATAATGCAAGGCAACAATCTTCCTATCGCAGAGCACTGCTAGAGTGCGACCTGGACAGAGGCAGCGATCCTAGAGAATGAACATATTACCTATGCACCTCCCTTAGGGCAGTTCAGCCGTCAGTGTGAGTCCTAATAGGGAATAGGTGTATTACTCCTTTAAGTGTGTGCAGGAAGCGGCGCATGCATCCTAAGATAATTCCCAGGAGACCTTCCAAGAGGTCGCAGGTTCCTAGCAGAGAAGGAAGCAGACGGCAGCACGGATCCACAGACAGGGTGAGCAGAAGTAGTGGAGCTGCGTAGTAGGAACCAATCTCCCTTCTTAGCAGAGACAAGACTCGTGGCTGAGTGCATGACATTCAGCAGTCTGATGACGACTGATTACAACTCTTAGTATCTCTTTACCATTGTTAAGGACATACTCAAAGTTGTGATACAAATGTACATGGGTCAGACCTGACATTGCAAGTGATGTACCATATACTTATTGTGGTTCTCGTGATGTATTCTTGTACTGATGGTGGTTCTTGTGATGTATTCCTGTATTCGTAAGGGTTTTAATGCTCTGTTTTTTTACTGATTGGGGTTACATGGATGTATTTATGTACTGTTTGTGGTTTTGATTATAACTTTCAGCTGGTGGTTCAGAAGACATATTTCTTGTGATGAGGGTTGTGATGCTGTGTTTCTGTAATGATGGGGTTTCTAGTTAGGTATTTCTATCTGTGTGGTGATTCTGTGAATGTATTCCAGCACTGATGACGGTTGTGATGCTGTGTTTCTGGTGATAGATTCTTGTGCTGATATTAGTTCTGATCCAGTACACATGTAACAATTCATAACTTGTAAGATTTGTGATCATGGCAAGTTTGTGATAAGTCTTCGGTTACTCTGAATCACTGCAGGTTTCTGAATTCTTACAATGCAGGCACTACACAATCTGGATCCTATGGTGCTGACAGTGAGAGAAGGAGGTCACAGCAGGAGTTCATGTCTATACACATGCTGACTAGAGATATGCTGCCTCGTTCAATGAAAATTGAGTAAAGCTGGACAGATCGAATTGGAATAGGACCAGAATATTTGTATTCATGTGACCGTCTTCTCTCGCCACTGGCAAGGGAGACTCCTAAGAGTGCAGTGCAAGTGCTGTGAGAATTCAGAAGTCTGCAGTCATCGCTGATCTGCCTGCCACTTCTAAACCCTTACATCGCGCTGTCAAACAATGACTTTGCAATCTGATACCACAGTGGAGATCACGATATTCCCCACCGCCATCGGCGACCCCATTACACGATCACAGGGTGTTGATATGCTGCCATGGTAGCGAGGGGTCAGATGAGGACTCCTGTCATTGTCATGACTCACTTCCTGTGGATGCCTGCCGATCACCTGCATTCACAAGAGGTGATCATTTCTGCAGTGAGACGCACATCGGCACATCAGCAATCGGACACTGCAGTGTTGAGTTACCCTAAGGGGCCAAGTAAAAAATTGTAAATGTAAAAACAAAAAAGTTAAAAAAAACAAACAAAAAAATGCAAAAGTTCAAATCACTACACTTTTGCCTTATTAAAATTAAATTATGTAAAAAATATACATATATTTTGTATCGCTGCATTCAGAAATGCCCGATGTATCAAAATTTAAAATCATTTAACTTGACCGGTAAACTATGTAATGTAAAAAAAGTAAAAACGCCAAAATTAAGTTTTTTTGGTTGCCGCAACATTGCAATAAAATGCAATAACAGATGATCAGAAGAGCCCATCTGCCCAAAAATGGTATTATTAAAAACATCAGCTCATGACACAAAAAATAAGCACATACAGCCCCAGATCCTGAAAAATGAGAATTTCACAGGAAAATGGCGCCAAAAGAGAATTTTGTTTTACAACTTTCCGAATTTAGTTTCATTAATTAGATAAAAGTATACATGTTTGGTAACTATGAACTTGCGATCCTGAGGCATCATACCGACATGTCAGTTTGACCATATGGTGAATAAAATAAAAAACAAAGCCATTGTGAAATTGCCCTTTTTTGCAATTCACCGTACTTGGAATTTGTTTCCTGTTTTCCAGTACACTGTATGGTAAAATTAATTATGTAATTCAAATGTACAACTTGTCCCTCAAAAGACAAGCCGTCATATTGCTATATTGACAGAAAAATAAAAAAAAGTTATGGCTCTTGAAAGCAGGGTAGGAAAAATAAAAAAATGGAAACTTGCCCGGGGGTGAAGGAGTTAACACAATTACTCTACATTACATACACAGGTGTAGGGGATACATTCCTCATGAAATTGTTTGTTTATGAAACTTTTTGAAATTTTTTTTGGCTATCAGAAAAGCCATAAGTTAGCAGTCGTTGAATTGTGCAAAAATGTATGCAAAATTCATGTACAAGTATTTGTAATTGGAATATGCTGGTCTCTTATTGCTAAGACTGGTTTCACATCACGATTTTGTGGTATCCGTATGTATCCGTTTCAAAACGGATACACACGGATCAGATTTTGCCTCCCGTGTATCCCTATATGCAACGGATGGGCTCGGATGAGTCCCTATTGGCATCCGATTTTAGCACCATCCATTGCTGTCCGATTTAGCCAAAATTATAGCCTGCTGCGATTTTGGTGTCCGTGACTAAAATCTGACACCACGGATCCGTGATGGATCTGTGATGGTCAGTGTGCAGACAACATGGGAGCCTATGGACATCGGATCCATGTCTACATGGGATCCAATGTCGGCTCCGTGGTTGTGTACTGAGCATGCCCAGACTCTCCCTGCTTCTCCAACCTCCATCTCCTCTATCATGTTCTCTATTCTGTCTCCCCTCTCCTCTATCCTGTCCTGTCCCCTGTTCTTTGCCCTCCAGTATGTAAAAAAACAAATCTCCTCCTGGAGGATACTTCACCTTTCCGTCTGCTCCGGTGATGCGACATTCTCCATCTGGGTGAAGGACCTCTTGTGACGTCACTGAGCCGATCAGCTGACGTGTTTTTTTTTTTACATACCGGTGGGGACAGAACAGGGCACAGGACAGGGGACAGGACAGGATAGAGGACAGGGGGGACAGGATAGAGGAGAGAGAGGATGCAGGAGCAGGAAGAACAGAGAGACAGAGGGACCACAGGATCCACACGGATCCTGCATAGAATCGGAAATGGATTGCTATTTGCCATCCGAATGCAGGGATTCGTGTGGATCCGAGGCTGTCCGGGGGATCCTGCAAAAACAAGGATCCCCACGGACAGCCCAAAATCATAATGTGAAACCCGCCTTATCCTGCCTTCTTGACTGGGCACCTTTGAAAAGTAGCAGGGGAAGCACAATAAGTCAAAAAGTCACCCTTTGTCGTTTACATTGTACAATGGAGTTTGCACCAAAGTTGCAACAATTTCATAATAAAAAAGTGGTGTACAGCCCTTAAAAAATGACCCACATGATGGTCCATAACTAAGCATTTTTGGTTAGCAGCAGATTCAGCAGAACTGATACAAAAGCATTGAAGTTTAGCTATGAGCAATGATGTTAATATTAATAATAATCTTTATTTATATAGTGCCAACATATTCCGCAGCTTCACATATCAGAGGTTCATATATAAACAGTCATAAGTAACAGTTAAAGAAAAATATAATAATTAACGCAAAATAATGATGGCCATGCTTATAAGTCGTTACAATCTACAATGGTGTGGGGGTGACATAAAGCACAGGGGTTTATTTACAATGATGGTCCAGCCATCTTCAGGAAATGGGAAATACTAGTGCATCACAATGAATTAGAATATTATCAAAAATCAATGTCATATTGCCATCTTTCAGGGCGTTTCAGGGAGCCCTGAAACACGCTGACCAATAAATCAATATTATATTCACCCATTGATGTCTTGTGGAATGCAGCAGTGCGGTTTTTAACCCTTCATCATCCCTACTTTATTTTCTGAGATAATGACTTTTTGGTTTTTATTGGCTGTAAGCCATAATCATCAACATTAACATAAATAAACACTTGAAATAGATCACTCTGTTTGTAATGACTGTATATAATATATACATTTCACTTTTCGTATTGAATTAATGAAATAAATTAACTTTTTGATAATATTCTAGTTCATTGAGATGCACTAGTAGATACGAACTGCGTAAGTGGCCAACAGTCATTATTTGTAATGCTTTTGAGTCTGGTGGAGTGAATAGGCTATGTCCAAATACTTTCGACTAAGGAGCATGATAGGCCACCCTAAAAAGATGTGTTTTTAGGGAACGCCTGAAACTATCAGTTGTGGATAGTCCTAATTTTTTGGGGGTAGAGAATTCCAGAGAATTGGTGCAGCTCTGCATAAGTCTTGGATGTTAGAAAATCTACAAAGATAAAATGCTGAAAAACTTAATAAGGAACTCAATGGAAAGGAGAGTTGTACTCCTGAAATAGCTGGAGTTACATCACAATTTGTAATATCACAAATATTTCCAGTCACAATTAATAAAAGTGAATGTGGTAACACAGAAATCTAGCAGAGTCTAATTTTTGCCAACTGTTAATTTCCAACACAACTATAATATAATTTGTTGCCATGTAAGTAGGACAACATTACCAACTTATATTTGCTAGCTTATATTGCACAACTAAAAGTTGCCATGTAAACTTTGTGAGCCATTACCATTGTGATCTATAAAACTATGGGAATTCCCCACACAGAATAATTCAATATTCAGAGACAGGAACGTGGTGGTCAAAATATCAGCATTGCCAATGATATAGCCACAATCAGAATCAACTTCTATTGAGTGGCCTAAACCATTGATGCATTGCATTCAGCAATGAAAATACAATAAAAAAACCATCTATGCTTTAAACTTAATAGTAGCTGGCTGTGTGAACTAAATTTGACAGATAATGTCCAGCTTGGGTGTGTTCCTGTCAGAGAGTGGAAGAATGAGCAATACCACTCAAAAATCTATTATATAATCGCGAATCGCAAATCCGCCCTCTCGGCGCAACTTCCGGCGTGGTCATGTGGATACGCGCGAAGCATTGGCCGCGAAGCGGCCATTGCGAGCCGCCCCGCACACCCCCGCCGCCATATGCCCGCACACCCCCGCCATATGCCCGCACACCCCCTCCTCCATATGCCCGCACACCCCCGTCGCCATATGCCCGCACACCCCCGCCGCCATATGCCCGCACACCCCCTCCTCCATATGCCCGCACACCCCCGCCGCCATATGCCCGCACACCCCCGCCTCCATATGCCCGCACACCCCCTCCTCCATATGCCCGCACACCCCCGCCGCCATATGCCCGCACACCCCTGCCGCCATATGCCCGCACACCCCCTCCTCCATATGCCCGCACACCCCCGCCGCCATATGCCCGCACACCCCCGCCGCCATATGCCCGCACACCCCCTCCTCCATATGCCCGCACACCCCCGCCGCCATATGCCCGCACACCCCCGCCGCCATATGCCCGCACACCCCCTCCTCCATATGCCCGCACACCCCGGCCTCCATATGCCCGCACACCCCCTCCTCCATATGCCCGCACACCCCCGCCGCCATATGCCCGCACACCCCCGCCGCCATATGCCCGCACACACCCTCCTCCATATGCCCGCACACCCCCGCCGTCATATGCCCGCACACCCCCGCCGCCATATGCCCGCACACCCCCTCCTCCATATGCCCGCACACCCCCTCCTCCATATGCCCGCACACCCCCGCCTCCATATGCCCGCACACCCCCGCCGCCATATGCCCGCACACCCCCTCCTCCATATGCCCGCACACCCCCGCCGCCATATGCCCGCACACAACCCCGCCGCCATATGCCCGCACACCCCCTCCTCCATATGCCCGCACACCCCCTCCTCCATATGCCCGCACACCCCCGCCGCCATATGCCCGCACACCCCCCCGCCATATGCCCGCACACCCCCGCCGCCATATGCCCGCACACCCCCTCCTCCATATGCCCGCACACCCCCGCCGCCATATGCCCGCACACCCCCTCCTCCATATGCCCGCACACCCCCGCCGCCATATGCCCGCACACCCCCGCCGCCATATGCCCGCACACCCCCGCCGCCATATGCCCGCACACCCCCTCCTCCATATGCCCGCACACCCCCGCCGCCATATGCCCACACACAACCCCACCGCCATATGCCCGCACACCCCCTCCTCCATATGCCCGCACACCCCCTCCTCCATATGCCCGCACACCCCCGCCGCCATATGCCCGCACACCCCCGCCGCCATATGCCCGCACACCCCCTCCTCCATATGCCCGCACACCCCCGCCGCCATATGCCCGCACACCCCCGCCGTCATATGCCCGCACCCCCCCGCCGCCATATGCCCGCACACCCCCTCCTCCATATGCCCGCACACCCCCGCCGCCATATGCCCGCACACCCCTGCCTCCATATGCCCGCACACCCCCTCCTCCATATGCCCGCACACCCCCGCCGCCATATGCCCGCACACAACCCCGCCGCCATATGCCCGCACACCCCCTCCTCCATATGCCCGCACACCCCCGCCGCCATATGCCCGCACACCCCCTCCTTCATATGCCCGCACACCCCTGCCGCCATATGCCCGCACACCCCCGCCGCCATATGCCCGCACACCCCCGCCGCCATATGCCCGCACACCCCCGCCGCCATATGCCCGCACACCCCTTCCTCCATATGCCCGCACACCCCCGCCGCCATATGCCCGCACACCCCCGCCGCCATATGCCCGCACACCCCCTCCTCCATATGCCCGCACACCCCCGCCGCCATATGCCCGCACACCCCCTCCTCCATATGCCCGCACACCCCCGCCTCCATATGCCCGCACACCCCCGCCTCCATATGCCCGCACACCCCCTCCTCCATATGCCCGCACACCCCCGCCGCCATATGCCCGCACACCCCCGCCGCCATATGCCCGCACACCCCCTCCTCCATATGCCCGCACACCCCCGCCGCCATATGCCCGCACACCCCCTCCTCCATATGCCCGCACAACCCCTCCTCCATATGCCCGCACACCCCCTCCTCCATATGCCCGCACACCCCCTCCTCCATATGCCAGCACACCCCCTCCTCCATATGCCCGCACACCCCCTCCTCCATATGCCCGCACACCCCCTCCTCCATATGCCCGCACACCCCTCCTCCATATGCCCGCACACCCCCTCCTCCATATGCCCGCACACCCCCGCCGCCATATGCCCGCACACCCCCGCCGCCATATGCCCGCACACCCCCTCCTCCATATGCCCGCACACCCCCGCCTCCATATGCCCGCACACCACCCCCTCCTCCATATGTCCGCACACCCCCCCTCCATATGTCCGCACACCCCCCCCTTCAATTGTCCGCACACCCCCCCTCCCCTCCATATGTCCGCACACCCCCCTCTCCATATGTCCGCACACCCCCCCTCCATTATGTCCGCACACCCCCCCCCTCCCCGACGCCGTAGATCACTTACCTGTCTTCATGACATCTGCTTCCTCAGGTCCAGGTCCAGTCCTTCCTTTGGCCCACGCATCCTCTTCCTTCAGCCCGGCTAACGACTCTTCCATCCGGCGCTCTTCTCTCTTCCTCCACCGAGCTCCGGGTTACATAGCGGATAATCCTGGACGCTGATTGGTCGTTTTTTCCCATAGAGAAACATGGCCATGTTTCTCTATGGGAAGACGCGACCAATCAGCGTCCAGGATTATCCGCCATGTATCTCTATGAGGCCTTTGAGCGGATCTGAATGGAGACTGTTTGTAAAGACAGTTTCCATTCAGGTCCGCTCCAACTCCTCATAGAGATACATGGCGGATAATCCTGGACGCTGATTGGTCGCGTCTTCCCATAGAGAAACATGGCCATGTTTCTCTATGGGAAGAAGCGACCAATCAGCGTGCACCATTATCCGCTATGTAACTCTATGAGATGTTTGAGCGGACCTGAAGGAGAACTCTGTCTCAGGCTCAGGTTCACTTAAAATAAGAAATAATAAATAAATTTAATAATAAAAAAAATAATAAAAAAATAAATAAAAAAAAATAAAAAAATAAATAATAAATAATAAAATAAAAAATAATAATAAAAAAAAAAATGCTAATAATATGAGCCCTATCAGCGGACCTGAAGGAGAACTGTGTCTCAGGCTCAGGCTCACTTAAAAAAATAAATAATAAATAAATTTAATAATAAAAAAAATAATAAAAAAATAAATAAAAAATAATAAAAAAATAAATAAAAAATAATAAATAATAAAATAAAAATAATAATAAGAAAAAAAAAATGCTAATAATATGAGCCCTATTAGCGGACCTGAAGGAGAACTGTGTCTCAGGCTCAGGCTCACTTAAAATAAGAAATAATAAATAAATTTAATTAAAAAAGAATAATAAAAAAATAAATAAAAAATAATAAAAAAATAAATAAAAAATAATAAATAATAAAATAAAAAATAATAAAAAAAAAAAAAAAAAAGCTATATGAGCCCTATCAGCGGACCTGAAGGAGAACTGTGTCTCAGGCTCAGGCTCACTTAAAATAACAAATAATAAATAAATTTAATAATAAAAAAAATAATAAAAAAATAAATAAAAAAATAATAAAAAAATAAATAAAAAATAATAAATAATAAAATAACAAATAATAATAATAAAAAAAACAAAACAAATGCTAATAATATGAGCCCTTTCAGCGGACCTGAAGGAGAACTGTGTCTCAGGCTCAGGCTCACTTAAAATAACAGATAATAAATAAATTTAATAATAAAAAAATAAATAAAAAATAATAAAAAAATAAATAAAAAATAATAAATAATAAAATAAAAAATAATAATAAAAAAAAAAATGCTAATAATAATGATATTACTGCTAATAATAATGCTATTAATGCTAATAATTATGCTATTAATGCTAATATTAATGCTAATAATGCTTATAATAATCATATTAACGCGATTAATAATGCTATTAAGGCTAATATGCTATTCAAAATGCTATTCATGCTAATAATATTGCTATTAATGCTCTTTATGCTAATAGTAATGCTATTAATGCGATTGTTTATGCTATTAATTCTATTATTTATAATATTAATGCTATTAATAATGCTATTAATAATGCTATTAATCCTATTAATGCTATTAATAATGCTATTCATGCTATTAATAATACTATAAATGCTATTAATGCTAATATTAATGCTATTAATTCTATTATTAATGCTATTAATGCTATTAATAATGCTATTAATGCTAATAATAATGCTATTACTGCTAATAATAATGCTATTAATGCTAATAATTATGCTATTAATGCTAATAATAATGATATTAATGCTAATAATTATGCTATTAATGCTAAGATTAATGCTAATAATGCTAATAATAATCATATTAACGCAATTAATAATGCTATTAAGGCTAATAATCATGCTATTTATGCTATTCAAAATGCTATTCATGCTAATAATATTGCTATTAATGCTCTTTATGCTAATAGTAATGCTATTAATGCAATTTTTTATGCTAATAATTCTATTATTTATGCTATTAATGCTATTAATAATGCTATTAATAATGCTATTAATCCTATTAATGCTATTAATAATGCTATTCATGCTATTAATAATACTATTAATGCTATTAATGCTAATATTAATGCTATTAATTGTATTATTAATTCTATTAATGCTATTAATAATGCTATTAATGCTAATAATAATGCTATTACTGCTAATTATAATGCTATTAATGCGAATAATTATGCTATTAATGCTAATAATAATGATATTAATGCTAATAATTATGCTATTAATGCTAATATTAATGCTAATAATGCTAATAATAATCATATTAACGCGATTAATAATGCTATTAAGGCTAATAATCATGCTATTTATGCTATTCAAAATGCTATTCATGCTAATAATATTGCTATTAATGCTCTTTATGCTAATAGTAATGCTATTAATGCGATTATTTATGCTATTAATTCTATTATTTATGTTATTAATGCTATTAATAATGCTATTAATGTTATTAATAATGCTATTAATGCTATTTATGCTAATATTAATGCTATTAATGCTATTAAGGCTAATAATCATGCTATTAATCCTATTAATAATGCTATTAATGCTATTTTTAATTCTATTAATGCTATTAATAATTTTATTAATGCTAATAATGCTATTACTCCTCATAATAATGCTATTAACGCTATTATTAATGCTATTTATGGTAATAATGCTATTCATACTAATAACAATACTATTATTAGTACTATTATTGCTATTAATAATGCTATTAATGCTAATAATAATGCTGGTAATGCTAATAATTATGCTATTAATGGTAATAATAATGCTATTAATGCAAATAATATTGCCACGTTCTAGAATCCCGATGCATTTGCATCGGGCTCACAGCTAGTCTAATATATAAAGCTGAATGTGTGTGTGTGTGTATGTATGTATGTATGTATATCCGGGATTGGCATCTTCACCGTCGCAACTACAGCCACAAAATTTTGCACAGTCACACGTCTGGACCCCGAGAGCATCATAGGCTATGTTGTGAGTCAAAATTTTAACCCCTCGCATTCCAATTCACCAAACAATTTTGTCCCTATCTACATAATGGGGAAAAAGTGACAGTTACCAGTTGACAGTTGTGAATGAGAGGGGCTTAATGATAGCGCCAAAGACTAACAGCATATACCAGCATATAGTCACTAAGGTGGGGCCCCAACATGAGATATTCACCACGCATGGGGACATGTACACCCACCCCACGCACACAAAGAGTAACAGCAAGTGTACAGTCGCTAAGGTGCAGCCCCAGCATTGGATACTCACCACGCACCCAAACAAACACACACACCACAAAAAGAAACACACAACACAGAGACACACACACAAACCCCCACGGGGACACACACACCCTATAGCGACACATGCACTCACCCCACAGGGATACACACACCACAATGAGACACACACAACACACACACCACACAGACCCCCCACAGGGACACACACATATAGCCACCCTATAGGGACACATGCACTCACCCCACAGGGACACACACACCACAAAAAGACACACACTCCACACAGACCCCCCACAGAGACACACACACCCTATAGGGACACATGCACTCACCCCACAGGGACACACACACACACACACCACAAAGAGACACACACAACACAGAGACACACACCCCACACAGACACCCCCCCCACAGGGACACATACACACCCTATAGGGACACATGCGCTCACCCCACAGTGACACACACCACAAAGAGACACGCACAACACAGAGACACACACACCCAACACAGACACCCCCCCACATGGACACACACACATACACACCCTATAGGGACACATGCGCTCACCCCACAGGGACACACAAACCACAAAGAGACACACACAACACAGATACACACACACACACCACACAGACTCCCCCACAGGGACACACACACATACACACCCTATAGGGACACATGCACTCACCCCACAGGGACACACACATACACACACCCCAGGGACACACACAGACAGACACAGATGTGCACAAATCACCTCACACAACTCGCCTCATACGTGTGCTATCTTTAATTTCCAAACATAAACATCTGATTAAAAACAGCCAATGTGCAACACATGTGCCATATAGGGAATTAAGGCAGATGTCAGTCACATGAGCTGTCTGTTATGTGTATGTGTGAGGTAACATATACTGCCCGGCCAGGGGGAGGGTTTACTGTTGGCTGGAGATTTATTAGGCTGCCTATAGCAATTAATCACGGCTCAGCTTCTCTTTTCTTACAGGCCATTAATATAACATATTCAAATTCTATTTTGTTATAGCTAACATCAGTTATTTATTAACCCGGGCGTAGCCGGGTACTACAGCTAGTCATATTATAAATCTAATGTGTTTTGTTGATGCACTTCTACGTTGCTTCACTGATTTATACGTGTACTGTGAAAACTAATGCTAGCTGCAGAAGTTTTGGTAAAGAAAGGGTTAACAATGAATGGGAAGCTCAGAGATGGACTTTAGATACAATTATAGTTCAAAGAACACTGCACACTCAAAAGTTTTTCAAGGTGAAGATATGTGTTTATTCTCCTTAGTGCATAAAGACAATCTGTGATCTGGCTGACGTTTCGATCACAACTCCGTGATCTTTATCAAAGTATCGCTGTCTTTTATGTTTGCACCTAGAGGATCATCTAGTCCTGTGAAGGCTTTTTTTTCTTTTTTTGTCGAGTTTCAAGAGGACTTTCCCCCTTGTAGTGGTTTCTTGTTATAATGCATACAATATATATGCATCAATAGTAAGGTCATTAGTAGATCATCTGCACATGTAGGTGCCTCCAGGTATGTCCCCTTTCAATGTTGGGTCTAGCCCTGTGAGCGGGATTTAGCACTCTCCCTGGGGTGCTGCCAGCGCTTCCTGCACCTTGGCTGGGAATTCACAGCCGTCGTACCTGTGTAGTGGCGCGGGTCACTGTGTGCTATTGAAGCCTGCGCAATGGAATCTTGCGAGACCCCGCATAGTGTAGTCATATGATTGTGCTATCAAATTTATACCAGAGGCCAAATTGCCTGAATCTCCTTTGTTTTACTTCTGTCTTCTTGAAAGAGATGCCTTGAAGGAATACATTCAAAAGAGTCTCTCTAAGGGTCACATAAGGCCTTCCACTTTACCAGTCACCGTGGGATTTTTCTGTGTTAAGAAAAAAGATGGAGGGTTGCATCCTTGTTTGGATTTTAGAGACCTCAGGGTGACTTTCCGTTTTAGTTTTTTTCTACCCTTCTTTCAAGAGCTGTTATGTCTCATGAATGCGAGTATTTCATTGTGTGTTTTCTGTGCCTTGTTTTGCATTTTCTCTGTTGCTATGCAAAAGTACTGCCTTTGGTAGTTTGTCCCTTTCTTCTTCCTGAAGCCTGTGATGTTGGCCTTGCTCATCCCTACTTCCCCGTTGTAGTTTTACTTTAGTCATCTTGGATCTACACATGTTATGCTGCGCTCTCCAGAATCACTCTTTCTACCTACTGCATTGTACTTTAATACAAGATTTCAGTGAAACTCATCTCCATTTCTCCTGGACTCTCATTACAAGTCAGTGTGGTTGAGTTGGAACTATCAGAGGATGCTTGCATGTGAGTACAATAGTGAATACAAATATCAGAGGAATTGATACTTCAGGCACGAAGTACTTACACTGAACTGTACAGCCAGAATAAGAGCCATAACTTTTTTTTTTTTTCCATCAATATAGCCATATGATGGCTTTTTTTTTTGCAGGATGAGATGTTCTTTGGAATTACATTCTTCACTTTACCATATAGTGAACTGTTAAACAGGAAAGAAATTGTGATTAACTTGCAAAAAAAGTGCAATTTCACAATTTTTTTTATTTATCATATTCACTATATGGTAAAATTGAGCTGACAGAATGTTTCCCCTGGTCGATACGAGTTTGTAGATACCAAACATGTATACTTTTATCTTAGTGGTGAAAAAAAATTCTGAAATTTGCCAAAAAAAGGAGAATTGCGCTTTTCTCTGCATTCTCTGCAAGTCGTGAGCTGATGTTTTTAATTATACCCTTTTTAGGTAGATGCAACGTTTGGATTGCCTGTTACTACTTTTTATTGCAAAGTTACATTGACCAAAAAATAATTTTGGCGTTTTGACTTAGGTAAACTGCATAACAGAAAAAATATCAGATTACTTTATTTTATATTTTGATAGATCAGACATTTCTGACCTCGGCCATAACAAATATGTATTTTTTTTATTTTATTTCTTTAATACATTTATTTTCAATTGGGCAAAAGGTGGCTGATATGAACTTACCGTATATACTCGTGTATAAGCCGACCCGTGTATAAGCCGACCCCCCTACTTTTGCCCCCAAAACCTGGGAAAATCTATTGACTCGCGTATAAGCCGAGGGTGGACCCCAGCACAGGTTTACAGCCCCCAGCAGTGGTATACAGGCCCCAGCAGTATGATATACAGCAGCCCCCAGTGGTATATACAGCAGCTCCCAGTGGTATATACAGCAGCCACAGTGGTATATGCAGCAGCCCCCAGTGGTATATACAGCAGCCCCCAGTGGTATTGCAGCCCCTATATACAGCAGCCCCAGTGGTGTATACAGCAGCCCCAGTGGTATTGCAGCCCCTATATACAGCAGCCCCAGTGGTGTATACAGCAGCCCCTATATACAGCAGCCCCAGTGGTATTGCAGCCCCAGTGGTATTGCAGCCCCAGTGGTGTATACAGCAGCCCCTATATACAGCAGCCCCAGTGGTATTGCAGCCCCAGTGGTAGTATACAGCAGCCCTAGTGGTATACAGCAGGCCCCCAGGGGTACATATAGCAGCCCCCAGGGGGTACCCAGCAGCCCCCTGGGGGTACCCAGCAGCCCCCAGGGGGTTTATACAGCTGCCCCCTGGGGGTACCCAGCAGCCCCCAGGGGGTTTATACAGCAGCCCCCTGGGGGTACCCAGCAGCCCCCTGGGGGTACCCAACAGCCCCCAGGGGGTTTATACAGCAGCCCCCTGGGGGTACCCAGCAGCCCCCAGGGGGTTTATACAGCAGCCCCCTGGGGGTACCCAGCAGCCCCCAGGGGGTTTATACAGCAGCCCCCTGGGGGTACCCAGCAGCCCCCTGGGGGTACCCAACAGCCCCCAGGGGGTTTATACAGCAGCCCCCTGGGGGTCCCCAGCAGCCCCCTGGGGGTTTATACAGCAGCCCCCTGGGGGTCCCCAGCAGCCCCCAGGGGGTTTATACAGCAGCCCCCTGGGGGTCCCCAGCAGCCCCCAGGGGGTTTATACAGCAGCCCCCTGGGGGTACCCAGCAGCCCCCAGGGGGTTTATACAGCAGCCCCCTGGGGGTCCCCAGCAGCCCCCAGGGGGTTTATACAGCAGCCCCCTGGGGGTACCCAGCAGCCCCCAGGGGGTTTATACAGCAGCCCCCTGGGGGTCCCCAGCAGCCCCCAGGGGGTTTATACAGCAGCCCCCTGGGGGTACCCAGCAGCCCCCAGGGGGTTTATACAGCAGCCCCCTGGGGGTACCCAGCAGCCCCCAGGGGGTTTATACAGCAGCCCCCTGGGGGTCCCCATCAGCCCCCTGGGGGTACCCAGCAGCCCCCAGGGGGTATCCACAGCCCCCAAATGCTGGCACTCGCTGGCAAGGGCCCCCCCCCCGCTTCTCTTACCATTCCGGTCTTCTGATCCGTGCCGCTCCTCGGTGCTCCTCCCTGCTCCGTCCGTCCTCCTACATCCGGGATCCCCAGCCGTCGCGCGATGACGTCATATGCCTGCGACGGCTGGAGATCCCGGATGTAGGAGGACGGACGGACGGAGCAGCGAGGAGCACCGAGGAGCGGCGCGGATCAGAAGACCGGAATGGTAATATAAGCGCCCTGGGGGGGGGCCCTTACAAGGGGGGACAGTGCCAGCATTTGGGGGCTATATGCACTGCTTCCCCCTGCGCTGATTGACAGGGGAAAGCAGTGCATATTTAATGAGCGGCCCCACGTGACGGGGCCGCTCATACAGCAACCCCCCCCCCCCCCGCCTCCTGCAGCCTCCACGGCCCCGGACACAGCCCCCACCTACCATGTACCGTATATGACCCGTGTATAAGCCGAGGGGTAGACTTTTCAGCCCAAATTTTGGGCTGAAAAACTCGGCTTATACACGAGTATATACGGTATGTTTTTTTTTTTTGTTTTTTTTAAATTTTAACACTTTATACTGATTTTTATTAGCTTCCTTAGGGGACTTGAAGCCTGCACTGTCCAATTGCTTCTGCTGTTTAGAGCTATGCTTCAGCATCCCTCTGAACAGGAAAAATGCTGATTTCCTGTGAATGCCACCACACAGGTGGGGTTCACAGGAACTCCGTCATGACAGCAAGAGGGGTCATCAGATGACCCCCAGCTCTCATGACAACCTATCGGTGTCTCATAATCACATTACGGAGTCACTGATGGCAGCAGGGAACAGCATGATCCCTGCCAACGCATATTATATTGTGCTTTCAGGGTTTGGCAGCGCTATCTAACTAACTAAAAGGATCTCTGACCGACCCATTCCTGTTTGCTGCACATGTTGGCTGATCAGATCAGCTCGCATCAAAGTCAAGGACACGACCAATGACATACCTATACGTCATTAGTTGTAAAGGGGTTAATAAGATTACTTAATTCATACCCACTACTTCATATTCCTGATATTTTTAATTAACTGGATTAGAGATTAATCTTATACGTTTTTCCAAAGTGATGAGTGGAAGACTGCCTTTAATACACCCGAAGATCTCTTTAAAAATTTTGGATGCCATTCTATTTGACCAATGCTCCAATAGTGTTTCAGAATTCCATAAATTATATATTTTCTTCTCTAGTGGGTAGATTTGTAGTGGTATCTTTGGATGATATCTTTACTCATGTTCTTTTGAACAGCATCGAGAGCATGTGCTTCAAGTTTTTCGTGACAATTTAATTGCCAAGCTAGAGAAGTGTCAATTTGAGGTGCAGCAGATTCAGTTTTTGGGTCATTTTGTTTCTGCTAAGTTTTCAGATGGATCTCATTAATGGTGGGTTTACACGTCGCGATATCGGTGTCCAACTCCGACCAAAAGTCACGTGGTACGTGCGTTGTCCCCGATATCGTTCGTGCGTTGTATAGTATAAATGACCAATACGATGCACGAACGATATCAAAACGATATTGGGATGGAATGAGCGTGCTCTCCAACGGCCCGATATTGAATGGAGGTTGGAGCCGGATCGGGCTGTGTAAACGCCCAACTACAATGTGCAGTACAACGTTCCCTATTCTCTCCCATGTTAAATGGTCATTCCTGGGTCAGCCGTACAAGGGGGGTGTAGACATCGCAGAGACGTTGTATGCCAATATTGCGCCGTGTAAATCTCCGATGCGATCTTAGAATTCTGGGCAGAAAAAGCGCGCTCCCGCGCCGTCGGATCCATTATCGGACCAACGTTGGAGCGTATAAAGTGGCCATAAGATACAAGTTGCCTTGATTGGGTACAGCCTACTAATCTTAAAGCTATACAGAGTTTTTGTAGGTTTAGCTAATTATAACCATAAATTCATTAAGAACGTCTCTGTCACAGTCAAACCTCTTACTGGTATGACCAAGAAGAGGACTGATTTTTCCTCTTGGTCTACTGAGGCTATTGATACCTTTGCGTCTCGCAAGACTGCTTTTTCTAAAGCTACAGTCCTAAATTACCTCTGTTAATTTGCCTTTTGTGGTTCTGGTAAATGCCTCTTCTATAGTGATGGATGCTGTTATTTCACAGAAGAAGGACAGTTACTTTCATATTTGTGCTTCTGTTTCTTGGAAACTCTCACAAGCGGAGTCAAATTATGACATAGGCGACTGAGAATTTTTGACTATTAAGAAAGTTTTCAAGGAATAGAGGCATTGGTTGGAGGGAGCTAGGCATAGAAAAACGATCTTTACTGATCACAAATATTTTCATGATGCTACTAAATACTTGAATACTAGTCAGGCTCAGCGGGCCCTTTTTTTTCACTTGGATTGATTTCTCTGTGACATACCTGTCCCTGTGAGGGCTGATGCTTTTTCCCTTAGTTTTGTTTCAGAGTTGAGGAACAAAAATCCAGTCAAAATTCAATGCTTTCCTCATTGGAATTTCCTGCTAGTGATATTCTCATTTGAATGTCCAGCCATTTATTTATGCTACACAGAGAAAGACCAGCTAGGATTCATGTCTCTGTTGTTTTTGTTCTTTATTTTGTACCTAATTTCTGTTTGGTGTTAGGAAGTAGGTGGCATATTCTTAACAGTATATACTTTCTCTTGTATTTGGTATTTTGTTGTTTGCTTTACTCTCTCTGGGATCACCTTCTACCTCAGCATACCTTCCCTTCTGTAGGTAAATTGCACTCTACTTTGCCCGCCGATTCTTAGGACGAAGGTGAAGTCCTTGACGGTCGGTCAGGCAGAATAAAGTGGGGGAAATAAATATTTGTTCATTTGCTCATCGCTGGTGCCAGTATGGTACTGTAATTTAAGTGGCGATTACCGGGTCCGGCAGGGGCACAGCAGCATAGACAGTGAGGCAGGGTCCAGGCACTGAGGGTGTGCACTGGGCTCTGTGTGCGCTGTGTGCGCTGTGTGCGCTGTGGGCTCTGTGTGTGCTGTGGGCTCTGTGTGCGCTGTGTGCGCTGTGGGCGCTGTGGGCTCTGTGGGCTCTGTGGGCGCTGTGGGCTCTGTGGGCGCTGTGGGCTCTGTGGGCTCTGTGGGCGCTGTGGGCGCTGTGGGCGCTGTGGGCTCTGTGCTCACAGTCCCATGGGCTCTGTGACCAGGATGGGGGCATTACTACAAGAAGAGGACCAGGATGGGGACATTACTTCAAAAAAGGGACCAGGATGGGGACATCACTTCAAGAAGGGGACCAGGATGGGGACAATAGTACAAGATGAGGACCAGGATGGGGACATTAGTACAAGATGAGTACCAGGATGGGGACATTAGTACAAGATGAGGGTCAGAATGGTTGACATTAATATACGATGGGGACCAGTATGGGGACATTACTACAAGAAGAGGACCAGGATGGATGACATTAATATACGATGGGGACCAGTATGGGGACATTACTACAAGAAGAGGACCAGGATGGATGACATTAATATTCGATGGGGACAGTCCTACAAGAAGGGGACCAGGATGGGGACATTCCTACATAAAGGAGATTAGGGTGGGGACATTCCTACAAGAAGATCAGGATTTGGGCATTACTACATTGAGCAAAAAATTCTGATGTTGCTAAAATGTCACTTAGTCCTACAATGAATGCGGCCCCCTATATAAATTTTTTTCTATGTGCGGCCCACCAGCCCAGCCGAGTTTGAGACCCCTGGTCTAAATTATATAGATGTATTTGCATTATGATGAGAGAAATAAGTATTTGATCCCTCTGGCAAACAAGGCTTCATACTTGGTGGCAAAACCCTTGTTGGCAAGCACGGCAGTCAGATGTTTCTTGTAGTTGATGCAAACCATGCAATAAATTTTCACTTAAGATAGATTTCATTATTTCTTTTTATGGTGTGGAAGAAAGACTCTTTACTACTCTGGACTAGATGCCACGTTTCTGCTCTCCAGGATCCCAAAGTGTCTATCAGCCATTGTGACGAAATGGACTCTTTCAATGCATAGCATGGGTTAAATTCTTAAAATCTAGCCAGACAGTATTTTGTTTACCCATTGTTCCTACCAGTCTTGTAGATGTTTGGTGATGTTGACGCATGTAATGCAATTATCTCTCCTCTGTAAGGTCAGAGGAACTTAATCCTGTTAGAATGCCATTGTATTACTATGTGGATTGTTGACTCCATGTAAATAGCGTCAGCCACCATTGTTTAATGTAATGGATTGCAGACTAAATGTATCTTGCTAGGTGCTAGGTAAACCATCTGCCAGTGGCTCTCCCTTGACAAGACTGCAATATTACTAGAAATGTTTTATATGAGGCTTGAGATCCAGCCGATGAGAAGACAGTTTTATTTTACCAATTGTGAAGTCCCCAATATCCTGCAGTGAGGGCTGAGGGTATATAAGGAGGACTGCTCATTTTGACCAGCAGATTGGATACGGGCAGCTAATTAAGGATCTACGTACCCGATTAGCAGGCCATAACCCCAGGTCTAGGCATTTCGGTGCCGATCAAGGGGATCAGAGCCTGGATTATAAAACTACAAGGACTTCAGCATCGAGCAATCGGATTCGGCTGGGATAACAAAGACTGCATAAGAAAGCCATGCAGGTTGGGACAATCCAGTCACCTGCCTACAGACTTTACCGTGCTGACTCAGCTTCCTAAAACTGGCATTATTTCTTTCTCGGTGGGTGCCTGCCAAACGCAGGGTGCCACTGGTTTGGAGTAAATAGTCCTGGAAGATCTGAGGCACGAATATTCTAAACCTGTTATGATCTGATGAGTTAGGAGTAACATTCAGATTCCGCAGAAGTCGTTGGTAACTGTACTGACCGCAATCCCTGACTACACACCGCAACTAGAAGTAGCCGTGGGATGTAACTAACCAGACCTAGACACCTCTGCACAGCCGGAGAACTGCTCCTAAACATGGATGTAGGAAAAGCTATCTTGCCTCAGAGCAGAACCCCAAAAGAATAGCAAGCCCCCCACAGATATTAACTGGGAAACAAGAGACGGAAAAACAAACACAGGCAGAGTATAAGAATTAGCACAAAATGCCACATTAGCTATATAGGAAAGACAGGATAGAATACTATTGCGGTCAGTATAAAAAAACAGCAACAGCAGATATTACAAAAATTATCCTGAGTCACTAAGGCTGGCTTCAGACTTGCAGATGCATCTGCAGCGTTTTGCAGATGCATCTGCAAGCATCTGCATGCAGACCGCGGCCCCTATGTTTATAATGGAGCGCACGGCGGTCTGCAGATGCTTGCAGACCGCCGTGCGCACCCATTCACTCCTATATGTGATCTGTGCGCAGGCGGATGCCTGCGCACAGATCACACACTCTCGTCCGCACCATGGACGCGAGATGTCGCGTCCCTGGTGTGGACGAGAGTGTGTGATCTGTATGCAGGCATCCGCCTGCGCACAGATCACATATAGGAGTGAATGGGTGCGCACGGCGGTCTGCAAGCATCTGCAGACCGCCGTGCGCTCCATTATAAACATAGGGGCCACGGTCTGCATGCAGATGCTTGCAGATGCATCTGCAAAACGCTGCAGATGCATCTGCAAGTCTGAAGGCAGCCTAAGACTCGGCGAACTCTATATCAGCAGACTTCTATGAATCAAATGTCAGCAGAACTGGAAATAACAGATAATAGTGAATGGTAAAATTCCTAGGAAGAAAACCTCTTATCTGAGAGCAGATAAACAAATATACAAACTAGATAGCAAACCCACAGCTCAGAATAAGACAAAACATAAGCAGAACATAAAGCACACAAAAGTGTGCCACAAAATATCAAAAAAACATTCACTTATCTTGCAAAGATCTCCACAGAGCAGAAAAAAACTGAGAAATGTGAGCTCCTCCAGGAACAAAAGACAACTGGCAAGGAATGATCCAGTTCCAACCATTATATGCTCCATGGACCAGACTGCTAATCCCATCACCTGTGAAACCCACACAGTCAGCTGCATCAACAGCAACAACCACAGAAGGGAGCTCCAATGAATTCACAACAAAACCCTGGTGAGCCAGCGGAAGGGTGAGACTCTGTTGCCTGTTACATTTTGTGTTTTGCTGGTTATGTGTTAAATACTATTAACTGTTTGGGGATCCAATAGAGCCTTAATATTGTGATTCCCTCACCCTGTGTTGTCTGAGTAGTGTTACACCCACGGTTAAGAAGCTCGGGTGTTCAGATTGGGATAAGCCCTGGTCCACGTTGTCTTTCTAAAGGCAGCTGGGCCAACGGACGAGAGCACCCACTGATCCCCATGTCTCCACAGCCATATCCTCCTTTTTCTCATCATGCTTTATAAAACTCAGTTTGGCAGTTTGGCCAAACTTATAATCTTTCCTCGATTTCATGCCACCCCATTACCAGACATATCTATCACAATAAATGACATCACAATTTCTCTAGTTTGCTGCTTCAGTGTACTCCTTGACACAACCTGTCCTTCAAACCACACATACTGCTGTCTCCAGGCTGTAAAATATTTTCAGAATTCGTTCTTTACTCATCTCTGCTTAGGGCTGTATGCAGGCTCCTGCAGTATATTGAAGGCTGTGGGCTGCAGGTTGTTATAAAAATAGCAAAGAGGTTTCTTAGTCACTTTGTGGGGCTGCTGCTTCACTGAAAGTCATATCCTAGTGGGCTCCATTTTCCAGAAGTCCTTGCCTTTGGCAAGCTTACCTAAATGTTTCACAGACATGCATAAGTTGCCTAAGGGCCCTTTCACATCAGCGTTTTTTGAAATTCGCGGCAGATACGGTGAAAAAAACGCATTTGCCGCGATTACCGCATACCGGCTGTACTTGCGGCGCGGTTGCGGTAAACGCCATGCAAAGTATAGGCGTACTTGCGGCAGGTGCGGCAAGTGCGGTTTTGCACTTGCCGCAGGTGCAGCCGCGAAAAAAACCGTGGCTGACTGCGGTTTTTTTCGCGGCCGCACCTGCCGCAAGTGCAAAACTGCACTTGCCGCACCTGCCGCAAGTACGTCTATACTTTGCATGGCGTTTACCGCAACCGCGCCGCAAGTGCAGCCGGTATGCGGTAATCGCGGCAGATGCGTTTTTTTCACCGCATCTGCCGCAAATTTCAAAAAACGCTGCTGTGAAAGGGCCCTTATACTATGAATGTCCTTCATTGCCTATAGCAACCAATCAGAAGCTGAGCTCTGATTGGTTGCTATCGGCCACCTGATAAATATCCAGGCTAATTATCAAAACAGCCAATACAGTATCTATTGTCTGACACATACAAATGTGGCACCCCAGGGGTTAATGTGCCACAGTACCAACACCAAGGGTTAATTCCCCACACAACCCACAACACTACACTAGCACCTCCAGGCCAGAAGGGGGAGCTAAAGCTGCTTCCCCATATATTCTGGTGTGGAAAGGAAGTGGACAGTTAGTCAGTTGGAGTTAGTTCAGTTCCTGAGAGGACTGAGGAAAAGGACCTGGGTGTAAAAGGGCTATGATAAGCCCACCCCACGGTCCACTGTCCAGTTCCAGGCCAGCCAGGGTCTGAGGAATAGGAGAAGCAGAGGAACACACCCGAGACACGGAGTTACCTTAAACTCACCCCGGAGGAGCGCAAAGACCGGATACCGGATACGCAATTGTGCCTCACACAAGCAGCACAGTAAACACCGGACTAGTGGAGGTTATATATCTTCACTGTACCACAGCAAGGCAACATGGGGGAGTCAGAAACACAAAGATAAGACCCAAGTTGCCTAGCAAGTAGTTACCTGTGAGAGGAGACAGGGCCGGCAGCCTAGCTAAAGCGGCAGCAGGGCCACACAAAGTGCAGGAGTGGGAAGCCAAGGACCTGGCCAGGGTGGGAGCAACCCGGCCCCGGTACAGACTCCGTGGACAGTACTCTGCTGAATAACACCTACAGTAAAGACTTGGAAAACAAAAAAACGTGAGTCTGTGTAATCCTTGCGCTCAAGCCCTACTTCCCCTAACAAACTGCTATCATCTCTATCACTATCCCTACCCTGCATCATCCATAGACTTTCATCACCACTGCCCCGGGGAACCAGGCTCTGTCCGTGGAGAGCCGTTACATCACCGGCTGCCAAACATCATCCCCGGAGGTTCTGCAGCAGCGGTGGTCACCCTGACCACATACCACGGGTGGCGTCACAACTTTCTCCCCTGTAAATAACCCCCAAAACCCATTACTTGTGGGCCCAGGACACGGTCCGGACCAAGACTACCGTGATTCCCCGTGATACCCCGGTCCGGCACCGAGTACCCCGTCCCAGTGGGTTCCACACAAACAGTTAATAAGGATTTTTTTGGTGAATGACTGTAAGGCGTGGAGTTAAAATTTCCCCTCAAAACATAGTCTATGAGTCAATTGGGATGGTTGTGGAAAATTTCATGATTGTAAATGCGACATACATACACACATACATAAACTTATCTTTATATATTAGATTTGATTTGTGAGCGTTACCACATTGTTTCATTATAAAAATAAGACCATATTTATGTGGACATACAAATGTTGGTGTTTATCAGTGTCTTATTCACATTGCCAGCATAGAAAAGGGAATGTCTACATTAAGGCCCCGTCTCACACTATGATATTCTTAACGATATTGTTGAAACGTCACGGTTTTCAGTCGTTCAATCGACATCGTAATGACGTTGTTCAGTGTGACATGTACAAATGATCAACGATTAGTCGGCTGATCGTTGATGGGAGGTTTTTGAACCGGACCTTAAACCAAACGATGCTCGTCTGTCCAACCTGCAGCATCGGTGTGTGTGACAACTTGATAACAATGTTGTTAACGACTTCGCCTATTCAGAACTGAAGGACGTAGGCGATCAAACGACCGCAAGTATCATTTGCTTGTCGCGGAATCCTTGCTGCGTAGTTAAAGATATCTGCACGTGTGGCATTTCACTAGCGATCATTAAATGTCATTCAAGCGATCTAAGTCATGTCGGATCGTTGATTGGATCGTTCGACCATTGAAGCGTGAGACGGGGCCTTTAGTCTATGTCTCACGGCTGGTTTCACACTGCAGTTTTTTCTCTGATCAGATTTGATCAGGTTTGTGTGTCAAAACCAGGTTTGTCTCCAAAACTCAAAACAGGTGTTACTCTTTCAATTATAGTTTTTCTCTGCAAGTTCCTCTCCTGGTTTTGGCACAAAAACCAGATAGACACTGATCAGGGAAAAATTGCAGTGTGAAACCAGCCTTAGGGCCCTTTCACATCAGCGGTTTTCGTAATTCGCGGCAGATGCGGTGAAAAAACCGCATCTGCCGCGTTTGCCGCATAACCGTTCCACTTGCGGCGCGGTTGCGGTTTTTTCTATGCAAAGTATAGGGGGACTTGCGGCAGATGCGGCAAGTGTGGTTTTGCACTTGCGGCAGGTGCGGCAGCGAAAAAAACCGCAGTAAGCCGCGTTTTTTTTCGCGGCCGCACCTGCCGCAAGTGCAAAACCGCACTTGCCGCATCTGCCGCAAGTCCCCCTATACTTTGCATAGAAAAAACCGCAACCGCGCCGCAAGTGGAACGGTTATGCGGCAAACGCGGCAGATGCGGTTTTTTCACCGCATCTGCCGCGAATTACGAAAAACGCTGATGTGAAAGCACCCTTAGGGTGGCTTCACACCACGATTTTTCAGCTCTCAGGCTGTGTCCGGTGCCTTGCAGGAGGCACCGGACACAGCCTGACAGCTCCGGACAAATAGAATTGGAGGGTTAATATGCCCTCCAGACCTGTTTGGAGCCGGATGCTGCAGAGCGCAGCTGAGGTAGCTGTCCCCTGCTGAAATGGTGCTGAACCACTTCACAGGGAACAGCTCCCTGGTACTGAAGTTCAGCGTAGCTCATGCTGAACTTCGTCAGCCGGCGTCCAGTTCCTGGATCCTCTCGGATCGGGGCAATCCAGCGCCATAGACTCCCATGTCTGGGAGAAAAGTCTGAATCACCAGGATCCTCCCAGACAGATGGAAACCGGATGGCAGACAGCTGCCATCCGGCTCCATCCGGCCCCATAGGGCTGTATAATGTCAAAATTGGGTCCGGGGCTCTCAAGTTCACCCTGGACAGCCGCGGACCTGATTGAACTGTGGTGTGAAGCCAGCCTTAGGCTGTCAGGCTGTGTCCAATGCCTTGCAGGAGGCACCAGACACAGTTTGACAGCTCCGGAGAATTAGAACCGGAGGGTTAATATGCCCTCCCATCCTGTTTGGAGCCGGATGCTGTACAGCGCAGCTGACGTAGCTGTCCCCTGCTGAAATGGTGCTAAACCACTTCACAGGGGACAGCTCCCTAGTGCTGAAGTTCAGCCTAGCTCACGCTAAACTTCAGCAGCCAGCGTCCGGTTCCCTGATCCTCCCGGATTGGGGCAATCCGACGCCATAGACTCCCATGTTAGGAGGCGCTGGATTGCACCGAATCCGGGAGGATCAGTGAGGATCCAATTTGGGCAGATTTTTTTGTCCCGGACACAAAAATGCTGTCCTCCTGGACAGATGGAAACCGGATGGCAGATAGCTGCCATCTGGTTCCATCCGGACCCATGGGGCTGTATTATGGCAAAATCGGGTCCGGGGCTGGCAGGCTCACCCCGGACAGCCCCGAACCTGATGGTGCCGTGCTGTGAAGCCAGCCTTAGCCTTTTCCTCTTTTGGGGGCTTAAATTGAGGAAGGAGATACCTCAATTAACCATTTATAGATGGAAAGCATTCTCACATCAGACAGCTGCCATACTGTCTACATTATGTCTAGTCCAAAAACTTTTAGTTTCCCATTTATAAACACCATGTAACATACACCAATTGCACATTGGTTGTCTTTTTAGGTTAACAACTGCTGCATTATATGAAGAAAAATGAAATAACTTTCTATATCTTGGCTATAACAGATTTTCTAATAACAAGTCAAAGTAGTCCTGCTCTCTTGTGGTTTGCCAATTGTTGCCTGAGAGAGTCACTACCACAGTAGTAAAATTTATCCTGAGCATAGCCTGCGTCAGCCCTTGTAGCAAAGGAATCTTAGTGCCAATAATTTCCCCTGGCGTTCTTAAACTAGCCATTACAACTTTTAGCTCAATTCTGTTTTATCGAGGGTCCTCCAGGGATAACTTCTTAACACAAAAAAAAGATTGTTAGATCCAATTGTTTGCAATCCACTGAACAGTCGCACCAGCAATTTCAGTAAAAATTGTTACATAAAGAATACATTTCATAGCTGACAAAGGCACGGTTATTTGTTGCTGTTTCCAGCCAGTGAAAATGTAGACTTTTGCAGCAATAAGTGATACAGTTATTGCACTGAAGTTCAAATCTATTGAAATAGTGTCATATCTCTTTTTTAAAGAATCCCATTCTTTGTGCTGGCTGCTGATAAAATGAAAGCAAACATAAGAAAATGGCTTTTGTTGTTGGGGTTAGAGAATGAAATCACTTGTTATATGTTATATAGAAAAGGTTCTCTTTGTCTTTGATGTTTTCAATACAAGAGAGTAAGAATGTGAAATGGTGATGTGTTAGGAGGAGAGCTATATGGTGGAGGTGAATTGAAATGGTTAAATGAAGAAAAAGGGCTATACATACTGTTATGCTGTTTTCAGATAAATTAGAGATAAGTCTGTATCTTGTAAAATGAACTGTTTCGTTATAGTAAGTATATAGTAAAAATACTGATATGGTACTTCCACAGCCAAATAGATTTAAAAACACAAGAAGTCCACTATCAGCCCCATACAGGCTGTGTGAACTGAAACCATATTCAAAATCCCACATAATACAAGGTAGCCCACTATAAAGCATTTAGAATACAACAAGGCAAAAAATACAAGGATAAGAACAATCAATAAGAATATATCTAGTATATAGAAACAGGAAAAGGCACAAGTTGTCCAATACTGAATGCTTAATCAAAGACATTCATCTTACAAGACACTACAAACTAAAATATCATCTAAAAGCTCCATGTAAGACCTGGATAGTGGGAAAAGAGAAGGACTATGGAAAAGCATCCCAAGTGTGTCGACTCTATATTGTGGTTTCTTCAGGGGTGGAACTTCAGACATATCATCATTAAATCCCACCTTCAGCGCCACTCCTGATGATATAATGATTTAGTGACAATACATGTGGGGTTCCACCCTTGATGAAGCCATAATTTATTGTTTATTGGCGATACATTTGTGATTGGTTGATCCTTTGAATTGTAGGAAATTATTACATTGATGTGTTCACTCAGCTCTTCTCTTTAAACGTTTGGTATTTGACAACTTGTAGCTTTTCTTGTTTGTATACTTGGTATATTCTTATTCATAGATCTCATTCTACTGTCTACCATACGGTTTTTTAAATACTTTGCACCAAATATGTAGGATTTTTGACACCATAGTTTTTGTTCACACTTTCATGTAACTGGTATTGGACCTACTGTGGTTGTAAATTATTTGATATATATGATTTTATTTGTTTTACATAATTTACATATTATATTGAATAATATTTATTATATATATTTTTTTAAATACTTGGTATGAACTGTATTTTTCAGACTATAAGATGCACTGGACCATAAGGCGTACCCAGATTTTAGAGGAAGAAAATCTAGGGAAACAAATTAGGCAACAAATGTGGTTATAATTCACTGTTATGGGGGGTCTGCTGCTGACACATATGAGGGAAATGTCCCAATCCTGGGCCCCTTTCTAGTAATACAGTTAGGGCCAGAAATATTTGGACAGTGACACAATTTTCGCGAGTTGGGCTCTGCATGCCACCACATTGGATTTGAAATGAAACCTCTACAACAGAATTCAAGTGCAGATTGTAACGTTTAATTTGAAGGGTTGAATAAAAATATCTGATAGAAAATGTAGGAATTGTACACATTTCTTTACAAACACTCCACATTTTAGGAGGTCAAAAGTAATTGGACAAATAAACATAACCCAAACAAAATATTTTTATTTTCAATATTTTGTTGCGAATCCTTTGGAGGCAATCACTGGAACCCATGGACATCACCAAACGCTGGGTTTCCTCCTTCTTAATGCTTTGCCAGGCCTTTACAGCCGCAGCCTTCAGGTCTTGCTTGTTTGTGGGTCTTTCCGTCTTAAGTCTGGATTTCAGCAAGTGAAATGCATGCTCAATTGGGTTAAGATCTGGTGATTGACTTGGCCATTGCAGAATGTTCCACTTTTTTGCACTCATGAACTCCTGGGTAGCTTTGGCTGTATGCTTGGGGTCATTGTCCATCTGTACTATGAAGCGCCGTCCAATCAACTTTGCAGCATTTGGCTGAATCTGGGCTGAAAGTATATCCCGGTACACTTCAGAATTCATCCGGCTACTCTTGTCTGCTGTTATGTCATCAATAAACACAAGTGACCCAGTGCCATTGAAAGCCATGCATGCCCATGCCATCACGTTGCCTCCACCATGTTTTACAGAGGATGTGGTGTGCCTTGGATCATGTGCCGTTCCCTTTCTTCTCCAAACTTTTTTCTTCCCATCATTCTGGTACAGGTTGATCTATGTCTCATCTGTCCATAGAATACTTTTCCAGAACTGAGCTGGCTTCTTGAGGTGTTTTTAAGAAAATTTAACTCTGGCCTGTCTATTTTTGGAATTGATGAATGGTTTGCATCTAGATGTGAACCCTTTGTATTTACTGTCATGGAGTCTTCTCTTTACTGTTGACTTAGAGACAGATACACCTACTTCACTGAGAGTATTCTGGACTTCAATTGATGATGTGAACGGGTTCTTCTTCACCAAATAAAGTATGCGGCGATCATCCACCACTGTTGTCATCCGTGGACACCCTGGCCTTTTAGAGTTCCCAAGCTCACCAGTCAATTCCTTTTTTCTCAGAATGTACCCAACTGTTGATTTTGCTACTCCAAGCAAGTCTGCTATCTCTTTGATGGATTTTTTCTTTTTTTTCAGCCTCAGGATGTTCTGCTTCACCTCAATTGAGAGTTCCTTTGACCGCATGTTGACTGGTCACAGCAACTGCTTCCAAATGCAAAACCACACACCTGGAATCCACCCCTGACCTTTTAACTACTTCATTGATTACAGGTTAACGAGGGAGACGCCTTCAGAGTTAATTGCAGCCCTTAGAGTCCATTGTCCAATTACTTTTGGTCCCTTGAAAAAGAGGAGGCTATGCATTACAGAGCTATGATTCCTAAACCCTTTCTCCGATTTGGATGTGGAAACTCTCATATTGCAGCTGGGAGTGTGTACTTTCAGCCCATATTATATATATAATTGTATTTCTGAACATGTTTTTGTAAACAGCTAAAATAACAAAACTTGTGTCACTGTCCAAATATTTCTGGCCCTAACTGTATATTAGCCCCTCCATCCTGGTTTATTAGCCCCTTCATTCTGGTTTATTAGCCCCTCCATCCTGGTTTATTAGCCCCTCCATCCTGGTTTATTAGCTGGAAGCAGGAAGAGACTGAGGGGTGCATTACATTGTTTATTATTCTTGTGTGTTCACTAGGATGGGGGCCATATCCAGGATGGGAGTGTGTACACAGGCTCATTTAATATGCACCGCTCCCCCCGCTCACCTCTCAGTGCTGAGAGGTGATGGACAGGGGGATGCAGTGAATACTATATGGGCCTAATGAGTGTGCCCATGTGATCATAGGCTGCCTTTGCAGCCTGCGCCAGCCTCCTCTAGCCTGCTCCAGATCCACGGCTTCCCCCAGCACAGCCCCATAGTCACACAGCCCTGTATATCCGGACCACAAGATGCACCCCCATTTTCCCCCAGAATTTGGGGGGAAAAGTGCATCTTATGCTCTGAAAAATACAGTATTTGGTTTTGTGATGGCTTGTTTCAGTATCAGCTTGTGAAGCAATAGTGATGTAACGAAAGGTAACCGTGATGGATATATTCAAGCAGAATCCTTTCCACAGTGAATTAAAACCAACATCCATTCCAGTGAAAAACACACGCCAAAAAGTAGGCGATTCAGTATCTACGTCTACCATAAAAAGTCTAATGCCTCTGCATTGCTCCATATCTTCTCCCCAACATTCATGTTGCCACTATCACCTTCCCAGTTGCTCTGCTTACCACAGTGCTCACGTCTGCTTCCTGCTCCTGAGGGCTGCAAAATGATGTGCAGGGCTCCTGGAAGCACACTTAGGTCACACGCTTGAGCACCTCCTGCATCATAAAGGCAGCCTGCTCAATTAGGAAATGCTTCCACTTTATGACTGAGTGGCATTCGATATTTAAGCCATCTTGCTTTAGGGAGGTGACTTTAAAATAAGGTACCTGTTTTGTTTTCTGTGCTTCCACACTTTGCTCTTACCTGAGCTGTATATATAGAACCATATGGAACATTTATATCTGATTTGCTCTTACCTGTGCTTGTTAACTGTGTCCAGTATCCAGTACCCATGTCTGGTCCCAGTGTCCTGTGTCTGTTTATGCCCTGTGGTCTCTTCCATGCCTGGCCATCCAACCTGTACCAAAGCCTTACTATCTGCACCATCCATCCTGCCTGTTCCAGTATCTGAATTTGCTCCAGCTTGTAGTCCAGGTCTGCCTATTTCCTGCATCTATATCTGCCTTTCTGACAATTTTAGGTCAGTTGCTACAGTACTTATGACTTCCCTGGGGTGGTACCTAGTGACTACCAACAGCAGCAAGCTTAACCCCACCATAAGGGGTTTAGTGAAGAACTCAGTAGCTGCTCAGTTACACTTCTCCAGGATAAGCACTTCCCTGTGAAACAATCAGTCTACATCCGCATCTGTGACAAAGAGAAGACTTCATGAGAGCAAATATAAAAGGTGCAAACCAATAAACAGCCTTAAAAGTAGAAAGTTTAGAAGAGACTTTACCAAAAAACATAAAGAACCCAGCCCAGTTCTGTAAAGCATTCTTTAGTGTTACGCCCACAGGGCGTGATGATGTAAAGTGGACTCACTAGACCATTGGTGGTACAGTGGTACTGAATAGTTGATACTCAAGAGACAGGAGAGTGACTTTCATAAAACCAAGGATATTTATTAAGGAAAGTCTCCCAAAGGGGAAAGGTGCCTGAGGGGAGGACCCTCTAGATCGCGACACTGTACCACATAGTGGAGCACCAGCAAAGGTTAACCCCTAACAAGGATTTCCCTGTCACAACACCAGGAGACCTCAATGCCGAATCCGGGTTGACCCATTCAGACTGGACAGTAGATATGGAGGAACTGTAGAATCAGTCGATGAAATGAATCCTGGGAACTCCGATCGGAGCAGGAAACCTGATGGTCCTGTGGACATCAGGAGAAGCCTGGACAACCCAAAGACTTTGTGTTTACAGAGGTGTTACAAACAAGTGGAAACAATGCAGCCATCTTCTTAATGAAGAGCTCAGCAGAGTGTGGCCTGAGCACAGGCAACGATTTCCTGTGAGTGAATGTGTTGCCCAGGCACCTCCCTTAAGGGAGGATGCCTTTTATGCACAGAACAACACAGCACAGACAGCCTTAATACAGACAGGTGCCCTGCTGCTTTAAGAATATGCAGGAAGTGAGGCGCGCCTCCTAAGAGCATTTCCAGGAGACCTGTTTAGGGGACACAGATTCCTAGCAGAGAAAGGAGCCACCGATCGCCTGGAGCCATGGACAGGGTGAGCAATACCAGTGGAGCTGTGTGCTAGGCACCGGTCTCCCTGCACAGTAGAGACCAGACCTGCAGCAGGGACAGAGCAGGTTAGGTAGATAGCACCACATGGTGAGCACTGGTCTCCCTGTCTTTGAGAGACCGGACCCGCGGCTGAGGGCATGACATTTAGACAGATGAAACTAAGATCAACATGCACGAGAATGATGGGAATAAGAAAGTATGGAGAAGGCTTGGAACTGCTCATGATCCAAAGCACACCACATCTTGTATAAAACATGATGGATTCCCCTGTCACGACACAAGGAGACCTGAATGCTGGATCCCGGACCATAGGGGTGACCCGTACAGACCGGACAGTAGATATGGAGGAACTGTAGAATACTGGCTTATTCGATGAAATTAATCATGGGAACTCTGATCGATCTAGGAGACTGCTCATGATCCAAAGCACACCACATCCTGCATAAAACATGGTGGAGGCAGTATGATGGCATGGGCATGCATGGCTTCCAATGGCACTGGGTCATTAATGTTAATTGATTATATGACAGAAGACAAAGCACCTGAATGAATTCTAAAGTGCACAGGGCTATACTTTCTGCTCAGATTTAGGCAAATGCTGCAAGGTTGATTTGTCAGTGCTTCTCAGTATAAATGGACATACTGTGAAAGCAACCCAGAAGTTTTTGTAAGGCAAAGAAGTCGAATATTCTGAAATTTGCAAGTCAATCATAGTGTCATAGTTTTTAAGGTTGAAGGTAGACTGCAGTCCATCGAGTGCAGCCTATAGACTAAAATGTTTATCTAGAGGAAGGCAAAAACCCCATGGGGAAGACACTAAGCTCCATGTTAGGGGAAAAAATCCTTCCAGACTCGGCAATCAGGCTAGTTCCCCAGATCAACACTCTATCTGTAAGGAATGTTGGGTCGTATCTTTCTTCCCTGGGTACCAGGATGGGGTTTGCTTGCCCTGGGGTGGAGCCTCCACACACACAGGTAACCCGTCCTAATCTGAGGGAGCTTCACATTGTGGAGTGGTGAGGTGTGTGGGGACATGGGATGTTGTGTTTCCCTCAAGTTTCACTGCCTGGGGAACATGGGACACCGTATTCCTTGGTTGTCAGGCAACTAAGTATGCTCATTAATGAGACCAGGGTTAAGATCACCCTGGTCCTTAAATGCTTGCCTAGCTGGGGCAGCTTGCGCAAAGTGTGTCGGTGGCTGCGCCTATGTTGGTTTGATGCTAGTCTTGCGGTGTCTCTCTCCTTTAGCGCATAACAGAATAATCAACCATAAAAAATATGGATCTTATTAAGCAGCTTGCTGATCAAATACATAGCCTCCTGGGAATGCTTCAGGAATTAGCTTACACTATGAGTCAGCACAGCCAGATCCTGGCCCAGGTGGTTCCCCCAACACAGGAGAGTCCTAACCCTAGTTTTGTTGCAGGGGCCATTCCTATAGAACCTAAAGTTCACCTTCCTGATTTCCAGTTGGGTTTGGAAACAATTGAATAATTTTAGGGAGGGATAAATATTGTTACAACTTCGTCATGTTTCCTGAGGGGACAAAAGAACTCTGGTTGGTCTTGTTATCTCCCTTGTTAGAGGGGACCCCCAGTCCTGGGCATTTAATTACCTCAGTATTCACCCATCATATGGTCATGAGTGGATCAATTTTTTGAGGCAATGATTCATAATGAACTGGATCAGGTGGCGTTTGCTGAATCTAACAACAGGGCATTGTGTCAAGGCGACCTCGCTGCAGAGGACTAGTGTTCCCAGTTGCACAGGAGGGCCATAGAGACTGGGAAGAATGATGCCACTTTCTGCAACACTTTCCTTTCTGGGATAAATAACCATAATAAATGGTAGTGCACCACTCTCCCTCTTAGTCCCTGGCGGATGCCATGACTTTATTAGTCCGGCTGAATCGGAAAAGACAAGAATGATGTTAGGAGAAGTTGCCCTCTGTGCAATCTTCCGGTCCTGAAGCCTTTGGAAAACCCATTTAGCTCAGTGGAGTAGGTACCTCCCTGGAGTTAAGACATCGATGATGGCATCAGGAACAGTGTCTTCTATGTGGTTTCTTATGTTGCCAGGTTTGTGAGTGTCCACGTCTGGAACCACGCCTAGCTGGGTCAGAGGACCTCCATCTAAGTTCTCAGGTAAAACAAACAAAAAAATTACTATTACCTATTGTTGAATACCGCCATGGCCAAGCTTTGGAAAGTTCCTTTTATCTTCTTGGATGTGTCTATAAGGCTATCCTCTCTGGAAAATATCAGCATTGCAGAAATTACTTGTCACTCATCCAGGACATGTATCCCAATTTCTATGGCTCCCTGATGAACCTAATATGGGAGGGGAAATGCGTTGAGGCCGTGTCGTGATTACATGAAGCAAAGTAACATTTTTTTATTCCTTTCTGCTGGTTTCCAATGGGGCATAGTTATTTCAATTATTGATATTTATTTGAACAATGTGGTATGATTATCCTTGTACTCACTAGCTCAAAAATCTGTGTACTGTTGTAATGCTTTTGTTCCTGCTGGGATGCTAGCTTACTCACTACCACGGTCTGACCTCGCGCCTCCTACCCTCTGCACAGCCACCCACGTGTGCTGCTCTTGCATGTGGCTTAAAAGGCCTGTTCACATCATCACTCAGGTTCATGCAAGGCCTGTTTACGTTGCGCAGGGCCTAAAGCATGCACCTGTGCTCTTACCCTGATCTTAAAGGGCCAGTGTGCTATTACTTGGAAGTGCCCCTCGACTTTAGCTTAGGCTGGAAACACACTGGCGTTAGACTCGCCCGAGTGTAATGCGTGAAAAAAAATTGCATTGCACTTGGATCTGTATCTTTAAATGATACAGGTCACATCAATGCGATTTTCTCGCATTACACTTGCCTTGCAATGGAAATGTAAGTGCAATCGCAGTATGCTGCGATTGCACGCGATTTCCTCGTGCAAATGGCCATTAAAAGTATATGGATGTAAGTTAAACTCGCACCCATACAGCACACCATGCGATATTCGCAAGAGTGTGCTGTCAAAATTGCTTCAAACTTAGCAGATCTCAAAGTTTGAATTTATCGGTACAGTAATCAATAATGTGTCAACGCTGTTACAGCAGCGCTGACACATCATAGTTAAAAAGATTAAAGTTATAGGGCTTATTAATCATTTTAACCCCCTTTGCAAGGTCTGCACTGCATGTTAGCACAGACCCTGCAGATGTGGCTAATAAAAGCCAGTGTATGAAGGGTTAATGTGTTGTTGTGTGTTGCCATCATGTGTACACAGAGTGTGTACACTCTGTGTACACATGGTGACATCCCACCCTGGCAGTTCAGGGGTTAATAGCAGTTTTAATCTGTTCCCGGCATTTGTCGTGTTATAGTTTTAGTTTTATTAAAGCCGGTCTGCTTCAGCACTGAGGGTGCTGTCCGTGGTCCTGTTTGTAAATTGCGTAAAGGATCAGCGGCAGTGCTGGTATACGTACACTACATGTGATGGCAACACACAACAGCACATTAACCCTTCATGCACCGGCTTTTATTAGCCGCATCTGCAGACTCTGTGCTGACATGCAGCGCAGAGCTTGCAGAGGGGGTAAAAATGATTAATAAGCTCTAGCACTTTAATCTTTTTTTAACACCTGAGTTTTTAACTATAATATGTCAGTGCTGCTGTGACAGCGCTGACACATTATTGATTACTGTATCGGGAAACCGGCACATTTAAACTCAGCGGCTTTGATAGCCGCTGAGTTTAAAATCACCGGAAAATCCTGTCTGCGGACTTGAAGTTTGCTTCAGGACCATGGACAGCATCACACTAACAAGCAGGACACACGCACTCACACATCATACTCGCAGCACACTCACATCCATACAGCCATGCACACTCACCACATGCATCACACTAGCACCACACACACCCCAAAAACACGCATTACGCTTGCATCACTGTCGTGCATCAAACACGCATCAAACACGCTCCGTGTTTGATGTTCAACAGTGTCCCTTCAGGCTTAGAGGCACTAGGTATTTAAAGCATCCTCCCATTAAGGAATCTGCCTGAGCAACGTATTAGTTTAGTCAGTCTACTGGCTGCTGAGCTAGTTGTCAGGTCCTGTTTCCCTGTGTCCACTAACTGTCTCTGTGTCCTGCCTTCCCATACCAGTCCGCATCTGCTGTCCTATCTACTACTGCCATCCCGGCTGCACCTGTCTACACCTGAGACTGTGCCTGTGTTTGTCCCTGCGTCACCAGCCTACACCAGAGACTGTAACTGTGTCAATGTGTCTGCACCAGAGGCTGAAACGGAGTCTGTTACTGCATCTCCTGCCTTGGTTCTCCATGTAGTCTAATGGATCCATGGATCCACTTCCCCACGCACTTCCCAACAAACACCTGTTTTGCACTTTCACTTTTTTGTGTCTTTGGATCCACCATAGGGGGACGCCTCTTGTGGACACCTTGGAAAACTGCAGTAGCAAACTTCTGCACTGTATATATAATATGGAGACTGCTGAGCTGTTTAAATAGTATAGAGGCTGCTGCTGGACTGTATATATAATATAGAGACTGCGAGTTGTATATATTTGGAGCTGTGTTTTGGAGGCTGTGCTGGGCTGTATTTACATAATAAAGAGACTCTGAGCTATGTATATTATTTGGAGGCTGCTGCTGGGCTGTATATTTTATTTGGAGGCTCTGCTGTATATATTATTTGGAGGCTGCTGCTGGGCTGTATATATTATTTGGAGGCTGTGTTGGGCTGGATATATTATTTGGAGGCTGTGTTGGGCTGGATATATTATTTGGATTATGTGGCAGTCCAGCTGCTGCCTCCACTATATACAGCCCAATGCCCAGCACAGCATCCAAATAATAAATATAGCCAAGCACAGCCTCCATATTATATATACAGCACAGCCTCCAAATGCTACTGTATATACAGCACAGCAGCAGTCTCCATATTATATATACAGCACAACACAGCCTAAAATAATATATAGGCAGCCTCAAAGTAATATATACAGCAAAGCACAGCCTCCATATTATATATGCACGTCACATCACAGTCTCCAAATAATATATACAGCACAGCTTCCATTTTGTATATACATTACAGCCTCCAAATAACATATACAGCACAGCACACCCTCCATATTATATATACAGCCCAGGACAGCCTCCAAATAATATATACAGCCCAGCACAGCATTCAAATAATATATACAGCATAGCCTCCAAATAATATATATAGCCCAGCACAACCTCCAAAAAAATTATACAGCACAGCCTACATATTATATATATAGCAGCAGCAACCTTCATATAGCCCAGCAGCAGCCTCTATAGCACATCCTCCATAACCCATCAGCAGCCTCTATGTCCCAGCAGTAGCCTCCATAGCACTGCCTCCATAGCACAGCCTCCATGTACCTCAGCAGCAGCCTCCATAGCACAGCCTCCATAACCCAGCAGTAGCCTCTATGTCCCAGCAGCAGCCTCCATAGCACCTCCTCCATATACCTCAGCAGCAGCCTCCATAGCGCAGTCTCCATAACCCAGCAGTAGTCTCTACGTCCCAGCAGCAGCCTCCATAGCACAGCCTCCATATAGCCCAGCAGTAGCCTCTATAGCACATTCTTCATATACCCCAGCAGCAGCCTTCATAGCACAGCCTTAATAACTCAGCAGTAGCATCTATACTCCAGCAGCAGCCCCCATAGCACAGCCTCCATAGCCCAGCAGCAGTCTCCACAGCCCAGCACAACCTACAAGCAGCCCAGTGACAGCCTCTATATTCCCCCATCATACTGCACATAGTAAAAAAAAAGGTTTATGCTCATATTCCCGCTGCTCCCCCGGAGCCCGTCTCCTCCTCAGTTGCAGTCCCTGTGTGTCATTGCAGCAGGCTTCCATCCACACTCCTCCTCACTGCCAGCACAGCTGCAGCAGTGTGATGAGTTTGCAGGGTGATGACTCATCTGTCTGCTGCAGTCGACTGAGGAGGAAGCACAGGTGGGAGCCGGCACATTGCTAATTTGAATCGCATTCCTTATTAAATTCTTTCCTGTAGTGATCGCTGATAGATCGCCACCGTTTCAAGACTTTATCACCTGTAAAGATAAAAAACAGTTTATGATTGACAATACTTTACATCCATCAATATCACAGTGTGACCTAACAATGCTTAGGGCACCGACTCTGTGTCCTCACATCAATGTTCTCCACCAGGTAGATGAGGAGGTCACCATCCATAAGTCGTTGACATCCTGCTCATCTTCCTCATGTGCTGTGCTCGAGCGTTGTGAAACCTGAGAAAAAAAATATTATAAGTATATATGCAATTACATAATGTAGTAGTGTAATAAAAAGCATTTTTTGCACTGTGTTTAATTTAACTACTTGCACCTTGCCGACCACCATGCCCTTTAGACCAACAACCTTGGGAGGGGTGTTCAGTACCCTGGACAGCAGCATCTGTGGCATTTTAAAACAAAAACTTTCTTTGTTAGTGTGGCGCCCCGCAACGAGTGCGTCACAAGAGGGTATTGCAGCCATAAAAGCAGCCGCAATATTCTCTGACACGGCAGTGATCTGGTTAATTTAGAAATCCAACCCTGCATGCATCACCTAGAACAGAGGGCCAATCCTAGGTCCTGGTGGGTGAAGTATTAGGGAAGTGTAGGAGAACAGACCCTTAGTCTAGTCAGTTGGAGAAGGGATCTAGAACTTGACCTGAGCAGTCTAGAACTTGGAGAGGAGTGGGGGCTCCGCATCCCGTGCAGCCCCCGGGCCGTCACCGGTCGGGTGTCAGCACCTGAGGCCTTAACAACCGGGATTGGGCATCGTAACCACGGGTTCCCCAAAAGACTCCCGTGCCCACAACTCACAGCCGGTTCACTGGTACCGAAGCTGGCAGCAGTTCACCTCTGCTACGCGAACCAGAAGCGTGGAGGAGCAGCTTTACAGGAGCACCCCACCACCATCCAACTTCCAGTCGTCTAACCAGCGGTGTACCCATTGAGGGATCCAAGGCTCCCCAAAACATCCAGAACGTACATCATGGATAGGGCATTGAAGCAGCCTCCCCGTACACGACCTGGTATTCCTGGGCGACAATGGCAACCACTTAGTTAGAATGGAGGAACACTACGGATTTCTAAGGGACACCACCACTGCTGAGTCCACCCGGTCCACTACCGCACTACAAGGTAACCGCAGCTGCCGCACAACATCTTAAGCAGCTCCAGCCTCCGGGGATCACCGCTCAGCCTGTGGGGAGCGTTCCATCTTGCTGCTGTCCATCCCCCGGAGGTTCCGCAGCATCGGTAACGATTACCGAAACTACTTATAGGTGGCGTCACGAATAAATTAAAAACCCCTTTAATCTGTTCCTACAAGACGTCTTCAACACTTTTGATCTGCACTACACCGGGCCCGCTACCGGCAGGCGCGGTCCACCCGTGACAAGGAGGATGGAAGCATCGCCTGTCTAAACCGGAGTCCCGGCCACGGTGAGTCATTATTACATTACGTGGAATACATTATGTTGTGGGATGTGTGATGAACAGGTACTTACAATCTGCAATCCCCTAGCTGGCCTCTTTCCATCCCAAATTTCCTGTTGATCCTCTTCCGTTTCAGAGGAACTTTTCCTTTTTTTTTTAAATTCTTTATTTTTGAAATATTTTACATCGGAACATAGAATTACAAATCAGCAAATCAGACAATTATTTGTCGTAAAACAACACTTGAACTCCCACTCTGGTATATAATAGGATAAACACCACGGTAAATGTATGCAAATTAGTAACAAGGATATAGAGTCTATATCTCTAATAGATTGTCCATATGTCTAAATGGGATAACTATAATATACATTCTGTCTATCTTGACCAAGACAATTGGGTGGTAGTAAACAAGTGAACTGAGAAAAATACGACAACGAAGATATAAGGAAGAAAAGACAAAAAAGAGAAAAGAAGGGATAGAGGGGGAAGAAGAAAGCGTCCCTGCCAGGACAACCAACTGTCTATGCATGTTTATGTTTTTACTTGTCACCTACCCCTTGGCACTCTCTATATACATCCATTTGTTGAAACTCCAACCAGCTATACCATGTATTTCTAAACCTCATATACGAATCATGAATTGAGGATGTCAAGTCCTCCAAAAACATGAAGTGGTTTACCTTCTTGATCCACATACAGATTGAAGGGCATGCTGCCTTCTTCCATAAGATTGGAATGCATGCTCTAGCCGCCATAATCAAAAATCTCTGCAAGGAGTGTTTATATCTGTGCATGGGGATCTCGCATTGATGAGGGGCCTAAATCTTCTCCGTAATCGGTGACAATTCTGATGATTTCTCTCACTTTGGACCAAAAGGGGTCATGAGTTTTGCAGTCCCAAAAGATATAAATCAAAGTACCCTCAGCCTCGACACAACTCCAGCACATCGGGTCAATAGAGGGGAACAATTTGTGTAGTCGCGAGGGGACTCTATACCATCTTGTAAGCAGTTTGTAATTAGCTTCTTGAAATCGTGAGCTAATCGAAGTAGTGTGTGCTAATGTATATATTTTCATTCTTTGCTCTGGGGTTAGATTCATACCTAAGTCAGCCTCTCATTGCAACATAAATTGAGGTATTGGTAAATCCGGGGGAGAGACCAACAATGCATAGTTTCTGGAAAGGGCATGTCTACAAGAACCAGAGCCCTGACACAAGGTTTCAAAAATCATTTTAGGTCTACAATATGTTATTCTGTGAGGCAAACTCCGAAAATGATGCGTAAGTTGTAGGCATCTCCAGAATCCTGCAGGACTCAGAGTTAAGCTGGAGCCCAGTTGTTCCAGAGATGGCCACGTCTCCCCATCTCCCCAGCTCTCCACTCTATCTATACCCTCTGCAATCCACTGGCCAAAAACAGGGTCTTCAACACTTGGTTTAAATTTCGGATGACTGAGAATTGGGAATAAGGTCGAGTCAGTAGGGATCATTGTAGAGCGGACCAGCCTGTGTTTACATGGAGAAAGCGTGGCACCAATAGTTGGATGGTCACAGAGGGTCTCTCTCATCTCCATCGTCACCCATGGCAGTGTATGGAGCTGAAATGGAGTAAAGCTCTGTTCGATCTGGACCCATATTTTATTGTCTTTATGTCTGCACCAATCTATGACCCGAGCAAGGTGACTCGCCAAATGGTATAGCTTAATATCTGGCGGACCCACTCCCCCCTCTCTTTTTAATCTATATAATACCGATTTTGCCAGTCGGGCTCTTGTATTATTCCAAATAAAACATTTTCTGAATTTGGGAAATCGTCTTAAGAAAAGACGATGGAAGTTTAATGGGTAGCGCCTGTAAATAATACAAAATTTTAGGTAGAACACCGTGGAATCCCATTGAAAACAATGGCAGCAAAAACACAAACACATACAAACACATACAAACACATAGAAAACACATAGAAAACACCTTCTAAAGTGTCCAAAAGGTGACAAACTACTCAGAAGTTACAACAAACATATGGAAAAGTGAAAACTACATATAAAAATGCAAAAGAAAAGATATAGACGAGTAAAAGGGGGAGGAGACACAGATATAGGCATGTCATGCCCTTCCAAAATCAGTTTTTACTACAGTAGTTGTAAGGCATCATGCAAACAATGAGTAGTTGTTGAGTTTTACTTCAGTATCTGTAAGGCCACGTCAAGAAGATGAGTATTTGGTGCGTTTTATTTCAGTATCTGTAAGGCCATGTGCAGATGATGATTATTTGGTGCATTTAACTTCAGTATCTGTAACACCATGTGCAGATGATGATTATTTGGTGCGTTTAACTTCAGTATCTGTAAGATCATGTGCAGATGATGATTATTTGGTGCATTTCATTTCAGTATCTGTAAGGCCATGTGCAGATGATGATTATTTGGTGCGTTTCATTTAAAGATCTGTAAGGCCATTTGCAGATAATGATTATTTGGTGCGTTTCACTTCAGTATCTGTAAGGCCATGTGCAGATAATTATTTTTTGGTGCATTTAACTTCAGTATCTGTAAGGCCATGTGCAGATGATGATTATTTGGTGCGTTTAACTTCAGTATCTGTAACACCATGTGCAGATAATGATTATTTGGTGCGTTTCACTTCAGTATCTGTAAGGCCATGTGCAGATGATTATTATTTGGTGCATTTAACTTCAGTATCTGTAAGGCCATGTGCAGATGATGATTATTTGGTGCGTTTAACTTCAGTATCTGTAACACCATGTGCAGATGATGATTATTTGGTGCGTTTAACTTCAGTATCTGTAAGGCCATGTGCAGATGATGATAATTTGGTATGTTTTACCTCAGTATCTGAAAGTATCTGAAAGGCCTTGTGTAGGCGATGAGTATTTGGTGCGGTTTTTAACGCAGCATCTGGAAGGCCTTGTGAACATGCTGAGCATTGTGTCACATTTAGGGGACTACAAGAGTCTCCATTTTTCCAAAAAATTTGGGCCCAGACACCATTTCAGTGGCATCAATTGCCCCACAATTGCAAGCTGAAAATGGTTGGTGAGGTGACTTTCATGCAGCACATTTCAAAATCCACAAGCCTTTAGCCTCCCCATGTTATTTGTAAGATTTGTCACCAAAATGTAAGTAGCGGCCAAAAAATCTGGGTAACTATGAAGACAGCTGTCCAAGTCTTGCCATCCCCACGAGTTGTGCGTCAATCCTCTGTATGTAGAAGTTCCTCCACTGCTTCTGCCTCCTCAACCTCGTCTCAGGCCTCCACCTGCACCCAAAGCCTGTCTGGGAATGCCACCCGCGTTCTAACTGCGCACAAGGAATCCTACCACCTCTTTACTATGATGGCAGCAGGGCTCAACAGCATCAGGCAGTCTTTACCTTGAAATGTATGGGAAATGTGAGTCACACTGGGCCTGGATCTGACTCCAAAAGCTTCTGGGCATCAGTGCAGATCATTACCTCGTCTTGACTCACAAAAGCTTTTGAGCAGACCTCTGATTCCCAGGCTATAGTATGAGTGAAGAGTGATGCATAGTCAACCATCTGTCTTACCGCATACTCAGATGGGTGGCTCGAGACTTGGGAGCTGTGCGGAAACAAGTGGGATTGTGGTGACACCTCTGAGGACTGGTGTATTTGTGAAGTAGAAGTTGAGGTGGAGGAGAGCCCACTTGCTGAAGCACTTGCTATCCTTTCAAGCGCCTGCTCTTTTTGTGCCTCATCTACAATTGGTATTGATCGTCGTCTGAGTTGTGTCCGCATGAAAGGGATCATTTCAGAATCTCCAAGGAAAGAAGTAGACATCTTAGTTTGGCTGGAAGATGCTCTTTCTCCAGCAGGTGTTACTCTTGCTTTCCCACGTACCCCACGGACACAAACTGTTTTTCCCTTTCCACCATGCCTATTCCCCCTTCCACCAGCAGCAGACCTTTTGCCACTCATTTTGTATGTGAACAAATTGGCAATTCTGCAGTTGTTGGCAAAAAATATTCTGATGGAAATCAAGCACAGCTGATTGGCCAGACAGTGGTACTAGGCACAAAAAATTATGTATGCTTGTTCAGTAAAAAATATAGAATGAACTACACTAAGGTGTATGTTGGTTGTATTAAACGTGGCCTACAGTAAAGGTTTAGTGAACACTGCTTTTAAGCAAAAACCGACAGGTTAGCTTGTTACAGTAAAAATAATATTAGAAAGAACTAGACTCAAGGTGTATTTGGTTGTGTAATGGTACCTTCACACGCCGCAATATCGGCTGGCGATATGAAGCGATCTAACGTATGCATGCACGGTTTCCATGCTCACCTCAGATCGCCGCTGGCGGCATTACACGACGCAATCTCTCCCTGAAAGAAAGGCGATCATGTGTCGCACCGGAAATCGCCTCACTCACAGCGGAAGCAATCCAGTCGAATTCCCTCGCCGCTTCACATGCCGCAATCCCAAAGGCAATGTGGGCGTACATGTTCAGCGCGGCGAAGAGATAGGCGTGCCGCAGTGGTTTACACCGCGCCCCATACACGGACAACGCAACAGCGTCACAATTGGTCAGCCTGCTCTGGTAGGCTGGCTAATACATGACGCCATTGCCATTGTGTGGCGTTGGACGGACAACTCTTCAAAAATGGCGTGGTGTCAATTGATAGCCAATGGGAACCCAGTAGCCCACACCAATCAGTTCACACAGGGCGCGGACTACAGCACGCTGTGGAACGCCTACAGGAAATCATAGGCGATGCTGATTCCATCACTATCGCCCTATCAAACGCCACAACAAGGAAATATCGCCTTCATGATTGAGACTGATTTCAGAGCAGAGCTCAGGAATCAGGCGACAGATGAGAGGCGATTTATCGCTGCGAAATTCCCCAATCACACGCCGCAACTGTGAGGCAATTTCACTGCGATTGCTCCGGGGCGACATATCGCCTTTAGGATTGCCAGCCAAAATTGCGGCGTATGAAGATACCATTAAACGTGGCCTACAGTAAAGGTTTAGTGAATGCTGCTTTTAAGCAAAAAATGACAGGTTTGCTTCTTGCAGGAAAAAATTTGTAGAATCAACTACACTGAAGGTGTAGCTTGTCTCGCAAGTGGGCTACACCACTGTGGAACACTGCTAGTCTGCTACTAGCCCGAACAAAGTGCCTGGACAATCTGCAGCAAAAAAAAATTCCTAATTAAGACAGGTGGTGTAGCTTTCTTCACAGCAGTGCTATACTACCTGCCCTAATGGATTCAAAGAGCTGTATTACTGTGGCCAGATGCTGTGAGAAAGACTTGCACAGCACTGGCACACACCTGACACACACCTGCCTGGCAAAAACTAATAGAGACTGCTCTAAGCTAGCCCTGATAAGGGCTGCAATTAAAACTAGTCCCTGCTTCTATGAAGTAGCCTTGAAAAGGGCAGATAGACTACTAGTCCCTAGTCCCTATCCCTAATCGCTACACCTATGGAGCAGCCTTAAAAAGGGCTGATATTACTAGTCCCTACTCTCTAAACCTATCTATCTAAAGCGGCCGTCACACGCTACGATATCGCTAGCGATATTGTAAGCGATCACGTGCACGCGCGATCGCTTACAATATCGCTCACATCGCTGTGGAAATGTCACACAGACAGACCACCAGCGATGTGGACCAGCGAGATCGCTGGTAACTATGGTAACATCGGATTACTAGGCGCCGCGCGTCGCTTAGTAACCGACGTGCACCATAGTTACCATCTCCAGCATAGCTCTGCCGCTGGGAGATCGTTCATCGTGGTGTTATACACCCGATGAAGCTGTTTGTAAAATCGTTCATCGCAAGATCTGAGTCCGGAGCTCAGATCTCGATCTTGCGATTTTAACCATTCTCGTTCGTCGTATCCTTGCTGTCACACGCAGAGACATCGTTCAAGCGATGTTTAATCAGGCGCGTTCAAGCGATATCTTTCAAGATATCGTAGCGTGTGACGGCCGCTTAACTTTGTATTAGTTCATTAGCTGACTGAGAGAACAAAATTTAGTTTGCACTGTTTAGGGGTCGCACACAGCAGCAACCTCGGGTGCCGTCTAACACCTGCGGCAGCTATCAGCAAAATGGTGGCGATCTTTAAGACAGACACAGCCAATGATGACATTAGTTGTGTGAAAAAATGCACTTTACAGTGTGGGACTGTGATTGGCTAGCAGCCTGAACCGGCCCACTGTACATGCTTTAGGAGAAAAAAAAAAGAGTACAACCTTATTGCTACAGCTCTGATACAAGCCCCCCTGCACAATATACACACAAACTGGATATTAGCATTCATTTGCAGTATTAGGGCTAGGTTTAGGTTAGGAAGATTAAGCTTTTGTGGATCGAAGCATTATCGAACATATCCTAGAACTGCCGAATTTCAAGCAAATTGTTCTAATTTGGTGAATGACTCGAACACCGCCAAAAACAGCTCGAATTTGAGATTGGCGAACAATTCAACATCGCTCATCTCTAGTCCCAGGTAACGTATGCTTCGGGACGACCAGCGAAACCCAAAAGTGTCTCTTAGGCGATCCACAAGCCTGGGAGTGAGAGTGATCTTTAGGGCTTCAGATTTAGATCTATTAATTTTAAAATGAGAGAGATGGAATAAACCTCCAGTTCCTTCAAAAGGTTAGGAAGGGAGATCTCAGGGTTCGTCACCAAGAACAACAGGTCATCAGTGTATGCAGCGATTTTATGCATACACAATTTCACCTGTACACCAGTAATGTCCAAACTCGCCCCAATACGTCTCAGCAATGGATCAAGAGTCAGAATAAAAATTAGTGGAGATAGTGGACATCCCTGACGGGTGCCATTTGTAATATCAAATGACTCAGATAGGACACCGTTCACCTGAAATCTAGCCGATGGTACTGAGTACAGGGACAACACCCACCGAAGCATCTTTGTCCCCAAGCCAATATGGGCCAGGATCTCTTCCAGGAATGACCAGTTTACGCAATCAAACGCCTTTTCTGTGTCTGTCGACAAAAGCAACATCGGAGCGCTAGAGAGTTTGGCTTTATATATTAATTTATTACTTTGGCAGTGTTGTCCCTAGCCTCCCGCCCCACTACAAAACCCACCTGATCCGGGTGAACGACTCCATTCATCAAAGTGGATAGTCTGCTTGCAAGAATCTTAGCAAATAATTAAATGTCAACATTTAGCAACTAGATTGGACAGTAACTGGAGCATTGTAATGGATCCTTCCCAGACTTGTGAATTACAGCAATAGTTGTCCGTAATGCATCTTTCAGGGGTGTTGCTGTTTCCACCATAGCATTGAAATAGGCTCTTAAATAAGGAAGTAATCTTTCACGTAGTTTCTTATCATATTGGACTGTAAACCCATCTGGGCCCGATGCTTTGCTAGATTTAGAAGAGATAGCCTCCCCAATTTCTTGATCCGATATCGGGGTTTCTAAGGATTGCATTGTTGACTCCGGCAGGGTAGGTACACCCGAAAATTTAATATAATCTAAGGGCCCTTTCACATCAGCGTTTTTTCGTAATTCGCGGCAGATGCGGTGAAAAAAACGCATCTGCCGCGTTTGCCGCATAACGGTTCCACTTGCGGCACGGTTGCGGTTTTTTCCATAGGAAGTATAGGGGGACTTGCGGCAGATGCGGCAAGTGCGGTATTGCACTTGCGGCAGGTGCGGCAGAGAAAAAAACCGCGGCTTACTGCGGTTTTTTTTCGCTGCCGCACCTGCCGCAAGTGCAATACCGCACTTGCCGCATCTGCCGCAAGTCCCCCTATACTTCCTATGGAAAAAACCGCAACCGTGCCGCAAGTGGAACCGTTATGCGGCAAACGCGGCAGATGCGGTTTTTTCACCGCATCTGCCGCAAATTACGAAAAACGCTGATGTGAAAGGGCCCTAATATGCTTGATTTAAAACACTTAGAGGCAGCTGCAGACTGTATCTTATCTATATTGTATAGGGAGGCATAATACTTTTGAAATGCCTCAGCTATGTCCAGGAGGAGTGTCGTTCGACGTGACCCTGTTGAAGAAACAATTTCTGGAACATATATGGCTGCTCTCTGTATACGCGATGCTCTAGCTAAGGATTTGCCTGCTTTGTTGCCATACTCGTGGTAATGACGAAGGCATCTGGACACCCTTTGATTTATTAAGCAGCACGGCCCGTAACGCTTCCCTGGCGTCAAGTATATCTCTCCTCAGATCCGCTGAAGCGAATTGCTTATTTTGAGTTTCTAAGACTCTCAATCGCAATAGTAAGCCTCTAGTCTCCGCCTCTCTCTCTTTTTTCAATCTGGCTCCGTACTTTATCAGGGCACCTCTCACTACGCATTTATGGGCTTCCCATATCGTCACTGGCAAGAGATCAGTGGAAGCATTAAGGTCAAAGTAATCTTGTATTGTTTTAGTTACGTCTCTGAACACTAAAGGATCATCTAGCAAGGAAGCATTCAGTTCATTGCCATTGTCACGGAATGGGGGAGGTGAGCGAGAGCGAAACCGAAACCAGGGCATGATCGGAAAAGGTAATGGGTTCAATTTCTGCGTCATTAGTCTAGTCAAGTCAGGCTGGGGTCACACATAAGCCCTGGTCCGTTTTGGCTTCATTTTTGTCATTTTTTTTTCTAAGTCCAAAAACTGACAGAAAAACGGATTGGATGTATAACACCTGTCCGTTTTTTTCTGGACCTCAAACATTGCTCTGTCCGTTTTTGAGCCAAAACGCTGCTAGCAACGTTTGGCATCAGTTAAAAACGCATGCATTTTTTTAACATGGGCCCTATGGGAAACGCATGCGTTAATGAATGGCACATATAGGCACCTGCGTTAACGCATGCGTTAACGCATATGCGTTTTTAATGAAAAAATGACTAAGTCCAAAAACGTTTCAGGTGCAGGAGGCTCAAAAAGCACCCTATAAAAAACGGATTGGTGATGAAAATCACTTCCAAAAACGGACTTCTATGTGTGACCCAGCCTCAGTGTGTCATAGGAGGAAGTAGTCAAGTCTAGAATAGATATCATGGGCCATAGAGTAAAATGTGTAATCTCTATTCTCAGGATAAAGTAGGTGCCACGCGTCCAGCAGCTGGTAGTCATGTAATGTTCATCTCAGTCGTCGTTGTGCTGCTTTAGATAGTCCAGATTTACCTTTTGAAGTATCTATATCAGGGTCGAGGGCGACATTAAAGTCACCTCCTAGTATCAAAGTCCCCTCCCAAAAGTCCTCTACCTGTTCCAGGGATTTCAATAAAAAAGATATTTGGCCCATGTTTGGGAGATAAAGCGAGGCTAAAGTGTACATTTGGGAGGCAATTTTACCTTTAACCATCAGAAGTCTTCCATCTCCATCACCACGAGAATCCAAAAATTCCCACGGCAGTGACCTTGCTATCGCGATGCTGGAACCACAGGAGTGGGTATCTGCTGAAAAACTTTGATACACTGTGGGGAACCAATGATTTGAGAGATTGAACGGCTTGGTAGCACATAGGTGGGTTTCCTGTAGGAAGGCAACATGTATTTTGTTAGATTTTAATAAGTAAACAATATTGACCTCTTGCCTGGGTCGTGGAGGCCTTTCACATTCAACGTATCCAGTTTTAATTCACTTGGATCACTGTGCGGCATTATTTAGCTGTGGCTGGGACACAGAAATACGGAAAAGAGGGGGCAAAAGAAAGGTAGAGAAACAATAAATAAATAAAAGAAATCAGAAGAGAAAAATGTAAGTAATAGCAAAGTCAGAAATAAAGGAATAATAAAGAGACATAATCTGTCGGAACCGGTGAAGCCAGAAAAACGGATCCTCTCAGAAAATAGAAAAGTAAGAGGATCCTAGGGGTTGTAGATGACCATGTAATAGCCCCTTGCAGACCCAGGACATACTATCATTACAAAAATTTTCCTTCCCTTTTGTTTTAAAAAAAACAACAAAAAAAAACATATGACCCCACTTAACGGCGTCACAACATCTTATCATAACTCACCCTCAACTCCCATCCCCCGCCCACGACCAAACACCCTTGGTAACACCCCCCAACGTTCAGACATTTTGCTGTAGAGCTGAGACAAAGTCATCACCGCCTATTCGAAATATCAGCGGTTTAAGATACAAAAATAAAAAAAAGAAAATAATAATAATAATATTTTAGAGGGTGTATAGCAATGAAGCCTTTTTTACACCATTCCAGATCTCCCATTTACATTTTGGGTTTAAATCAGGACAAAAAAAAAGTGCAAAAAGACCAAGTGTTGTTCAGGTCAGGGAACTGTCATGGGATCCCCTCTTCCGTCTTCTTGGGCTGATAGTTGAGGGTGTTCAGGGGCTGCCTCTGGCTGACCTTCTCCTTTGTCTTGAATTGTCATGTAAGGAGTTGCTGGTGTGACCCGAGGCAGTAAATCTCTTGAATCCTTCTAATGACAACCAGTTTGAGATTGGGAAAGGCGGAATGCCTAGGAAAGCAAAAAGGCGATCAAGATAATCTTTCATCCAAAGATAGTACATTTTGCTATCCTTTCTCACGATCAGATGGGAGGGATGACCCCAGCGATATGAAGCTCCTTGTTCTTTAATCTTTAGAAGCAGAGGTCGAAGCTGTCGTCGCATATAGAGTGTGCGACTTGAGACGTCTGGGAACAGGCATATGTTGGCGTCTTCATAAAGTATATTACCAAAAGACCATGCTGATCGAACAATGTTATCCTTATCCGTGAAATTATGTAGCCTGCACAGAACATCTCTCGGATTCGCAGGGTCTATAGGGCCAGGGCGGGACACCCTATGTATCCTGTCAATTTTATAAGTTGAGCCTGGTGATCGCTGTGTAACCATGTTCAAAATGTCCAAAGTTTTATCCAAGAGGGTTTCAGCCGTAACAGATTCAGGGATGCCCTTCAGACGGACATTATTTCTTTGTTTCCTGTTATCTTGATTGTCAGACTGTAGTATCAAAGCAACAATATAAGAGTGAGAGCGTGTAACTTCTCTCTCCAGTATTGCAACTCTGTCCTCTATAGAGGACATGGCCCCTTCTGTAGCAATCTCTTTAGTCATAAGGGAGTCAATGTCCTCTTTAATTATACTTAATGCCCTTTTCTGTGAGGCTTCCATTCTTGCCACTATATTATCAATGTCCTGTTTAGACGGTAGGGCTACTATCATGTCCCTAATGGCTTGCAGGTCTGTCTGAGGGCTGCAGGACTGTGTAGGGGAAGGCACCCTCATATTAACTGAATTTGAGAAATTTCCTTCCAGTAGCTCACCACCTCTCCCGGTGTCCATCGCTCCAGTCACCTGTGTGGCTTACTATTTAGGCAACTGAGCAGTCTCTGCTGCTTTTTCCCCTCTATGGCAGTGCTTTTAAACGGTCAGCGTCTCATGCTCCTGTCGGCGCGGGTTCCCTGCTGCAGGGAAGAAGCCAGAGGGGGTTGCTTCTGTGCACCGTCGGGCGCCATTGCTGGAGAGCACGCGGTCTTCCCACTGACACCGCCAAACAGCTTCACAATGTCGGTGTCTCCTCCCGCTCTCCCAGCTGATGATGTGCTGCACAGGCTTGTGTCCAGCTTCTTCCTTCTGGACATTGTGCCGCTGCAAATATGTGTAAAAGCTGATTTAGAGCCCCGGGTCTGCAGAGCTGCTGCAAGGAGCTTCCTCACGCCACCATGATCAGGCCACGCCCCCCAGAACTTTTCCTTTAAAAGCACGAGATTAAGAACATTAGTATTCTAAAATCGCATGTACAATCAATAAATTATATAGTACATACAGTGACGGATTATTTGATTCATTGCTGAAAGTTTGCCCACTGACAAAGACATGAACAGCCTATTATTTATGGGTAGGTTAATTTTAAGAGTGATAGATAGAATATCAAAAATAAAATCCAGGGGCGTGGCCTGGAAGCTTACGGCACAGATTGCATGAGCTAAGAGCTCCCGTGGGCAAACCCTGATACTGGCTACTAGCGGCTTACAACCGGCATGTCTTCACCCAGAACCTCAGGGACACAAGCTGCACTGATACCATGCCGAGAGGCCCCCAAAAAGGTGCAGAGAGGCCCAGAATGTCAGACTTCTTTGCTGTGGAGCGGCACCTGGAGGCCGCCCAGCACCTAGCAACAGCACCAGAGTCCCCTGGAGCCTCCTCACATCTGTACGGCGGGATCAGAGAGAGAGGGTGAGGAAGCTGCGGTTACTCAGTGCTTCCTGCAGAGCTTTTTGGGATCTCCGAGGTTTTCATTACAGGAGGATATTAGAGGTATACGGGAGAGCTGAAGGGTGAGATGGCCTCACTGGGAGAGCAAACTTTACACTTTGAAGAGAAGATGACGGAGGCAGAGTATGCCTCTTCCCACAACAACCAGGCTCATGACTATGCAGTTATGGAGGGAGACCTGCACAAGATGAACTTCAAAATTTGAGTCACCCCGCTCTGGTCCGGATCGCAGAAGCACCAAAACCACCCAGGAATGAGAAAACGTGGGCTGATTGGTACTTTGCATTGTTGACCCCCTATTTTCAGAAGAACGTTGTTTGTTAAGATGTTTCCTGCTTCTTTTTTTTTTTATTGCTGCACTGCTTATGCCGACCACGGTTGATATACTTTCTCTCAGGACTTTGCCCGTGGGGGGAGGGAATATAACCCGCCATATGTTAACACCTAGACCTTCACGTCTGGCGGATTTATGTCTGGGGAATGATGTGCCTGACCAGTTTGCCCCATCCGGCGGAATTTTGCTGGTTTTTCTGGTTTACATTTCTATCAGTTTCGGTTTTGTGTGTTTCCCTTGCCCTCCTTCCCTCTCCCTCTCTCCTTTCCGGTCATGCCACATTATGCTTTAATATAATGCTTTATAGTTTGTGTGAACAGGATGGGCCATTTATATGGATACACCTAAATAAAATGGGAATAGTTGGTGATATCAACTTCCTGTTTGTGGCACATTAGTATATGGGAGGGGGAAATCTTTTCCAGATGGGTGGTGACCATAGCAGCCATTTTGAAGTTGGCCATTTTGGATCCAACTTTATTTTTTTCAATGGGAAAGAGGGCCATGTGACATATCAAACATATTGAGAATCTCATAAGAAAAACAATGGTGTGCTTGGTTTTAACATAACTTTATTCTTTCATGAGTTATTTACAAGTTTATGACCACTTATAAAATGTGTTCAAAGTGCTGTCCATTGTGCTGGATTGTCAATGCAGCCCTCTTCTCCCACTCTTGACACACTGATAGCAACACCGCAGAAGAAATGCTAGCACAGGCTTCCAGTATCCATTGTTGCAGATGCTGCACATCTCGTATCTTCACAGCATAGACAATTGCCTTCAGATGAGTGATGAGGCAAACTTTTTTGTGAAAGGTGAAGTTAATAAACAAACCACCGCTGTTGGTCTGACACTAACCCACAGTGGATAGATCCCTCCAAGACTGTTGGAACAAAAACATTAATGATACGGTGTGGGATATGGGGTAAAAAGATAGTGGGGCTATTCTTCATCAATGGAAACCTCAATGCCACTGGATATCTGAAATTTCTACATGATTCAGATATCCAGTGGCATTGAGGTTTCCATTGATGAAGAATGGCCCCACTATCTTTGTACCCCATATATCACACCATACCATCAATTTTTGTGTTCCAACAGTCTTGGAGGGATCTATCCACTGTGGGTTAGTGTCAGACCAGTTTGCCTCATCACTAATCTTAAGGCAATTGTCTATGCTGGGAAGATACGAGATGTAAAAAAAAAAACTCACCTCATTTGGCCACTTACAAATATCCATTGCATTTAGCAGGACACTGCCAGCCACTCTCAGAGGCAACTCATATCTCCCAACACCGATGCTCAATCTCCTACAACCCTGGCATGGGGGTGATTGTAGCATCTGCGACCAGCCATGCCACAAGGAGGAGACTGGTGGTATCACTGGACACGAGATCACCACAGGGCACATTAATGACACCCAGCTGTTAAACAAGGTGGGTTGCTCTGCACCAAAAATATGCATCACAAGTGACTGACGCCCCCTAGAGGGCCCAGCCTCAAACTGCAGAAGAATAAAAAAATGCAATAAACACTATAGATGAACAGTGAGGAGTTGGTTGATATTTTGAACCAAAATAATGTAAGCTCGTTGCCCCCTTCACGGGCCCTCACGCCTACGAGTACCTAACCATATGTTTGACCATATGTATAATTTAATTTAGAAAATTCACCGAAGGGTTACATAATTAATAAAGAGAAAAAAAAACTCACCACATTTGGCCACTTACAAATATCCATTGCATTTAGCAGGACACTGCCAGCCACCCTCAGAGGCTACTCATATCTCCCAATACCGATGCTCAATCTCCTACAACCCTGGCATGGGGGTGATTGTAGCATCTGTGACCAGCCATGCCACAAGGAGGAGACTGGTGGTATCAACGGACACGAGATCACCATAGGCCGGCAGCCACTCCAGACCATGTGAAGGATAGTGTCAAAACACAGCCTATTAATGACACCCAGCTGTTAAACAAGGCGGGCTGTTCTGCACCAAAAATATGCAACACAAGGGACTGATCTTAGGGATTACTAAGAAAGGTGGTCACTCTGCTTGTGATCCAGTATCCTCCTCCTATTTTAGTTGAGAACACAGAGGAATATGACAGAGTATTAAGGATTCTTGTAGGTTTTGGAACTTCATTCAGTATTTGCTTCATTGGAACGAGTATAGTCCGAAGGAGAGGTACTGAGTCCCAAAAGGTAATATACATGCCAATTGTCTAAGGGTACCGCTACACGGTGCCACCTCACCGCCGATGTCGGCGGGGAATCCCCGCTGACATCGCCAGAGAGATGTCACACATGGCAACTCGCCGGCGTACTCGCGGCAAGTAGCGTTGGTGACTGCTCGCCGGGTTGCCCAGGATCCCAGCAACTGGTAGGCTCACCACGTTACACAGGGCGATCATGCCTGATCGCCCTGTTCAGATCGCCAGGTTTCACAACATTGCTGTGAAACTTGGCGATCATTCTGAGGTGATATTTCGCCTCATTATCGTCGCGTCACACTTGGCGACGCACCAGCGATGTCGTCGGCGATAGGCCACGTCCCTGCATCACCGCCGAAATCGACGGCGATGTCTCCTAGTGTGACGGTACCCTTAGAGCTGAGTTCCACAAAAAAATTCCAAATAAGATTCTAGTGCACATAACCAGTAATATTACAATATATATTCTCGAGAAAGGCATCTGGGCTCTCTTGAATTTTAGTAGCAAATCAACCATTACAACATCATGTGCTAGAGAGCACCATAGTCTCGCTGCTTTTGCATTAAAGAATCTACAATCTGTGATTGTGATTAAACCTTCCTTCCTCCAGACGTAGAGTATGTCCCTTTGTTCCCCTCCCATGCCTAGGTGTAAAAAGATCATTAGAAATATCTCTGTACTGTCTCCTCATATATTTGTGCTTTGTAATAAGATCACCCGTAAGCCTTAGTTTTTCCAAACTTAATAACAAAATGTTTAATAACCTGTCTTGGTATGATCCACCCATTCCCTTAATAACCCTGATTGCTCTTCTCTGCATCTACTCTAGTTTAGCTATGTTATTCCTTTATACTGGGAACCACCACCAATCACAAGATCCCAACACCATAGAGCATGCATTTCACATGCCTAAAGGGGTATTCCCATCGACAAGATCCTATGCCATTATGTAATAATAATAATAATAATGATAGCAAATACTTCCAATTAGAAATGTAATGTAGTTCTCCTGATAAGCAATGTATTTTCCTCATGTGCAGTGCATACCAAGACCTTAGGTATTCATAGAGGCCCCTTTCACATCAGCCTTTAAGAGGTAAATCTGCTGGATCTCCCGCATCTGCCGCGGAACGGCTGCACTTGCGACACAATTGTGGCAAGCCCCATTCATTCTCCATGGGACTTGCGGCAGGTACGACAAATGCGGTTTTTGCCAAGATCCGGGACTTGCGGTAGGTCAAAAAACCACAGTTAGCAGTAGTGCTGCAAGTGCCGAATCCGGCAAACCGCACTTGCCGCACCTGACCGCAAGCCCCATAGAGAATGAAAGTGTGCCACAAGTGCAGCCGTTACGTGGCAGATTCGGCAGATCTGCCGAATATTAGCAAAAATGCTGATGTGAAAAGGGCCTTATGGCCATGCATGAGAACCATGGATACCTAACGTCCTGCAATGCTTGCATATGGGGAAAAGGATTGCTTATCAGGAGAACTATGCTACATTTATAATTGGAGGTATTTGCTATTATTATTATTATACTTAATACATAATGGGATAGGATCTTAGAGATGGAAATATCCCTTTTGGACAAAAATCAAGGCAGAAAGTCCCACAAACAAGCAATAACTGAAGTCAGCTGCAGTAAAGGCATGGCAAAGCATCAGAAAGGAGGAAAACCAGCGTTTCGTGATGTCCATGGCCTCCAGACTTCAGGCAGTCATTGCCTGTAAATGATTCTCTACAAAGTATTAAAAATGAACATTTTATTTATGGCAAAGTAAATTTATCCAACTGCTTTGGATCCCTTGAAAAGAGAAAGCTTTGTAGAAAAATGGTTTCAAACATTTCACAGGATATTTTTGTTCAACCCCTTTAGGGTGCCTTCATACTGCGGCGTGATCAGGTCCGGGGCTGTCCGGGATGACCCTGACAGCCGCGGACTGGATCAGCACACAGAACCGGAGGGCTAATTTGCCCTCCGGCCCGATGTGCAGCCGCACGCAGTTCACGCTGCTGATAAGTCAGGACTGCGGCCCCGCGATCCTGACCTATCAGCGGCTGCAGCTGCGTGCGGCTGCACACCGGACCGGAGGGCAAATTAGCCCTCCGGTTCTGTGTGCTGATCCAGTCCGCGGCTGTCAGGGTCAACCCGGACAGCCCCGGTCCGGATCACTCCTCAGTGTGAAGGCACCCTTAGATAAACCTGAAGGTACCTTCACACGCGGCAATATTGCTAGGCGATTTCACTGGCAATTTGCTGGTTGCAGTGAAATCATGGACACATTGTTGCATTTGTACACAGCAACAAAATAGAACAATGTGTCCATGATTTCACTGGAACCAGCAAATTGCCAGTGAAATTGCCTAGCAATATTGGCGCGTGTGAAGGTACCTTAAAAGTTCACACTTCAACTGCATTTGAATTGTTTCATATTAAATAAAAAACAATGGCATGCAGGGCCCAATTCACAAAGATTTGGTTACTGTGCAAATTTTTCTAGACCTAACTCTGTACACAAATATTCATACAGTCATTGCTGAAAGTGCACCCTTGAAATTGTTCCAGAAAATGAAGTACCGTATTTCTCACCAAAACATTTTGTTATTCACTTTTTATTTCCTTTGTGTGTATTGGAACAACACAAAAAATGGACAAAAAAGGCAAATTGGGCATCATTCCACACAATACCCCCAAAATGAGCCAGGCAAAATTGTTGCCACCTTTCCACAATTGTGGGTAAATAACTTGTTTTCAAGAATGTGATGCTTGATCAAAGTTACCTGTGGCAAGTAACAGGTCTGTGCTATATGAAAATCACACCTGAAACCAGATAAAAGGTGAGAATTTGACTCATTCTTTACATTGTGTGTCTATGTGATGGCCACTTTACACACACCAACTTATCTGTCCAACTTCTGACCAACTTACTGGTTGCAGTGAAATCATGGACACATTGTTCAATTTGTACACAGCCACAAAATGGAGCAATGTGTCCATGATTTCACTGCAACCAGTAAGTTGTTCAGAAGTTGGACAGATAAGTTGGTGTGTGTAAAGTGGCCCTGAGGCAGACTAAGCATGCCCACACCTGTTACTTGCCACAGGTGAGATTGAGCGAGCATAAGGGTGGGTTTACACGCAAGGATATCGTTAACGATATCCTTACAAAAATCACGTGGTAGTCATCGTACAAACGATATGTATATATCGTTCGTGTGTTGTCACACACAAGGACATCGTGAACGATATCCATTTTGGCAGCGCCCCAGTATCGGAAGGAGATTTTTCCATCCGATGCTGAGCAATGCCGTTACAATACTGTGCCAGCACTGTGACAGCAGCACTGGCACATTATTGTATGTAAAAAAATTTTAAATATTAAATGTATTAAATGTGTGTCTGATTTACATGCAAAAGCCAAAAAAGAGACAGCGTCACAGACCTTCGATGGTGTAAATTCGTAGTGCCGTTTATTCCATGGTCAACAGAAGCGACGTTTCAACCACTGCTGTGGTCTTTATCAAGCTCCATGAGTATCCATGAGCTTGATAAAGACCACAGCAGTGGTCGAAACGTCGCTTCTGTTGACCATGGAATAAACGGCACTAAGAATTTACACCATCGAAGGTCTGTGACGCTGTCTCTTTTTTTACTTTAATAATTGATAATCACCGGATGTGAACTCTCCGGGGTGGACGTGCGTCCAGGTGCGGACTGGAAGCTTGAAGGTCCTGCAAATACTTCAGGTGCTGTGACCAACTATCCCTTTTTTTACATGCAAAAGCCGTCCTGGAGCTGTGTCCTACATGTCGGCACACAGCTTCAGGAGCGGCTATGCAGGCGGTGTGTAAGGGGTTAATGTTATTGAGGTACATGGCCCCAGAGAGTGCCCACACTCCCCTGGAGCCATGTACCACATAACATTGGCAGCTCAGGGGTTAAGCAACCAAGTTTGCAGAAGCCGCACACTGTTGGCTCTGCTTCATTCATTGTTAAAAAGCCTGCAGGTAATGAGATCTGTCACTATTGTGTGAACATTTACTAAAGTCTTTTGTGAATATGCTAGCTGTCCACTGCTGTGGTGCTGAAGCCGGCTTCAGCATAAGCGATCATCACCACATCACAGGACAGCTCCTCTTACTGTAGTGAGGAGATGCACATTTTGCTTACATCTCCTCATTACAGTGTAAAAAGTATTGACACCCCTGCAATTCTGTCAGATAATGCTCAGTTTCTTCCTGAAAATGATTGCAATCACAAATTCTTTGGTATTATTATCTTCAATTAATTTGTCTACAATGAAAAAACACAAAAAGAATTGTCCTAAAGTCAAATTGGATCTAATTCCACACCAAACATAAAAAGGGGGGTGGACAAAAGTATTGACACTGTTAGAAAAATCATGTGATGCTTCTCTAATTTGTGTAATTAACAGCGCCTGTAACTTACCTGTGGCACCTAACAGGTGTTGGCAATAACTAAATCACACTTGCAGCCAGTTGACATGGATTAAAGTTGACTCAACCTCTGTCCTGTGTCCTTGTGTGTGCCACATTGAGCAGGGAGAAAAGGCCAAAGAACTGTTTGAGGACTTGAGAAACCAAATTGTGAGGAAGCATGAGCAATCTCAAGGCTACAAGTCCATCTCCAAAGACCTGAATGTTTCTGTGTCTACCGTGCGCAGTGTCATCAATAGGTTTAAAGCCCATGGCACTGTGGCTAACCTCCCTAGATGTAGATGGAAAAGAAAAATTGACAAGAGATTTCAACGCAAGATTGTGCGGATGGTGGATAAAGAACCTCGACTAACATCCAAACAAGTTCAAGCTGCCCTGCAGTCCGAGGATACAACAGTGTCAACCTGTACTATCCGTCGCCGTCTGAATGAAAAGGGACTGTATGGTAGGATACCCAGGAAGACCCCACTTCTTACCCCGAGACATAAAAAAGCCAGGCTGGAGTTTGCCAAAACTTACCTGAGAAAACCTACAACGTTTTGGAAGAATGTTCTCTGGTCAGATGAGACAAAAGTAGAGCTTTTTGGGCAAAGGCATCAACATAGAGTTTACAGAAGAAAAAAAAGAGGCATTCAAAGAAAAGAACACTGTCCCTACAGTCAAACATGGCGGAGGTTCCCTGATGTTTTGTGGTTGCTTTGCTGCCTCTGGCACTGGACTGCTTGACCGTGTGCATGGCATTATGAAGTCTGAAGACTACCAACAAATTTTGCAGCATAATGTAGGACCCAGTGTGAGAAAGCTGGGGCTCCCTCAGAGGTCATGAGTCTTCCAGCAAGACAATGACCCAAAACACACTTCAAAAAGCACTAGAAAATGGTTTGAGAGAAAGCACTGGAGACTTCTAAGGTGGCCAGCAATGAGTCCAGACCTGAATCCCATAGAACACCTGTGGAGAGATCTAAAAATGGCAGTTTGGAGAAGGCACCCTTCAAATATCAGGGACCTGGAGCAGTTTACCAAAGATGAATGGTGTAAAATTCCAGCAGAGCATTGTAAGAAACTCATTGATGGCTACCGGAAGCGGCTGATCGCAGTTATTTTGGCTAAAGGTTGTGCAACCAAGTATTAGGCTGAGGGTGCCAATACTTTTGTCTGGCCCATTTTTGGAGTTTTGTGTGAAATGATCAATGTATTGCTTTTTGCTTCATTCTCTTTTGTGTTTTTTTCATTGAAGACAAATTAAATGAAGATAATAATACCAAAGAATTTGTGGTTACAATTATTTTCAGGAAGAAACTGAGTATTATCTGACAAAATTGCAGGGGTGTCAATACTTTTGGCCACAACTGTACACACACATACACATATACACACATACATGCACATATACGCACACACATGGACATACATATGCACACATGTACACACGCACATACACAAGTACACATGAGCATGCACATGCACGCACACACATATACACATGCAAATACATGCACACACATGAGCATACATGCACATACACACATACAAGCACACACATGCATACATGCACACATACAGACACACATGCATACATACTCTCACATGCACACATATGCACACATACATGCACACACACACATTCAGATACATGAACACATGCACACACATACACACAGACATACATGTGCTCATACACCTACATGCACATACATATACACACACGCATACATGCATACACACACATACAGACACACGCACACATACACACTTGCACACACATACACATGCTCACACAGTATACACACACATATAAACTTCCATACATACACACATGCACACACACTGAGAATTACAGCCCCCAGCTGCCTGGATTACCTTGGTTGGCAATAGAAAATACGGTGAAACCTACATCAATTTTTTTTTAGTTACTTTTTTTTTCAGTTATTTAAATAAATATCTCCTGTAGTTTTTACTGCCAGCGAAGGTAACACCAGGCAGCGGGGATTGGCAGCCAATAGCTGCATGGTTTACCTGTACTGGCAATAGAAAATACAGTGAAGCACTACACATTTTTTACCAGGAAATTAAGTAATTTATTATGTAAAAAAAAAAAAAAAGGATTTTAACTAAAATTAATTTATTTAAATACATTGGGAGAGAGCTTGGAAGGGGGGGAGAGAGACAACAGACATGGGAGAGACTGCACAGGGGGGAGACAGCTGTTGTTCCCAGCACTACAGAGCTCACCCCATCATCATGTCACCACCCTCCCAATGCGATAGCATCAGGCCCACATCTAGTAGGTATATAGAGGAAATGTTTACAATAATGTGAGTTCTATATATTAGCTGAAATCAGTTGTGCCCTTTCATACCCCTATATATTGTTCTGTCTTGCCTAACAGGTCATATGCCTTCAAGATGTATGATGTATAATTATGGCCACACTTCTCCAGTGTGTCTTTTTTGGTTTTATGGGAATGGTTTTATAGTCTATGTTGTGTATACCTTATTTCTGTAATAATAAAAGTTGATGATTTGATATACCTTATCTCATTGCACTTTGGTTACTGAGTAAAAAGCTCTGGTTGGTTTAATTCCTTGATATCTGTGGCTAAGCAATGGCTGATTTTTTGCGCTGTGAGCTGATGATTTTAGAAATACAATTTTTGAGTAGATGCAATGTTTTGATTGACTCCTATTCCAATGTGGCAAAAAAAAGTACAGTAATTTTGGTGTTTTTAATATTTTTTGTTACGCTGTTTACAGATCAGATTAATTTATTTATATTTTGACATATTGGATACCAATATATGTTTATTTTTTTATTCTTATATTTTCAGTGGGGTAAAAGGGGTGTGTGTTGTGAATTCATTAAGTAGGAATTATGGTTGTGAGCTCCCTCCGGTAGTTGTTGCTGGTAATGCAGCGGGCTGTGTGTTGGAGACTTCTACAGCTGATCTTGATGATTGGCAGTCAGGGTCAGATTGGAGCATATAGTGGTTTGAAGCTGATCAGTCCTTGCCAATTGTAAATGTTCCTGGAGGTGTCTACACCTTTTCCTGGTTTATCATGGTCTGCTGAATTTCTTGCAAGCTAAGTGAATGTTTTTTTTTACTTTGTGGCACACATGTTGTGTGCTTGTGGATCTGTTTTCAGTTTGTCTTGTTCTGAGTTGTGGGGTTGAAATTTTGTCTTCATATTTGTTTACCTGCTCTCAGTTAGGAAGTTTTCATCCTGGACAGAAATTGCCATTCACTGTTATCTGCTATTTCCAGTGTTGTTGGTATTGGTACTTGTTTATTCTTGTTTGTTTTGCAGATATAGAAGGCAGTGAGTCTTAGTGGACTCAGGATAATTTTTGACACTATCTGCTGTTGGAGATTTTTTATAGTATTTTATTACTGACTGCAATAGTATTCTATCCTGTCTTTGCTATCTAGCTGGTGTGGCGTCTTTTGCTGAACTCTATATTCTGCCTGTGTGTGTCTTTTCCTCTCCTGTTTCCCAGTTAATATCTTTGGGGGGCTTGCTGCTCTTTTGGGGTTCTGCTCTGAGGTAAGATAGCTTTTCCTATTTTCATTTCTATGGGTAGCTAGTTGTGAGCATTGTGAGCAGAGGACACTGAAGATGTCTTTGACAAGCCCAGGTTCCCCAGGCAGACCCTGCAAGACAACTGCTCAGGAGGAATGTTTGTTGGTTAGAAAATCCAAAGCAAGCCCCTCTTCCACTGCAGCAGAGCTCCAATAGGCTTGGTCACCTCAAATCCCTGTGTCAACTAGAACAGTTTGTTTTATTCTGTCTCAAAATGGCCTCCATGGTCGAATCAGTGCCTAAAAGCCAGCACTAAAGAAAAGGCAAATAAAAAAACGTGTGACATTTGCAAAGTCCCACAGCCTGCTAAACAGATGAATGCTGGAAAAGTGGCTGAAGGTGGATTTCTCTGATGAATCTTCAGTAGAATTACACCACAGCTGCCGCAAATACTGCAGGAGACCTACTGGAGCTTGTATGGATCCAAAATACACCCAGAAAACAGTTAAATTTAGTGGTGGAAAGATCATGGTCCGGGGTTACATTCAGTATGGGGGTGTGTGAAACATTTGCAAGGTGGAAGGCAATATCAATAGCCTAAAATATCAAGAAGTATTACCGTAACTACCTCTTATAATCCAAATCATAAAAGGGGTCAAATTCTGTAGCAGGATGGTGTTACATATTGAGACTGTTAGTGACTGTTCATTGTTTTGTATGTTATACATGGAAATACCGTAATGATACAGTACCGTATTACCAAGATATTCTTGATACATTTGTTTGATTATTTGTTTGACCATACTTTTCAGCCTGTTAATAAATGTTAAATTTTATTGTTAAAAAAAATTTGTCTTTTTTTTTTTTTTGCTAATGTAAGACCTCCCCCGAAAGTAAGACAGGGTGGGACTTTTGGAGGTAAAATGAATGTAAGACAGGGTCTTACTTTCGGGGAAACACGGTATTAGCTATGACTCTAATAGCACCACAGCTTCATTCGCCAATGTTAAGCAACATATATTTGTATTTTAAGTTAATTATTTGTTTGAATATCACATTACTTTCTGTGGGCGACCAAACTTTTGTCTTGCCAAAATCTGACCATTCTGTGTTCATTAAATGAGCAATATTTCAGCAGTGATGCCAATTTATTTTCTTAATCTAAACCACATTTCGGAGGGTTTCAGCTTTCAAAAAAGTTATTTATACAACCAATGGATGAATTTAACGTCAGGTTATAAGCTTTTATTTACATACCATGGATAAGCGACATAACTTCTGTCAGGGAGTGTAGTTAACAGCAGTGGGCGAATCTCTGATCTGCCTGTCACTGTTAAGACCCCGTTACATCATGCGTAGTTACAGGTTTTGTGATGGTGCGGTGACCTCGCCAGCGATATCGCTGCGTATAACACGTAGCAGTGAGCGGCCCCCCACTGTGAGATCGCTGATCGTTACGGAATGGCCTGGACCATTTTTTCATTGTCAGTCTCCCACTGGGCATGCTGCATCGGTGTGTGTGACAGGGAAAATGACCAGCGATCTCCATGTTACACCCGTGACAGTGACAGATCCCAACGACCATCGGGGGTCGCCGCATTGGTGAGTAGATCTGCCTGTTTGGCATCTCATCAGCGACTACTTAATGACATTCCAGTGATCCCTGCCAGGTCGTAACGTTGTCGGGATCATTGGAAAGTCGCTAGGCGTAACGGGACCTTTAGAGGCACATGTTGGTTGATCAGATCAATCGTCATGTGCAGGGAAATATCTGGGCTCACCATATAAGCCTGCATCAAAGGCAGAGACACGACACTGAACATTCCAGTACATCCATGTCCTGAAGGTGCTAAAATGTATAGTTTCACACTATGCCTCATCAAGTCATCCATGATTTTTCTTGTACTGTAAAACACTTAATATTTTACTAAAGGTACCGCTACACACAGATAATTGTGCAGAGATTGTTCGCAGATCTCTGGTTGCAGTGAAATCATGGACAAATTGTTACATTTGTATGCGGCCACAAAATGGAACAATGTGTCCATGATTTCACTGCAACCAGACATCTGCGAACAATCTCTGCACAATTATCTGTGTGTGTAACTGGGCCTTAATGTTTTGGATCTGATTTTCATCAGTGTATGATCAGTGTGTCAGTTTTTACCGTAAGTAAAAAGTAAAATGCAAATATTCTTCTATACATTTTCAGATCCATAGATTTGTGCGAATAACTTTGACCCTGACTTTGACTCAGGTCTAAAGGCACCTTCTCACGCTAAGATATCGTTAACGATATTGTTGAAACTTCACGGATTTGTGAACGTTCTAACAATATCGTTTGTGCATCCTTGTGTGTAAATGAACGATGTAGGATTGAAAAATCGTTGGAACGTTCATCCAAAAAATGAGATCCTGACCTCAAATCTATCGTTCCTCATCCAATTAACGCTGCTTGAAGAAGCTACATCGTTCAGTGTGACACCTTTTTGAACGATGTCGTTCAAAAATCTCCTATTCCTGCCGCTTTAAAAGATCGTTTAGTCCTTGCTCTCCTATTTAACTGCTGCGTTGCCGAATGGGATATTGTTAACAATATCCTTGTGTGTGACAGCGCACTAACGATGTCGGAACGATCACTGTCACGTGATCGTTTTAAGGATATCGTTAACGATATCCTAGTGTGTGAAGCGGCCTTGAAGGCCCAGTTACACAGATAATTGTGCAGAGATTGTTCACAGATCTATGGTTGCAGTGAAATCATGGACACATTGTTCCATTTGTACACGACCACAAAATGGAACAATGTGTCCATGATTTCACTGCAACCAGAGACCTGCGAACAATCTCTGCATAGATATCTGTGTGTGTGTGACGTGCCCTTAAAGGGGTCTTTAAACTGACAAGTCCATGATTTTGCGCTCGGACACACTCTCCTAGTTGCATGCGAGTCTCTAGGAGAAGATTCGGAATAGGCTGGAGCAGTGACCCTGAACGGCCTCTCCCTCACTGGATGGGGAATGACAGCTGCTTGTGTTTCTGTGCAGCATCGAATTACCCGTCCAGAGAGAGAGAGGCCGTTCAGGGTCACTGCTCCAGCCTGTTCCGAGTCTCGTCTGTCAAACCCGGATGAGTGTGTCAGAGCCACTTGGTCTGCAAACAGCATTGACATGTGAAGAGCCCCATAGACGACTATTTGTGAAAACTGTGAATGAAACGTGCTTGACTCATGGATGTCTGAAGGAGGTCTAAGGGCCGCTTTACACACACCAACTTCTGTGTCCAACTTCTGAACAGATCTCTGGTTGCAGTGAAATCATTGACACATTGTTCCATTTTGTGGCTGTGTACAAACGTAACAATGTGTCCATGATTTCACTGCAACCAGAGATCTGTTCAGACATTGGACACAGAAGTTGGTGTGTGAAAAGCGGCCCTAAGGGTACCTTTACACGTCGCAACATTGCATGCAACTTCACTGGCAATTTGCTGGTTGCAGTGAAATCATGGACACATTGTTACATTTGTACACGGCAACAAAATAGAACAATGTGTCCATGATTTCACTGCAACCAGTAAGTTGCAAATGAAATTGCATGCAATGTTGCGAAGTGTAAAGGTACACTAAGGGTACCTTTACACGCCACAACCGCGGGAGACATTTTTGGCGGCGATATTTCTCGCTAGAATTATCCCCGCCAAATTGCCTCCTTATTGCGGTGTGTATTTCGGGAATTTGGCGGCGATAAGACAAATGTCACCTGGTTTCGATTTTACAGCACTGCCCTAAAATCGAAATCAGGCGACATTTGTCTTATCGCCGTCAAATTCCCGAAATACACACCGCAATAAGGAGGCAATTTTGCGGGGATAATTCCAGCGAGAAATATCGCCGCCAAAAATGTCTCCCGCAGTACCCTAAAGGTACCGTTACACACAGAGATATCTGTGCAGACATTGCTTGTAACTCACTGGTTGCAGTGAAATCATGGACACATTGTTCCACTTGTACACAGCCACAAAATGGAACAATGTGTCCATGATTTCACTGCAGCCAGTGAGTTGCAAGCAATGTCTGCACAGATATCTGTGTGTAATGGTACCTTAAAGGGCTAAAGTTGGCAAGAAAAGCATTATTTATCATGAAGAAAAGATATGAAAATAATTGTAATAACCTGAAAAGTAGAAAAACATATTAATTTCAGTAGTACATGCCAAAAATTAACAATTTATTAATGTAAAAAAGAACATATTAAGGGGTTAATGTATGTGCTCTAGGACTGTCTATATATGCTGTGAATAAGAATGTGTTTCAGTGTACTTTGTAAATTTCCTATGTGTTTAGTGATATAAAATGTTGTTTTCCCCTAAAGAGACCCATTAATTCTTCATGTTTATTTTTTTATTTATTCTGTGAAGGTTACATTATAACAAAGAATAGTTTTCATACAATAAAATAAAGCTAGCCCCCCCCTTCACAATAAACAAGAACACAGAGGGAAAGTCATTTTCAGGACATGGAAATCACTAAAAATAGTCTTTAAAATGGAGTAACACAGCAGCACCAAGAACCAACACAAAAACAGAGCTTGAAAACTCGACACTAAATGTATGACATTTCACACAGAGTTTTTTGGAGGCAGAAAAATATGCTGGTTCTTCATAAGAAATCCTGGAGCGAGTTTTATAGAATATTTGAAGTTTTTTTTTCACACAGTGTTTTCACCTTTACATTTACTGTTACATTTCAAGTTTTTTTTTGCTGCACGGTTTTCAAAATCATGTTAGAAAAAATCTTCCAAAACTTACCATGAGAACAACAAAATGGATTTTTCTTATGATGAATATAGAGTATGTAAAGAGCAAGTGGAGTTGCCTTTGATGTGGATTAATGGGCAGATTTTCTTCAAAATCCTTCTAAGGGTCACTTTATACACACCAACTTATCTGTCCAACTTCTGAACAACTTACTGGTTGCAGTGAAATCATGGACACACAGGGCCGCCACTAGGGGGTTACAGTCCGTACTGCAGTGAGGGGCCTGGGGCCTGACTGCAGGGGGCGTTGCCATTAGACTGGGGCAGGAGGGGCCCGGCCATGCTGGTGGGGGGCGTGGCTATTGGGAGCAAGGAGGCCCGCCCCCCTTCTCGGCCAGAGGGCCCCCTGAGCTGCGTGATCGCTCCCCCCACTGATGAGTACCTGTGTGCGGGGATCTAATAGCTGGCCGCTCCCTTCCCGACCAGGAAGTGCACGTCACTGAGCACCTCCTTGTTGAACAGATTGGCACCTCTTCAGCTGCTCCTCTGGTCTCCTCTTCCACCTCATCTATTCTGCACAGCATCAATTGGGTAGGCGGAGCCAAGTGGGGGGACGACAAGAGCTTGCAGAAAGCATGAGGAGAGGGGAGTGAAGTGAGCAGCCACAGGAGCACCCCTCCTCCTCCTATAATGTCACCACCAGCTCAGCAGTCGGGAGTAGGGGAGGGGGAGAGAAGATGGCTGCCTGGAGCCTCCAGAATGTGTGTACAGACATCATCTGCTGATTTCCACTACAGGCCTCCCTCACTGGGTACACGATGATTATGAAGAAGAGAGTGAGTATATATATGTGTTTGTGATACAGATATCATGTATGAGTGTGATGTGTGTGTCATGTGCTGTGTCTGTCTGTCATCCGTGTGCTGTGTGTGTGTCTGTCATCCGTGTGCTGTGTGTGTGTCTGTTATCCGTGTGCTGTGTGTGTGTCTGTCATCTGTGTGCTGGGTGTCTCTGTGTCATCTGTGTGCTGTGTGTCTCTGTCATCTGTGTGTCTCTGTCATCTGTGTGTCTCTGTCATCTGTGTGCTATGTCTCTGTATCATCTGTGTGTCTCTGTCATCTGTGTGCTGTGTGCCTCTGTCATCTGTGTGCTGTGTGTCTCTGTGTCATCTCTGTGCTGTGTGTCTCTGTCATCTGTGTGCTGTGTGTCTCTGTCATCTGTGTGCTGTGTGTCTCTGTCATCTGTGTGCTGTGTGTCTCTGTCATCTGTGTGCTGTGTCTCTGTGTCATCTGTGTGCTGTGTGTCTCTGTCATCTGTGTGCTGTGTGTCTCTGTCATCTGTGTGCTGTGTGTCTCTGTCATCTGTGTGCTGTGTGTCTCTGTCATCTGTGTGTCTCTGTCATCTGTGTGCTGTGTGTCTCTGTCATCTGTGTGCTGTGTGTCTCTGTCATCTTGTGTGCTGTGTGTCTGTCATCTGTGTGTCTCTGTCATCTGTGTGCTGTGTGTCTCTGTCATCTGTGTGCTGTGTGTCTCTGTCATCTGTGTGCTGTGTGTCTCTGTGTGCTGTGTGTCTCTGTCATCTGTGTGCTGTGTGTCTCTGTCATCTGTGTGCTGTGTGTCTCTGTGTGCTGTGTGTCTCTGTCATCTGTGTGCTGTGTGTCTCTGTCATCTGTGTGCTGTGTGTCTCTGTGTGCTGTGTGTCTCTGTCATCTGTGTGCTGTGTGTCTCTGTGTCATCTGTGTGCTGTGTGTCTCTGTCATCTGTGTGCTGTGTCTCTGTGTCATCTGTGTGCTGTGTGTCTCTGTCATCTGTGTGCTGTGTGTCTCTGTCATCTGTGTGCTGTGTGTCTCTGTCATCTGTGTGCTGTGTGTCTCTGTCATCTGTGTGTCTCTGTCATCTGTGTGCTGTGGGTCTCTGTGTCGTCTGTGTGCTGTGTGTCTCTGTCATCTGTGTGCTGTGTGTCTCTGTCATCTGTGTGCTGTGTGTCTCTGTCATCTGTGTGCTGTGTGTCTCTGTCATCTGTGTGTCTCTGTCATCTGTGTGCTGTGTGTCTCTGTGTCATCTGTGTGCTGTGTGTCTCTGTCATCTGTGTGCTGTGTGTCTCTGTCATCTGTGTGCTGTGTGTCTCTGTCATCTGTGTGCTGTGTCTCTGTGTCATCTGTGTGCTGTGTCTCTGTGTCATCTGTGTGCTGTGTGTCTCTGTCATCTGTGTGCTGTGTGTCTCTGTCATCTGTGTGCTGTGTCTCTGTGTCATCTGTGTGCTGTGTCTGTGTAATCTGTGTGCTGTGTGTCTCTGTCATCTGTGTGCTGTGTGTCTCTGTCATCTGTGTGCTGTGTCTCTGTTATTCATGTGCCGTGTCTCTGTCGTCCGTGTGCTGTGTCTCTGTCGTCCGTGTGCTGTCTCTCTGTCGTCCGTGTGCTGTGTCTCTGTCGTCCGTGTGCTGTGTCTCTGTCGTCCGTGTGCTGTCTCTGTCGTCCGTGTGCTGTCTCTGTCGTCCGTGTGCTGTATGTGTGTCTGTCGTCCGTGTGCTGTATGTGTGTCTGTCATCTGTGTACTGTATGTGTGTCTCTCATCCGAGTGCAGTGTGTATCTGTCATCCATGTGCTGCATGTGTGTGTCTGTCATCTGTCACGGGGACACAGCTCACAGGGAGGAGACAGGTGCAGTGGGGACATACAGGGCACAGGGGGGAGACAGGAGCAGGAGAGAGACACAGCAGACAGGTGGGACACAGTGCACAGGTTGGAGACAGGCACAGGGGAGAAACAGCAAACAGGAGGGACAGAGACTGCGCAAAGGGGGTGACAGGTACAGAGAGGGGAGAGACTGCACACATGGGGGAGAGACATGCACAGAGAGGGGCATTGCCAAGCTGTGACTCGGCCTCTATTATCCAGACTTCCAGAAAATGGCCGCTGAGGCGGTGTGTCACGTCCTACTGACGGACTCACACGTGGACCCACTGGACCGCGTAAAGCGGATGCTGATACCGGGTGATAGAGAGGCAGACACGTACCGTAGAGTCAACGGGTTTATTAAACAGAACTATAACACAGAACCACACGCCCCTGGAGAGGGCCACAAGGTCGCAACACCGGGAGCCCAGCGAGGGAGACCCCGGAGCGCTTGACCCCTATACAGGGATACCGCCGGGATCAGCCTCGAAGGGGCCAATGCTACGGACACAAGTGTTCAACCGACCCCAGGCGACGTGGTAATGAAACAGCACCCGGGAATACAATACGAAACGAGAACCGTGAATACAGAGCACCAGGAACACGGGGAACCAGGAACACAGGAGAGATCCAGGAACACAGGGAGATCCAGGAACACGGAGAGATCCAGGAACACAGGGAGATCCAGGAACACGTAGAATCCAGGACCACGGGGGATCCGGAGCCGGGCGAGAACCAGCGATCAGCTTGGAGGGAATCAGGAGACCATCCAGGAACACGGTGATCAGCCAGGAACCGGCAGGAACGAGATCTGGGGGAGGTAACACAGAGCGATCAGGTAACAGACCAAACGGAGCGCGACCTGACAGACCAGAAGTGGCAACTTCACTCAGGGAAAGGTGAAGGTCGAAGTTGCCCTGGCCCCGACTGATTGAAAACAGGAGGTTTAAATCAGAGCAGGGCCGTCCTGATTGGCAGGACACAGAGACCTGGTGATTGGCTGAGGGGAGGAGCAAGCTCCCTGCAATCTCTCCAGCAGAAACTGAATTGGAGACAGTTTCATGTGCTGAAGCAGTGGTACCGGAAGTGAGAGGAGCAGTGTTGCTCCAGCAGAGGGAGTAAGGGCAGCAGGCCGCGGGCACGGGCGGCAGACCCCCGAGGGGTAACACGGTGCATGTGCAGAACAAGATCAGCGACCATTTTCTGGAAGCTTGTGGCCCCTGCCTCCAGAGCTCAGCTCACCCCCTCAATGGGTGGGGGCCCGGGGAGAAATCATATATCCCTGTGGCTACTGCAGAGCTCAGCTCAAGCCCAGTCTGTGTGCCCCTGTATATGCCCTCAGTTTCTCCTATATGATGCATATATAGCAGTCTCCTATTGAATGTATTTGATTTACAAAAGTTATTGTCACAGAGTCAACTGCGCTCCAGACCAACACAAACCTGGAAGATCAGATATCACTGTACATCGCAGGACACAGACAAGCAGCTGCAGCCATCTAATTAGGTGAGCTAATTAATTAATTAAATGTAGCCGGGTAATTTTTATGGTGATGTTCAGCCCCTGAATGATGGTAGGAATTTCCAAATGTCCGCCACCCCTGTACAGGGTAATAAATAACAGCACCAGTATTATTCTGCCTCATGTGGCATTTATTGTTCACATCCCTCAGTTCACATAAAGAGCAATGTATAGAAAGAGGTTAATGTGTGACTGGGGAGGACGTGGTACAGAAGGGGAGTTTTTCCAATAGTAGCGGTGAAATAATGAAAGGTTCGAGGGGTGGAGGCGGAGCCTGGATGGAGGCAGGGCCTGGGTGGAGATTGGTGGAGGCGGAGATTGGGTGGAGTCTCAGGGGGGCCCCAAAATTTTGCCCCTTAGGGGGCCCCGAAATTCCTAGTGGCAGCCCTGTGGACACATTCATTGTACACAGTCACAAAATGGAGCAATGTGTCCATGATTTCACTGCAACCAGTAAGTTGGTCAGAAGTTGGACAGATAAGTTGGTGTGTGTAAAGTGGCCCTAAAAGAAACTGTGTGATCAAAAAAGAGTGGCAGGAAAAGAAAAACTGAACCTGAGTAAGATTCTGGCATATAGATTAGGTGGTCCTAACAAAAGCAAAAGCTGTGTTGGAGGAATCGATCCAGAAATATGTTGGGTGTTCCAGGAATGGGAACAAGACACTTGTACAGTATAGACAGTATATGCAGTATAACACCCAGTGCCGGGACAAGGCATTTTGGTGCCCTAGGTAGGTAAGGCAAATGGCGCCCCCCCCCCCAAAGTATGTCTGGGAATAAAAATGTCAGCATACTTTGAAAGTAAATTTAATTTAACGGGGACCTATAAAAGGTTCGTCCAACCACACTACAGAGACATACTGATAGGTTGTTTACATTGTGAGCCCCAATGGGGACAGTGTTGATGATGTATGTAAAGTGCTGTGGAGTTCATAGTGTAATATAAATGCAAAAGATATTATTCTTAATATTATGTCACAATACCGGGATCTGAGGATCTTCTATTTCGAGGTCAGGGGCTCTCTGATGCCATGTTGCTGCTTGTCTCGCTGTTGTCCTCTTTCGACACTGCAGTGCGGTGGACAAGAGAGCATTAACTGGTTAATAACAATAAGTATGGAGTGTGTACTGAGCCATAAACCCTCCCCTTACCATGAAGTATGGAGTGTGTACTGACTGAGCCATAAACCTTCTCATACCATGTCCAGCAGACATTGTAGGATTACTACCCATATATACTCGTGTATAAGCCGACCCCCCTACTTTTGCCCCCAAAACCTGGGAAAACTTATTGACTCGTGTATAAGCCGAGGGTGGACCCCAGCACAGGTATACAGCCCCCAGCAGTGTGGTATACAGCAGCCTCCCCAGTGGTATATACAGACCCCAGGGGTAATACAGCAGCCCCAGGGGTTATACAGCAGCCCCAGGGGTTATACAGCAGCCCCAGGGGTAATACAGCAGCCCCAGGGGTAATACAGCAGCCCCAGGGTTAATACAGCAGCCCCAGGGGTTATACAGCAGCCCCAGGGGTTATACAGCAGCCCCAGGGGTTATACAGCAGCCCCAGGGTTAATACAGCAGCCCCAGGGGTTATACAGCAGCCCCAGGGGTTATACAGCAGCCCCAGGGTTAATACAGCAGCCCCAGGGTTAATACAGCAGCCCCAGGGTTAATACAGCAGCCCCAGGGTTAATACAGCAGCCCCAGGGGTTATACAGCAGCCCCAGGGGTTATACAGCAGCCCCAGGGTTAATACAGCAGCCCCAGGGGTTATACAGCAGCCCCAGGGGTTATACAGCAGCCCCAGGGGTTAATACAGCAGCCCCAGGGTAAATACAGCAGCCCCAGGGGTTATACAGCAGCCCCAGGGGTTATAAAGCAGCCCCAGGGGTAATACAGCAGCCCCAGGGTTAATACAGCAGCCCCAGGGGTTATACAGCAGACCCAGGGGTTATACAGCAGCCCCAGGGGTTATACAGCAGCCCCAGGGGTAATACAGCAGCCCCAGGGTTATACAGCAGCCCCAGTGGTATATACAGGCCCCAGCAGTATATACAGCAGCCCCAGTGGTATATACAGGCCCCAGCAGTATATACAGCAGCCCCAGTGGTGGTGTATACAGGGCCCAGTGGTGTATACAGGGCCCAGTGGTGGTATACAGGGCCCAGTGGTGGTATACAGGGCCCAGTGGTGGTATACAGGGCCCAGTGGTGTATACAGGGCCCAGTGGTGGTATACAGGGCCCAGTGGTGGTATACAGGGCCCAGTGGTGGTATACAGGGCCCAGTGGTGTATACAGGGCCCAGTGGTGTATACAGGGCCCAGTGGTGGTGTATTCAGGGCCCAGTGGTGGTGTATATAGGGCCCAGTGGTGGTGCATACAGGGCCCAGTATGCGGGGGCCGGGGGGGAGGCGCACGCCTTTGAACACTCACTGCGGCCGCCGTCACCGTGCGTCTGATGTAAGGAGGAGAGGAGGGGCGGGCACCGGGCAGAGCTGCAGGACAGGAAGTCCCGTCCTCCCTCCTCTCTGGCCGACGCGGCCGCCGGCGGCCAGCACGGGGCCCCCCAGGGGGCGCGGGGCCCTCCAGGGGGTGCGGGGCCCCCCCAAGGGGCGGGCAATGGGCCCCTCAGGAAAAAATGCGCCCTCCACAAGATGGCGCCCTAGGCGATCGCCTAGGGTCGCCTAGCTATCGTCCCGGCCCTGATAACACCAGATAGTAATGGGGAATGGAAGGTGTAGTCTGCCCTGTTGAGGGGCCGAAATGAAGTTCCAGTGGTCGCAAGTGAGGTCCGGCCTCACCTGCAGAGCAGCCTTGGGTCAGAAACATGCGCCCAGGCCAACTCCCCAGCGTAGCAGTTCTTGACACAATCACACTCCTCCAAGGACAACACAGATATGGAGTCCAGTAATGTTCTCAACAGACTTTTACTTCAACAGCCTTACACTGGCACAACTTCTAGAAGTTACATTTTTGGGGTCATTCATCTTTATATAATTTATGGCAGATTCTCCTGTCGTCCTGATACCTCTAGGCTCTCGCCCACTCCATCCAGCACCATGGTATCTCACAGTAGATTCATGTAGTCTCTCTTGTCTCCAGAACTATCTCGCCCACAGGAATCCATCAAAAGGAACAATTAGGGCCACCATTAGACAAAGTTGATTTTCAGCTAGCACTGTGTCAATACATGCACCCAATTCTATACTGAAGTCCACTATAAGAGACACCGGAGGAGTAAGTTGCATCCCGGGGCCCGCCTAAGGCAAGGCGGGTAGTGCACCATCGCAGGGAGAGTTAAGGTACCGTAACACGCGGCAATTTTGCTAGCAATTTCACTGGCAATTTACTGGTTTCAGTGAAATCATGGACACATTGTTCTATTTTGTTGCCGTGCACAAATAGAACAATCTGTCCATGATTTCACTGCAACCAGCAAATTGCCAGTGAAATTGCTTGCAAAATTGCCACGTGTGACGGTACCTTTACACTCACACATGTCCTGGGCCCACGTCTCAACTCTCATACTTAAATCCTGGGGTGACCATTGCTTAGCTCCGCACCGCTGCGTCTTATGCAGTGGATGATCTCTGTTCCACTTTTCTCTTTTGGGGATTCTCCAGGCTTCACTGCAGTTTTATTGACTGTAAGAAGTGCACTACTTCCCTTTAACCACTATCCCTAACGCAAAATAACTATGGAGCAGTCCCTATGTCGGTCACTAGGTGGCCACATACATATTAGTACACTTACAGAGTTTATAAACAAATATATAACGCTTCAACATATGCATTTAAAGGCACAGTAACCTCCAACGTGAGGGGTGGCAGAACATTTTACCTTGGTAGTCCTCAACAAAGCAACCTTGGGAATACAACCTCAATGTATACCATACATCAGCATAATTATGCATCACTATAACATCAATTCAATGTATTAGTATGAAGTACCTCACATTTATCTTACCAAATAAGCAATTTCTTGTAACCACCATGGTTCGTGAACCAATTTATGACATAACAACCCATGAGCCTGAACAAAGAATACCAGATACCGCATGTCTGATTTGGAATATTATACACAGATATGTATATATATATATATATATATATATATATATATATATATATATATATAAATATATATATATATATATACTCTGTTCAAGTCTGTACATAGCTGCAAGCAGTATGCACATACTATTTCAACACATGATTCTCTTTTTACAGTCCAAAAAAGACAGTCCATATTCTAAATAAACGAAGAGTAAAGAGAACACAGGGAGCTCAAGTCACATGTGAGTCTTTTCTCCCAGGCACATTTTTTAAGTGTTGAAAACAAGCACAAGAGAGCTCAAGACCCATTTCAGTCCATTTCCTGGGTATATCCTTAAAAGGTTTCAGGCATCCGACAAGTCGCTGTGATTCCTGCCTCTTCTCTTTGAAGATTGCACTCTAAGGGGTACTTCACACACAACGATATCGCTAGCAATGTCACTGCAATGTTACAGGTTTTGTGATGTAACAGTGACCTCACCAGCGATCTCGCTATTTGTGACACATAGCAGCGATCAGGCCCCTGCTGTGAGATCGCTGATCGTTACAAACCGCTCTGGACCATTTTTTGGTCGTTGCGCTCCCGCTGGGCAGTGTGCATCGCTGTGTTTGACAGGGACAGTGTGACGCCCCTGCGACCAGGAGACCACATAGGGAACTGCAGCAAGGTAAGACAGAAAGACAGTTTACACAACACCCTCACAGACATCCCACACACCACTAGAGGGCAGCACCCAACCCGGAGCCCAGGACTCTAGGCGGGCAAGGGGTGCTGGGTTTAGAGAACAGTGGGTGGGCCAGCAAGCAGGTCAGGTGAGAGACGGTAGAAATAGAGAAGGGGAGGAGGAAGGAGTCAGTAGGCCGAGGTAGGCTGAGCAGTAAAGAACAGAAGCACACGTCCTGGAGGAGTGGGGTGAATGGAGCGCAGAATCCGAAGTGCCAGTGAAGCCACAGGGAGAAAGCCCATCCAGAGCCAGCACCCCAGGAGGGTGAGGAAAGAGAGGACCAGCAGCACTGGGTCCTAGGAACACAGCTGAAATGACCAACTGCAGGCGGAGTAGCCTTCTGTATGGAACCTGAGTCACACGGTTAGAAGGGAGCTTGATAGAGCCTTGGAAGGAAAGGACTATTGGAGGCTAGGCTAGTAGCAGAGTGTCGGCTCTGAAGGGGACCGACGATCTACCCAGTTTCCCCAGATTCACGATGGGGAACTCTAACTCCAGGTTGGAGTTCCTATCCAAAGGACAGGCAGCTCAGTGGTGACCACGAGGACCCACAGGGTTCGAGCTACCGCTAAACTGTCCGGAGACACACACAAAGAGAGAGAGTAAAGCCTGGAAAGGACAGAGAAAGAGTGAGGGGTCACAGAGAGGAACAACCTGGCTGCAGGGAATAGAAAGGAGCCCGGAGGGGAAAGTCTGAATCCGTGTAAGAACTGTAACTGAACTGTTGTACTGAAAGAACTGCAAAGTAAACACGGTGAACTCTGCCTCTGACTCCCTTGCATGATTATCTGCAGACAGAACTGTATAATTCCTTCCAGCAGGACCGCAGAGAGATCCCACCTGGAAAGCCACAGCCTGTTAGCTCTGGGTACAGAATGAAGGAAGGCTGCAGCAGCAGGAGAGTAAGTGAATTGCACCTACTACAAGCCTACACCATAAACCTTAACATCACTGCCCTTGGGAACCTAGTTCTACTCGCGGAGAACTATTCCATCTACAGCTGCTTTAACATCATCCCCGGAGATTCTGCAGCAGCGGTGGTCCCATTATTGACCACAAGCTGTGGGTGGCGTCACGACAGACATATAATCCCCTGTAAATATTCCCCTTTTCCTTGCCAGGGCTCGGGACACGGTCCGGACCAGGACCTCCGTGACATTCCCCAGCAGCAGATCCGGTCCGGTACCGAGTACCCCGTCCCAGTGGGCTCGACAACAGCAACCAACGATCTCAATACTACTCCCGGGGGTGACAGGTTCCCAATGACCGCCGTATCGTTCCATATCGCTGCTGCATCACTGGTGAGATCTGACTATTTGACATCTCACCAGCGACCACGTAACGATGCACCAGAGATCCCTACCAGGTCAGATCGTTGTCGTTATCGCTAGAGCGTCGCTACATGTAATGGGGCCTTAGAAATTTGTTATATCCATTGATATTATAATTAATTTTCTGATTAATTTTTGTAGGGCTCAGCGCTCACAACCACCTCTTTATTCAATAAGAACTTCTATATTTCTACTAAAAATGTATTAACAATCATAAGTACATTACAAACCAATTAAAAATTCATTAAAATCATGAATAAAATTTTTTTTATGAATAAAAATGTTTCTCTTTTTCCAATTCATCAGGTTCCTGTTGATACTCTGGTATCTTTCTTCCTTATTCTTATGTGTTCATGTTCTTACTCTAAATTGTGAAAATTTTAATTATTCACCTCTTTTAAAACACTCCGATTGAATCTACCTTTTTATGCAGTGTTCTGCGGTGGGGCCCCACCGACCTTAGGTAGTAGCTACCGGCCAGGTGTAAGATGGTGAACTTCCAGATTTGTGTTCCCCCTGAAACCATCATTGTTTTTAAAGTGTATATGCATTTTTAAGTGTACTGTGTAGAATGCGCAATGTAGTAACAGTACCTCTAGTTGCTACTAAATGCTGCTGTTCCCTGTATACTCACATATAGTGTAAACACATACTGTGGGAACAGAGTAGAGGTGGCAGAGGTTAACTGTTAAAACCGGCCCAGAGTTAGACAGAATGAACCCTAGGAACTTCCTGGAAGTGGGGAAATTGGAGTAGGAGTAGGAGAAGAAGAGGACACATTTAAGGCATGAGTGCCACATGGCTCAGGGAATTAGCAGGGATCCTCTAAAGCACAGTGAAAAAAGGGGAGCCTACCTGGTTTACTATAAAAAGAAAAAAATGTTGAGCTCACCCACTATTAGTAGATGGCAGCTGTAGATCTAGGATATGTGGTCCTGAAAGACCATAAAACAACAAATGATCCAGCGTCCAGTCCACTGATGTTCAATAAAAGCTTGTTCTTTATTGGAAAACTTGCATAAAAATGCTTCACAAAGGCCACAGATGTGATTAATGAAGTACATGAAGAAAAATAAAGCATTATCCAACCATTACAAAAATATAAAGATCCTTGCTGATTTCTCAAAGGAACATTGAGTCAAAGATAACACCTAGCAAAAATCACGGAGATCCTTCAGTCCAAGAGTATTCAGAACCACTGGGGTTTCAATCCAACTAAGGTAATCTTATACCACCAAACTAAAACAATTGCGATTTCAAACGTAGCAGGTGGCCCTAAGACTTTGCTTAATTTTCTCATTTTGATTTCATGAATACTAGTTTTGCTCAAATTATGCTACAGGCTAGTATTTGGCCCAAACTTTAGCTCCCTAAGGAGGTGGTACAACGTCTGCTTGTCTCCATACCGGGATATTTATAGTGATAAGTAATTTAAATTTTCTTTAAGTTTAGGTTAAGTAGTAATAAGTACTAGTTTAAATATATCTTGTTTTCTTTAGGTACTCGTTTAGGAATTCCCCTTATTAATTACAATATATTTTAACAATGACTTTTAAAGGGCTAATAAACCAAAAACTCATTGGTTTCCTGAACTATTTTCATACCCCATTATGGCTAGACTATGTCACTTAAAGTTCTGTCTAAAAATGTCAACGGTCTCAACTCCCCTCAAAGACGCTTTTTTGCCTGGAAATTAATAAATGAATCGAAAGCAGATATATTTGGTGTTCAAGAGACCAAATTTTCTTTATTTAACCCCCCAAAATTAAAAAATAAACAGTTTCCAAATATCTTTTATGTGTATATGGGCCACGTCACACACACAGATATCTGTGCAGAGATTGTTCGCAGATCTCTGGTTGCAGTGAAATCATGGACACATTGTTATATTTGTACACGGCCACATAATGGAACAATATGTCCATGATTTCACTGCAACCAGAGATCTGCGAACAATATCTGCACAGATATCTGTGTGTGTGACGTGGCCCTAATAGAAAGAAAAAATGGGGTGTAGCTGTTTTGATCAGAGACTCTGTAAGGGTACCTTCTCACGCCACAACCACGGGAGACATTTTTGGCGGCGATATTTCGTCCTGGAAATATCGCTGCCAAATTGCCTCCTTATTGCGGCGTTTATTTTGGGAATTTGTCAGCGATAAGACAACTGTCGCCTGGTTTCGCTTTTAGAGCAGTGCCGTAAAATCGAAACCAGGCGACATTTGTCTTAACGCCGCCAAATTCCTGAAATACACACCACAATAAGGAGGCAATTTGGCAGCGATATTTCCAGGGCAAAATATCGCCGCCAAAAATGTCTCCCGTGGTTGTGGCGTGAGAGGGTACCCTAACATTCGAAGAAATCGCTAGATTCACAGACCCCAATGGAAGATATTTAATCCTTATATGTACGGTAAATGAATCGTTAATAACCCTTGCTAACATACTGTATATGCACCTAATAAAGAGCAAATAACTTTTTAACCCCTTCCAGACCCTTGGCCCACCCCCTGGGCCATGGAATGATCGGGCTCCTGCAGGTCGAGTGAGGGTGTCACTGACCTGTCACTCGGCCTGCAGGTACATGGGGAGTTGTACAACACCCCAGGGGGGGTCAATTTGCCCCCACCCCCCCGGCTACAGGCGCGGTGATTGGCACTCAAAAGTGAAAGTGAAAATCACCGCTCCTGTAATGCTTCCCTGCCTGCCGCTGCTATCCCTACCCTCCAATCTTCTCCCCTGTCATCCTCTAACTGCCCCCCTGCTCCCCACCTCTTTCCTGCCCCCTCTTCATCTTTCTTACCCCCCCAGCTTCCTTTTCCTGCCGCCTGCTTCCTGTCCCTGCCGCCCGCTTCCTCTTCCTGCCGCCCGCCCCCTCCTGCCTGCCCCAGCTTCCTCCTGCCTGCCCCCACTTCCTCCTAAGTGCCCCCCTACTTCTCCTGTCACCCCCCCTCTTCCCCCTTCCTGCCCCCCCGATCACCGGAGTAGCGATCGCCTCTCCCACTCACCCCTCCGGCGGCCGCTCTGTCTCCACTGCGTCCCGCTTCTCCTCCTCCTCTTCACCGCCTCCGGATCTGATAGCTCTGTGCTGGAGCTGCCAGATCACTTTCTACAGCTAGATCCTGAGGATCCAGCTGTAGAAAGTGATCTGACAGCTCCAGCACAGTGATCCACAGTGACCATTATGTGATCACTGTGCATCACTGTGCTGGATCTGTCAGATCACTTTCTACAGCTGGATCCTGAGGATCTAGCTGCAGGAAGTGATCTGACAGCTCCAGCACAGTGATCCACAGTGACCATTATGTGATCACTGTGGATCACTGTGCTGGATCTGTCAGATCACTTTCTACAGCTGGATCCTGAGGATCGAGCTGCAGAAAGCAATCTGACAGCCCGGGCGCACTGATGCACATAGTGGGTCTCTGCGCCCGGGCTCTTTGATCGCTGCTCTACAGCCCGATCTCCCTGCATGGGCATCGAGCTGCAGAAAGCAATCTGACAGCCTGGGCGCAGTGATGCACATAGTGGGTCACTGTGCCCAGGCTCTTAGATCGCTGCTCTGCAGCCCGATCTCCCTGCATGGGCATCGAGCTGCAGAAAGCGATCTGACAGCCCGGACGCAGTGATGCACATAGTGGGTCAATGCGCCTGTGCTGCCAGATCGCTTTCCGCAGCTTGATCCCCATGCATGGGGATCGAGCTGCGGAAAGCGATCTGACAGCCCAGGCGCAGTGATGCACATAGTGGGTCACTGCGCCCGGGGTGTCAGATCACTTTCTGCAGCTCGATCACCATGCTGGCGGATTGGGCTCCAGAGTAGCGATCTGAAAGCAAAGGCGATCGAGCGGCGTGGGACCTTCGTTGTGGACTACGTCGGATCTTTTTATAATAAAGATGGAGTCCGAATTGTGTCTGTGTTTTTTTTCAAATAAAAAGATTTTTCTCTGTGTATTTATTGACTATTTACCGTACTAGAGATTCCTAATGGCGGGTCTAACATTGGCCCTATATTATGAATCTCGGGCTTAGTGCCAGCTGCCAATAAAAAGCTGGCATTAACCCCTTTATTACCCAGTTAGCCACCGGTACCAGGGCAACTGGAAGAGCGTGGGTACAGCGCCAGAAAATGGTGCTTCAATGAATGCGCCATTTTCAGGGGCGGCTGCGGGCTGCAATTCGCAGCATGGGGGGCCCAGAACGCTTGGGCCTCTCTATGCTGAGGATTCCAGCCCCCAGCTGCCTAGTTGTACCTGGCTGTATTTTTGGTTCCAGCCAGGTATGATGAGGCAGCTGGTGGCTGGTGGCAGTCCGTAGCTGCCAAGTTGTACCTGGCTGGACCAAAAATATGGCGGAGCCCTATGTCATTTTTTTTCTAGAAATAATTCTAGAAATAAAAAAAAAATAGGCTTCGCTGTATTTTTGGTTCCAGCCAGGTACAATGAGGCAGCTGGGGGCTGGTGGCAGTCCGTAGCTGCCAAGTTGTACCTGGCTGGACCAAAAATATGACAGAGCCCCATGTCATTTTTTTTTTTTAATTCTACAAATAAAATGACATGGAGCTTTGCCGTATTTTTGGTTGCCAGCCAGGTACAACTTGGCAGCTAGGGGGCTGGAATCCTCAGCATGGAGAGACCCAAATGTATTGGGTCCCCTATGCTGCGAATTTTAACTACTAGACTAGTATGTTTTTTCACAAAAAGTTTCTTTATTCATTTATATGTCTCAATTTGTGAAGCACATGGGGGTTCAAAGTGCTCACTGTGCATCTAGATATGTTCCCTGGGGGTCTAGTTTCCAAAATGGGGTCACTTGTGGGGGAGCTCAAATGTTTAGGCACACAGGGGCTCTCCATACGTGACCTGGTGTCCGCTAACCATTCCAATTGTTGGCAAACACCAGGTTGCGTATGGAGAGCCCCTGTGTGCCTAAACATTGGAGCTCCCCCACAAGTGACCCCATTTTGGAAACTAGACCCCCCAAGGAACCTATCTAGATGCATAGTGAGCAGATTGAATCCCCAGGTGCTTCACAAACTGATCCGTAATAAGGTAAAAATACTTTTTTTTCACACAAATTTTCTTTTTTAATTTGTACGGATCAATTTGTGAAGCACCTGGGGGTTCAAAGTGCTCACTATGCATCTAGATATGTTCCCTGGGGTGTCTAGTTTCCAAAATGGGGTCACTTGTGGGGGAGCTCAAATGTTTAGGCACACAGGGGCTCTCCATACGCGACCTGGTGTCCGCTAACAATTCCAATTGTTGGCAAACACCAGGTTGTGTATGGAGAGCCCCTGTGTGCCTAAACATTGGAGCTCCCCCACAAGTGACCCCATTTTGGAAACTAGACCCCCCAAGGAACCTATCTAGATGCATAGTGAGCACTGTGAACCCCCAGGTGTTTCAAAAATTGATACGTAATAAGGAAAAAAATACTTTTTTTTTCACACAACTTTTCTTTTTTAATTTTTACAGATCAATTTGTGAAGCACCTGGGGGTTCAAAGTGCTAACGATGCATCTAGATATGTTCCCTGGGGGGTCTAGTTTACAAAATGTGGTCAATTGTGGGGGAGCCCCAATGTTTAGGCACACAGGAGCTCTCCAAATGCGACATGGTGTCCGCTAACAATTTGAGCTGATTTTCCATACAAATTGTTAGCGGACACCATGTCGCGTTTGGTGAGCCCCTGTGTGCCTAAACTTTGGAGCTCCCCCACAAGTGACCCCATTTTGGAAACTAGACCCCCCAGGGAACATATCTAGATGGGTGGTGAGCATATTGAACCCCCAGGTTCTTCACAAATTAATTCATGAAAATGAAAAAAAAAACTTTGTGGAAAAAAAGTACTTTTTAATTTTTACGGATCAATTTGTGAAGCACCTGCGGGTTCAAAGTGCTCACAATGCATCTAGATATGTTCCCTGGGGGGTCTAGTTTACAAAATGGGGTCACTTGTGGTGGAGCCACAATGTTTAGGCACACAGGGGCTCTCCAAATGCGATATGGTGTCCGCTAACAATTTGAGGTGATTTTCCATTCAAATTGTTAGCGGACACCATGTCGTGTTTGGAGAGCCCCTGTGTGCCTAAACTTTGGAGCTCCCCCACAAGTGACCCCATTTTGGAAACTAGACCCCCCAGGGAACTTATCTAGATGAGTGGTGAGCATATTGAACCCCCACATGCTTTACAAATTGATCTGTGAATATGGAAAAAGTACTTTTTTTTCACAAAAATGTTCTTTTAGCCTCAATTCTTTCATTTTCACATGGGTAACAGGATAAAATTCATCCTAAAATTTGTTGGGCAACTTCTCCCGAGTACACCGATACCTCATATGTGGTCATAAACCACTGTTTTGGCGCGCGGCAGGGCTCAGAAGGGAAGGAGCGCCATTTCACTTTTTGAATGGAAAATTAGCTCCAAAAGTCAAATTGCGCGCTTTCCCTTCAGAGCCCTGCCGTGCGCCCAAACCGTGGTTTATGATCACATATGTGGTATCGATATACTCAGGAGAAATTGCCCAACAAATTTTAGGATCCATTTTATCTTGTTGCCCATGTGAAAATGAAAAAATTGAGGATAAAAGAACATTTTTGTTAGAAAAATTAAAATATCCATTTTTTTGTTTCCAATTTGCTTAGTTCCTGTGAAGCACCAGAAGGGTTAATAATCTTCTTGAATGTAGTTTTGAGTAGCTTGAGGGGTGCAGTTTTTGGAATGGTGTCACTTTTGGGTGTTTTCTGTCATGTAAACCCCTCAAAGGGACTTCAAATGGGATGTGGTCACTAAAAAAAATGGTTTTGTAAATTTTGGTGGAAAAATGAAAAATTGCTCATGAACTTTGAACCCTTATAACTTCCTAACAAAATTTTTTTTGTTTTCCAAAATTGTGCTGATGTAAAGTAGACATGTGGGAAATATTATTTCATAACTATTTTGTGTCACATAACTCTCTGGTTTACCAGAAGAAAAATTCAAAATTTGAAAATTGCAAAAATTTTCAAAATTTTTGCCATATTTTGGATTTTTTCACAAATAAACGCAAAAATTATCGACCTAAATTTAATACTAACATGAAGCCCAATATGTCACGAAAAAACAATCTCAGAATCGCTAGGATCCGTTGAAGCGTTCCCGAGTTATAACCTCATAAAGGGACACTGGTCAGAATTGCAAAAAATGGCAAGGTCATGAAGGGGTTAAAATAAAATCATGAGGTAAATTAACCTCCATAAGAAAGGAGAACGTGTGTTGTTTGAAGACTTCAACATTGTCCCCATTGGAACTCTGGATTCTTCCATCAAATCCAGACCATTCCTTGAAGCCTTAGAGTACCTTTACACGCCGTCACAGTGCCTAGCAACAGGTATCAACCGCACGTGCACGATTTTAACGGTTGATACTGATCGCCGATGCCGCATGTACACGCCGCCATTGCGTTGTCAACTGAAGGTATGTTTGTTCCCCGGAAGTTCCGACAGATCCTGCCGCTAACTTCCTGTTGAATACCTTCTGCTTCACACGCCGCTACCACAAAGCAATATGGGCGTACATCTTTCGCGCCGCAAGTACATAGGCGTGACAGAATTGTGTATTCCGTGACGCTAATACGCTGATTGGACAACGCAATAGCATCATGATTGGCCAGCCTGCGCAGGAAGGCTGGCTATTACATGACGCCATTCCAATTGTGGAGTGTGAATGGACAGCTCTTTAAATATGGCGCCCTGTGAAGGGACAGCCAATGGTTACACAGTAGCCCCCACCAATGATCGCTGATGGGGCGTGGTATCCATGAGGCTGTGTCACGCCCCTGGGAATTCACTAGGCGACAGAAATTCCATCCCTGTGCCCCGTTTAGACGCTACTACCATGGAAATTGTGCCTTTGTGTTGCCTTGGGTTTTTGAGCACGGCTCAGCAACAGGTATTCAAATCAACAGCAGGTAACGCGATCAACTTCCCAATTTACACGCCGCCATTTCGTAGCAATTTCATGGCAATAGACACAAAAATCTCCAATGCAGGCCAGTTGCTGCCGCCAAGTGGCGGCGTGTAAAGGTACCCTTAGGGTACCATCCCACGCCGCAATATCGCCTGGCAATATGTGGCGATCTAACGTGCGAACTCACGTTTTTCGTGGTCGCCTCAGATCGCCGATGGTGGCATCACACGCCGCAATATCGCCCTGAAGGTAAGGCGATGTGTCGCTCCGGAAATCGCCTCACCTACAGCAGAACCAATTTTGCATCATTCCATCGCCGCTTCACACGCCGCAATCTCAAAGGCAATGTGGGCGTACATGTTCAGCGCGGCGAGAAGATAGGCGTACCACAGTGGTTTACACCGCGCCCCATACACGCTCATTGGACAACGCAACAGCGTTAGGATTGGTCAGCCTGCTCTGGAAGGCTGGCTAGTACATGACGCCATTGTCTATCGGAATTTAGCACAAATACACGCTTGTGCCGTCAATTGTGGCTCCTGCAACACACTTTCGAGGCGAAAAAGTGTCGCACAGGAGCGGTCTTGTGCAGTACAGTGGATTACACGAACAATGGCTAGGTGTGCGTCTGTAGGTGTTTGCGGTAAGCTACAAACAACACTATGGACATATGTGCCTGCATTGGTCCACGCCATGCCAGAGCTGCCATGGCTGAACTGAACTATGTGTGCACACATCTTTGCGTGTGTGTACTGAAGTGTACCTACATCCCCTACAAACGCCATTGCATTCTCCATGTGTATGGACACGGTCCCATGTGGCCAAACACATCATAATGGACATGTACACACAATCACGGCATAGAGTGTGGCCCAAAGGGCTGGACCTGGGTACTGGACATTAGCATACAAGGCTGCACGGACCCATCTATACGATTTAACGTTTCACATAGCTTTATGCTGTGCACAGAGGTATGTGCAACTGCCCTGTATTCAAAAGTAACAACACACAAACAGGTAGGTTTTTTTTATTTTTTTCTGTAGTTCAACTTTTTGTGCACAAAAATTAGAAGTCAAACAACACACACAAAACATTTCCAACACAACAGTCAACATCACACAAATAAATGCTAAAAACAGAAACATAATGCCCATACCCAAACATTTCAGAGTAGTGAACCAAAAAAATGTAAACTAACTAACTAACTAATGTTTAAACACCCAAAAAAAGACAATAAGAAACCATATTCGTCATGGTGCAGCCACCCTGGTGCCTCCACCCTTCTCCTCATGTTGCTGCCTCACAACACCAGCCACCCTACATCTGCTGGTGCTGCCAGGCCACTGCTCCAGGGCCATTAAAGTAGGAACAGTATGCGTCTCTGCTGCTCCTGGCATCCTGCTGACTCAGACCGTGGCTCAGCGGCTGGAGTGGCACCACACCATGGTCGGCAGCACGCCAATCCCCAGGACGGACCTCCCCTGTTGTGGGGTCCACAGAATCCACATAACTTGCTGGCGTGTATGATGACTGATCCCTAAGACGCAGGAAGTTATGCAGCACACAGCAGGCCAGCACTACCACATTGATAGATTCCAGTTTCATATGCAAAGGCGTATGAAACACGCAGAATCTATTGGCCATGATCCTGAACGCATTTTCAACCACACGGCGAGCCCGAGATAGCCGGTAATTGAAAATGTGCTGCACAGAAGTAACCGTCCTCTGGGGATATGGCCGTAGTAGGTGAGCCTGAAGTGGGAAGGCTTCATCACCCACAAACGCAAAGTTGAGATGACTGGTTGTCTCATCATTTGAGGGCAAGTTCTGAGCACCTCTCCTTAGGTCTTGGGCCAAGGAGCAGTGTGCAAACACAGCCCCATCTGAGACATGGCCGTTCATTCCAACGTCCACGTACAGAAACTCATAGTGAGCATCAACCAGGGCCATGAGGACCACGCTAAAATATCCTTTGTAATTATAATACAAGGATCCCGTTTTGGGGGTTGCATGATCCTCACGTGCCTACCATTCAATGCACCGCTGCAGTTTGGAAATTGCCATAGTTCCTCAAAAGCTCTGGCAACATCCATCCATCCTGCAGGGGTTGCTGGAAACTGCATGCAGGATGGCAGCAGACTACTCACAATGGCCTCACACGTCTCGGGGATCAGGCGGCTAAGCAGTGGCCGTGAGACTGCTGCAGAGTATTGCAGGTCTCTCCTCGAACGACCTGTTGCAAGGAACCTCAAGGTTACATCCAAACAATCCTCAGGTGGCACAGCTCGACGCATCAAAATGTCCTGTCAGGCTATCAATGGCTTTATGCGTTCCAAGAGGAGTGTGAAAGAGTCCTCGGACATACGGAGTTAGTTCCTGAAATCATGCGGACTAATATCATCCAGCTGATGCATGGTGATCTCACCTACCAACCACTGCAAAAGGGACAAAAAAGACTATCATAAAAACAACACGTTATCAGGCATCAAAAGTCAACACTACCTCCTTCCCTACACATCTCCTAGCCAGTTACCCACATCCTACCAGACTGTGCTCATATGACCACCCACATAGATCTTTTGCACCATTGAACGGTCACAAACAACATTACACTGCCTCACAAAAACACTTCTTATCACTACACCCATGGGCCTCCTCCACAACTATATCTACATCGTCCAAATTGTGACATCATTACCATAACCCCATATAGCTGCTCATAATGTATATGTACTACCACAAGGGCTAGGAAAATACAAAGCTCAAACACACAGACAGATGCTTAGTGACAAATAAATGCTAAACGTACCAGAGCCATGTGCTACTGACAAATTAACATCCCACACAGCTGACAATCACATAGTCATCATGTCCAACACACATCCCTGTAGTTGTGATAATGCCGGATCTTCACAGGCAGACATTCCCAAGCCATAAGGGCCACTCCACTAACCACAAAGTCCTCCTTAGTACATGATCCTGTATGGCGAAGGCACAATGGATTGTCAATGAGGAGGGTGTTTTGTGGCAAGGAAAGCCATCCATCCATTTGGCGGCACAGCATAGCTCCATCAAACACATCATTACAAACTACAAACACCAGGACTTGGGCGTCTGCTACAGTACACAAGAACGATCTGTAGTGCAAAGATGTATCAAACGCTATACACAGCCATACCAAAAATCATGTATGAACATGAGTACTTACTTAATGAGTCTGGGCAGCAAGCGTGACGTAGCACTGTCGTTAGCGCTTTTTATGTGGTAACCATTCAATCACAGAGCATCAGCGTCAGCTAATTGACATAGCCGCCTGGGCGTTGTCATGCGTGACTACTGATTACATGCCTGGGCTGCTTTGTGATTGGTCATGCTGTGTATAAAATTGTGGCCAGCTGGTCCGCCACCCATGCTCCTACTTCAATGTGCATTGTTCTAGTTGCGTCTCATCACTAGAACTCTGTTGGACATACGGTAAGTCGGTGGTTATGCTATTGTGCTTCTCATGTATGCTCTATTATTGTCGGCTTCCCAACCATATTTTGCGACATGTATGGGCGGTGGAGCTTCATGTAGCGTCATGTAGATGTGTGGTTTGCGACGCCTACGCCTTGTTAAACACCTCCGTGTCCTGTTGCACACATAATGATCCTTGCCACCAATGACATGACAATGTGTTCTACAGCACTACATCGTTACATAAATATTTGTTGAGGTCATTCCTGTGTGTACATTTTGTGTGGTACGCCATGTGTGCCATTTCAACATGATACAGCTTTGTAACTTTGTTGGCCAGTCCCAAAACACAGATGCCCTGTGTCATGTGCTTCTGCATACACAAGCTAACTACCAGACCACCTGTCATTGCTAGTGCTGGACATGGATTGGCCACACAGAGTAGGGTCTGACCTGATATGTACATGTATGTGTTTGGGTAACACACTGTTTTTTTTTCCCAGATGGCTGAGGGTCCTGATTTTGTGCGTGACCTCCTAGCCCTCTACTAGGACCAAGAATGTCTGTGGCGGGTGGCGTTGCCTGAGTACAGGAACAAGGCGGCACGGTCTGTGGCCTATGGGCACCTTGTCGAGCTGGCAAAACCGCCTTGACCAAAGTAAGACCTGGACGGTGCAGATGGTTGTGGGCAAAATCAAGCGCCTGCGCACCGAGTTCATGAAGGAGCATAAAAAGTGGATGGATGCTCGGTCTGGGGCTGGAGCTGAGGAGGTCCCTAAGCCACGTTTGTGGTATTATGACCTCCTCACCTTCACCCTGGGCCAGGAGGCTCCTCGTCCAACATGGTGCAGCAGGCGCCTTCCCCAACTATCTTCGGCCACAATCCAAGAGCCTGCCCCATCACAGGAGGTGTGTAATTGTTGTTTTGCTACCTATGTTGGTTGCACTGATGTGTGGGTTCCTGCACATGTCGATGGCACAATCGTGTTGTTCTTTCACCAATTTTCTGTGTCTTCTGCTGTGTGTTGGCTCGTGGCTGTTGGCACAGATTGTGCTGTGTTATGTTGGGTAACTTGGCATATCAATTTGGAGCCTCAGGTGAGTACAGAGCACTGGTCTACTTCTTTCTTCATCTCTGTTTCCAACCTTGCTACTGTTCATTTTGGTGTTTGGCATGCTCAGATATGCGTGATCTTGTGCTGGGTGGTTGATTGTGGTAATTAATGTCAGTGCATTGCTACTCTTGTTAATTTTGTTTTTTTTCTATGTTTGATTTACAGGCCCCTTGGGAGTCTGGCTCCATTGCAGAGGACCAATCCGCTGGCCAGGCTCCACCATCAACATCTTTTGGAGAGCTCGTGCCTGATCCCAGTTGTGGGGGGCTGTGTCCAGGGCCCAGCTCAGGAATACAACGGCGACGTACGCCTGCCCCATAGTGATTGGCGAATCCTAAATTACTCGGAATCGCTTGACTCTAGCGAGTCCGAGCACAGGACTCGCTACTCGTTGCGAGTCTAGCGAGTCCAATGTTAATGAATGGGGAAGCGAGTAATAGCGAGTAGTGTGAGATTTACAAATCGCAGATGTGTCTCGGAGGCTTCAGCCTGAAGCAATCCGAGTTTTGTCATTTATTTGCATTGGACTCGTTTACTTTGCAACTGTAATCGCTGGGAAACTCGCACAGATAAGAGAAGAGTCCTGTCTTCTCTGTGTGATGGCTGCCAGCTCCAGGGTCCTAGAGCCCGCCTGCTGCATGATGTAGCAGTGCTGAGATTGTTCTCAGTCTGCTCATTCCCTGTGTACAGACATGAATGTCTGTGCACAGAGATGATGTAGCAGAGCTGAGATTGTTCTCAGTCTGCTCATTCCCTGTGTACAGACATGAATGTCTGTGCACAGAGATGATGTAGCAGAGCTGAGATTGTTCTCAGTCTGCTCATTCCCTGTGTACAGACATGAATGTCTGTGCACAGAGATGATGTAGCAGTGCTGAGATTGTTCTCAGTCTGCTCATTCCCTGTGTACAGACATGAATGTCTGTGCACAGAGATGATGTAGCAGAGCTGAGATTGTTCTCAGTCTGCTCATTCCCTGTGCATATACATCTATATCTATGCACAGGGATGAGCAGAGAGGACATCGCGTTTTGGACTGCGTCGGACGGAAGAGGATATTTTTAATTAAAGATGGAGTCTCTAATGGCTTTTTTTTTTATTTCTAATAAAAAAATTTCTCTGTGTTGTGTTTTTTTTAAAACAATTTAATAGAAATTCATGGCGGTCATGTCTAATATTGGCGTGACCGCCATAAATTTCGGGCTTAGGGCCAGCTGATAATACAAAGCTGGCCCTAACCTCTATTACCCAGCGTGCCACCGCCACCAGGGCCGCTGGAAGAGCGGGTTCAGCGCCAGAGGATGGCGCTTCAATGAACGCGCCATCTTCTGGGGCGGCTACGGGCTGCAATTTGCAGCGGGGGGTGCCCAGAAAGCTTGGGCATCCCTGCGCTGCGGATTCCAGCCCCCAGCTGCTTAGCTGTACCTGGCTAGACATAGAAATTGCGCGGAGCCCCACGCATTTTTTTGACTCCGACTGCGAGACGACTCCGACGCCGAGACGACTCCGACTCCGACTCGACTCCGAGACGACTCCGACTCCGACTCGACTCCGAGACGACTCCGACTCCGAGACGACTCCGACTCGACTCCGAGACGACTCCGACTCCGAGACGACTCCGACTCCGACTCCGAGACGACTCCGACTCCGACTCCGAGACGACTCCGAGACGACTCCGACTCCGACTCGACTCCGAGACGACTCCGACTCCGAGACGACTCCGACTCCGAGACGACTCCGACTCCGACTCCGAGACGACTCCGACTCCGAGACGACTCCGACTCCGAGACGACTCCGACTCCGAGACGACTCCGACTCCGACTCGACTCCGAGACGACTCCGACTCCGAGACGACTCCGACTCCGACTCGACTCCGAGACGACTCCGACTCCGAGGCGACTCCGACTCCGAGGCGACTCCGACTCCGAGGCGACTCCGACTCTGAGGAGACTCCGACTCCGAGACGACTCCGACTCCGAGGCGACTCCGACTCCGAGGCGACTCCGACTCCGAGGCGACTCCGACTCCGAGACGACTCCGACTCCGAGACGACTCCGACTCCGAGATGACTCCGACTCCGAGACGACTCCGACTCCGACTCCGAGGCGACTCCGACTCTGAGGCGACTCCGACTCTGAGGCGACTCCGACTCCGAGGCGACTCCGACTCCGAGGCGACTCCGACTCTGAGGAGACTCCGACTCCGAGACGACTCCGACTCTGAGGCGACTCCGACTCTGAGGCGACTCCGACTCGAGACGATGATCGACTCCGACTCCGAGAGACTCGACTCCGACCGACTCCGAGACGACTCCGACTCCGAGACGACTCCGACTCCGAGACGACTCCGACTCCGAGACGACTCCGACTCGACTCCGACGACTCGACTCCGAGACGACTCGACCGACTCCGAGACCCACTCCGAGGCGACTCCGACTCCGAGGCGACTCCGACTCAGGGACTCCGACTCCGAGGCGACTCCGACTCCGAGGCGACTCCGACTCTAGAGGCGACCTCCGACTCCGAGCGACTCCGACTCCGAGGCGACTCCGACTCTGAGGACGACTCCGACTCCGAGATCGAGACTCCGACTCCGAGGCGACTCCGACTCTGAGGCGACTCCGACTCGACTCCGAGACGACTCCGACTCCGAGGCGACTCCGACTCGAGGCGACTCCGACTCCGAGCGACTCCGACTCGAGGCGACTCCGACTCTGAGGCGACTCCGACTCTGAGGCGACTCCGACTCTGAGGCGACTCCGACTCCGAGGCGACTCCGACTCTGAGGAGACTCCGACTCCGAGACGACTCCGACTCCGAGGCGACTCCGACTCTGAGGCGACTCCGACTCTGAGGACTCCGACTCCGAGGCGACTCCGACTCGAGCACTCCCCGAGGACTCTGACTCTGAGCGACTCTGACTCTGAGACTCCGACTCTGACTCTCGACTCTGAGACTCTGACTCTGACTCTGAACTCTGACTCTGAGACTCTGACTCTGAAATTCATTAAATAATAAAAAAAAAAATGCGTGGGGCTCCGCGCAATTTCTATGTCTAGCCAGGTACAGCTAAGCAGCTGGGGGCTGGAATCCGCAGCGCAGGGATGCCCAAGCTTTCTGGGCACCCCCCGCTGCAAATTGCAGCCCGCAGCCGCCCCAGAAGATGGCGCGTTCATTGAAGCGCCATCCTCTGGCGCTGAACCCCGCTCTTCCAGCGGCCCTGGTGGCAGTGGCACGCTGGGTAATAAAGGGGTTAATGCCAGCTTTGTTATACAAGCTGGTATTAAGCCCGAGATTCTTAATGTCAGGCCACGTTTGACCCAGCCACTAAGAATCTCCAATAAAGGGTTAAAAAAACACAACACAGAGAAAATTTTTTATTTGAAATAAAAAAAAAAGCCATTAGGGACTCCATCTTTAATTAAAAAAATCCTCTTCTGTCCGACGTAGTCCAAAACGCGATGTCCTCTCTGCTACATCCCCTGTGCATAAATATAGATGTCTATGCACAGGGAATAAGCAGACTGAGAACAATCTCAGCACTGCTACATCATCTCTGTGAGCAGGCAGGTTCTAGGACCCTGGAGCTGCACAGAGAAGACAGCTGGACTCGGCTCGCAAAGAAACAGCAGTTACTTGCGAGTTTCCCTGCTATCACTGGCACAGTAGCCGAGTCTAATGCAAACAATGGCAATCCTAGTTTTGTCAGCGTTTCTGACAAAACTAGGATTGATATTGATTTGCATTGGACTCGTGCGAGTAATCACTGGGAAACTCGCAGAGTACCGAGTCCTGCGAGTCCCTTACTACTCGCCGAGTAACGAGTCCTAGCGAGTACATTCGCCCATCCCTACTGCCCCACCCAACACTGAGCTGGGTACCTGGGCAAAAGATGTGCTCTTGGACCGAGAGAGGACCCCCACCACTTCAATCGGGCACATGGCCAGTGAATGGGTGTGTAGAATGGAGCCGAAACAACGTGCCATCGCTGAGAGGGCCATCATTCGGGTCCTAGAAGCAGGCGTTGATGGGGCACTGAGATGGGGTGGCTACATAGCCATCCCCAGAAAACACCCCCAGTGCCCCCTGCACCCCAACAATCCATGGCTAGAGGTCGCCAAAGTCAGGAACCCCCACGTCCCCCACGAAGACAACAACACCGAAGGGCCCCCAATGTGTGGGAGTACGGGGATGAAGGGAAAAGCCATTGTCTGATCCAGCAGAGGACAAAGACGCAAGATGCTACTAGGCAATGCACGACATTGCATACTGGACTCTTTGCTTTAGAATTCAAAAACCAAGTGTATTTTTGTTTTAATTTTGGTGTTATAAACCTGAGTATTATTTGCCATACCTAGGTCCACATATGTGTCAGGTTCAACAGTATGGTTGTGTGTGTAGTGGTGATGTATGTGTGGCAGACGGAGAAGCCTCATGTCCATAATAACATAGTTGTCTCATTGTAGCAGACAGGAGCCTATCCCTAAGTGACATGTCTGAGTATTGATAGATTAGGAGTCAACTGTGGCCGACATAGGCGAGTCTGTTTGTGTGTGTGTGTGTTTGTTATTGTGGGTCTGATCTTAGATACATTGATGTTAAATAGGGGTTCATCCATGTTGAAGTACTACAGTATGGTCAGGTGTTTATCATGTCACACTGCAAACCTACGCTAAGTCAGTAGCCATGTGTAGTGTTTTACAATGTGACCTCCCAAAGGTGTCCCTGTGTGTGCTGAGACAAGGGAGCAGACAGTATTTTGGTTTGCAAGCACATATATTTTTAAATATCAAGTAAGATGTTTTTTTTTCAGAGTAGTAGTAGGCAAACCATACTACCCACTTTCCCAATGTGGGATACTATAAGAAAAGAGGCCAACGGGGACTAACAAACAAAGGTGTCAACATGGCAAAAAAACTAAGGTCCAACATGGACAAAATGAAAGATTTTTTTGGGGCATATGATGGCCACATTATTGTGGGGGATATGGTGGAGTAGGGGCTATGGCGGACTGTGCTGCCTGGAGGGTCTGGATCATGGCACCCAACCGAGAAAGATGTTGTTGCCCTTGTTGGTGTGCCCGCTCCATATGCTGCTGTACCTCCCTGTAAGCCAGCAGCAGCTCCTCAATAGTTGGTGCACCGGTATGGGAAATAAGGACATTAGTCAGTGACATGTGTAGGGGTGGGTGACGTCATTGTTCAGCATTTCACTTACGTCGTATAGCCCAATCCCGGATCCCATCTTCCGGCAATGGCGAGGCGCTCACAGCCCACCCTGCAGCGCAAGCTCTTGCACCTTGACAAAGAAAGGAAAAACAAAATAACATCATGAATCACATACTGATGTCCGGGACACACACCAACATGTACAGTTGTGGCCAAAAGTATTGACACCCCTGCAATTATGTCAGATAATACTCAGTTTCTTCCTGAAAATGATTGCAATCACAAATTCTTTGGTATTATTATCTTCATTTAATTTGTCTTCAATGAAAAAACACAAAAAGAATTGTCCTAAAGCCAAATTGGATATGATTCCACACCAAACATAAAAAAGGGGGTGGACAAAAGTATTGGCACTGTTAGAAAAATCGTGATGCTTCTCTAATTTGTGTAATTAACAGCACCTGTAACTTACCTGTGGCACCTAACAGGTGTTGGCAATAACTAAATCACACTTGCAGCCAGTTGACATGGATGAAAGTTGACTCAACCTCTGTCCTGTGTCCTTGTGTTTACCACATTGAGCATGGAGAAAAGAAAGAAGACCAAAGAACTGTCTGAGGACTTGAGAAACGAAATTGTGATGAAGCATGAGCAATCTCAGGGCTACAAGTCCATCTCCAAAGACCTGAATGTTCCTGTGTCTACCATGCGCTGTGTCATCAAGAAGTTTAAAGCCCATGGCACTGTGGCTAACCTCCCTAGATGTGGACGGAAAAGAAAAATTGACAAGAGATTTCAACGCAAGATTGTGCGGATGGTGGATAAAGAACCTCGACTAACATCCAAACAAGTTCAAGCTGCCCTGCAGTCTGAGGGTACAACAGTGTCAACCCGTACTATCCGTCGGCATCTGAATGAAAAGGGACTGTATGGTAGGAGACCCAGGAAGACCCCACTTCTTACCCCGAGACATAAAAAAGCCAGGCTAGAGTTTGCCAAAACTTACCTGAGAAAGCCTAAAATGTTTTGGAAGAATTTTCTCTCTTTTTGGGCAAAGGCATGGCTTTATAAAGTCTGAAGACTACCAACAAATTTTGCAGCATAATGTAGGTCCCAGTGTGAGAAAGCTGGGTCTCCCTCAGAGGTCATGGGTCTTCCAGCAGGACATTGACCCAAAACACACTTCAAAAAGCACTAGAAAATGGTTTGAGAAAAAGACTTCTAAGGTGGCCAGCATGAGTTCAGACCTGAATCCCATAGAACACCTGTGGAGAGATCTAAAAATGGCAGTTTGGAGAAGGCACCCTTCAAATATCAGGGATCTGGAGCAGTTTGCCAAAGAAGAATGGTCTAAAATTCCAGCAGAGCATTGTAAGAAACTCATTGATGGTTACCGGAAGCGGTTGATCGCAGTTATTTTGGCTAAAGGTTGTGCAACCAAGTATTAGGCTGAGGGTGCCAATACTTTTGTCTGGCCCATTTTTGGAGTTTTGTGTGAAATGATCAATGTTTTGCATTTTGCTTCATTCTCTTTTGTGTGTTTTCATTGAAGACAAATTAAATGAAGATAATAATACCAAAGGATTTGTGATTGCAATCATTTCCAGGAAGAAACTGAGTATTATCTGACAGAATTGCAGGGGTGTCAATACTTTTGGCCACAACTTTATGTTGCAAAGGTTGGAGGCCATTGGCAACACTTACCACCAATTCCAAACACAGCAGGCTCCATGTGACTGTGTTGGGCCCGGGAGCTGGAGATGCTTGTGGGGGGGGAAGGGGTTGATACGGGGCTGGGGTTAGGGATCCCGATGAATGACATTCCTGGTCTCTTAAGGACAGGTGAGGGTAGGGTCCCGGGGATACGGGACTTCCTTGTCACTCCAGTCCAGGTGATGGTGGTGTCCCGGGGGGAAGCCGGACTTCCTTGTCCCTCCAGGGCAGGTGATGGGGGGTCCCAGGGGGTGCGGGACTTCTTAGTCCCTCCAGGGCAGGTGATGGGTGGGTCTCGGGGGTGCGGGACTTCTTTGTCCTCCCAGGGCAGGTGATGGGGGGTCCCGGGGGTGCTGGACTTCTTTGTCCCTCCAGGCCAGGTGATGGGGGGTCCCGGGTGGTGTAGGGGACCGTCGGGCCTCCTCTGATGTGGAGTCTTCCTCATCTGTAATATCCAAATTCACAAGACACGGATTTTACTAAAGGAACACAACATTGGGCAAACACGTACTGTGTGTGTATCAATGTCATTAGGGCGTGAAGGGTAGCCTGAAAGGTTTGTGTCTTGAGCGACACTATGCTTAGGGGCCAGTGTGTTTTGGAACAAGACCACAACACCAGTGAGCCCATATTTGGGATGTAAAACACCCTGTGATTAGCAGGGGATGTCATTTGACACCAAACACAAAATCTTACAGTAAGCATCTGGTGGTGCCACCATGGGGGCAAACACATAGCAGTCAGCATGTAGTCACTTTTCCAGATTGTGATCAATGTGTTTGGAAATGCTATGTGTCAGACTGCACACATGTGGTGGCAGGTGTGATGTGGGCCTTCAAATTAGCAATAATATGTTGAGGTGAACTTTGCTGTCATTACACACCTATGTTCGTCCACACACAGGTCAAGGACCACTATAGGCGTCAGCATTAACCAAACATATGAGTGTATTCTGCACCTTCATGTTGCAGTGTGAGCAACATGCAAATGCACATTGGTGACAGATCCACATTGTGGTTTATGTCACACTGTGTGCCATGGCACAATACTACATGATGGTTGTGTAGTGTTTGGAGTAGGATGATTAGCATGTGTGTGTTTTGCATTGCAACATACTCACCACGCAGCCTGGCAATCCGGGCACGAATATCCACAATCCGCCCTGGGGACTTGTGCTTCAGGTCCCACTGGGTCCTCCTCAGTATGGTCTGCTTGCGCAGCCGTGGGTGGCGCTGACGCTGGTGGCACCAGTAGTCATGACGGTCACACAGGTCTATGAAGATCATCAATTCTGCCAGACCCTATGTGGCAGCAACTCTTCTCCTATGTGCAGGGAGGGGCAGGCACCTGGCAGTCATGGAGGAACAAACAAAAATGTGATGATGTCACCATGCACACTGGCGCCGCCAAACAAAGTTGAGGGCGCTGACAAGGTAAACATCCGTGGAGTGGGAGCAGTATGATGTACCCAGCAGCGTCACCAAATTCACACGCATAGTGCGATTTTAGTGCGTGGCCCATGGCACCCATCTACGATGTGTAGGCCAACATCTGTGCTGTCATGTGTGGCATTATACTCAACACAGTGCAACTTAATACACGCAGAAAACATAGCTTGCGCTATTCAATGACGCACGTAATTGAAGTGAGTTTGCGGACGGTTGTGTAGCTGAAGATGTGTGTGATGCTGAATGGACAGCTCTTCAAATATGGCGCACTGTCACTGACATCAACTGACAGCCAATGGGAACACAGTAGTCAACACCAATCATCGCGAAAGGGGCGCGGACTACTAACTGCTTGAGGCACGTCTACGGGAAATCATGGAAAGCGCAGTTTCCATCACTATCTCCCAGTCACACACCATAACACGGAAATAACGGATTGCGGCTGATTACTGAGCACTGTTCAGGAATCAGGAGATGGCCAAGGGGCAATTTATCACCGCCAAATTTTCCAGTCATACGCCGCAACCGTGAGGCAATTTCACGGCGATTGTTCTGGGGCGACATATCGCCTTCATCATTTCCAGGCGAGATTGTGGCGTGTGACAGTACCTTTAGACCCCGGGATGATTAAAACAGAACTTTATGATGTTTTTCGTTACCTCGTTGTCACCCGTTATCACCAGGCTACCTAATCAAACTGTGATTCAGGGTTTTCTCCCTCATGACATGCTGGAAGCAATTATCACCATTCTCCCTAAAGATAAGGGAAACCATGAAGATACAAGAAATTATAGACCGATCACCTTATTGAATTGCGACACCAAGATACTAGCAAAACTTGTTTCAAACAAGATTAAAGAATACATCAACAAATTAATTAACAGCAATCAAGCAGGATTTATACCGGGAAGAGCAACAGCTGACGCTACTAGAAGAGCAATAGGCCTAGCTGTCTTAGTGAAGCAATCAAAAACACCAGCAGCTTTCTTGGTGTTAGACGCCGAGAAGGCTTTCAACAGGGTCGAATGGGGCTTTCTTTTTCATACTCTGAGGAAATTTGGTTTTCAGGGAAACATTTTTAATTTTATAAAGTCAACGTATTCTAACCCATCAGCAAGAGTTTACTCCAATAATACCATCTCACAAAAATTCTCCCTTTCGAACGGAACAAGGCAAGGGTGCCCACTATCCCCTACGCTTTTTGCGTTATTTATTGAACCTTTTGCAGAAAGCATTAGGAAAAATATTAATATTAAAGGCATCCCTATAGATAAACACCACCATAAAAATTCACTCTTTGCAGATGATGTTTTAATTACTATATCCAACCCCTTAAAATCATTTAGACATGTAGCTACCACTATTGAAAAGTTTTCCCAACTTTCCCTATTTAAAATAAACAGAACTAAATCTCAAAATCATTAATTTTAACATTGATAAAACACTACTAGATTACCTCAAAGAAGAATTTTACTTTACTTTGCAAGATAAGAAAATATACTTTGGTATATCATTATTCAATCCTTCCTCAAATATAGTTCAAGAAAGCCTTACATCTTTATGCAACAAGCTCCATTTGGACCTTTTAACCCTATCGAAACACAAACTCTCTTGGCTTGGTAGAATAGAAGCCTATAAAATGCTTATATTACCAAAATTCCTTTATGTCATCAGAGCCATACCTCTTTTTATTTAAAAAAAATGGTTTGGAAAATTACAATCACAATTGAGAACCTTTATTTGGAACTATAAAAAACCTAAGATTTAAAAAAATTCACTTGAAAAGCACAAAAAGATGGGAGGACTGGGCGTACCTAATCTTTACAACTATTATTCAGCATCAATTTTAAAATTATCTCAGGTATGGGTTCTTGGTGAAGAAACAATGTCGTGGATAATGATTGAGAGATCCTTTATCAGAAACAAAAATTTAGCAGCCTTTATAATAGCTTATCTTATTGAGCCATCTAAACCTCCCCCTAATTTCCCTACATTGAAAACCACCATTTCGGCATGGAGGATGCTGTTGTCCAAAACAACCAACTTCTCCACAGACAATCCCGTTGGAGGTGTTAGAATTGCTTATTCCAAATTTTAACATTTCCTCTTGGCTTAATAGAGGAATAACCTATATCAGAGACCTATTTTATGAGGATTCTATGACCACATTTTTTTACCTCCAAAATAAATATTCACTTCCTATTTGTGAGAGATCTAACTGGAGGCTCATCACTAATTATTTTACTGAACACAACCCTAAGGGTGCTTTCACATCAGCGTTTTTCGTAAATCGCGGCAGATGCGGTGAAAAAACCGCATCTGCCGCGTTTGCCGCATAACCGTTCCACTTGCGGCACGGTTGCGGTTTTTTCCATAGGAAGTATAGGGGGACTTGCGGCAGATGCGGCAAGTGCGGTATTGCACTTGCGGCAGGTGCGGCAGCAAAAAAAAAACGCGGTCAGCCGCGGTTTTTTTCGCTGCCGCACCTGCCGCAAGTGCAATACCGCACTTGCCGCATCTGCCGCAAGTCCCCCTATACTTCCTATGGAAAAAACCGCAACCGTGCCGCAAGTGGAACGGTTATGCGGCAAACGCGGCAGATGCGGTTTTTTCACCGCATCTGCCGCGATTTACGAAAAACGCTGATGTGAAAGGGCCCTAAGACTTATTTTCCCCCAGTTTATCTCTGACTTAATAGACGACTTGAGGAATACGGCTAAATACAGAACAAACACATTCTATAAAATACTTAATAAGGAACTAGAGTTAATATTTCACAGCTTGGGAGGGGGAGTTGAATATTTAAATCGACCTCAATAAAATGACTAAAACTCTAGCCATCTCATATTCACATACTGCCTGTGCCACCATTCAAAAATCATTTTACAAATTTCTTTCTAGGTGGCATTGGACTCCGGTTAAATTAAACATTGTTAATCCACTCCTACCTTCCAACTGTTGGAGAAACTGACAGCAATTAGGGACGTTGTCTCATATATTTCGGTATTGTCCCAAACTAATTAATTTCTGCTTAGAGATAAAATCCCTCATCTTTAAAATCACAGGATTTAAAATTTCTTTATCACCCCAACTGACTCTCCTTTCCATTGGAATTGACGACCTTCCTATAAATCTTAGATTTATTATTACCCATATTCTTCTCACCTCCAAAATATTTATAGCAGCAAGATGGAATAAACCAGAACCTCTTAGGCCCCTTTCGCGTGTATGTGTTGGTGAATTACCTGCGTTTGCCTGCCCTATGCTAGTGCAAAAGCAAGCACAGGTGTAGTTTTAGGCAAACGCAGGCAAGCACATCAGCGCATAGATGCAGTGCTCCTGCGCTTGTCTGTGCTCGGTGAGCCCATTACCTTCTATGGACAAGCGCAGGAGCCGAGATCCCCTAAGCGCAGGTGCGAAGTGCCTGACGTCATCGCGCATGCGCTTAGTCAGACGCACCTGGAAACGTGGAAAGCGGCCTTTCCGGGTGTGTCTGACTAAGCGCATGCGCAGTGACATCAGCACAGTCACACTTGCGCTTAGGGGAAGTCGGCTCCTGTGCTCGGCTGCGTTCAGCCATAAAAGGTAATGGGGGCACCAAGTGCAGACAAGTGCAGGAGCACTGCATTTATGTGCTGATCTGCTTGCCTGCGCTTGCCTAAAACTGAACCTGCGCTTGCTTTAGCGCTAGTGTAGGGCAGGCAAATGCAGGTTATTCACCAGCGCATACATGCGAAAGGGGCCTTAATGTTACAGATGTAATTGAAAGAATATCCCTACATAGCTTATATGAATATAACTTTGCCCTGAGAAACAATTGCTTTAACAAATTTGTAGAGACGTAGGAAACCTGAATCATAGTCTACTCATCAAATCTCTTCAATTGAGGCTAATTGACATTTATTCTTCTTTACATTAGCTATATTTCTTTGTTTGACAATGGAAACTATGCTTGAATGTATCGTTTATAGCTCAGAAATTACGGTATGACATGTTACTTGTTATTGAGTTTAACCCTTACTTTTTCTTCTGTATCATAATACTATTACTGTAATACTATAGTATTGATGTATGTAAATTGTAAGATTTAAAACTCAGTTTGGAACTTGATGTACCTGTGGACAAAAATGTATATTTATCGCTGTAAAAGTCCTTGTTTATGTTTTGTTTGTATTTAATGTAAAAATTTCTTTCACCCCCTCTCCCTTCCTTTCCCCTGTTTAAGTCCCCCTGTTATTCCCCACCCTTTCCCCTTAATAAAAAATATTTGAAATACAAACGCCACAAAATGATAGTCTATAAACAGGTGACTACAAAGATAACATGTGGGCCCCAAAGGGATGGAATTGAGTCGCTCGGGGCAGTGGGGACTCGGGTATCCAGGCCCCTTTCCGCTGTGTTTGGGGATGTCACTGGTGGCCTGCCTGGACCCGTGGCCCCGGAGACTGAACTTAAAAAGGGGGAATATATGTACAGGGGAAACAAATTTTATAATAGTTCTCGTGATGCCACCCACAGCTTCTGGTGATTGAGCACCAGCGCCGCTTCAGTCCTCCGGAGGGTGGTGGTATAGCGGCCTTGATGGTACAGCTCCCTGCAGGTGGAGCTAACCCCCCGGGGCAGGGATGCATCGGTGATGATAGGGGTGCTAGTGATGGATGGATGGATGAGCACCGGGTAGCAGAGAGGCAAAGACACAGAGACTCTTTCACTTTACCCTGGTACTTTACTTGGTAAACCGGTCAGATGGCAAAGCATGGAAGGATGCAATGTCTCTCTGAAGCCACTTATGATGTTCCTTCTGCTTTCTTTTCCCTCTGCATCTTTCTCTCTGTTCTCTGATCTCTGCACCTATTACTATCCGTGCGCTGTCCTGTGCTCCCTTTTGGCCACCAGGCTCATTGAGTGAAATGAGGCTCCCTTCTATCTCTTCAAAGGGGCTCAACCCGGTTTAGGGACGACTGGCGGGGTTACACGTTCTGGACGGTCGTCAGGACCTCTAGAGAGATCCTCGACTGGCCGGTGTTGACAGTCGAGGACTAAATTTTGCCTGCACCGTGTCTCGGGGCCGGTTCCCCGTTGCGGACTAGGATCCCCTTGGGCACGTCACTGACTTTGGGTCACCTACTTCCTCTCTTCTTCTTCTTCCTTTTCTTTCTCCTTTTTCTGACTCCTCTCTCTCCTTCCTGCACTTCTCCTGTTACTTCCCGCTCACTCTATTCACTACTCTTACACTCCTTCCACTGGGGTTGGGGCTCACCCTGGATCAGGTTAACCCTTCAGTCCCCCTACACTAAGTGTGTGAATGCAGGAATGAGAGCCTCAGATTAACATTACACCCCCCGGATGACAGGAGTATTGCACGCTCTGATATGGATGCAGTACCCCATCTGTGACCCCTGACCAGGTGGGGCACCACAGATGCATCCATCTCCTGGATGCAAAGAAAGGAATACAGAATTGGGCAATTTGTACGCTATGTACCTTTATTTTATGTGTATTCTACATAGCAGTAATGCAGTTTGAATTTCTTATCAGTGGTTAAATATATGTAATTGTATACAGAGTAATGCTATACTCTTTGGTTTGTACTTTATGCAGTCATAGCGGCTTGCACCTGTTCACACTTGCTTTATTCTGTTAGGAGGTGATGATCAGTTTTTATTAGGGATGGGCGAGTACCGTACTATTCGGAATCGCTATACCCGCAACGAGTAGGTTTAGGTACTCGTTACTCATTGCGAGTATAGCGATTCCGAGTACTTTTGCAGTGTATCAATAGATACACTGCAAAAGTCCTGTAAAAGAGAGGAAAAGTGGTTAAAAAAATAAAAAAATCGGATACTCACCTTAACCAACGGCTGTACCGGGACCGGCCGATGCACATCTATTCATGTTAAAGGACCTTTCACTATCTCAGCCAATCAGATGGCTGGGAGAGATCTGGCCAATCAGATGCCACCACGTCACAATGACGTGATTGCTAGCGGCCACCTGATTGGCCAGATGGAAAGGTCCTCGGCGTACGAGAGGACCTTTCCATCTGGCCAATCAGGTGGCTGCTAGCGATCACGTCATTGTTACGTGGCGGCATCTGATTGGCCAGATCTCTCCCAGCCATCTGATTGGCCGAGAGAGTGAAAGGTCCTTTAACATGAATAGATGTGCATCGGCCGGTCCCGGTACAGCCGTCGGTTAGGGTGAGTATCCGATTTTTTTATTTTTTAACCACTTTTCCTCTCTTTTACAGGACTTTTGCAGTGTATCTATTGATACACTGCAAAAGTACTCGGTACTTGCTACTCCCGAGTAATCCTAATTTACTCGACGGGTAGCGAGTACACGAATACTGCTACTATTCGGCGAGTTCCGAATAGTAGCGAATATACTCGCCCATCCCTAGTTTTTATCTTTTTCTCCAGATTAGTGAATAAATTGGACTTCTGTTAAAATGTTATAATTTAGGTAATCGAAGAACCAGGATTTAATCAATATTGAACATGTTAATGTAAGGCTTTGATGACATAAATAGTTTTTCCATAACTCATTCATGTACTTATTGTTTCTTAAATAATCCTTAAATGCTCTGCTATTCCAATATAATCTATATTTTATAACATAATCTTATCACAGTAAATGAAAAAGACAGGAACTTCACATTATTCAAATTCCAATGAAAATGATCAGCCTCGGGAAAGGAAAAAAAAACATATAAAATAACCGTAAACGTCAAATGAACATGTCAATAAATAGAAGTGATTCACTTTGTAAATATGAGGAATGCTTTACTAGATCATTTTACTTAGAATGATAACAATTTGGAAAGGATCAGGTATAATTCCATCAACATGGAATCTTAATCTCAGAATTCTCGTGAACATAAAATATTTCCCTACTTTGTCCTTTATATTCACTAGAAGAACAGATGACAATCATTTTTTACATTCTTTAGACAATGAAAATTGAAAAATGATATTATAGATTTATATTACTATTTATATATTATTTTGGTAAGATTGGAGATATAATACATTACATTAAATTTCAGCCCTTGTCAGAAATGTTTAGAACCCCAAAATATTTGGATCTGTATTAGTAGGCTATAATTATATATTAAAACAGTAATCAACCTACAGAATGACTAGTTTCATTGATAACCAGTGAGACACTACAATATGGTCATAAAAGGAATCTGTCAGGTTTTTGCTTTGTAGTCTGAGAGCACTGTAAAGTAGAAGCAGAGTCCCTGATATTGGGGCGGCATTAGGGATGGGAAGACTGGGCAATTGTTCATGACCTTACCAAAAATCAGCCAAGATCTGAAATCCATTGCACACAGCAGGACGCAGCAGGCCTCATTGAAAGGCAGCACAAGTGCACAATACCAATGTGGCAATCACTCTCAACCTGCCATATCATGGGGGAGGTAATTGGTATTATTTATATGCACCAGGTCAGTCACACAGGTACGTGCGATGCAAAATGTCTGTATGCAGTCTATTGATCACGTTCATACTATTAGATTAGGCGGGCTGCCCAGCACTATGAATATGCAACACACAGGACAGATGCCCTAAAAAGGCTCAGCTGCATCCTGGAAAAAGATAAAAAGTACAAAAAAAATGATGAATGATAATGTGAGGTGTTGGTGGATATTTTGGCCAAAATACATAAACTCGCAATCCACATCAAGGTCCCTCACACTTACGGATCTCTAACCATATTTTCAGAAAAAACACTAGAGGGACAAAAATTCAAAAACCTTACCAAAAAACAGCCAAGGTCTGATATCGATTGCACTCAGCAAGACGCAGCAGGCCTCACTGAAAGGCAACACAAAGGCACAATACCAATGCAGCAATCACTCTCAACCTACCATAACATGGGGTAGGTGTTTGGTGATATTTATATGCACAAGGTATCCATAGGGTGTCAGTCACACAGGTATGTGCGATGCAAAATGTCTGTATACAGCCCATTGATCACACCCCTACTATTAGATCAGGCAGGCTGCCCAGCACTATGTATATGCACCACACAGGACAGGTCTTCCACCCTCTAAGAGACTCCCAACGTTTCAATCACAAACTGCAGTGACAGTACAGAACTTGCACTATTTGTACTTGTGATAGTACAAGTTACATTCTATCACTGCAGTTTCTACGGTTGCAGAAGGACCTTTGGTGATATCACAGTCTTGAGACTCACAAAAGTTCCTTAACACTGCATTTTGGGAGTCCCACCCTGCACCTGGAGACCCCGCCACTGTCTTGATATTCAAATGTATTCACATCTTTTAGGTGCCAATGCATTTTAATAGTGAGGTGCCGAGACTACGGCTGAGCAGAGCTCACCCCAGCAGCAACTGTCTTCACACTCCCACCGGCGCCTTCTGAATATAGAGGAATCCATAGATTTAGCAGTGTTTATGGATTTTTCAATTTTTCCTGAGTTGTAGATGTCGTCTAAATAAACAAGCACTCCCAAATGTGACTGTTTGCAGTGCAGTTAAGAAGAATATCAGTCAGCAAATATATTGTTCAGAAGATAATTATCCTAGGCTCTGTTCACATTGCTTTTAAGTGCTTCTGTGGCACCCTGCCATTATAGGAAGCCACAGGACCACCTACGGCATGTATGGATTTCCACAACAGGTAACCCACCTACACACAACACCTTCCACCCCAGAACAGTAGGGGGAGCTCCACTTGCTGCTTTTAAATACTGATGCTGGGGGCGGAGTTAGCCAGAGTGTGCAGTCGCTAGGAGAACTGTGAAGACGTCCTGGCGTGTCTGAGCCGTGCTAGGCCCGGGCCAGTTGACCAGCCTAGCCAGTGTGAGGGCCTGCAAGTGAGGTCAAAGACAAGGCTTAAGGAGTAGAGGAGCAGACTAGGGGCAGAGGAGCCATACCGGTTCACCCCAGGAAGCAACCCGGACACCGGAGTCCGAGTCTACAGGAGAGCATCAAGCCCAGTAGAAACACTGGTTCACCGAGGAGACTTCAGTCTCCCGGACACCTGTCACGCAACCAATAGGGGAGCCAGGGACTGCCGGAGAAGTCATAGCCCACCCAGAGGTTCTCGACACTACAGAACGGGTGAAAGAAAGACACAGAGGAGGTCAGGCTTAGTTTTACATGGGTCAGAGACTTCAACGAGGGAAAAGAGACATGGAGGCCTTATCCATCACTCACTGTGGAAATAAAGAAGTGCCATCCCGACCACCTGGAGTGTACCCTGGACAGTGCCGCAATACCATCAGTAAAGGTAAAGAAATGATCCACAGTGTATGTGTCAGTTTGTCCATCCCTGAACCCGTCCGGCCTAGAGACTGTCTCCGCAGCCCGGCTGCCTAATCACCTTCCTGTACAAAGCCCCGTCACCTGATCACTGCTCCGGAGACCCTTCTCCACCTGTGGGGAGCTGTACTACCCAAGCTGCCTGTTCATCATCCCCTGAGATCTGAAGCAGCGCTGGTGCCTTAATCAGAATCCAAAGGTGGCGTCACAAGACTTTATTATTTATTTTATTCTTTTACCCCTTTTATCCAAGTGACCCCAGGGTACGGGTCCGGGCAGGCCACCAGTAACATCCCTTTACAGTAAACGCCTGGATACTGAGTTCCCATAGACCCCTGGGCGGGTCACTTCACTCACAGCATCTGTTGTCAGTCCTGGCAGATTTCACAATAAGAAGCATCAGAATGAAAGAGGCTGCAAACAAACTTATCAATGGGGTATGTTGGGTGCTAGTGGATATCTATTATCTGGATCCCACATTGTGTCGTGTATTACATAAACCCACAATACAATTGTCAGCAGAGCTTGAAGTATATGACCAACACCAGATTGTTCTATGATTTTCTTTTGCAATATTGTAAAATGGTCTAAAAGATGTTCACATACCTATTCTTCTACCCGAAAAGTCAGTTAAAATTTAAGACTGTGTTGCTTGATCCATAATACCTTGCAAATTCTATAGACAGTGACAGCTGGAGACCATATTTATAGGTCACTGGGGACAAAAGAACTAGAACTGTCAGGCTATGTTCACACAGCGCGTTTTTCCTTCATTTTTGTTGCATTTTTTTTAGTGTGTTTTTAGTATGGTTTAATGCAAATCTAGGGTAATGTATACCTGCGTTTTACAATCCCTGCAAAACCTATGTGAAACAGGAAAAATCTATGTATACACATTGGTTTTATGTGTGATCTGTTTTGGAAACCTGTGCAAGTTCATCTGCATTTTGAAAAAGACAAGCATGTCAATTCTTTTCCAAACGCAGAGCTGCATTTTATCGTTTGTTTTGCAATGTCTGATAAGCTATGCTGGGTCCTGAGAGGGAGAGAGAGAAAGAGATCTGGAAGAACGAAGGAAACTCGCAGATCAAAAGCGCAGCATACCCTTACAGAAAAACGCAGGAAACTTACTACCAGCGAAATTGTTTACAAAAAGTATCATCTGCGATTTTGCTGCCTTTTTACTGCAGGAAAAACGAGACAAATATGCACTGTGTGAACATAGCCTCACAGCTTAATGATCTCAGTTTAGGATGAAAACCGTTATCTTAAAGAGGACCAACTAGCAGGATTTAGGGCTTTAAAGTGAAGCCACTACCTTACAGGCTCTTGCATACTGAGTGCAATCATGCCTTTACTTCAAAGATTACATGTATGATTCCAAAGGCCGGCTTCACACAACGGTTTAATCCGATCCGGGGCTGTCAGGGATGAACCTGACAGCCCCGAACCGGATCAGCACACAGTACCGGTCCAGTGTGCAGCCGGATCACTCTAATTGCAACCGCAGCTGCTGAGTTTTCAAGATTACAGCTAGCAGGGAGCTAGCCGCGGTCCGGAAATTACAGCAGCGTGCAGCCGCCGGTGTCCGGTTCCCGCATCCTCCCGGATCGGGGCAATCCGGCCCTATTGACTCACACGTTAGGGAGCACCGGATTGCCCCGGATCTGGGAGAAGCCAATTTGGGGAGATTTTTCTCCCTGGACACAAAAACTATGCAAGCAACGTTTTTGTGTCTGGGAGAAAAATCCGAACAAACCCGGATTCTCCCGGAGAGATGGAAACCGGATGGCAGATAGCTGCCATCCAGCTCCGTCCGGCCCCATAGGGCTGCACAGGGTTATAATCAGGTCCGGGGCTGTCAGGGTCACCCTGGACAGCCCCGGACCTGATCATACCGTGTTGTGAAGCCGGCCATAGATAAATATTATAGAAGTCCTTAGAAAGTGTGCAGCAGGGGGATGGAGTGTGCAGCAATTAGCATAAGGCTGGTTTCACACGGCAGTTTTTTCCCTGATTAGGTTTGATCAGGTTTGTGTGCCAAAGCGAGGAGAGGAACCAGGAGAGGAACTTGCAGAGAAAAACTATAATTGAAAGATTGACACCTGTTCTGAGTTCTGGAGACACTCCTGGTTTTGACACACAAACCTCATCAAACCTGATCAGGAAAAAAACTGCAGTGTGAAACCAGTCTAAGGGTATGTGCACATATGCCGGGTTAGGGTCGCTTTAGCTGTGTAAACCGCTGGTCGGTTTACATAAGTTTTATGTAAATTTATGTTAATCCAAACCGGCGTTTGGATTAACATTAAAACCTATGTAAACCGATACCCGGTGTGCACACACCGGCGGTTTACACATGCTCATCTGTTGCTAACCTGCTGGGTTCCCAGCGGGTTAGCAACGAATGTGCATGTTCTATAAACCGGCCGGTTCTGCAGCGGCTGCAAGCAGAATCATGTACTGCTTCCAGCCGCTGCATAACCGCCGCCGCTAACCCGCTGTGCACCCGCCCGGCACCCGCCCGTCACCCGCCGCACGTACCCGCCAGGAAGCCGGTGGACGGCTGCAGAGCTTCCTGGCGGGTCCGCCCAGCCGCTGCCGACCCTAACCCGCTGTGCGCCCGCCAAAGTGTGCACATACCCTAAGAGGGGCTGGTTTCTTTGTATTACTGAACCTGTTTTCAATAAGCAAAACCCTCCCCTCTCCCTCTCTCCCTCCATCTCCATGCTTGGCTGTGATCTCACAAGCAGTAGAAGCCCCCGCCCTCTAGTCGCTACACTCCTGATCTGTCTCCTCTCACACATGTAATCATGGAAGTAAAGGTATGATTGCATTCAGTATTCTGGAGCTTGTAAGGCACTGGAATCACTTTATAGACCTAAAACCTGCTGATTGGTCCTCTTTAAGTTTATTGTTTATTATTATTATTTATTTACAGTGCCTACAAGTAGTATTCAACCCCCTGCAGATTTAGCTGGTTGACACATGCGGAATTAACTTGGCATTGTGACATTTGGATTGTAGATCAGCCTGGAAGTGGGAAATGCAGTGCCACAAAAATGTTTTTTTTTTTTTTTAAAGCGTTAAAAGCTAATTCAGAGGGTTGTTTATTATTCAACCCCTCAAACCACCAGAATTCTGTTTGGTCCCCCTAAAGTATTAAGAAGTAGTTCAGGCACAAAGAACAATGAGCTTCACATGTGTGGATTAATTATCTCTTTTGCCAGCCTTTTCTCACTATTTAAGACCCTCCCCAAACTTGTGAACAGCACTCATACATGGTCAACATGGGAAAGACAAAGGAGCATTCCAAGGCCATCAGAGACGAAATCGTGGAGGGTCACAAGGCTGGCAAGGGGTACAAAACCCTTTCCAAGGAGTTGGGCCTACCTGTCTCCACTGTTGGGAGCATCATCCGGAAGTGGAAGGCTTATGGAACTACTGTTAGCCTTCCACGGCCTGGACAGCCTTTGAAAATTTCCTCCCGTGCCGAGGCCAGGCTTGTCCAAAGAGTCAAGACTAACCCAAGGACAACAAGGAAGGAGCTCCGGGAAGATCTCATGGCAGTGGGGACATTGGTTTCAGTCAATACCATAAGTAACGTACTCAACCGCAATGGTCTCCGTTCCAGAGGAGCCCGTAAGGTTCCTTTACTTTCAAAGCATCATGTCAAGGCTCGTCTACAGTTTGCTCATGATCACTTGGAGGACTCTGAGACAGACTGGTTCAAGGTTCTATGGTCTGATGAGACCAAGATCGAGATCTTTGGTGCCAACCACACACGTGACGTTTGGAGACTGGATGGCACTGCATACAACCCCAAGAATACCATCCCTACAGTCAAGCATGGTGGTGGCAGCATCATGCTGTGGGGCTGTTTCTCAGCCAAGGGGCCTGGCCATCTGGTCCGCATCCATGGGAAGATGGATAGCATGGCCTACCTGGAGATTTTGGCCAAGAACCTCCGCTCCTCCATCAAGGATCTTAAGATGGGTCGTAATTTCATCTTCCAACAAGACAACGACCCAAAGCACACAGCCAAGAAAACCAAGGCCTGGTTCAAGAGGGAAAAAAATCAAGGTGTTTGAGTGGCCTAGTCAGTCTCCTGACCTTAACCCAATTGAAAACTTGTGGAAGGAGCTCAAGATTAAAGTCCACATGAGACACCCAAAGAACCTAGATAACTTGGAGAAGATCTGCATGGAGGAGTGGGCCAAGATAACTCCAGAGACATGTGCCGGCCTGATCAGGTCTTATAAAAGACGATTATTAGCTGTAATTGCAAACAAGGATTATTCCACAAAATATTAAACTTGGGGTTGAATAATAATTGACCCACACTTTTATGTTTAAAATTTATTAAAATTCAACTGAGCAACATAACTTTTTGGTTTGTAAGATTTATGCTTCTGTTAATAAATCAAAAAGTTATGTTGCTCAGTTGAATTTGTGCCTGAACTACTTCTTAATACTTTAGGGGGACCAAACAGAATTCTGGTGGTTTGAGGGGTTGAATAATAAATGAGCCTCTGAATTAACTTTTAACGCTTTAAAAAAATAAATAAATAAAAAAATAATAATTTTTTTGTGGCACTGCATTTCCCACTTCCAGGCTGATCCACAGTCCAAATGTCACAATGCCAAGTTAATTCCGCATGTGTCAACCAGCTAAATCTGCAGGGGGTTGAATACTACTTGTAGGCACTGTAGCGCCATTAGATTCCATGGCGTTTTACATATGAAGGGGGGAGAACGTTGACAAATACAGTAAATCTGGACAGTCAAGTTTTACAGATACAAGAGGAGAGGGGACCCTGTCCACGAAGGTTCACAGTTTACGAGTTTGATTGTAATACGGTATCTACACAGGTTATAATGAAGGGCATTTTTTCATCACTACATGTCATTGTTTAGCTGCAATATATGAAACATTACTGCAAAAAAATAGTATAACTTAGAAACAACCTGCACATGTTTGCAAATTCTTAGCAAAATAAAGTTTTTTCATTATGTCTATATATCAGTGCACACCAAAAATAAAACAGTTTTAAAATATTCTGTAGAAATGCAATAATGTTTAAACAGCATTTGATTGGCAGCAATCATTGAAATCCCTGATATCAATGGATACATTGTAAAATCTCTGCAAAAATGGTTAAAATAAGAACCATCTCATAAATCAAATGACATGAGAACTCTTACAGTACTTTAAACCTATCAGGGAGATTTACACCAGGACGTACAAAGTGTTCTATGAAAATGACATTTTGCTTGTAATTCAACCATATCATCAAAAATACAATACATTTCACAATCAGGAAGGCAACTTTGCCTTTGAGCAGCATAGCTTTATTAAGTTAAACAGCATCTTATTTTTTCGCAGACATATTTTGATTAGGATAATATTTTTTTCTAATCAATATTTGCTACCTGTGGGTTATTACCAAAAAAGCTCTTATTTTATCCTCTAGAGCTGCAGGATGTCTTTTATGATACTTCTACTGCACAGCTAGTCAGGTTGCTTAGTATTTACGGTAAATCTTTCATTCTTTATTGAACTGTTGTGTAGTGTAGTTAGTCTTCACTAGAATCATCTATAAAAGGTGCATACAACTTGTCAACTAACAATACAAAGTTGCCCCATTGATACACAATTTTACTGAGAGCTCTGAAAATAGATAGCTAGTAGTACAGAGACAAACAGAGCCGGTGTCCCTAACCGACACACCTGGGCAAATGTCGGGTCTCTGGAGAAAAAGCCATTGGCAGCGGTGGTAACCTTTTCTGTGGCCCCTGGGCAGATTCCTGGGGCCAGCAGTGCTCGGGCTTTAAACCCCAACTTGCACTGCAAGCAGCTTTGTTGAACAATGCGAATGAGTCGTTCGACAGGGTAGGGGGTACTCGGATATCAGGACAGGGGGTTACTTCGGTGGGGATCACGGCTGGTTGGTTCCCGGTTCCGTGCCCTGGACCCTCAGCGACGGGGTGGGGGTGATGATGATGGGGGATTTGTAACGTGACGCCACCTGTGGTACCTGGTAATAGAGTTAAGAGCCGCTAAGGTGATGGGAATGCAGCTTTGGTAGTATAGCTCCACACAGGTGGATCTTTACCTCAGGGCAGCGGGGTGGATGAGGGGAATAGTAGTCCTCACCTCTGTGATACTGTAGAAGCCCTACAGGCAGCGGATGGAAGGAGACCAGATTAGCTAGAACAGTTCTTTACTGGTACCATGCAGATGTTAAGGTACACAGTACAGTCTGGTTGAACAAGGTTGGTAGCTGCAGATATTGGAGGATTTTCCAGAGTCTGGCAGTAGTGCCCTTAATATGGAATTCCTGTTCCTCTCTCACTGTGCTTCCCCTCTTGAGTCAAGTCTCTAGTCCTCGGGGTCTGTTATCTAAAGTCTCTTACTTGTCGGTGTCGTGGACCCAGCTGAGGGACCAATGTTGGACTTCTTTAGGGGTGCTGTGGTTCCCTTATGTTGGGCTCACAGCCTGCCGGTCTGCAGTTTGGGATAGACCTTTGACTAACCGCCTTGGCTCCGGTATGCCGGTGGTGACCTAGGTTTCCAGCTGGCTCTGACCAGTCCTGGAGTGGCCCCCTTCTACATCTGGGTCACGCCTCTCCTAAGAGGTGCCCTCCTGTCATAGCCGCAGGGTCCCCTGCGTCCGTCTTCCTTGCTGTCTCACACTGTCTGCCTGACACTAACTGTCTCTCCCTGTCTCCCGCTCTCTAGGCTCCACCCCTGGGACCTACTGAATATACGGTCCTCTCTACTAAGGTGTCCTGTGTGTGGGTGTTGGGGTGCAGACTCTGTAGGGTCCTCCATATCCATGGCTACGGAGGCACTACACCTTCTGTTTGGGGTGCAGTACCTCTCTGTGGTGCCTTGCCATAGGGGCACCACACGAACACATGCATTGCCGGGTGGTGGTGTGGTTTTTCTATTTTGTTGTGCAGTTTACAGTGCCATGGTGCTCCTATCTGGTTTCTGGTGCTCCAGAACTGTTCCCAGGTTATGTCTAGACAGGAACATAACAATCGCGGTCGTGACTGGGTCTGAAGGCCTGGGGGCCCACCCTGAAGAAAAGCAGCTATCTCCTGTCAGTGAGAAAGGAGCTGTGCTGTTCCTGTACTTTTAATAGAAGTGGCCGGGCAGCGCTTTGTCCACCCCCTCCAGCCTCTGCTTCTGACTGTGAAGCTGTGGTGTCTGTCTCTCTCTGGCTCTGTGCGCATGCTGTACATTCTATAGTGTGATGCTAGTCTTAGCAGATGATACATCAAGTGAGGGCAGCAGTCTGACTGGCACATAAAGTTTGAGAATCAGAACTTAGTGTGCCTTGTCGTGCCAGCAGCACAGGCACACCTGAATGTTTACTCTGCCTCCTCTCTCCCTTGCTGTGTTCAGTGACTGACCTCCGTTAGTATATTTAGTACCATAATGTGCAATCATACAGCCATGTAGACAATGGCAACAGTGAGCTATATTGCAGAAAATGTGGAGCCCCACTGGTCAGGCGGCACAAGTGGGGGCACTGCACCCAGAAATGAGCGTTTGGTTATCCCTGTTGCAAGTAGAATGCAGAACACTGTGGGAGGATTGATCCCCGCACTCCCACACACCCACCTAGGTAACCGGGGGAGGTCCCAAAGTTTAAAAGTCAGAGTTGTAAGGGGAGCAGGGAGGACGCACGGGGAATCTTCAAGAGTGTCTTCCCCAAGGAAAGACGGAAAATGGGAGCATGCCTGCGAGTGAAAGGGGGCTCCAAGGGAGGGCTAGAGGGAGAAGTAGCTCACACGGAGAGGTCTTGACTGGTTCACCCGGAGTGCACGGGTCTGACAACATAGCCTGGAATGTTCATCCTCCGACCGTACTCGTCCCGGCTCCAAAGATGTTATCAGGGTGTTTATTCCCTGGGACATAACATTGCTAACTAAGCAGGCATTGAAAAGAGAAGGAACAGGACGAGGGTTAGATCCAAACAGGTACCCGCAGAGACTTCCACAAATTCTGCATTCTACTGCGACTACCTGGCCAGCCGTCCGGCTAAAGAACTGTAACCTGTTTCATCTCTTTGACCAGTTTGCAAGTAAAGCACCTGGCTAGAGTGACTGAGTCTCCGTGTGCTTATTCACTGCTGTGCTGCAACTATGAGCTCCATCATCAGCACTTTCATCTGTACAGGTGCATCCCTGCCCCGGAGGGTCAGCTCTACCTGCAGGAAACTGTACCAACTCGGCTGAGTACCATCACCCTCCGGAGGACTGAAGCAGCGCTGGTGTCCCTTTCACCAGGATCTGCGGGTGGCGTCACGATAAACTTTATAAACTTTTATTACTCCCATATTAATAACCCCTTTAAAAAGTAAGACCCCAGGGCCACGGGTCTGGGCAGGCCACCAGTGACATTCCTGCCAAATCAGAAGGCTCAGATACCCGAGTCCCCATACCCTGGGCGAGTCACTAGTCTTTTTTGAATTATATCTTGTCTTAATATAAACAGTTTCTCTGAGCTGCCTGGAACACTTTGGAATTTAGGTGGGAGGTGAGGAGAATGAGGGTCTGAAGCTGATAAGCTGGTGAACTGGGCTGGTCTTAGGAGTGGGTAGACTGGGCAGTTAACCAGGACCCTCATATTCTGAGGAGCCCCCAACATGTCAATCATAATCTACAGTTCTATAACAGAACTTGTATCATTTTCACTTGTTATAAGTGCAAGTTCTGTACTATCATTGCAGTTTTTGCAATTTCAGAGGGACTTTTGGTGACATCACAGTCATGTGGCTCACCAAAGGTCCTTAACACTACACTTTGGGAGTCTTGGCCTGCACAATATGCAGGACCTGGAGACCCCACCTCTCTTCTGATATTCAAATGTATTTGCATCCTCCAGAAGCGTATGCATTTGATCAGTGCAACACTGGGAATGAGGCTGAGGAGAGGTCAGCCTCATCAGCGGCCATCGTAACAGTGCCGCTGGTGCTGAGGCTGCAGAGGAGTAAAGGATCAGCAGGCACAGCAAAGTGCTCCAGTAGGAGCTAAAAATAATGTGCATAATAATTTTAGATGAGGAGGCCATTGTGGGGGATTATTGGGGTTACTTTACAAGAGACATTTTAGGGCAGTGGGTTACTTTATGGAGCAAATTGGGACTTTGTGGGGCAAATAGGGACATTTTAGGGGACATTGTGGAGCAAATTATGACATTATGGGGGACATCATGGTGCAATGAGGGACATTATGGAGCAATTTTATAGCAACATTATAGGGAAATGAGGGACATTATAGGGGATATTATGGGACAAATTGAGGCATCATGGGGAAATAAGGGGCATTATGGGGTAATGAGGGATATTATATGGCAAAGTGGGACATTATGGGGCTATTTGGGACATTATGAAGCAATTACAGAGAGGATTGTGAAAGGAGGCATAATATAATGAGGAGCCTGGAGGGGAGGGGATTTTATGCAGAGATGTAGTTTGGGAGACATATTATAGAAAAAGGAATTTTGGGGGGATATTATAGAAAGGGGCAGTTTGTGGGGCTATTTTGGACAGGAGTAGTGTGGGAGGGAATATTTTGTGCAGGAAGCACCATGAGGGGCAATTATTTTTTCAGTGATGGAGCATGGGATATATTTATAATTCAGGGGCAGTGTAATGATACTTTTTTTTTTTTTTTAGGACACCGTGTCAATAAATGCTGCTGAAGACGGAGAAAGAGTAAGTTCGAAGAGAAAAGTTGTGGGTGTGAAATCTCATTATATGTAAAACAAGGGTACAGGAGCGCAATGTGTGAAAACTGGTGGTCTAAGAGGTTAATGGATTGCACGCCAATTGGCTACTCACCTGGGGGGTTGTGCAGTAGTGCACAACACCGGTGTATGCCTAGAAGCAGAGGAGCCCCTGCTCAGAGGCTGCACGAGATGCCTGTCCTGTAGTCCTGCCTCAGTCCATGTGATTCCAGGAGGTCATGTGATCCAAGTCAGATGTGACATCACCACAGGTCCTTCAGCTGTTATTGTTGTTAAGGTGCTTCACAGGTCCTCAAGGAGGAGGAATTAAACGAGGCTCTTGCCCAAAGCAGCTCCACCAGTGATCCCACAAAGGGATTATAACATAAAACAAAGGGAAAATGGAAACTGAAGTTTATGAGCACTAAGGCACAAAACAAAGGGAACGTATTAGCAGATTTTCAAACCTTTTATTATTAGCTCCTTCTATGGGCCACAACGCGTTTCAATAGCACGCAGACTATCTTCATCAAGTGATACCTGATGAATTTCCCTTTGTTTTATGAAATCTCATTATGGCATCTGTACTACATGGATATAAAAGGGTGAAGAACAATTTCAATCAAAGATGTCATCAATAAGGTATCAAGATGTAAATGTTTATTTGTAATACTGACTTTTTACTAACTACATGTCATCAGTGCTGTGGTTCCTGTATGGTCTGATGATAACTGATACCAACAACTCTAAGTCTCCTATCCATTGTTAAGAACATACTGGGAATTGTAGTTTCAATTACCAACTTCTTCTGATTCCACATGTTAAAATAAAAGAACCTGCACTCACATGTTGACCTCACGCGAGCCCCATGTCCAATCACCGCCGGCTTCTCTCCCCGCCTTCAGCCCTGAACCACGATTTTTGACAGTGATGGAATGGAGCTAGAAATGGAGTTGAGTACACGGATTTGTATTTTAACTTGGGGAAAGAAGTGGTCAGAAGCAGTTGTACTAGTAGTGGACAACGCATTTAATGAATAAAGCCAGTGCAGTAATATTCAACCTTCAAATTCCTATTCATGAATAGGTGTACACCTCTTAAGGTACCGTCACACGCCGCCATATCGCCGGCCATTTAGTTGGCAATTTCTGAATTGGGCGATGTGGAAACCACACCGCCTGTGCGCAGTGGCGTGAGACTGGGCGATTGAACGGAGCGTCACCCGATTGCCCTGCTCTGCAACCACCAGGCAATCTCAGCGCTTCGTGGCATGTGACAGGGCGATAGCGATGTAGAAATCGAGCTCAGACAATCTTTAATCAATTCCGGAGGCCTGCCTGAGTGTGCTGTTTGGCGCGCCCTGTCTGCTTCGATTGGTGGCAGCTCCTGCGCTCCCATTGGCTGGCTATGGCAAAGGCACCATAGTTGATGATCTGGACATTCTTCACCAGACTCATCTTCTTCAGAAGTGTCAGTAAAGGCCTTAAAACTACGAGCGTCATGGACTAGCACATTAGAGTGATACTGTGTGTATGATGTTGGGACGTCCTGACTAAATGAATAATCCTCCGATAATGACGATTGGTGTATGGAAACACACACACAAATATCTGTGTAGTAACGCAAGTGCCATTCCTGGTGGGTGAATTGTGAGAAACTACATGTTGATCATACAGAAATCACAACTCATATGTCGGCCCAAATTAAATACTAATGCATGTATGTCTTTCACTTGCTATACACGTCCATCACCCTGCGGTTTGTTCTTGATGTCTTGAGGTGACGCCACAGCGTCCCTGAAAGGCTCAGCACTCTGTTGCGCCTTAAGTTGTCCGGGCCCTCAAGTCTCCTCGGCGTAACCAGTATGTGCAATGACGTCATGTCCTTGTTTGACGTTGGGCCCTGCCTTCCAGGTGCTTTCCCTTCCCCTGCAGAGGCAGCGATGGCGTCAGGACAGAGAGCTGCAGCATGGGGCGAGCCAGAGCTGCTGATTCTCAACAATATGTTGGACTCCTGGGCTTATTGGTGCCAGCATCGCCACAAGCACCCATATCTACACAAGCAGGCCATCCAGCATAAAGTGAAGAGGGTCCTGCTGAGGAGACTGAGTGTGGACCGCACCACACAACAGATCCAGAAGAAGGTGGCAGACCTTAAATACAAGTGTCCAGCTCGCATTGCCAACCTCTGGGCCCGGATTAGGAGGCTGCGTGGTCAGTGTTTGTGCTACACACATACGTCATCCCAAAAACAATCAAGGCTGTGGCACCACATGGAAGTCTAGCCTGTCACGTAGGTAGCCTGAGTACCTGATCTTGTGGCTTCATCACTCTGCATTTGCAGGGTGTGCAAAATGCAACATGAAGGTGCAAACCACACTACTTTGTGTTGCCATTGTTGATGTCCACATTGCCGTAATATCAGTATATCTACACACAGCTGGATAATACGGCTAAAGTCAACATCTACGTCATGCACTGGCCACCATGACACATACAGTAAATATCTGCATGCTGTGTAACATATAGCCTGTCACACCATGTAGTTGGGAAAGCCAATATATCCATGACACAGAACATAAATGTTACTGCCACATGAGAACTACAGCACCTGTTCCCTGTGTGGTCATGTGCATCTGTACATTAGCCTTTATGTATATGGATGTGTCAGTATAGTATAGTTGTCACCAAACGTAACACTGTGTTGTCATGGTCAATCTGGCATCATTTAGCCACTGCAGGCAGAGCATAGGTGTGCACACACAACATTAATGCCCCAATTGTGTGTGGCAAAGTCTCTGTCATGGCCACAAAACTGTGTGTTTACCTATGGCCCTGTACATATGTGCTCAGTCAGCTCACATCACATCACTATGGCCATACCTACAAACATATACAGTACATATTGACTGCAGTAATTTCTGACACCCATACAAATGTAATTTGTGATTTTATATGTGTTGTTGATGGTGTACATGTGTTCCTAAATGCAAAGTTTAATCTAACAGAGGATGGTGACAGCTCTAAAGCCAGCCATCACCAGCGGCCGACGCACCAGGCCCCGATGAAATTCAACGCCACCACCACCATCGGCCAGCCCACCGCCACCTTCTCCTGGAAGGGCTGCCTCTTCACTTGATGGAGCAGCTCACAGCCCCCCCTACGCACCTGCTAGCCCAGCCTCTGCCCTGCACAGCCCACCCACTAGCCCACCTGAAAGGGCGTCAACATCCCCAACCGCAGTCCCAGCACCCCCACTTGCCCGGCTGCACACACCCTCACCTCCTGACACCCCTCCACCCAACGTACCCAGCCCACTCAGCAACCCTGTTGGGGAATGGTCTCCACAGGGTTATAGTGAGCATGGTGGAGGTGGGCCTGACAGTACGTGTTGCCCATATTAAACAAGCTTGATGTTCTGATTTTGCCCTGTCACACCCGCAGATAATACGTTTGTCTTTGTGTCATCCCTTTGCTAAATGGAGATGCCACAGCAGCTGTGCCCATGTTGGCAGGGACGGCCTCAACCCCAGCAGAAAGGGAACTGCCGGTTGATGTCCAGAATCATAAGTATGGTAACACATGTACATAGCATTTGTCAACAGAGAAGGACATGTTACTAATGCTGGCCATCTCCAGAACAAGTCAACAAAGCATCGAGGAGTTGGTTGCTGTCCAACGTGAGGCGCAGGCCAATTTAGATCGAATGTGGACTATCATCCAGCGACTCACTGGTGGGCAGGCTGCTGAAGTCCCTGCTGGTTGGAGACACCCCTTTTGATGTGTTTTAGGTTTTTTTTTATTTTACACACTTGTGTGTTTGACTGTGTGGCATGTTGCCCACATTTTACCACTTGTTCGGCCTTTCTGTTTGGCCTACCAAAAAAAAAAATAGGTGTAGCCGAAAACACACCTATCGGATAAAAAAAAAGAGGGATTGAAACAATAAATTGTTTGCAAAAATCCCACACCAGTATTTGGCCTCTTTGATATACACACAGAGGTGCAGGACTTTGTAGTGCAACCAGATTTGGCAAGACAACATCTCTCAGCCACAATCCAATGTGTGCCAGGTCAGATTAACCTTGAATGTGCAAACATCACTATGAATACACGCAAGGCATGTGGGTAGCCACCCCATCAATGTATAGAGCACAATCCAACATTAATTACCCAATGTATCCTGGACAAAATCACACATCCAATTGGCCAAACAATGATTACTATCATTGTATGGCAAACCACCGAAACATGTGTCAAGGGCCGGGAACACACTTGTAGAGCTATGTAGGGCAGATAAGTGTTGGAACAAGGCATTGTCACACCTAGGGGCCAAAGGGATGTACTATATGTCAAATTGTGTACCTTACCATGTTATAGTGGTATAGTGGACACACATCCTTTCCCAGTAATGCAACATACCAGTATATACAGACACATACATTACAGGTACACACCAATAATGAGTTTAGATTTGTGAAAAACAAAAATTTTAATAACATCACATAACCAAAAACAAACACAGCCCGTGTATGAGAAGGTAAAAAAAAAAAAAAGGTGTCCACATAGAAGCATCGCTATCAGTAGCGTCTCTCCTCCTGTACATAGTCATGTACTGGCTCAGACATGGGTTGTGGCCCCATACTCCCATATCCCCCAACAGTATGCCAAGTGGGGGGGGGGGGTTGTCTAGGGCCACTGGACACATCCAGAATTTCTCTGGGACCATACCTATGTGGCCTCGGATGCTGTGACACTGACGCCTGCCCAGTGGGATTGCAATGTAGGCAAGTGGCGTCAGTGCCTTGTCCTCGGCCACCTCCGGGACACGAATGATGAGCCTCTCAGCTGTTGTTCGCTGATCTTGGTCCAGCCTGGGCACCCGTTCATCAACAAGATGCCCAATCCCAGTGTTCTTCTGGTTTTCCGCTTGGAGCAGCACCCTCTTCGCCCACATACCCAGCTCAGTCGTAGGGGGTGTTGGTGGGCATCCCTGACTAATGACTGAGCTTGGTTCTGGGTTCTGCCCTACCACACTGAGACCAGACACAACCTCCCCCGCAGATGTTGATGGGGGAGGATCATCCACGGGTGCCGTCTCTTGGCTGGACATCAGCTCCGGAGGCTCCTGTAAACAAACAAAACAAAATGTCAATATACTTTTCATGTTGCCAGAAATCTATGTATGTCATGACCTATAAACAGCTGCAGCATTACCAAGCCAGTGTACGAGGTCACCACAAACATTTCCCATATGAAACCTAGACTATTGAAGAGTCAAAATGGTGCAGTCAACTTACCTGAGGATCCAAGATGGTAATTGCTGTGGCCCTACAACCAAGGCAAAATAGGAGGCTAGTGTGTGACCCATCATCCCAAACAAATGATTTGGAAGAATACACCAACAGGATTGTAGTTGCAGCTGAAAATGAACAAGTGAATACAGGCACCAATGGCTACGCAGACACAACAATATTCAGTACATGTACCTCCTGTGACGGTGCTGTGGCTTCGGATATGGCCTCCTCAAGCACCCGGTTGCCCCGCATTCAACTAGAGACAATCTGGTCCAGAGTGAAAGTGAGGAGGTCATAATACCACAGTTGTGGCACATAGACCTCCTCACTTCCCATCCCTGAGCACTGGGACTTCTGGACCCGGTTGTACTCCTTTTGGAATATGGTGCGCAGGTGCTTGAGTTTGGCTTGCACCTTATTCTTGTCCCACCTCTCCCCAGGATGGTACTGTTGGGAGAGGGAGACAAGATGGCCATAGGCCACATCCTTCACCTGATTGTTCTTATAATCAGGTGACTGCAGGCGCCACAGGCATTCATGGTCCTGGTACATAGCAAGAAAGGCCCGGACAAAATCCTGATTGTCCCCCTTGTGCAACATAAGCACAGGCCACGTCACCAATAAACATACACGTGCATATGATGTCATGATGAAGCAAGAAAAATGACCACAATATGACACCAGCTACACAGCATTGTTTAAAGATGCCACATGAGTTCACAGAAGCTGCACATTGTGTAATGTGGATAGATATGCTGACCCATGCACAGGAACACTTGCACATGTAGCTATGACAATGGTGGCTAAATGGACCAATGTAGATAAGGTTCTGCAGATACACATCTATTACCATGCTCACTATGTAGGCACAGCAAAAGAGTGGTTAAGTACTAGTTATTGGAGTCTAATTGGATATGAGGTTGAGGAGGTGCTTGACACATAAAACATAACAGTGGACAAAACTATAACGCCCAGGTCTCGTATGTAGGGCCACATAATGTGTCAGTGCTTACATTGAGGGGCGGACCTTGGGGCCATAAACCTCACAATAAACTTCCATACAACGCAACAAGGACAACAGCATTGGTCAAAATATTACATATGGGCCAGTAGGTAGTGCTAACCTAATAACATCAGTACTGTATAGATGATCAAGCCGTGCACATCGCTATACTTACTGTCTGAGCAGCTGACTGTGCTTGGAGAGACGGAACCACAATGGGTCAAATGCTTTATGGACACGCAAGTGCTACAACTGCGCCATCTTTATAACGGACGATAACCAATCATAACGCAACAGAGTCAGCAAATCACAGGAGTCGGGCATGGCAACGCCCAGGCGGGTGCATATATTGGATGACGCAGGTGCGCAGGGATTGGCTGCTTATGTGATAAAAACCTGCAACGCCAGAGCAATGTGAAGCTAGCTGGCCAAAGTCATTGGGTAAGTACTGCTGTTCATACGTCCCTTGTACGATGGCTGAGTGTGTTTTGTGTTGAGACAAGGTTGTTACAAATAAACACAACACTCTTTGTGAGCACCACACCACCTCCAGGTGTGTGCATTACATACTCCGAATGTCTGACATTGTTGTGCTTTGTAGGACCAAGTGTATACATGTGGATACAATGGATGATGCAGCCTCATCATTGTCCCTCCATATTATAGTGTCAATTCTGGAATGTGTACCCAAGTTGCGTCAGTGCTGTAGTTTTGCCAACATCCACACTGATCTGTATTTTCTCCTGAGTTGCACACACACAATGTATGTTTTGGGCTTCTGGTGACAGTTTCAGTGTGTCTGGAGGGTTGGTAATGTGTGATGGATAGTATCCTGCATTTTCAAGAGGACGTGGATGTTTTTTGCTCATGTTTAATCCTGCAGTGTGTCATGAAGGCTTGAGGTGGCTATGTTCCTAGGCCATACATGTCGTACGTGTTGCCAATATGTTTGGGGGGGAGGGGGGGACACAAAAGAGAACTCAGAGCCATCTTGTTTGTTTTTTTGTAAGTTCCTGCTTGACTACCTACAGATGATGTGATGAGATATGGGCTTGTTTTTTAAATGAATGCTTGTTGGGGATGTCCATGTGTACAATGCGGAAGGTGATGTGTGCTAACAGACTATTGTAGTCTGTATGTTCCGAAATATGTCTCTATTGTATGAAGTCAGAATGTTGCAAATTTGAGATGGGGATGTAGTGGGGATGGGAGGCATGTTGTAGGTGGCTTTAGGGCTAGGTGGTGTGTAGGGAAGTAGTTATTGTTGGCTTTTGGTGCATGTGGACATGTTTGTTGTGTCTGACAATATGTTTTTTCTTTTCCCAGGGGTTGGTTTGTCAGCTTATCATGGTCAGTGGACAGAGGCTTATCGTGCCTCTAGCGTTGTTGGAGGAGGACTTGTGGCTGAGAGACAGAGCTGAGAGATTGCGGGCTCGTAGACCACGGCGTGCGTGGTGTTGGGAGTGTCTTCTGCAAAGGGGCAACCTGAGCCACATGCGGCTGTTCCGTCAGATGGAGGACAGGAATCCGCATGACTTCAGGAACTATATCCGTATGTCCGAGGACTCCTTCAAGTTCCTGTTAGAACTCATTCGCCCATGGATAGCCCGTCAGGACACTGTGATGCATAGAGCTGTACCACCTGAGGAGCGTTTGGCTGTGACTCTGCGCTTCCTGGCAACAGGTCGTTCGATGACGGATCTGTAATACTCTGCAGCAGTCTCACGCCCACTGCTGAGCTGCCTCATACCCGAGACGTGTGAGGCCATCTGGAGTTGCCTGCAGTTATCGTACATGCATTTCCCAACAACCACCGCAGAATGGATTAACGTTGTCAGTGATTTTCAGGAACGCTGGCAATTTCCAAACTGCGATGGGGCATTGGATGGTTAGCACGTGAGGATCACGCAACCCCCCAAAGTAGGGTCATTTTATTACATCTATAAAGGGCATTTCAGCGTGGTCCTCCTGGCCCACGTAGATGCTCACTATGAGTTCCTCTTCGTGGATGATAGCATGAAAGGGCGTGTCTCAGATGGGGGTGTGTTTGGACAAAGCTCCTTTGGGCAAGACCTGAGGAGAGGTTCTCTTAACCTGCCCTCAAATGATATCACAACCGGGAGTCTCAACTTTCTGTTTGTGGGGGATGAAGCTTTTCCACTTCATGCTCACCTACTACGGCCATATCCCCAGAGGACTGTTACTTCTGAGCAACGCATTTTCAATTGCGTTCGGGATCATGGCCAATAGATTCTGCGTGTTTCATACGCCTTTGAGTATGAAACTGGAATCTATAGAAGTGCTGGTATGCTGTGTGCTGCATAACATCCTGCGTCGTAGGGATACTACATCAGTGGACTCCACAACGTAGGAAGTCCGTTCCGGGGCATGGCGTGCAACCAACCGAGATCTGGCACCACTCCAGCCGCTGAGCCAGGTCTGAGTCCGCAGGATGCCAGGAGCAGCAGGGACAGCTACTGCTCCTATTTCAATGACCCTGGGGCAGTGGCCTGGCAGCAAGAACAGGTGTAGGGTGGCTGGGATAGTCAGACACCACCAGCAGGAGGAGGGCATAGTCACCAGTGTGGCAGCAACAGGAAGTTTATGTTTGTGTAGGTTTGTAATATGTTTCGATGTATCCTTTTTTTTGCTGGTTATATTTGTTAGCTAAAAAAAATTACAAGGAATTGTTCATTTTTTGGTTCTTATGGCCATTGTTTGAGTTGACATTTGTATTCTTTGTGTGATGTGAACACTTGTTGTCTTGTTATGTATGTTGTTGTATCTTTTTGGTTTTGTGCACACATTTGATATAAAAAATCTGATCAGAACTACCTGTGTCTGTCTTTACTTGTAACTACAGGGCAGTTGCACATAGCATTATGCTGTGCACAAAGGTATGTGAGGCCACAATGGTCTTTATGGGTCCATGCTGCATTGTGTGCACATGTCCTGTACTCCCAGGGGCGGACCCAGACTGTAGTGGGCCCCGGTGCAAGAAATTTTTTGGGGGCCCCCCCCCGCCCCTCATAGTGGCAACAAAGTAATGTAAACATATGGATTGTAATATTTATTTACAACGCAACCCTCAAAGAGCCCTGCATAAAGTATAAAGGCTTCCTCACACCCCTCCAAATATTATCATGCCCCCACGGAGCCCTCCAGATTTATTAAAATGGCTTCCATATTATATAATTGGCTATATATATTTTAATACATCATCCATAGTCCTCCATATATTATAATGCATTCCACGACCCTCCATATATTATAATACACCCGCATAGCCCTCCATATAGTATAAGGCAGTCCCATAGTCCTCCATATAGTATAATGGGCCCTCATATTCCTCCATATAGTATATTGCACCCCATACTCCTCCTATGTTATATTGCATATTACATAGTCTCCCATCACTGTATTCACGGGTTAAAAAAAAAAAAGTAAATACTCACCTCTCTTCTTGCTGCTCCGCTCTGCACGTATCAGCACAGTGGCACTCAGTGATGACATCATCATGCCCCACCATGCTGAGCTGCAAAAAGCAGACGGCTCAGCCAGGACTCGAGTGAAGAATACTGCCGGCAGAGGCAGCCGGGACTATAGGAACGGGAGCAGCATCCGCGGGGAACTACCACTGGCGCACACACACCTTGTACGCACGTGGCTCCGCTCCAAATGCCTTGTAGACATGCGGCTCCGCTCCACATGCCCTGTGCACACGCCTCCGCTCCGTACACATGCAGCTCCTCTACAGGACGCCCCAGCATATGCGGCTCCACTCCATCCACCTTATGCACACGCGGCTTTACTCCATATGTCCCGCACATGTGGCCCTGCCTCATACTCACGCGGCTCTGCACACACGTGGCTCCGCTCCGTACACCTCGTACATACTCGGCTCTGCTCCATACACCTCATACACTCGGCTCTGCTCCGTACACCTCGTACACACTCGGCTTTACTCCGTACACCTCGTACACACTCGGCTCCGCTACGTACACCCTCGGCTCCACTACGTACACACTCGGCTCCGCTACGTACACCTCGTACACACTCGGCTCCGCTACGTACACACTCGGCTCCCCTCTGTACACCTCGTAGACACTCGGCTCCGCTACGTACACACTCGGCTCTGCTCCGTACATCTTGTACACACTCGGCTCCGCTCCGTACACCACGTATACTCTCTGAACTCTGCTCCATACACCTCATACACACTCGGCTCTGCTACATCCACACTGTAAATCCCTCCTGACATAAACTTCATCTCAACCAGCACCATGACAACCAGCACAGCAGAGTCCTGCATACACTGAGGAGCTGATCATGTGACCACTGACTCCTCCCCTCAATGTGACATCATCACAGGTCCTGTAAAAGCATAAAAGCAGTGTACAGAGCAACAACCCCCCCCCCCCGGTCTGTCCTCAGCCTGTGCCCTGTCTTTGGTCCCTTTCCTTGTACCTGGGTCCTTGTGCAGAGCTGTGTCCCCTCATGTGCTGCTGCTGCTGCTGAACAGCCATCAGCCATGTGGAGAGAATTTCAGAGGCCCGCGCGCATTGCCAGGATTGGTTGAGTGAGGTCCTCCCCACAGTGCAGGAGAGGTCACATGACTCACTCTCTGCACTGTGATTGGGGCTCTGTCCTCGCTCCTGAGCTGCTGTGAGGGGGCATGGCCGGCAGCTAGAAGAGGCGTGGCCGGCAGCATGTCGGCTTATTCTCCGTGCCTTGAGGGGGGGCCCCCTAGCCTGTCGGGGCCCTGGTGCCGCTGCACCAGCGGCACCACGGTAGGTCCGCCCCTGTGTACACCGATTCAGGCCTTGGCCACACACTGTATGCTGTGACTGTGTCTCCCGGTCCATATTATATGGATTCACACATGGGTATGTGTCCACATACGGAAAATTGTCAAGTGTTTGTTGTGGATGTAGGTAGACAGTATCCGCACACACACATGTCTGCACACACATAGTTAAGCCTGGACCAGACACAATCCATGCACATATGTCTATACTGTTGTTTGTTGCTTACCCATGTCAACAACACTCGCACACATAGCCATTCCGAGTATCAGCCACAGAGCAAAACACGAGCCGTCCTGTGTGGCACTTTGGCAACGCCAAAGTGTCTTGCAGGAGCCACAACACATGACACGAGTGTGGATTAGCGACATAGTCAAAAGGGCAAATGCGTCATGTAGTGGACAGACTTCCTGACAAGGCTGACCAATGGTAACGCAGTTGTGAAGGCCAATCGGAGTGGTAAAGGCGCGGTGTAACACGCACTGGCACGCCTATCTCCTCGCCGCGGCCAAACACTACTCCCACATCGCTGATGTGGTGGTGGCGTGTGACGTAGCTATATGAGAAGGGGAGATCACTTCCGGTCTTGGTCAGGTGATTTCTGGAACGCAGGATCGCCAGTGATCGCACGAAAAATCGCTGCGTGTGACATCTCCGAAGCGAAGTGAAAAAATTGCCCGGAACGTGTGCGCTCATGTCAAATTGCCAGCGATATGGCGGCGTGTGACGGTACCTTTAGTGAATTAGGAATCTAACAAGTTCTGTGCATCTCCAGCACAAATCTACATACCCATTTGCATATGGACACAGAATATACACAATGTATAGAATATATACAGTATATATTATATATATTGCATATGTGCTGTATGTATACATGGGCGTATATGTATATTTGTGCTGGAGGTGCATGGGACTTGTAAGATTCCTAAATCATTAAGTGGTGTGCGCCTATTAATGAAATGGGTAAATATTACTGCAGTCTCTTCATGTATTAAGACTAGCATGCACAACACCAGTCTTAATGAATCAGGACCATTGTTCTAGGGGTAGCACATCACGCAGTGTAAGCCGGAGATGTGTTGCCAATAACATGATTTGTATGGGGACACAATGATCTATTTGTGATTGTTCTAACCCTATCATTCTTGGTCCACCGGTGTAATTAAGCATATACATCTGAAATCGGCTCCTGTTAATACAACTTAATTGTTTGTGTGTGATTGTGCAATGTTGTATACCTCAATGGACTTTATTATGGGGGAAGGGGAAGAATAACTCTAGGGGGAAGAGTACTATCTTGGTTTTGGTAGATTGCCTGACTAAAACCGCACACTTTATTCCATGCACTGGCCTTCGCTCAGCCAAAGATATGGTAAATCTAGTGATAAAGAACTTTTTTTGGCTTCATGGGGTTCCAGATGAGATTACCTTAGACTGAGGGGTGTAGTTCACATCTAGATTCTGGAAGAGATTTTGCTCTGCGCTGAATAGTAATGTCTGTTTGTCTTCAGCATACCACAACCAGATGAATAGACAGACGGAGCGAACCAATCAGACCTTAGAACCATACCTGTGATGCTATGTCAACCATTTACAGGATGATTAATAATAATAATAATAATAATTCTCATTTATATAGCGCCAACATATTCCGCAGCATTTTACAATTCAGAGGATATACGAAACAATTAAGGATGAGCGAGTATACTTGTAACTATTTGGTACTCGCCGAATAGTACGGTATTTGGGCTACTCGCTACTCCGCGAGATTCCTTGTGATTAGGAGTAGTACATTCACTTTCGCAGTGTATCTATATACACTGCTAAAGTGAAATAAAAGTTAATAAAAGATATTAAAAATAAAAAAATAACATACCTATCGGACGGCTGTCTTGGGACCCGAAAAGGACACATCCGCTGGCCTGCCAAGATCTTAGGGGCCACGTCACACACACAGATATCTGTGCAGATATTTTTTGCAGATCTCTGGTTGCAGTGAAATCATGGACACATTGCTCCATTTTGTGGCTGTGTACAAATGGAACAATATGTCCATGATTTCACTGTAACCAGAGATCTGTGAACAATATCTGCACAGATATCTCTCTGTGTGATGTGGCCCCAAGTCTGATGTCACACACCACCTGATCGCTACCGGTCATCTGATTGGCCATCAGACTTAAGGTCCTGCTAGCCGATCGGATTTTTTCTTTTCGGGTCCAGGACAGCCGTTGGATAGGTGAGTATGTTATTTTTTTATTTTTAACACCTTTAATTAACTTTTATTTCACTTTTGCAGTGTATATAGATACACTGAGAAAGTACTTGCATTTCCCATCGACTTACATTGGACTCGCTACTCGTAAATACAATACAATAGAATAATAAGATAAAATACAATACAATATGAGACAATACTAATATAATACAATGCAGACCATATGAGACAAAAAATAAATGAATACGTCACTGAGCCCATTAGGAGTGAGGTCCCTGCTCACAAGTTTACAATCTATGAGAAAATAGGGGAAACACAAAAGGTAATAGTAATAAACACTGTCATATATGGTCCAGGTATTAATATAATAAATAGGGGATTCTGCATGAACAGGTCACCAGCCAGGATCTGTACAAGTACAGATAAAGTGCTATAAAATGCATGGAGGTGTAGAAAGATGATACATGAGGCCAGATTTGGAGAAGACAGAACGGGAATAATTACATAGATGAGGTGAGGTGGTAGGCTAGTCTGATGCTCGCCTAAAGCTATGAATATTTGGAATTAATTGAATTGTTCTTGGTAATCCGTTCCAGAGAATTGGTGCAGCTCGAGAGAAGTCCTGGAGATGGGAGTGGGAGGTTCGGATTGTACATTATGTCAGTCTTAGGTCAGTTGCAGAATGGAGGGCACGTGTAGAGAGATAGACAGAGATGAGGGAGGAGATGTAGGGTGGTGCAGAACTGTGGAGGGCTTTGTGGGTAGAGATGAGTGATGTTCGATCGAACATGTTCACCAATTTCAAATGCAACCTGTTTTGGGCTATGTTCGAGTCATTCAACAAATGCGAACAATTTACTAAAAATCTGGTAATTCGAGGTTATGTTCGATAACAGTTCATTGACCAAAAGCGTTACTGACTTTTCACATTAATTTTTATGTTCAATCTGAGTTTATTGAATAAGGGGAAGGGAACAAGGGATAACATAAAAGTACACACGATGACAAACAATTGGAGACAACATGTCTCCTAATATCAATATTGTATAACAGATCGGTGACATACATCTTTAGCCAGTAAGGTGCTGAAACCAATTCTCTGAATAAACAGCAAACTTTTGCAGTGGAACAGGTTTGTATAGTATCATCATCCTATCTTTCTGCGCTAATCACTAACAGTAAATTAGCAGAAAAAGAAAAGAAAGAGAAAAGAAAAAAAAAAAAAACGAACAGCATAAGAACCATCATTTTAGCTTGTTGATAACATATTGTATATTTCCAGAATTAGGAACGTCTTTCTATATGTCTCCAAGTTATCTTACATTTGTACTCGCATCTGGACATGTTCCTATTATCCTATTATTTATACTGTGAGTGGGCTATTATAACATCATGTCTGTTGTTAACACTAATAGATAGGGGATGAGAGAGGGTGGTAGGAAAGAGGAAAGAAAAAAAAGCAGAAAAGGGAAAAAAAAAGGGGGGGAGAGGGAGAATTTATAAAGACTAGTGAGAAAGTAGAACCAAAAGAAAGGGAGAAGCTCTTCACAGGGCCCCCGCCACTGCCCATGATCCCCCCTGAACTCATTCAGCACATCCGTCAGACCAGTCAGCTACTTAGGAAACCTATCCCTGAAATTTGGGGAATCCAGAAACAAGACCCAAGAGCTCCATACCTTTAGATATCTATCCCTGGCATCGGTAACTTCCGCCGTTAGCTCCTCCATCCTGCGAATTTTCCCCATCTCCTCCAACCACTCGGTCAAAGTGGGAGTGTGGGAGGTCTTCCAATGTCTCGGCACAACTGTCCTGGCCGCAGTCAAACAGAACCGGAGGATGTCTGACTTCTGGGACTTTATTGATCCAGGAAGGACAGACAACAGGGCCATTGCGGGTGACATCGCCAATTCTTGTCCACTCACTTCCTTATAAAAGTTAAGCACTGAGTTCCAAAATGGCTTTATTTTGCTACACTCCCACCAAATATGTATCATAGTCCCCCTGGATGTACCACATCTCCAACAACTGTCGGGCGTGGAGGGGAAAGCGGCATGAAGGTTGACTGGACATTGGTACCATCGGGAGAGGATCTTAAAATTTCTCTCCTGAGCCAAACAGGCCATCGACAATTTATGGGTGTAAAGGCAGGCCCGTTTCCAATCCTCACCCGTCAGCTCTTCACCTAATTCAGTCTCCCATTTATCAAAGTATGTCGGTTTATCTTCTGGGTCCCTACTGTTTAAAGCAGAATATATCAAAGAGACTGAATGTGTGGGGGGGCCTTCCTGTGTGAACATGGCCTCAAACTGTGTACGTTGAGCCGAGAAATTACCTTCTCTTCCATCTTAATCACATATGACTGCATCTGGGCATGTTCCATCCAAGACCTTCCCATATCTCCACCTGTCAAATCCCCAACGGACAATGAACGTCCCTCGCTCAGTACTTGGAACATATGGGGGTCATCTTCAAGTTTCCACTGCAAAAATGATTTTGCCTGGAAAGCAGGGGGGAATGCTGGATTTTTGAAAAGCGGAGTTAGGGGTCCCAGTCTTTTGGCCAAAACTCCCCTCCTGGTTTCAACATCCCAAATTTTAAGGGTTGTCAGTATGCATTGATTTTCTAAGTCTAATTTGGGTCTATCCATTGGTCTCAACCAAGGTAGATATCTAAGAGGAACCTCCAAATTTCCCTGCTCCAGCTCCACCCACTGTTTGGATTTATGATGGAATTGCCAGTCGAGCATTCTTGTTAGAACAGCAGCCTTGTAGTACGTCCTGAAATTAGGCAACCCCGCGCCTCCCTGAAGTTTATGTCTATAGAGAGTTTTAATGCCTATTCTAGGGCGGCGTCCTCCCCATATAAATCTAGTAACGAGGGTTTTTAGACGATCAAAAAAACTGATGGGGACATCTATCGGGACCATCTGGAATAAAAATAAGAATCTCGGGAGTACGTCCATTTTTATCGCATTGATACGACCAAACCATGAGATACCCCGTTTATCGTATTTCTGTAGGTCAGAAGATGTTTTCCGTAACAGGGGAAGATAATTCAACTCATACCACCTAGATGGTTCTCTAGGGACTAAAATCCCTAAATATTTTAGGGCTTCTGTCTTCCACTTGAATGGAAAGTGTTCCATCAAGTGAGCCCTATCGTTCTCCGGGAGGGAAACATTCATAGCCTCTGTTTTGGCTACATTCACTTTGAAATTACTCAATTTACCAAACTCATCAAATACTTTCAATATAGAAGGAAAGGACGTCTTGGGCTGCGTAACACAGAGAAGAAGGTCGTCTGCGAATAAAGCTGACTTGTATGTTTTCGTATCCCAAGTCAAACCCTTGATATCTGGGTTTTGTCTTATCGCATTCGCTAAATGTTCCATTATAATAACATAGATCAATGGGGATAGAGGGCATCCCTGGCGAGTCCCATTCTTAATTGGAAATGGAGCAGATAGCCCTCCATTTGCTCTCACCTTTGCCGTGGGTCCTCTATAAAGAGACATTATCTTATTTAGGAATCGTTCCCCCAGTCCCAGTTGCAGTAGAGAAGCTCTCATAAACCTCCAATTAACACGGTCGAAGGCCTTTTCAGCGTCGACCGAGAGCAAACACATCGGGACCTTCAAGGCCCTCGACCGTGTCATTAGCAGCATCAGTTTGTTGGAATTATCTCTGGCTTCCCTTCCCTGTATAAAACCCACCTGATCTCCATGAATTACAGAGGGGAGGAGAGGAGCCAGTCGGTTGGCCAATAATTTGGAGAACATTTTGACATCAATATTAATTAATGAGATAGGTCTATAATTAGCTGCTTCCGTGTGATCTTTTCCGGGTTTAGGTATTACGCTTATATGTGCCTCTAGGGACTGGGGGACCCATGGCACATCCGGGGAAATTGAATTATAAACCCTCGTTAAGAATGGTGCGATCTGGGGACCAAATTGTTTGAAGAATTTTGCTGTATAGCCGTCAGGGCCCGGGCTCTTCCCTCCCGGAGAACTCTGTATAGCTGCTGTCACCTCTATCTCAGAGAAATCTGCGTCTAAGGAGTCAACGTCACTAGGGTCTATAGTCGGAAGTGCTGTCATTTCAACGTACTCTTTAATTTTCTCATCAACTTGTACTGGGTCCATATCGTCATAGTGACCCTTAATACCATATAGATGACTGTAAAAACTACTGAGAGTATGTAAGATATCCTCTGGGTTCTGAGTTATGTCTCCAGTCGGTCGTCTAAGTTGGGGAATCCTACCCGGAGTACCTCTAGGGTGCAGCAGTCTAGCCAATGGCCTACCGCATTTGTCACCATACTCGTAAACAAACCTATGTAATCTCTCTTTGCCCCGTAGATATTTTTGGTCGATCAGGTTTCTCAGCTCATCTCTGGCGATTATTAGATCTGCTAAGGTTTGTTGCGATAGGGATTGCTTATGAGAACACTCCAAGGCTGCTATTCTTCCAGTAAGGGAATTAATCTTTTCCCATCTTTCTTTCTTAAGTCTGGACCCGTGTTTCACCAATACCCCTCTGATCACACATTTCATCGCCTCCCACTGGGTTGGGAGAGGCGTAGGATCATTGGTGTGCACCTCCAAGAATTCAGTGATAGTTGTCTTAACCTCTGAGCTACACATCGTGTCGTTCAGAAGGTTATCATTTAGCCTCCATGTCCATTGTCTTTTGTGTCCCCCCGGCAATTCCATCCTACAGAATATGGGTGCATGGTCCGACATACAGATTTGACCTATGGATGCCTGAGTCCCCCAAGTCAAAACCCCCTGACTCACCAGTATCATGTCAATTCTACTATAAGTCTGGTGGGCAGAGGAAAAATAGGTATAATCCCTATCTTTAGGGTGGAGGGCCCGCCAGACATCCACCAGCCCCAGATTTTGTATAGATCGCCTAACCGCATTCAGCTTGGTTCTAGGGAGTCCTCGCCCCCCAGAAAAATTACCTCCCGCTGGGTCGAGACTGAAATTAAAATCCCCTCCTATCAGCAAAACTCCCTCTGCAAATGAAGCCAATTTTTCCAAAAGTGCCAAACATTTGTCTAGTGGGTTATTATTAGGGAGGTACCAATTAGCTACAGTGAAAATGGTGGAATTTACCCTTATTTTCAGAAAGATATATCTCCCTTCCTGGTCTATGACTGAGTCCAGTACAGTATGTATCAGAGATTTATGTACCGCTATAGAGACTCCACGAGATCGTGCCTCTGGGTTGGAGCTATGCAGCCAAACGTTATATCGTCTGCCACCGATGCCAGGGATATGGCCACTCTTGAAGTGGGTCTCCTGTAGGAGTAATAACATGACATTAAGTTTATGCATTTCTTCCATTATTTGAACACGTTTTTGCGGGGTATTAAAGCCCCTTACATTGTAGGAACATATTTTCAGTTGGTCCATTATGCACTTTTCTTGACAACTTACACGTCAACTAACCCAGATAAGGAGAGTCCCTGAGGACCACAGGAGCGGCAGAGGCCCCGGAGAACAAGAAAAGAGGTAGAGAGAGAAGAGTAAGAATACGAACAAAAAAAAAAAAGGGGGGGGGGGGGGGGGGGAGAAAGGAAGAAAGAGAAAAAAAAGGGGGAAAAAGAAAAGGGGGGGGGGGAGAAGATAAGAGTCAAGAAGGAAGAAATAACAGAAACTAAAATAGATATACCTCTAACACTGTGTTAAATGTTATAACAAGCTTATATTCCAACTTAAGTTATTGGGAAAGTTTTCTCCCTAAGCACCTGTGCTCTAGGGAATCCCTGGTTAGGAAAGGGCCTTCTACTGAGGAGCCTCCCGTCCCAGGCTATGAACTCAAATCACAAGTAATCATCCATATATAAACATGTGTGGTCAAACTATAGTCACATAACATCATCCATCATCCACGCACAAGGCGAAGGGACCAACAGAATTCGCCTATATTGATCCTCAAAGAGGGTAAACCATATCATTAGTAAACTTGTATATCTGTAAATCGCCCGCATGTCAGCAGAAAATAATACTTAAACCCCCCTCTAACAGGAAAGAAAGCTGAGAGAGTTGAGTGGGGAGCTAGTGTGGGGGCAGGAGGGGAGAGGAACCATAAGCAGGAGAGGGGTGAAGTGGGGACAGGGGGAGGAAAACTGACAAAGACATCAGAAAAAATCAGTTTAGAATCATCAGATTGCCTATGAAGCAACAGTGTGATTTATGATAGCTTGACCGGTGTTAGGCACCAATTCCTCCCTTCTACGAGGTCATCTAGCGGTGGGGTCTCAGTTCCTCGCGAAACCTTTGTCCTCGACGAGGAGCTCCCAACGGCCCCTGGAATCCCCCACCAGCTCTCAATGGGAACTCCGGCCACCCATGGATAGATACAGGTGGGACATCTAATCCGGACGTAAAGGACGGAACGTCTGCTGGAGAGCGGAGGATATGCACACGTCCTCCTTTTCTGACTTGAAGTTTGAAGGGAAATCCCCAGCTGTAAGTCAAGTCGTGGTCCTTGATCATCTCCAATAGGGGACGCAGAGCCCTCCTTTTTTGTAATGTCAAGCTCGACAAGTCAGGGAGGATAGCCACATTCTTATCCCCGTATCTGCACAGCTTCCCATTCCTCATTTTGGTCATGATGGCTTCCTTAATGACATAACGGTGGACTCTACATATCACATCTCGCAGCCACTCCGGATCTGATGGTTTAGGGCCCAGAGCCCTGTGAGCTCTGTCAAGTTCAATAATATTTGTGGGGGGATCACCCAAGATCTCATTGAACATAGCTTGAAGCACTTCAGGAAGATCTCTAGACTCCACCGTCTCGGGCAGCCCTCTTATACGTATATTGTTTCTCCGCCCTCTGTTCTCCCCGTCGTCTAGAGCATCCACCAAATGAGAGATCTGGCTGGACTGATTTTGTAGCAAAATCTGTTGTGATCTACACATTTCTTCCAAAGCTGTTATCCTGTGGGCATGATCCTGACCCTGATTGTCCACTCTATTAACTTCTCCTCTCAGGCATGACAGTTCATTCCTATAAGCCTGCTCCAGCCGTGCAATATATGACTCCATGTCCTCCCTTGTGGGGATGGAGGCCATCCGAGCCCTCAGGTCTCCCAGTTCCACCAACACACTGACATTCTGTGAATGATTATTATCAGAGGGAGGCCCCATAGGCTGTGTGACAAGGTGATGTCTGGGTCCCTCCTGAAGGGGTGCTGCTGTGTCAATCCTGTCCAATTCTAGGGCCGTTCCATAGGCTGGATCTCTCAGTGTTTCCCTCTCAGGTCTCCCCTGGGCCTGCTGGGCATAGTGATTAACAGTACCTTCTATGGGGGGAGAGCGGGGGCCCACCATCTCTGACCGTCCATCCTCCTCAGAATGGGGACCGGAGCTCCGCCATGTAGGATCCTCCGTCTCCACCAGGCATCTGCGCTGCGAGCCCGCAGCTTCCTCCATCGCCGCAGCCCGTCGGTGACTAGATCCTCTGGTCTGTATGCCCTCCGGGCGACGAGATCTCTCCTCGGAGCGCTGCCCGTCTCGTCTCTGCTGCAGCACTTCCTGTCCAACAGGCTCCACGCCGCCTCCTCTCCCTTCCACCGCGGCCATTTTAGGTAGCGCGTTTCTGGCGGGAATTTTTTCTTTTTTGTTAAAGAAGCGCTGTATGGTCGCTCCAGGGGTCCGTGGGGTCAGCGGTCCAGTGCCTGATTGCCTCCCCGTCTTCCCCTTGTGCATGGCTAGTTCTCCACCTACGGTAGCTGGTTATAAGCCTCAGATAGTAGTGCCTGGGAGCAGGAGCAGTTCAACCAGCGTCCTCACTCCTCCATAGCCAGGCCACGCCCCCCTTCACATTAATTTTTCGTTCAACGTTATTATGAATTTCATTGTCTAGGAATAGTTGGCGGGAGGGGGAAAGTGGGGAGAGGTCTGTGGTCAAATAATGCAGATCTCCATTTTTTTTCCTTCCCGCACTTACTGTGGGTGGTACGGTCTGTCAGCCCATTAGCACGCATAGAGCAAAGTGCAATTTTTGCACACAAGGACTTGTGTCATTGGCTGGGTATGTCATATGTCCTTGCCATATAAGAACCAGCATATATCAAAGAGGATTAGTTTCTAAAATGTAACTTTTATTTGATTTTGTTAAAAAGGAAACTATAGTTCCTGTAATGCGGTTTATGCAATCCAAACCTTACCAAGGGGATCTAGGGGGGTGGGAACGCTGTCCCTATACTCTCCCTATCTCACCCTGCCTTGCAATGGAGTTTTAGACACGTAAAAAATTCTTGCTGGTGTCCCCATACCACGGCGTCTGCCCCTCCTAACCCTGATTGCACACTAGGGTGAGGGGTTGTGGGTCTCACAATTTTACACTAACCTAAAGACCTGATTGTCTCATATATGTGTCATGGAAGTGCAAAAAGAGGTCCTACTAGCAGAGTCCATGTCAATCCCCGTTGCTCAGTGGGAAAAGCCACATAGGACGTGTTTGTACAACAAATCTGTTTCTTGTGATAGGGGACCCCTCTATCACAGGGTGTGTGTATGGGGGCGTGTTAGTGTGGTGACCTATTTTCCAATACCAGCAATAGTTGGCAATAAACCAAATCTCAGATGAGATATATGTCAAACTTTACCTACAAACAACACACACCCATAAGATATGTACATAAAAACACTGTCAGAGACCAAATTTTGGCCCAGACCATTGCATGTAGGACCTATAAGACATACAACCGTGCCACTGAGGGCACCTGTAAAGCAGGGGTATAGTACCCAAAGTAGCTAGCCAGTAGTCACTTAGCTTGGCATGATGATGCCGCGTCCTTCACTCAAGAGTTGTGAAGAAAGCTACACCTCCTGCCTTTACTAGTTATTTTTTATTGCATCTAGCTAAGCAAATCCTTTTCTCCTAGTAGCAGTGTGGGCCATGCACTGGTGTAGCGCTGTTGTGAAGAAAGCTACACCTCCTGTCTTTACTAGCCATTTTTTCTGCATCTAGACAAGCAAATCCTTTTTGGCTAGTAGCAGTGTGTGCCAGGCACTGGTGTAGCACTGTTGTGAAGATAGCTATACCTCCTGTCTTTCCTAGCCATTTTTTACTGCATCTAGCCAAGCAAATCCTTTTTGGATAGTAGTTGTAGAAATGCTGCCTTTCCGGCTAGTGGATATAGAGGATTTTCGAGACCTTATGGCCGTCGCAGTGCCCCAATACCAGATGCCCAGTCAACACTACTTCTTGAAAAAAGCTGTGCCTGCGCTACACTAGCATGTTGCACACAACATCACCACTTTCTTGAGAAACTCTGTGTGTGACAGGGTGCATTTCACTACAGACACCTGGACGAGTAAGCATGGACAGGGGCGTTACATGTCACTCACTAGGCACTGGATGACTATGCTGACAGCGGTAGAAGGGGCTGCTGTGCAAGTCTTACCATCCCCACGGGTTGTGTGTCAAACCTCTGTATCTAGAAATTCCTCTATTGGTTCTGCCTCCACCACCTAGGTCCTCCACCTGCACCCAAAGCCTGTCTGGTAATGTGACCCGCGTTCAAACTGTGCAGAAGGAATCCAGCACGCCTCCTTACTATGCTGGCAGCAGGGTTCAACACCATCAGCGGTGTTTACGTTAAATATCTGGGAAATGTGAGTCACACAGCTGAGGAGTTGTGGTCAGCTCTGGAGACCAAGTTTAATCAATGGTTGTCTCCACTGCTGCAAACCTGGGTGTGGCCCTTCGCCGGGGCAAGGTGACACACGTACCTTGTATGGCTCACGTCTTGACCTGGTTGTCCTGCAATTTCTAGCCCACTATCCCGGCCTAGATGCGCCTCTGCAGAGGGCACGGTTGCTGTGTGCTCACTTCCGCCGTTTGCATCCCGCATCTCAAAGACTTGCATCGCTACAGAAGTCGTTCGGCCTGACGGTTCACCGTCTGAAAAGCGATGTGCCAACACGATGGAATTCCACTATGCACGTGTTGCAGTGACTGTGGCAGCAGCGACGAGCCCTGGTGCAATATGTCATGACGTATAGCCTGGGCGAACGTGATCCAGAGATGGGGCAAATCACGCTGCTGGAGTGGTCTCAGATCAAGGACCTCTGCACCCTTCTACAGAGTTTTGAAATGGCTACTAAGATGTTTAGCGCTGACGATGCCATTATCAACAATACTATTCCAGTCATCTACAGTTGTGGCCAAAAGTATTGACACCCCTGCAATTCTGTCAGATAATACTCAGTTTCTTCCTGAAAATGATGGCAATCACAAATTCTTTGGTATTATTATCTTCATTTAATTCATCTTCAATGAAAAAGCACAAAAAGAATTGTCCTAAAGCCAAATTGGATATAATTCCACACCAAACATAAAAAAGGGGGTGGACAAAAGTTTTGGCACTGTTAGAAAAATCATGTGACGCTTCTCTAATTTGTGTAATTAACAGCACCTGTAACTTACCTGTGGAACCTAACAGGTGTTGGCAATAACTAAATCACACTTGCAGCCAGTTGACATGGATTAAAGTTGACTCAACCTCTGTCCTGTGTCCTTGTGTGTACCACATTGAGCATGGAGAAAAGAAAGAAGACCAAAGAACTGTCTGAGGACTTGAGAAACCAAATTGTGAGGAAGCATGAGCAATATCAAGGCTACAAGTCCATCTCCAAAGACCTGAATGTTCTTGTGTCTACTGTGCGCAGTGTCATCAAGAAGTTTAAAGCCCATGGAACTGTGGCTAACCTCCCTAGATGTGGATGGAAAAGAAAAATTGACAAGAGATTTCAATGCAAGATTGTGCGGATGGTGGATAAAGAACCTCGACTAACATCCAAACAAGTTCAAGCTGCCCTGCAGCCCGAGGGTACAACAGTGTCAACCCGTACTATCCGTCGGCGTCTGAATGAAAAGGGACTGTATGGTAGGATTCCCAGGAAGACCCCACTTCTTACCCCGAGACATAAAAAAGCCAGGCTGGAGTTTGCCAAAACTTACCTGAGAAAGCCTAAAACGTTTTGGAAGAATGTTCTCTGGTCAGATGAGACAAAAGTAGAGCTTTTTGGACAAAAACATCAACATAAGAGTTTACAGGAGAAAAAAAGAGGCATTCAAAGAAAAGAACACGGTCCCTACAGTCAAACATGGCGGAGGTTCCCTGATGTTTTGGGGTTGCTATGCTGCCTCTGGCACTGGACTGCTTGACCGTGTGCTTGGCATTATGAAGTCTGAAGACTACCAACAAATTCTGCAGCATAATGTAGGGCCCAGTGTGAGAAAGCTGGGTCTCCCTCAGAGGTCATGGGTCTTCCAGCCGGACAATGACCCAAAACACACTTCAAAAAGCACTAGAAAATGGTTTGAGAGAAAGCTCTGGAGACTTTAAGGTGGCCAGCAATGAGTCCAGACCTGAATTCCATAGAACACCTGTGGAGAGATCTAAAAATGGCAGTTTGGAGAAGGCACCTTTCAAATATCAGGGACCTGGAGCAGTTTGCCAAAGAAGAATGGTCTAAAATTCCAGCAGAGCATTGTAAGAAACTCATTGATGGTTACCGAAAGCGGTTGATCGCAGTTATTCTGGCTAAAGCTTGTGCAACCAAGTATTAGACTGAGGGTGCCAATACTTTTGTCTGGCCTATTTTTGGAGTTTTGTGTGAAATGATCAATGTTTTGCTTTTTGCTTCATTCTCTTTTGTGTTTTTTCATTGAAGACAAATTAAATGAAGATTATAATACCAAAGAATTTGTGATTGCAATAATTTTCAAGAAGAAACTGAGTATTATCTGGCCACAACTGTACATGCTGGACCACACTTTAACTGGTATTCAGAGTGAGGTGGTGGGCCAAGAGGAAGGGAGGAAGTAGAGGAGGAGGCGTAGGCGGAAGGGATAATAAGATCTTAAAGGTTCAGACGATTGGCAGCACCAAGGCGGCTGGCATGGGAGAGTGGGGGAGGGTGGGTGAACAACAAGGGCACATGGTAGCAGCCAAACTGTTGATGAAGGTACAAGAGCCGAGGAAGAAATGGAGGAAGCAATGGACATGGAAGACTCAGCAGATGAGGGAGATCTTGATCTTATTTCTGTTGTGCGAGGTTGGGGGGAGAGGGCAGAGGAAGGAAGCGTGAATGTTACCTCGCCGCCACCAACACAGCAAGGACTTGGGCCTCCTGGATGAGTAAGACACATGAGTGCCTTGTTGCTGCCCTACCTGCAACATGATCCTCGGATTGTTAGAATTCGTAATGCCGACTACTGGGTTGCCACCCTATTAGATCCCCGGTACAAGAGTAAATTTGGCCAAATGCTTCCTGCCCTGGAAAGGGATGCACGCATGCAGGAGTATCAACAGAAACTTTTAGAAAATCTTAGTACTGCTTTTCCCCAAAACACCAGTGGTGCACATCGTGAATATCGCAGTTCTAACTTTCCCACCAGGGGAACATCGAGTCGTCATCACGCAAACGTTAACAGTAACAGTTTATCTGGTAACAGCAATTTTGTAGAATCGTTTGACCATTTTTTTTAGACCATCCTTTGCAACGCCAGAAGAGAGAACAAGTCTGACACATAGTCAACGCCTAGAGAGGATGGTACAGGAGTATCTACAACTGAATATCGATGCCATGACTGTGGAACCGGACCCTTGTGCATTTTGGGCTTCAAAAGTGGAAAAATGGCCTGTGCTCACCACTCATGCCTTGGAGATTTTATCATGCCCCACAGCCAGCGTTCTCTCTCTGAACGTGTCTTTAGCGCTGTCGGTGGTGTGCCGACACACGCGGATGTCCAGTGACAGTGTAGACATACTAATGTTTATCAAGATTAGAGATGAGCCACCACCCTAGTGTTCAAATTCGATTCGGTTCGCCGAATTGGGCGTTTCTTCGTCGAATGTTCGTCGAACACCGTCGAATCCCATTGAAAACATTGGCAGCCAAACACAAACACATACAAACACATAGAAAACACCTTCTAAAGTGTCCAAAAGGTGACAAACTACTCAGATGATACAACAAACATATGGAAAAGTGAAAACTACATATAAAAATGCAAAAAGAAAAGAGATAGATGAGTAAAAGGGGGAGGAGACACAGATATAGGCATGTCATGCCCTTCCAAAATCAGTTTTTACTATAGTAGTTATAAGGCATCATGCACACGATGAGTAGATGTTGAGTTTTACTTCAGCATCTGTAAGGCCACGTCAAGAAGATGAGTATTTGGTGCGTTTTACTTCAGTATCTGGAAGGCCATATGCAGATGATGATTATTTGGTGCGTTTCACTTCAGTATCTGTAAGGCCATTTTCAGATGATAATTATTTGGTGCGTTTCACTTCAGTATCTGTAAAGCCATGTGCAGATGATGATTATTTGCTACATTTCACTTCAGTATCTGGAAGGCCTTGTGCAGGCGATGAGTATTTGGTGTGGTTTTTAATGCAGCATCTGGTGCAGGCCATGTGCAGATGATGATTATTGGGTGTGTTTAACTTCAGTATCTGTAAGGCCACTTGCGGATGATGATTATTTGGTACGCTTCACTTCAGTATATGTAAGGCCATGTGCAGATGATGATTATTTAGTGCGTTTAACTTTGGTATCTGTAAGGCCATTTGCAGATGATGATTATTTGGTGCGTTTCACTTTAGTATCTGTAAGGCTATGTGCAGATGATGATTATTTGGTGTGTTTAACTTCAGTATCTGTAAGGCCATGTGCAGATGATGATAATTTGGTGCATTTTACCTCAGTATCTGGAAGGCCTTGTGCAGGCGATGAGTATTTGGTGCGGTTTTTAATGCAGCATCTGGAAGGCCTCGTGCACACGCTGAGCATTGTGTCATATTTAGAGGACTACAAGAGTCTCCATTTTTCCCAAAAATTTGGGTCCACACTCCACTTCAGTGGCATCAATTGCCCCACAGTTGCAAGCTGAAAATGGTTGGTGAGGTGACTTTCATGTAGCACATTCCAAAATCCACAAGCCTTTAGTCTCCCCATGTTATCTGTAAGATTTGTCACCAAAATGTAATTACCGTGTTTCCCCGAAAATAGGGCGCCCCCCGAAAGTAAGGCATGCTTGGGGGAGGCGCCCTACCTCCTAATATAAGGCACCCCTTATAAGGCACCCTTATAAGGCAGTCTGTGTTGGCCCCGCTCTCCGGTGTCCACGCTCTCTGGTGGCTCCCCCGCTCTTCGGTGGCCCCCCGCTCTCCTGATTCCCACTGTAGCTGCTGATCTCCGCCCAGGTCAGGAGCCCTACGCCAACTACAGCGCAGGAACCATGAGCCAATCACAGCCCAGGAATCGCAAGCTAATCCACGGCCAGCTGACGTCGTGCATGGCCTCTGATTGGCTCGTGGTTCCTGGGCTGTGATTGGGTCACGGTTCCTGCGCTGTAATTGGCGCAGGGCTCCTGACCTGGGCGGAGATCTGCAGCTACAGCGGGAATCCGGAATGCGGTGGCCACCGTGAAGCAGGGAGAGCACGGACACCGGAGTGTGGAGGCCACCGTAGAGCGGGGAGAGCGTGAACACCGGAGTGTGGAGGCCACCATGGAGCGGGGAGAGCGTGGACACTGGAGAGCGGGGGCCAACGTGGATCAGGGAGACACTGGTAAAAATCGGTGTGTGTGTATGGTTATATGTGTGTGTCTATGGTTATGTGTGTGTGTGTATGGGTATATGTGTGTGTGTGTGTGTGTATGGTGGGTATGAGTGTGTGGTGTGTATGGGTGTGTTTGTGTTGTGTGTGTGTATGGGAGGCTGTACCGTATATAAGACACCCACCCCCCCGAAAATAAGACATGGTCCATCTTTGGGACCAAAAAAAATATAAGACAGTGTCTTATTTTCGGGGAAACACGGTAGCGGCCAAAAAATCTGGGTAACTATGAAGACAGCAGGAGAAGGGGCTGCTGTCCAAGTCTTGCCATCCCCACGAGTTGTGTGTCAATCCTCTGTATGTAGAAGTTCCTCCACTGCTTCTGCCTCCTCAACCTCGTCTCGGTCCTCCACCTGCACCCAAAGCCTGTCTGGTAATGCCACCTGCGTTCTAACTGTGCACAAGGAATCCTGCACACCTCCTTACTATGATGGCAGCAGGACTCAACGTCATCAGGCGGTCTTTACCTTGAAATGTATTGGAAATGTGAGTCACACAGCTGAGGAGTTGTGGTCTGTTGTGGAGACCGAGTTTCATCAATGCTTGTGTCCACTGAACCTGCAACCAGGGAAGGCCATGTGCGACAATGCTGCAATGCTAGGTGCAGCCCTCCGCCGGTGCAATGTGACACATGTGCCTTGAATGGCTCACATCTTACACCTGGTTGTCCAGCAAATTTTTGCACACTATCCATTGTTAGATGGTCTTCAGCAGAGGGCACGAACGCTGTGTGCTCACTTCCGCCGTTCGCATCCCGTAGCTCAACGCCTTGCATCTCTACAGAAGTTGTTCGGCCTGCCAGTTCACCGGCTGAAATGTGATGTGCCGACTTCATGGAATTCAACTCTGCACATGTTGCAGCAACTGTGACAGCCCCGACAAGCCCTGGTGCAATAAGTCATGATGTATATCCTGGGCCTACGAGATCCAGAGGTGGGGCAAATCACACTGCTGGAGTGGTCTGAAATGTAGGACCTATGCACCATTCTGTACAGTATTGAAATGTTGACGAAGATGTTTAGTGATGATTATGCCATTATCAGCATGATTATTCCCGTCATTTACATGCTGGAGCACACTTTCAACAGTATTCGGAGTCAGGTGGTGGCACTAGAGGAGGGGGAGGAAGTACAGGAGGAGTCGTATGCGGAAGGGCTCATAAGATCTCCAAGGTGCAGTTGACACTTTATGAATGAGGGTCTACATTATGCTTGCTCAGAACCTTCTTTATCTTGGCCTGGATCCGACTCCAAAAGCTTCTGGGCATCAGTGGAGATCATTACCTCGTCTTGACTCACAAAAGCTTTTGAGCAGACCTATAGTATGAGTGAAAAGCGATGCATAGTCACCCATCTGTCTTAGCCCATACTCAGATGGGTGGCTCGAGACTTGGGAGCTGTGCGGAAGCGGATTGTGGTGACACCTCTGAGGACTGGTGTATTTGTGAAGTAGAAGTTGAGGTGGAGGAGAGCCCACTTGCTGAAGCACTTGCTATCCATTCAAGTGCCTGCTCTTTTTGTGCCTCATCTAGAATTGGTATTGATCGTCATCTGAGTCGTGTCCGTACGAAAGGGATCATTTCAGAATCTCCAAGGAAAGAAGTAGACATCTTACTTTGTCTGGAAGATGCTCTTTCTCCAGCAGATGTTACTCTTGCTTTCCCACGTACCCATGGACACAAACTGTTTTTCCCTTTCCACCACGCCTATTCCCCCTTTCCACCAGCAGCAGGCCTTTTGCCACTCATTTTGTATGTGAACAAATTGGCAACTCTGCAGTTGTTGGCAAAATATATTCTGATGGAAATCGAGCAGAGCTGATTGGCCAGACAGTGGTAGTAGACACAAAAAATTATGTTTGCTTGTTCCAGTAAAAAATTATTAGAATGAACTACACTCATGGTATATTTGGTTGTATTAAACGTGGCCTACAGTAAAAGTTTAGTGAACACTGCTTTTAAGCAAAAACTGACAGGTTAACTTGTTGCAGTAAAAAATTATTGCAATGAACTACACTCAAGGTGTATTTAGTTGTATTAAACGTGGCCCACAGTGAAGGTTTAGTGAACACTGCTTTTAAGCAAAAACTGACAGGTTAGCTTGTTGCAGCAAAAAAGTAGTAGATTGACACACCCTCGAGCTCTGATGAGGAGAGACAGCATGGTGCCATTGGGAGAAGTCAGATTTTTCGAAGGAGGGAATCTTATCAGAGAAGTGAGTTTCCTGGACTAACAGGATGCCTGCTCCCTCCTTCTTGAGGCATTTGAGCCCTAGGTATTAGGGAGGTATTAGGGAGTTTAAACCATTTGTGTTGTAGGATATTAATTTAAATATCATTTGGTGTTTGTCTTTGTCCATGGAGTTCCTGTTGGTCGGAGAATCTTAGCGTTTGGGAAAGTCCCTTCTACGCCGTGGTCGTGTAGGGAAAGGAGAATAGTGAAAGATAGAAAAAAAGGCAAATGAGATGGAGAAGAGGTGAGACAGGAGCAATTGGTAATAACCATAATGTGACAACGGGTCACGTGCCAGAGCACATCCTAATAAAATAACAATCTTATATTATGCAACATATTTAGAGGCAATAGAGGAATAATTACTAGGGCACGTCCTAGAATAAGATGGTCCTTCCATGCATGAGAGTGCCAGTTTCTGTAGGGAGTCCGGTGGATGGGAATGTATGGGAGGAGAGTCAAAGATAGTCTCCTTCGAGGCCTTGCAGGAGAGTCAGGGATAACTATAAAGCTGGGGTATGTAGTTATTGGAGAAGTGGGGGGGGGGGGGGCAAGAGCTTAACATTTTGGGCTCAAGTCCAAGTATCGAAGAAGTCCGGTTTAGCAGTGAACATTTCAGTTTATAGTCCACTGCAGTTGAACATTGTGCAAACCATTATGATAGAAAAATACCCACAGATTATAACAAAAAGACCCCCCTGACTGAACCCCCGTACCCCAACCAAACAGTCTCTGGTGCCCCTGTCATTATTATACAGCCATATTGAATCAAGCAGTATCATCTTTGTGTCTTCGGTGTAAGGCTTAAATGCCAGGGTGTGGGAGAAGGCAAGGCTCGCAGGTCAAACACAAGATGTACTACCTCCAGATCTGGATAAGTTTCTAGTGTTATATCCAGTTCAGCACAGATCTCTTTAATGTCTGCTGACGTTTGGCCCTGTATCCTCTTGCCCTTGGCTGAGATGGATATTCCAAAATATACAGCCATCTGAACGGGAGTTGCTTGAAAGCGAGCTCCTTGGTAAACGGCTTAAGAAGGCGCCGTTTCCTAAGGGTGGTAGCAGCAAGGTTCTGGTAAATCTGTATGGGGGAGCCTTCATATGTGATGTCCGCGGCCTCTCAAGCTCTTTTAAAGACAAAATCTTTGGTGCGAAAGTCCAAAAACCTACATAGCACATCTCTTGGGGATTCTCCTTGGGCAGGTCTGGGTTGGAGGGTTCTTTGAAATCTCACTAAATCCAAGGTGGTTGGGTCAGAGTCAAGCAATAGTGGACACTGAGACAAGAGTTTCGGGGGCAACTGACTCTGGCAGGCCCTTAAAGGGAACCTGTCAGGTCGTTTTTGCCCTCCCAGCTATAACTGTCTGTACCTGTAGCTTCATAATACTAGTGTAACAACCCCTGTCTGAGGTCATAGTGTAATGTGAAAAGTGAAAAAAAAGCATTTATGCACCTACATTTTCTTATATGAATGAGGCATCCAGTCTGCGTCTTGAAGGATGTAGACTGTTTGGCAGGTTAATAGTTAACATTTCAGCCGAATGTCAGAACATGCTGGGAGACCTGATGTGATGTCACAACTATGTGACTACAATAGGCGGAGCTAAGTCCCCATAGCACATAATGAGTTTTCTCACTTAGCTCCTCCCACTACGGTCACATGATCAGGACATCACACAGGTTTAGATAGACAAGATAATAGTGAATTAACTATTAACCTGCCAGACAGACTACCTCCTCCAAGATGTAGACTGATTGTCTCATTCACATAAGAAAATGTAAGTGTATAAATGTTTTTTTCACCTTTCACATTACACTATGAGCTCAGACAGTGATGATTAGAATAGTATTATGAAGCTGCAGGGATAGATAGTGATAGTTGGGGGGCATAAAGTAGCTGACAGGTTCCCTTTAATATGCAAATTATTTAGTCTCTCCCTATTCTCATGATCTTTGATGACGAGATATATGGAGTTGATGTGGGTTTCATGGACCTTAAGGCAGTTTAGGGTGTCATTGGTATGGGTGATGTGTAGACTCAAGAGTCTCCGTTCTCTGACCAATGTGAACAATATCTTGTTTAATAGCTGCTATCTCCTTGATTTCAGGATCCAATGCTTTGGCTAGGATCCTTTTTATGAAGGACTTCAAAATAGGGTTGTCTTTGCCTTGGCTCTCCTCATCAGAATCACTGTCTGCTTCAAACTTCGAGTGTTTTTGTGACTGGGAGGAGTGGCGGGAGGTAATTTAGATGCGGAGGCCATAGCGGCGTGTTTTTTAATTAACTTGTCGACGTCTGCTTGTATAACATTAGTGGCAGGTTTGGATGTTTATTTTAGAATTTTATTGCTCAATTTGACCATAGTGTTAACAGTATACCGTATTTTTCGGATTATAAGACGCACTTTTGTTCCCCCAAATTTTGGGGGAAAGTGGGGGGTGCGTCTTATAATCCGAATATGGGGAGGCAGGGGAGGCTGGGGGGCAGCTCTGCAGCATGTCCGGGGCTGGAGTGGGCTGGCTGTGGGGCTGCAGAGAGAGCGGGGAGATCTCCTGCTCCCGCTCATTTAATATGCACTGCCGCTGTCCACCTCTCAGTGCTGAAGTTGCACTGAGAGATTGACGGCGGGGAGCAGTGCATATTAAATGAGCCTGCACTCACCCCCGCTCTCTCTGCAGCCCCTCCATATGCCCCCATGTCCTGCATATGGCCCCCCCCACATAATACACCCACCCCCTCAATATGCTGCCCCCCCTCCATTAGAAAGATGGCCCTCGCCCTGCACTCCCCGCATCATTAATATGCCCCCACGTATTATGCTGCCCCCCCCTCCATTAGAAAGGTGGCCCTCGCCCTGCACCCCCCCCATCATTAATATGCCCCCCCACGCTGGCCGGCAGCAGATGGAATGAAAGAAATCCTCCTTCCTCACCCTCCGGCGCTCGCTAAGCTCAAAGCGTCACCGCCGGCTCCTCGTCTCCATGGTGATCGGCTTCTTCCGCTCATGTGATCGGGCGATGATGTCATCGCTGTATGCCCGATCACATGAGCACAAGAAGCCGATCACCATGGAGTTGAGGAGCCGGCGGTGACGCTTTGAGCTTAGCGAGCGCCGGAGGGTGAGGAAGGAGGATTTCTTTCATTCCATCTGCTGCCGGCCAGCGTGGGGGGGCATATTAATGATGGGGGGGGGTGCAGGGCGAGGGGCCACCTTTCTAATGGAGGGGGGGAGCAGCATAATACGTGGGGGGCATATTAATGATGTGCGGAGTGCAGGGCGAGGGGCCATCTTTCTAATGGAGGGGGGGGGGCCAGCATATTACATGGGGGCAGTATATGGAGGGGTTGGGTGTATTAAGTGGGGGGGGCATCAATAGGGACATGTCCCATCAAGGGGGGACGTGTGCCATCAAGGGGGGACGTGTGCCATCAAGGGGGGACGTTTGCCTGCAGTGGGGGACATGTGCCTGCAGGGGGGGACGTGTGCCATCAAGGGGGGACGTGTGCCATCAAGGGGGGACGTGTGCCTGCAGTGGGGGACATGTGCCTGCAGGGGGGGACGTGTGCCATCAAGGGGGGACGTGTGCCATCAAGGGGGGACGTGTGCCTGCAGTGGGGGACATGTGCCTGCAGGGGGGGACGTGTGCCATCAAGGGGGGACGTGTGCCATCAAGGGGGGACGTGTGCCATCAAGGGGGACGTGTGCCATCAAGGGGGGATGTGTGCCATCAAGGAGGGACGTGTGCCATCAAGGGGGGACGTGTGCCTGCAGTGGGCGACGTGTGCCTGCAGGGGGGGACGTGTGCCTGCAGGGGGGATGTGTGCCATCAAGGGGGGACGTGTGCCATCAAGGGGGACGTGTGCCATCAAGGGGGACGTGTGCCATCAAGGGGGGATGTGTGCCTGCAGGGGGGGACGTGTGCCTGCAGGGGGGGACGTGTGCCATCAAGGGGGGACGTGTGCCTGCAGGGGGGGACGTGTGCCATCAAGGGGGACGTGTGCCATCAAGGGGGGACGTGTGCCATCAAGGGGGGACGTGTGCCATCAAGGGGGGACGTGTGCCTGCAGTGGGGGACGTGTGCCTGCAGGGGGGGACGTGTGCCATCAAGGGGGGACGTGTGCCTGCAGTGGGGGACGTGTGCCTGCAGTGGGGGGATGTGTGCCTGCAGTGGGGGGACGTGTGCCTGCAGTGGGGGACGTGGGCCAGCTATGGGGGACGTGGGCAAGTGCAAGGGGGCTATATCCAATATAAGGGTGCAATATCCAGATTAAGGGGGCTAATTCTAGGATGAGGGACCATTTACCAGGATGAGGGGGCTATGTGGGACATATACGCTATATGATTTGTTAGACGGACACTGGCATTATAAGATGGACCCCATTTAACATTAAAAATAATTTTTTTCTCTTTTCCTTCACCAAAATTGGGGGTGCGTCTTATAATCAGGTGCGTCTTATAAAGCGAAAAATACGGTACTTATGGTGCATTTGTGGCACCCTGTGGACTAGATGCCTCAGAGAGGTACTGCAGTTGGGACTGGTAAGTTGTCACCCCACACCAACACCTGACACATCTTCCAATCCTAAGACCTAGTACTCCATGTCAGGCAAGGCATAGTAGGGGGAGCTAAGTGGAAGGAGGAGAGTTGAAGAAGAACCCGTGAAAGGGTTGGAGGAACTGGAGTAAATCCCAGGAACACTAAGATAGGAGAGCTCAGCTCAATTGGTGAGACAAGAAAGAGTTCAGGTTCAAGTTCCTGGCAAGCAGTAGTGGGAGAGGAACAGAACTCTTAAGCCGAGAAGCCCTGAGAACCTAGAAACTGTAACACCAGTAAGAAAGAACCCGGACCCGGTGGCCTGTGCCATCCTGTGGCCAGTCTGGGTCCCAGGCCACGTACCGAGGGAAGAGAGAAGGGGTCTAAGGTGTCCACGAGCCAATGGGGCACTGAGGAACTGGGCCAGAACCAGGGCGCCAGCCTTATTGAAGTGGTAGGGCGTTGCATGCCCCAGCGATAGAATTAACCGGCAGGGTGATGGGACTTCATGCCCGGAACCCAAAACCCGACACAAAGGCCGTCGGATGAGGGTTAAGAATACTGGAGATGGGAAACACCTGTGACCGCTGGACCATAGTCTATGCGCGGTACTGTGGAGAGAGAACAGAGAGGACTTAGTGTGGGAGTCCAATGAACGAACCATCCCAGCTGCCAGCGTGTGATCGGTACTGTCTGTGAACTGTTTTAACATGTGCACTGAAACTGCTTTGTTGAGTGAACTGACAAGCTAAAAGTAAAGTACCCAGTCAAGCTCAAAGCATCGTGTCTCAGACTGTGATTTGCGCGGCAGTAGCAGAGGCTCACCTGCGGAGCCGCCAACTGAATCGCTGTGCAGGCAGACGCAGTCTGATTGTAAGTGACATTGAACTCTCCTGGCAGCGGTAGAACGTGCCGGCCGCTCTTCCTACACCTGCACTGGGGAAAAAGCCCTACCCACAGAGGGCTCACCATCCCGGCTGCCTGCCACCATCATCATCCCCAGAGGCCAGGGCGGCAGTGCTGACCCACACTGGTCGCAATCCACAGTATTTAAAGCTGTGCATGTATGTATCATAGCTCTGCCCCTCCCGGTTGCTCCATCGCTCCACATAGCCACGCCCCTCGACAATGTGTAGGGGTGGAGCTATGAAGGGGCAGGGCTACTGGGAGAGGCAGAGGTATGAAGGGGCAGGGCTATGTGTAGGGGCAGAACTGTAAAGGGGTGGGGCTACTGGGAGAGGGCAGAGCTATGATAATACATACACAAATATATAACCATATGTGGGTGATATTAACATATATGGGAGCTATTACTATATATGGGCATTACAATCATATATGTGCATTACAACGATATATAGGCATTACCCCCTCGACAATGCTGGGCTCTACAGCTAGTTTTTAATATAGGGATGCCAGCAGCAAGCCCATCTCACCTTCCCTGCCTGTTTGCTTTTCAGCTCCTCTCAGGCAGGTGGTTGTGCAGGGCACGCTGCCTGACGGTTGTCAATGTAACAGACATAACTGCAAACAGTGCAGACTGAGACTGCTGTATATATAGCAAAGGAGACATGGGGGCTGCAGTATATACATCACTGGGGAGGCTGGGGCCATACACATGACCTGGGGAGCACTCAATACTGGGGGGGGAACACCTTACTGGGTGTGGGTATACATGTTACTGGGGGGTATATATATTACTGGGGGGTGTGCATGTTATTTGGGGGTATACACATTACTAGGGCCTATACACACTTCTATGGGGCATATACATTACTAGGGGGTCATACACATTACTAGGAAGAGCGTACATTTTAAGGAGGCATACACATCACTGGGGGTTGGAAGGCATGTTATGGGGGGCATACTTTAATTGAGAGTCATACACGTTACTAGGGGGCATATATATTACTAGGGCACATACAGGTTACTCAGGGGCTTACATATTACTGTGAAGACACGTTATTGGGGGGAAATACATGTTACTGGGTGGGAGCATGCATGTTACTGGGTGGGGCCATATAGATTACTGGGGCAGACACACTACTGCGGGCCCATGTTACTGGGGGGCACATGTTACTGAGGTGGGACATGTTACTAGGGGACATAAACGTTATTAGGTTGAGGCATACACATCACTGGGGGGGACTTACACATTAATTTGTTGGGGCATATGTTACTGGGGTGGAGAGGCATACAGTTCTGGGGGTGGCACACAGCTCTGGGCATGGCACACAACTCTAAAAGTGGCACACACCTTTGGGGGCACACAGCTCTGTGGGGGGAAACAACTCTGAGAGAACACAAGTCTGGGGGACACACAGCTGATGGGTGGTACACAGCTCTGTGGGTGGCATACCATTCTTGGAGGGGCACACAGCTCTGGGGGACACTGGCTGATGCTACGGCTCCTCTCTTCATCTGTGGGCTGGGAGCACATTGCACATTAGGTCTGTCCACAGAGTAACTTTAATGCATGTGCATACAGTGGCCCAAGACCACAGAATAGATCAGTCACTTCTCAGTGCTCAGTGACATTGCTTCTTTCTTCTCCCACTGGGTACTGTTCAAATGACACAGGTGCGCGTGGCATGCTGACATCATCAAGTCTTGTGCACCTGTGTCAAAGAGAAATTGCCGGGCAGGAAGCTGAGAAGAAACTCCTGTAGTCCACTGTCTATTCTGTGCAGTGGCGCTGCAGGATTGCTCCTTGCCCAACATGCCGCTTGTCATGAGGGCTATTTGGTAAAGGGGCCCTGAAACCTTGAGCTTCGAACAAAAGGCCAGATTGGCCTCAGTATTAATGATTTAGCATGGGCAACCTCCATCTCCGGGCCGTGGTGCAGCTGCAGTGACTGCACCGGCAATGTGTCTGCTCCTGTATAGACACCTAATGGGTAAATTAAGGGTAATGGACCTTGTATTTTCAAGTTTTGCAGATAAAACAAAACTTAATTCTGAGGAAGATATTTATAAGTTACAGGCTCACTTTGACAAACAATGCTTAGAAATCAATTAGGCAGATGAGCTTAATGTAGAAAAGTTATCCACATGAGCACTAATGATTTGCGAATATCATAAATTCTAGGGGTAGTAAATTAGGAAAGTCACTTGTTAAAAAAGATCTGGGTGTACTTGAAGACAACAGACTAAATAATACCATGGAATGTCAATCAGTGCAGTTTAGATAAAGGCATCGGTACTTAGAGAGGATGCCCTGGAGTTATGAAAGGTACAAAAAAAAGCCACAAAAATAATAAAGGTCATGGAGGATCCTGGTTAAAAGAAAGACTAAAAGAAGTAAATTAATTTAGTCTTGAACAAGAGACATCTAAATGGGGGAATTATTAACTTGTAAAAGTTAAGAAATAACCCACACAAAAAGAATAATAAAAAGCGCATTTCATGCATAACCCCCTCAAAATCAAGGGGGGCACTCCCTCTGCCTGAAGAAAGAAAAGTTCAATCACCAAGGGAGACACAGTTTTTTTTTATCACAATAACTTTTAATCTGTAGAATAATGTACGGTACTACAAGAGCTGGTCACAGTGGGAACTGTTGATGGCTTCAAAAAAGACATGAATGCTTTTTTAGAAAAAAATAACAAATAATTATTTAAATGTGTAATGTTATTTTCTGAATGTTTAGTCCACTGGATCTACAAATGGGATCAGGAGGGAGATTAGCTCATTTGGAGTAAACTGGATCATGAATTGTGGTTGTACATATGCCTATTCCTTTTATCCTTTCAAAATCCTTAATTGAACTTGCTGGACCATTGTCTTTTTCCAACCATATTAAACCATATTCCAAATTATTATGCAAATTAAATTGAGGTGCCAAAGATTACATGTTTTATTTTTCAAATAAACTCATGGATGATATTGTGTCTTGGAGCTCTTCGGGTCACTGAAATCAATCTCAAACACCCAAAATAATTAAAGAAACTCCGAGTTAGTTAGAAATAAATATCTTCCAAAAGAGGAAGAACGATCTAAAACCACATGGGAGAAACAAAGCTAGGGTGTTAAAACCAAACAATATACATGAATAATAGTGTTTACTGGTGGAAAATGCCAACTCATGTGGTCAGAATAGAAGCATCTCCATAGCATCATCCACCTCAATCGATTCATCATCCTCTAGCACATAGGACTTACTATACCAGCAATGGCAAATGAAAAAATGATCTCTCATATACATCAGATGGTAAAAAGGAAATGAAGACAAAATATAATACCCTGGAAACACAATCCACTCAAATGGCAATTAATCTATCATACATTAACTTGACTAAACCCCAAGAAGAAGTCCTAAGCTTTGGATTCACTTTTTCATCAGTACCCCATCAAACATGGCTACTTGCGAGTATAGAAACGTGATAGACAGCATGCCTTGGTTCCTATGAAACATTATCCCAAATAGAGATGTGCTAACCTTTTTTAGTTCAGGTTCAGTTTGGTTTGCCGAATTGGCATATGGTCGGCGAATAGATCAATGAATTGTTCACCGAACTTCCAAATCCCATTGTAATCAATAGGAGAAAAGTTAACGGCTTAGAAAAGACCTTAAAAGAGGCCCAAAAGCTGCCAAAACAGCTCAAATTAGGAACAGACACCAGGAAAAGTGCTATCCATTCCCCAGAGTTAACATTTTTTGTATTCATATGAGTTTTATTAAAGTTTCAACAAGGTAATGAAATGTTTAGCAGTATTGTTATAAGAATGATTAATAACATGATAATATTAAAGAATAATATGCTCAAAGTAAACAGATTATCAAGACTACTTCGATTGAACGTATCTTGTTGAGTTAAAAAAAAAAAGAGGAGGGGTGAGTAGTGAGTTGCAGATAAAGATTATATATGTACTTACTAAAGTAATATATTCTAGTATACTGGTGTAGCGTATTTATATTACCATAAGTGAACAGTTAACTATTTACAGTACATAGACATGGAAACTACATATCCCAGAAGTACCTATGCTTAATGAAGAAAGAACCTATCTGATTGAAAGCAAGAAGTAAAATAAAAGGTCTTCTATCTATAGGTCTTGCTTATCTCAACAGTCTCATTTCTGTCTAAATTTTGTTGTAACTAGTTGTTAAAGAAAAGGGAGTAATGGAAGAAGTTGTAATGTCAAGGTCATATGCGTTAATTCAGTCAGACCATTTCTGCTGGTATTTGGTTTGAAGATTATTCCTTAATGTAAAGAAAAATTCGTATGCATTGTGGGTTGTAATTTTTTCCTTAAGCTCTTGAATTGTAGGGGAAAAAGGCTGCTTCCGATGGGCCGCTATGATATTTTTAGCAGTTAACAGAATGTGGGTAATTAGGCGTCTATTTTTTGGGGGGATGTTATCTATTCCTATTAGCAGGGGTGCTAATTCAGATGTAATCCTGATGTTGAGTTTTGTAGTGTTGTTTATTAAGTTTTGAACCTCTTTCCAAAATTTTTCCAAGTGATGGCAACTCCAGAAGACATGCGTTAAATTTCCAATTTCGTTACAATTTCTGCAACATAGTGGTGAATTCTGGTTTGGCACTATGTGGAGTTTTAAGGTTAACATTTTTCATCATGGTGCATTATGGATGGATGGGACAAGGCCTGGCCCAGTGTTTCAAGCTTCAACACTGATCATGAACAGAGATGAGTGACACGTGTAGGCGTTGTGCTCAGGGACCCCAGAAGACGCTCCACATTTCAAGAAATTAGTGTTAGATACCACGAAAGTGGCATCAATTGACCAGAATAAAAATAGTAGAATGGTGCATCCTGCATGCATGGCACAGGTTCTGGAACAGGGCCTGGCTTAGCATTTCAAGGTTAAACATTAATTGGTAATAGGGGGATGACTGACATGTTAAGGCATCATGCTCAGAGAGCCCTGCTAAATTCAAGAAACACACAACAAAGAGACCTTAAGCAGAGTCTCCACATTTCAAATTTAGAGCCAGATACCATGAATTTGTAAATAATCGACCCAGAATAAAAATTGTATAAGACGAGATCAGTACAGCACTCTAAACAGTACACAATTGCCTACTCTGCCTTCAAGTCCTTGGGGTTCCATGACTTGTTCATCTTAATGAAAGTTAGGTAGTCTACACTTTCAGGGGACAGCCAGATGGGCTTATCCATCAGGATGCCACCTGATGCCTGCTGAAGACATGTTCTGAGAAAACACTGGCATAACATAACCTCCAAGGTGTTACTGCTGAGCTCAGGCCACTCCTCCGTTTTTGAAGCTCAAAATGCAAAAAGGTCCAAACCCGGTCCTAATGGCATAGATATTGAGCTATTGATACCTGTATCTTTCTCTCCAGTCATTCACTATGTGTCAGACTTGTACTCAGTTCTGCTGGTGGATGGGCTGGTTTAAAAAAATTAGTCAAATGACTCCAAGAAATTGCTTCTAAGCTTAATGTTCCTCGAGATGGAAGTGTACATCTGTGATGTGTATTGTGTCCATCACTTCTGTCTTGGGGAAAACCAATCCCAAAATTGTCTAGAAGTGTTTTTTGATAATTCAGCATGCGCATGTCCCTGTCCAGGGCAGGAAACATCTGGCTAAATTTACACTTGTACCACGGATCCAACAGTGTGGCAACTCAGTAGTCATCGCTAATTCGAATCCTAACAATACGGGCACCATGTTGCAGAGAGTGGAGCAAGAGGGAGTTCATGTGTCTGATGCATCCATGAGGCCCACATCCTTGTTGTGTTGGTGGTGGGGTAACTGTCGAGCTTCCTTCCTCTGTCCTCCCCCACTAACTTCAGACAACAGAAAGGGAATTAATTACTTCTTCATCTCCTGACTGTTCTGTGCCCATAACCACTTCATCCTCATACTCATCCATTTTTTCCTTGGCTCCTGCACCATTGCTAACAGTTTGATGCCAAGAGATACCTTCTGTTGCTCTACTGCACCCTCTCGGACTTTAAAGATATTAGTATCCCTTCAGCATCCTCCTCTTTTTCCTCCTCCTCTTCCTCCTCTTCCTTTGGGACCACCACCTCATCCCATAGACTTTTCAAAGTTTTCTCCAGCATGTAGAAAACCAGAATAGTGATGCTGATGATGGCATTGTCAGCGCTAGCCATCTTAGTAGCCATTTCAAGACTGTGCAGAAGTGTGCAGAGGTCCTTGATCTGTGCCCATTCTGCAAGCATCATTTGCGCCATATTCGGCTTGCTTTGAGTCACTCTATTTTTTTAGTGCTGCGGGTTCAACTGAGTTCACTGGCAGCAACAGAGGAGCCCTCTGGGGGCACCCAATAATTATGGGCCTCCCATGCCAAGAATACCAACCCCGCAGCTGTGTGATCTTAAAGCCTGAAAAGCAGTATACGTGAAGGCTTTATCAACCGTAGTACAAAACCACATGACCTCTGTGTGCCGCAGATATTCTACAATAGAAACAATGTTTGTGGGACAGAATACCTCCAAACATACATTATCCAATAAAAAATGTCAACAGTTTTTATGTTTCTTCTAAAAGACAAATCCTAACAGACAACTCCAAACATGTATATGTATTTAACCCCCTTTATCCTATTTCCAATTTCCAATATAGGTATGAGTGTATAAAGCAGGAACAGGAGTCAACACTTGCCTACAGCCAACACCTTCCTTTAACAACAGCAAGAAGAGTTAGCTCCAATTGCTTCCATTTAACCATTTAAATGCAGTTTTAAGTTTTAATTAGCCCCTTTATCTGTACTCTAAAAATAAAAAAAATTTAAAATGAACATTTGAAATGACCATGTACACAAAAGCCCAATCTATGAAAAAAAATAAAAGTAGTTAACGTAAACTACGGTAGTTAAAATTAAAGTTGTTGTGGAATTTTTTAAACCATGTGTTTGATATCATCATATTCATACTGTCCTGAAGAATCATGTAGCCAGTTAATTTTTTTACTGAACATTGAATACCATAAAAAAAAAAATCATTGAGAAGTTTTCTTTTATTAACATTTCACCGCACATGGAATTTTTTTTATCCATTTTTCAATACATTATTAGTGATGAGCGAGTACCAAAATGCTCGGGTGCAAGATGCTCGGGCCGAGCATCCCAAGATACTCGTGTACTTGGCCCGAGCACCGAGCCCAATGTTATTCTATGGGAGACCCAAGTATTTTTATGAAATGCACGCCGGCAGCATGTAGAAACCCTAAAAATGTCACAAAAGTCTCAGAAGAGTGCTCAAATTATATGGTAACACCATGGGGAAGACCCCTGTAAGCATTTCTCACTCAAAAGTCACAGCTGTTAACAATGTTGTCCGAGTTTCACGCCAATTTTACGGAGTCACCAGAAAACCTTCCAAAATGACACCAAAATGAATATTCAGGGTGGAAATGTTAAGTGCACATACATACCCAATAGTGAGATACAGCTGGTGTATGTTACTTTTTGTGATTACATGAAAGATTTTACGTGAAAACATTGTGCGGCACTCCGATGTCCCTGAGAAGAGACGTACATAAAGCCCTGTCTTGACATAATGTGCCCATTTTGAGGAAGTGGGTGTATTGTAGTATTTTCCTTTACCAGGGCAGTCCACAATTGTGAGGTTCACCAATGACCCATGCATACAGACATGCATGAGGGCCTGTAAACCTGAAGTGGGTGTATTGTAGTATAGCCCTTTGGCAGGGCAGCCAAAAATTGGGAGGTTCAACAATGCCCCTGGATACAGACGTGCAGGAGGGCCTGTAAACCTGAAGTGGGTGTATTGTAGTATAGCCCTTTGGCAGGGCAGCCAAAAATTGGGAGGTTCCACAATGCCCCTGGATGCAGACATGCAGGAGGGCCTGTAAACCTGAAGTTGGTGTATTGTAGTATAGCCCTTTGGCAGGGCAGCCAAAAATTGGGAGGTTCAACAATGCCCCTGGATACAGACGTGCAGGAGGGCCTGTAAACCTGAAGTGGGTGTATTGTAGTATAGCCCTTTGTCAGGGCAGCCAAAAATTGGGAGGTTCACCAATGACCCATGCATACAGACATGCATGAGGGCCTGTAAACCTGAAGTGGGTGTATTGTAGTATTGCCCTTTGGCAGGGCAGCCAAAAATTGGGAGGTTCACCAATGATCCATGCATACAGACATGCATGAGGGCCTGTAGACCTGAAGTGGGTGTATTGTAGTATTGCCCTTTGGCAGGGCAGCCAAAAATTGGGAGGCTCCACATTGTCCCTGGCTAGAGACGTGCATGAGGGCCTCAAAACATTTTTCCCATTGAAAAGGAGCGGGTCTCCTGTCGTTGTAATGCCCATTCTAAAAGAATGGGTGAAAAAATTTACCACTGGGGGTATACCTGAAACAACAGCCTAACTATTCTAACGGTCATCATGGTGGCACATGAGGAGAAGGAGGAGCAGTCCAGCGATTAGCCAAAGTCCAGAAGTGTGTACCCATGGGTGAGTGGAGGTACATGGCAAATTCCCATAACAAAATTTAAATTCCGCTGTCATTTGCTGGTGGTGTGGTGAAGTCTGGCCCAATCCAACCCTTATTCATCTTCATCAGAGTCAGCCTGTCAGCATTTTCAGTTGACAGGCGGGTGCGTTTATCAGTAATGATTCCACCTGCGGCACTAAAAACACGCTCTGACAAAATGCTAGTGGCAGGGCAGGCCAGGACTTCCAAGGCGTAGAGAGCCAATTCATGCCACGTGTCCAGCTTGGAGACCCAATAATTGTAAGGCACAGAGGAATGTTGGAGTACAGTTGTTCGATCTGCAAGGTACTCCTTCAGCATCTGGCCAAACGTAGCATATCTTGTGACACTACCCCGCACCTCAGGGGCTGTGGTACGTGAGGGGCTGAGAAAACTGTCCCACATCGTAAAGACTGTTCCCCTACCTCTGGCGGATTGGACTTGTGCCCCTTTCGGCCGTACGCCTTGGTTGTCCACCGATTCCTGACCTATGCCGCTAGCGTTTTGTGAGAGGAATGCTTTGCCTACGTCCGTGACTATGGCCTTCTGGAACTGCTGCATTTTGGCTGACCTCTCCGCCTCAGGAATAAGAGACATAAAGATCTCCTTGTAGCGTGGGTCTAACAGTGTTGCCAATCAGTAGTGATTGTCGGCCAAGATGTTCTGAACGCGAGGGTCACGAGCCAGGTAGCTTACCATAAAGTCAGCCATGTGCGCTAGACTCTTAACAGCCATCACTTCAGTGTCCTGGCCAACACGGTGACTGAACACGCTGTCCTCCTCCTCATCCTCCTCCTCATGTCCCCTGTCCTCTGGCCAGCCACGCTGAAGCGAGGGTATGACTGGTGTGCATGTCATATCCTCAATTTGGCCAGAGAGTTGCTCCATGTCTTCATCCTCCTCCTCCTCGTCATAGTCCTCCACTGCACGTTGTGATGAGATGAGGCTGGGCTGTGTGTTATCACCCACACCCACTACTGTTTCTTGCTCCAACTCATTGCGCTCCGCCTGCAATGCATCATCTTTGTTTTTGAGCAGAGACCGTTTTAGAAGACAGAGTAGCGGTATGGTGACGCTAATAATGGCGTCATTGCCACTCACCATCTTGGTGGAGTCCTAAAAGTTTTGGAGGACGGTACATAGGTCGGACATCCATCTCCACTCCTCAGGTGTTATGTGTGGAGTTTGACCCATTTCCCGACGGCTTAGGTGATGCAGGTAGTCAACAACTGCCCTCTTCTGCTCACATATCCTGACCAACATGTGCAGAGTTGAATTCCAACGCGTGGGGACATCACACACCAGTCTGTGGGCCGGAAGACACAAATGGCGCTGAAAGCCGGCAAGGCCGGCTGAAGCAGCAGGTGACTTGCGAAAATGTGCAGACAGGCGGCGAACTTTTACCAGCAGATCAGACAGCTCGGGGTATGACTTTAGAAACCGCTGAACCACCAGGTTGAGCACATGGGCCACGCATGGAACATGTGTCAGCTGGCCTTGTCTCAAAGCTGCCACCAGGTTCCGGCCATTGTCACACACGACCTTTCCTGGCTTTAGGTTCAGAGGTGTGAGCCAGTGATCTGCCTGCTGTTTCAGAGCTGTCCACACCTCTTCTGCAATGTGGGGTTTGTCACCTATGCATATTAGCTTCAGCACAGCCTGTTGCCGCTTCGCAGAGTCAGTGCTGCAGTGTTTCCAGTTTGGGACTGGTGTGGAGGGCAAAGTGGATGAGGATGCGCAGGAGGAGGAGGAGGAGAGCTGAGGAGCATGACATCCCAGAGCTGTAGAGTGTGGGTGAAACCCTGACTGAGGTAGGGCCTGCAATCCTTGGTGTGGGAAGGACATGTTCCGTCCCTCACTCAGACTGGGTCCCAGCTTCCACAATATTAACCCAGTGTGCCGTCAAGGAGATGTAGCGGCCTTGCCCACAAGCACTTGTCCACGTGTCTTGGGTTAGGTGGACTTTGGCTGAAACAGCGTTGTTCAGGGCACGTGTGATGCTTTGTGACACGTGGTTATGCAATGCGGGGATGGCACACCTGGAGAAATAGTGGCGGCTGGGAACCGAGTAACGTGGGACAGCAGCCGCCATCAGGTCGCGGAATGCTTCCGTCTCCACTAGCCTGAAAGGTAACATTTCTAGTGCAAGCAGTCGCGAAATGTGAGCATTTAGAACTGTGGCATGTGGGGTGTAGTCAGCGTATTTGCGCCTGCGTTCAAAGGTTTGCTGAATGGATAATTGAACGCTGCGCTGGGACAAGGACGTGCTTGATGGTGGTGTTATTTGTGCGTGGCAACTTCAGGTGCAGGGCCGGAGGCTTGTTCGCGGGCAGCATGGACAGGGGATTGGCTCGCACGCACAACACGCGAAGACGTAGCAGTGACATTAGCAAGCACCGCTCCTCGACTCCCACAAAGTCGGGTGCTTGGCTGACATGTGCCTGATCATGCTGGTGGTGGTCAGGCTGCTAGTTTTCGTACCCCTGCTGATGCTGGCATGGCAGGTGTTCCAAATGGCCTTTTTAGAGTCATCTGGAGCCAACTTAAAAAACTACCAGACTCGGGAAGACCTAACATTTGCACAGGCACCTTGTGTCGTGTTGTTGTTCCGGGGAACGGTTGCCTGCCTTCTGCCTGCGGACACCACCCTGCTTCTTACTGCCTGTTGGGATGCTATGCCTCCCTCCCCCTGTGCACTGCTGTCCTCGCTCTGAATATCCTCCTGCCAGGTTGGGTCAGCTACTGGATCATCCACCACGTCGTATTACTCTTCCGCACCCTGATCCACCTCCTGACTTCCTGGCAATTGTGTCTCATCATCGTCCACCCCTTGTTGAGACACGTTGCCAACGTTCCCTTCGTGAGAACGTGGCTGCTCAAATATTTGGGCATCTATACATAAGATCTCCTCATCACCCACTTCAACAGGAGCTGTCGAGAGGACAGATTGTGCGAATGGATACGTGAACAGCTCTTCCGAGTGTCCAAGTGTGGGATCAGTAATGTCCGTGGACGTGTACTCGGCCTGGTAGTAGGAAGGAGGATCAGGTTGGGAAATGTGCGGCGCAGTATCACGGCTACTGACACTTGACTGTGTGGAAGACAGGGTGTTTGTGGAGGTGCCAATCTGACTGCAAGCATTATCCGCTATCCAAGTAACAACCTGTTGACACTGGTCTTGGTTCAAGAGCGGTGTACTGCTTCGGGCCCCAAGAATTTGGGACAGGACGTGCGAGTGAGTATATGTGGCACTTTGTTGTTGCGAAATTGTTGCCTCTGCCTGCACCACCATCACGTCCACTTCCTTGTTCCTTGCCAACGCCCTTGCGCATTTTGCCTGTATACAGCTACAACAGTCTCCTGACTGTTCTGGTCACAGGAAAGCTGGATATGAATATTAGACCCTGCCTGTATAGAGCTAGTCAGCTACAAAAGTCTCCTGACTGTTCTGGTCACAGGAAAGCTGGACATGGATAGCCTGCCTGTATATAGCTAGACAGCTACTACAGTCGCCTGACTGTTCTGGTCACAGGAAAGCTGGATATGGATAGCCTGCCTGTATAGAGCTAGTCAGCTACTACAGTCTCCTGACTGTTCTGGTCACAGGAAAGCTGGATATGGATATTAGACCCTGCTTGTATAGAGCTAGTCAGCTACAACAGTCTCCTGACTGTTCTGGTCACAGGAAAGCTGGATATGGATATTACACCCTGCCTGTATACAGCTAGTCAGCTACTACAGTCTCCTGACTGTTCTTGTCACAGGAAAGCTGGATATGGATAGCCTGCCTGTATAGAGCTAGTCAGCTACTACAGTCTCCTGACTGTTCTGGTCACAGGAAAGCTGGATATGGATATTAGACCCTGCCTGTATAGAGCTAGTCAGCTACAACAGTCTCCTGACTGTTCTAGTCACAGGAAAGCTAGATATGGATAGCCTGCCTGTATACAGCTAGTCAGCTACTACAGTCTCCTGACTGTTCTGGTCACAGGAAAGCTGGATATGGATAGCCTGCCTGTATAGAGCTAGTCAGCTACTACAGTCTCCTGACTGTTCTGGTCACAGGAAAGCTGGATATGGATATTACACCCTGCCTGTACACAGCTAGTCAGCTACTACAGTCTACTGACTGTTCTGGTCCCAGGAAAGCTGGATATGAATATTAGACCCTGCCTGTATAGCTAGTCAGCTACAACAGTCTCCTGACTGTTCTGGTCACAGGAAAGCTGGATATGGATATTACACCCTGCCTGTATACAGCTAGTCAGCTACTACAGTCTCCTGACTGTTCTGGTCACAGGAAAGCTGGATGTGGATATTAGACCCTGCCTGTATACAGCTAGTCAGCTACAACAGTCTCCTGACTGTTCTGGTCACAGGAAAGCTGGATATGGATATTACACCCTGCCTGTATACAGCTAGTCAGCTACAACAGTCTCCTGACTGTTCTGGTCACTGGAAAGCTTGGACTCCGATCTGGATTACCCTGCCTTTATCCTCCTAGATTAGTCCTGAGAAGGACTGTTCTGGTCAGCAGCAGTTTGCAGACTTGCTCCGGATCTACCTATGAGGGCCGCAAATCTGTCCCTTAAGCAGCAGCAGACAGTCTCCCTACACTGACTGTCTGGATGGCTGTGTGCAGAGCACATCGTGGCAGGGTTTTATAAAGGCTCAGTCACGCTGTGCGGGACGGCCAATCACTGCAATGCCAAAACTAACAGGGCTGTGGCATTGCAGTGACTGCCAGCCAATCCCTGCATGTGGGCTGGCTCTCTAAAGAGCGCCAACATGCAGGGATGAGCACTCCAAGTACAGCACGAGTATCGCAAGATTACTCGGTACTCGCCGAGTAGCCCGAGTACAGTGATTCTCGTGCGAGTACCGAGTAGTCACTAGCGTACTCGCTCATCACTATACATTATATGTTGAAATTAATGGTGTTTTTCAAAACCACAAATCATCCAGCAAAAATGAACCTTAGCTTTTATAGTAGGTTTATATGCTAAAGTAGAAAACTTTGAAAAGACCAGGAAAACACAAATGCGCAAAAATTAAAACGCACTTAGGTTACAGGTGCATATGAGTGAATTAGAATATCATCGAAAAGTTAATTTTTTTCAGTGATTCAATACAAAAAATGAAATGCATATATTATCATTACAAACAAAGTGATCTATTTCAAGTGTTTATTTCTGTTAATGCTGATGATTATGGCTTACAGCCAATAAAAACCCAAAGGTCATTATCTCAGAAAATTAAAGTCAGGAGGATGAAGGGTCTGAGAGATAAAATATTACCTAAATAGGTACTAGAGGCTCTCCTTGTGTGATTATGAGAGTCACAACCACTATAAAAACATATCAGTGGTATCTAGAGATGAGCGAGTACTAAAATGCTCGGGTGCTTGAAGCTCGGGCCAAGCATCCCAAGATACTCGTGTACTCGGCCCAAGCACCGAGCCCAATGTTATCCTATGGGAGACCCCAGTATTTTTCTGGCATGATCCCCGACAACATGGATAAAACCTAAAAATGGCACAAAAGTATCAGAAGAGTGCTCAAATGACATGGCAACACCATGGGGAAGACCCCTGTAAGCATTTCAGACTCCAAGGTCACTGCTGTGAACAATGTTGTCAGACTATTACGCCACTTTTACGGACTGTCAAGAAAACGTTACAAAATGAAACCAAAATGGATTTTCATGGAGAAAATATTAAGGGCTCATACCCACTTGTGAGACAGTGTTGGTGTATGTTAGTTTTTTGGATTACATGAAAGAATTAAAAAAAAAAATTGTGTGGCACTCCGATGCCCCTGGGAAGAGACGTACATGAAGGCCTCTTTGAATTATGTGCCCATTTTAAGGAAGTGGGTCTTTTGTAGTATTGCCCTTTGACAGGGCAGCCAAAAATTGGGTGGCACTCTGATGCCCCTGGAGAGACGTGCATGAGGGCCTCTTTAAATAATGTGCCCATTATAAGGAATTGGGTCTTTTGTAGTATTGCCCTAGGCAGGGCTGCTAAACATTGTGAGGCACCCCAATGCGATTGGATAGAGACGTGCATGAGGGCCTCTTTAAATATTGTGCCCATTATTAGGAAGTGGGTATTTTGTAGTATTGTCCTAGGCAGGGCTGCTAAACATTGGGAGTCACCCCAATGCCCTGGAAAGAGACGTGCATGAGGGCCTCTTTAAATAATGTGCCCATTATAAGAAAGTGGTTCTTTTGTAGTATTGCTCTAGGCAGGGCTGCCAAAAGTTGGGAGGCACTTCAATACCCCTGGATAGAGACGTGCATGAGGGCTCTTTAAATAATGTGCCCATTATAAGGAAGTGGGTCTTTTGTAGTATTGCCCTTGGCAGAGCTGCCAAAAATTGGGAGGCACTTCAATGACCCTGGATAAAGACAAGCATGAGACCACTTAAATATGGTTCCCTTTGTTAGAAAGTTGCTCTATTCAAGTATTGCCCTTGGCAGGGCTGCCAAACATTGGGAGTCACTCCAATGCCCCTGGAAAGAGACGTGCATGAGGGCCTCTTTAAACATTGTGCCCATTTTAAGGAAGTTTGTCTTTTGTAGTATTTCCCTTTGGCAGGGCAGCCAAAAATTAGGTGGCACTCTGATGCCCCTGGATAGAGAGGTGCATCAGGGCCTCTTTAAATAATGTGCCCATTATAAGGAAGTAGTTCTTTTGTAGTATTGCCCTAGGCAGGGCTGCCAAAAATTGGGAGGCACCCCAATGCCCCTGGATAGAGATGTGTATGAGGGCCTCTTTAAATAATGTGCCCATTATAAGCAAGTAGGTTTTTGTAGTATTGCTCCAGGCAAGGCTGCTAAAAATTGGGAGGCACTTCAATGTCCTTGGATAGAGATGTGCATGAAGGCCCACTTAAATATGGTTCCTTTTGTTAGAAAGTGGCTCTATTCAAGTATTGCCCTTGCCATGGCTGCCAAACATTGGGGGGCACTTCAATGCCCCTGGATAAAGAGGTGCATGAGGGCCTCTTTAAATAATGTGCCCATTATAAGTAAGTGGTTCTTTTGTAGTATTGCCCCAGGCAGGGCTGGCAAATATTTGGAGGCACTTCAATGCTCCTGGATAGTGAGGTGCATGAGGGCCTCTTTAAATAATGTGCCCATTATAAGGAAGTGGTTCTTTTGTAGTATTGCCCTAGGCAGGGCTGCTAAACATTGTGAGGCACCCCAATGCCCCTGCATAGAGACGTGCATGAGGGCCTCTTTAAGTAATGTGCCCATTATAATGAAGTGGGTCTTTTGTAGTATTGCCCTAGGCAGGGCTGCCAAACGTTGGGAGGCACTTCAATGCCCCTGGATAGAGACGTGCATGAGGGCCTCTTTAAATAATGTGCCCATTATAAGGAAGTGGGTCTTTTGTAGTATTGCCCTAGGCAGGGCTGCTAAACATTGGGAGGCACCCCAATGCTATTGGATAGAGACGTACATGAGGGCCTCTTTAAATATTGTGCCCATTATAAGGAAGTGGGTATTTTGTAGTATTGCCCTAGGCAGGGCTGCTAAACATTGTGAGGCACCCCAATGCCCCTGGATAGAGACGTGCTTGAGGGCCTCTTTAAATAATGTGCCCATTATAATGAAGTGGGTCTTTTGAAGTATTGCCCTAGGCAGGGCTGCCAAACGTTGGGAGGCACTTCAATGCCCCTGGATAGAGACGTGCATGAGGGCCTCTTTAAATAATGTGCCCATTATAATGAAGTGGGTCTTTTTTAGTATTGCCCTAGCCAGGGCTGCCAAACGTTGGGAGGCACTTCAATGCCCCTGGATAGAGACGTGCATGAGGGCCTCTTTAAATAATGTGCCCATTATAAGGAAGTGGGTCTTTTGTAGTATTGCCCTAGGCAGGGCTGCTAAACATTGGGAGGCACCCCAATGCCATTGGATAGAGACGTGCATGAGGGCCTCTTTAAATATTGTGCTCATTATAAGGAAGTGGGTATTTTGTAGTATTGCCCTAGGCAGGGCTGTTAAACATTGTGAGGCACCCCAATGCCCCTGGATAGAGACGTGCATGAGGGCCTCTTTAAATAATGTGCCCATTATAATGAAGTGGGTCTTTTGTAGTATTGCCCTAGGCAGGGCTGCCAAACGTTGGGAGGCACTTCAATGCCCCTGGATAGAGACGTGCATGAGGGCCTCTTTAAATAATGTGCCCATTATAATGAAGTGGGTCTTTTGTAGTATTGCTCTAGGCAGGGCTGCCAAACGTTGGGAGGCACTTCAATGCCCCTGGATAGAGACGTGCATGAGGGTCTCTTTAAATAATGTGCCCATTATAAGGAAGTGGGTCTTTTGTAGTATTGCCCTAGGCAGGGCTGCTAAACATTGGGAGGCACCCCAATGCTATTGGATAGAGATGTGCATGAGGGCCTCTTTAAATATTGTGCCCATTATAAGGATGTGGGTATTTTGTAGTATTGCCCTAGGCAGGGCTGCTAAACATTGTGAGGCACCCCAATGCCCCTGGATAGAGACGTGCATGAGGGCCTCTTTAAATAATGTGCCCATTATAATGAAGTGGGTCTTTTGTAGTATTGCCCTAGCCAGGGCTGCCAAACGTTGGGAGGCACTTCAATGCCCCTGGATAGAGACGTGCATGAGGGCCTCTTTAAATAATGTGCCCATTATAAGGAAGTGGGTCTTTTGTAGTATTGCCCTAGGCAGGGCTGCTAAACATTGGGAGGCACCCCAATGCCATTGGATAGAGACGTGCATGAGGGCCTCTTTAAATTATGTGCCCATTATAATGAAGTGGGTCTTTTGTAGTATTGCCCTAGGCAGGGCTGCCAAACGTTGGGAGGCACTTCAATGCCCCTGGATAGAGACGTGCATGAGGGGCTCTTTAAATAATGTGCCCATTATAATGAAGTGGTCTTTTGTAGTATTGCCCTAGGCAGGGCTGCCAAACGTTGGGAGGCACTTCAATGCCCCTGGATAGAGACGTACATGAGGGCCTCTTTAAATAATGTGCCAATTATAATGTAGTGGGTCTTTTGTAGTATTGCACTAGGAAGGGCTGCCAAAAATTGGGAGGCACTTCAATGCCCCTCGACAGAGACGTGCATGAGGGCCCACTTAAATATGGTTCCATTTGTTAGAAAATGACACTATTCAACCATTGCCCTTGGCAGGGCTGACAAATATTGGGAGGCACTTCAATGCCCCTGGATAGAGACGTGGTGAGGGTCTACTTAAATATGGTTCCCATTGTTAGCAAGTGGGTCTTCTATAGTTTTCCCTAGGAAGAGCTGCAAAAAATTGGGAGGCATTGCGATGCCCCTGGGAAGAAACATGGAGGAGAGCCTCTAAATATTGTTCCCATAACAAAGGAGCGGGTCTCCTGTACTTGTAATGCCCATTCTCTAAGTATGGACTAAAACATTTACCCCAGGGGCTGTACATGAAACTACTGTCTAACTTTTTAACAGTTAGGGTCATCATCATCATAAATATGATGTAAATAAATTATGTTTTCGTGGCATCATGGACCACCGTCGCACTGATCATATGATGGTGGTGGATGAGGAGAAGGAGAAACAGTACAGCAAGTAGCCAAAGTCATGAAGTGTGTACCCATGTGTGAGTGTGAGGAGGAGCATGGCAATTTACCAGCAAAAAAAATACAATGCCTTTGACTTTAGATTACGCTATCATTTGGTGGTGGTGTGGTGAAGTCAGGTCCAATCCAACCCTTGTTCATCCTGATTAGAGTCAGCTTGTCCGCCTTAATTTACCATTTTTTGGGGCAGGAGGGGGTTGTAGCTCCAATTTGTATACACCAAAACACTCAGTATACCCATCTCAGCGTTTGTGACTGACCGGCATACCTGCTGTAATTTAATATCTTATCTGTCATCTCAGTGTCCAGCTAAAAAACATCTTTTGGACGCCTTCATTTAGCTGTATACAGGCAGCACACCATTGAAAATGCGCAAGGCCGGTGCCAAGGGACCAGGAACTGGACATGATGGTGGTGCATGCAGAGGCTGAGGCCATGTGCAAGCTCGAATTGCGCCACGACAAACGCCCACATCATCTCGCTCGACCTTCCTGTCCCAATTTCTAGGGGACCTCAGCAGTACACCACTATTAAACCAAGACCAGTGTCAAGAGTTTGTTAGGGGGATAGCGGATAATGCTTCCAGTCAGTTTGGCACCACCACAAACACCCTGTTTTCCACATGGTCAAGTGTCAGTAGCCGTGAGACTGGACCGCACATTCCACACCCTGATCCTCCTTTCTCCCACCATGCCGAATGCCCGGCCCTGGACATAACTGATCCCACACTTGGACACTCTGAAGAGCTGTTCACTTATCAATTCTTAGATTCTGGCCTCTCGCCAGCTCCACTTGAAGTGGGTCATGAGGAGATCGTATGTACAAATGCCCAAATATTTGAGCAGCCACGGTCTCACGAAGGCAACGGTGGGAACGTGTCTCAACAAGAGGTGGACGATGATGAGACACAATTGCTAGAAAGTCAGGAGGAGGACTAGCATCACAAAGCATTCACTGATCTCAGGGAGACTAGTCCAAGAAAACACTGCGGGCAGCTGGCTAAAGCGCTCAACACAGTGAATTCCTAGGTGAGTCCTGTTTTGGAGACTCCTAACCGAGGATCCACAGACTCTATTTGCATATTCAGGAGGAGGACTAGGGTGCGGAAGTCGAAGACGACATGGTGGATGATCCAGTAACTGACCCAACCTGGCAGGAGGACATGCAGAGCGAGGACAGCAGTGCACAGGGGGAATTAGGCGTAGCATCACAACAGGCCGGAAGAAGCAGGGTGGTGGCCGCAAGCAGAAGGCAGGCAACCGTTCCCCGTAACAACAACACGACAGAAGTTGCCAGTACAACTGTTAGGTCTTCCCGAGTCTGGCTGTTTTTTTAAGGTGTTTGAAGATACTTCCAATTAGGCCATTTGCAACACCTGCCATGGCAGCATCAGCAGGGGTAGCAAAACTAGCAGCCTGACCACCACTATGATCAGGCACATGTCAGCAAAGCACCTGACTTTGTGGGATATACACCAGAGTCCAGGAGCAGTGTCTGCGGGTGACACCGCTGCGTCTTCCACTGTTGTGCGTGCAAGACTATTCCCTGTCCATACTGCATGCAAAGAAACGATGCTTCCTGCCTGTCCTTCACCTGTAGTTGCAGAAGCAGAAATAGCACCATCATCAACCACGTCCTTGTCCCAGCGCAGCGTTCAGTTATCCATACACCAATCTTTGGAATGCAGACGCAGTCAACGCCCCACATGCCACAGTTCTAAATGCACACATTTGGTGACTGCTTGCACTGGAAATGTTGCCTTTTAGGCTAGTGGAGACGGAAGCATTCCGCGACCTGATGGCGGCGGCTGTCCCACGTTACTCGGTCCCCAGCCGCCACTATTTTTCCCGGTGTGCCATCCCCGCATTACATAAGCACCTGTCACAAAACATCATAAGTGCCAGGAAAAGTCCACCTAACCACCGACACGTGGACAAGTGCTTGTGGGCAGGGTCGGTACATCTCGCTGGTTAATATTCTGGAAGCCGGAACCCAGTCTGAGCTTGGGATGGGACACGTCCTTCCGACACCAAGTATTGCAGGCCCTAACTCAGTCAGGGTTTCACACACAGTGTACAGCTCCGGAACGTCATGCTCCTCAGCCTCCTCCTCCTCCTCCACTTCCCCTCCACACCAGTCCCAAGCTGGAAGCACTGCAGCACTGCCGCGGCTAAGCGGCAACAAGCTGTGCTGAAGCTAATATGCGTAGGTGACAAACCCCACAATGCTGAAGAGTTGTGGACAGCTCTGAAACACCAGGCAGATCACTGGCTCACACTGCTGAACCTACAGCCAGGCATGGTCGTGTGTGAGAATGGCTGGAACATGGTGGCGACTCTGAGGCGAGGCGAGCTGACACATGTTCCATGCGTGGCCCATGTGCTCAACCTTATGGTTCAGCGGTTTCTTAAATCCTACCCGGAGCTGCTGTCGGATCTGCTCGTAAATGTACGCCACCTGTGTGCCCATTTCAGAAAGTCACCTACTGCTTCAGCCACCCTTGCCAGCTTTCAGCAGCGTTTGCAGCTTCCGGCTCACAGACTGGTGTGTGATGTCCGCATGCATTGGAATTCCACACTGCACATGTTGGTCAGGATTTGTGAGCAGAAGAGGGCAGTTGTTGACTACCTGCATCAACTAGGCCATTGATATACGGTTCAAAATCCACACATAAGACGTCAGGAGTGGACATGGATGTCCCACATATGTACCATCCTCCAAAACTTTGAGGACTCCACCAAGATGGTGAGCGGCGATGACGCCATCATTAGCATCACCATCCTGCTTCTCTTTCTTCTAAAACGCTCTCTGTTCAAAATCAAAGACGATGCTTTGCAGGTGGAGCATGATGAGTTGGAGCAAGAAACGGTACTGGGTGATTACACACAGCCCAGCCTCATCCCATCCCAACGTGCATTGGAGGACTATGATGAGAAGGATAAAGAAATGGAGCTACTTTCATGCGGAACTGACGGCAACACATGCACAACCGTCATACCGTCGGTTCAGCGTGGATGGCCAGAGGACAGGGGAGAGGAGGAGGAGGATGATGAAGACAGCATGGTCAGTCATCCTGTTGGTGAGGACCTGAAGTCTTTCCTGTTAACAGTCTGGCGCACATGGCTGACTTTATGTTATGCTGCCTGTCTTGTGACCCTCGCGTTATCAACATCTTGGCGGACACTCATTACTGGTTGGTGACACTTTTAAACCCACGCTGCAAGGAGAACTTTATTTCTCTTATTCCTGAGGCGGAGAGGTGTACAAAAATGCTGCAGTACCAGAAGGCCCTAGTTGCGGAATTAGTCAAAAAGTTCCCTTCTGAAAACGCTTGCGGCAGAGGTCACGGTTTGGTGGACAACCAAGGCGTTCGGCTGAGAGAGGCACAATAGAGTTTTCTCAGCCCCTCCCATAGCACAGGCCCTCAGGTGCGGGGTACTGTCACAAGGACTGCAAAGTTTGTAAATATGCTGAAGGAGTACCTTGCCGATCGTACGAAAGTACTCTTAGATTCCTCTGTGCCTTATAATTATTGGGTATTCAAGCTGGACACGTGGCAGGAATTGTCCCTCTACGCCTTGGAAGTCCTGGCCTGCCGTGCCGCTATCATTTTGTCAGAGCGTGTTTTTATTGCCGCAGGTGGAATCATTACTGATAAACGCACCCGTCTATCAACTGAAAATGCTGACAAGTTGTTTTTGAGCTGGATACTGAGATTAGAGATTAAATTACAGCAGTTATACCGGTCAGACACAAACGCTGACGAGAATAGAGAGTGTTTTGGCGTATACTAATTCCCGCTACAACCCACTCCTGCCTATAGAGGGCTAAATTAATCCCTAAGGGCCCCTTTACACGCGGCTACATTTCTAGGGTGGCCAGAGGTAACTTACTGGTTGCAGTGAAATCATGGAGACAAGGTTCTATCTTGTTGCTGTGTACAAATGGAATAATCTCTCCATGATTTCACTGCAACCAGTAAGTTACCTGTAGCCACCCTAGAAATGTAGCCGCGTGTAAAGGGGCCCTAAAAGCACTGTTTTGGGATGGATGAGATTTCCAACCTGTCCACCAGCCCCAGATGTGATGCAGGTTGGTATACTGGCACAACGAAGTTTGCTATATACCCTGCCTCCCTGCCTGCCTGTATACAGCTCTATTAGTCCCTCAGAAGGACTGTTGTGGTAATTAGATTAGCAGCCCTGCATCTACACTAGCTGAAAGGCCACAAATCTGTCCCTCAATCAGCAGCAGCTCTCCCTACACTGACTGTCTTTGGAGCAGAGTGACGAGCACAGCGCGGTCAGGTCCTATAAAGACTTGATCACGTTGTGCAGCCAGCCAATCACTGCAAAGCCACAACCAACAGGGCTGTGGCTTTACAGTGGCTGTTAGCCAATCGCTGCATGGTGGCTGGCTCTGTAAAGAGCGCCAACATGCAGGGAGGTGGACCCCGAGCACAGCAAGAGTATCACGAGATTACTCGGTACTCACCGAGTACCCCGAGTACTGAGATATTCGTGCGAGTACCGAGTAGTGACAAGCATACTTGCTCATCCCTAGTGATATCATATCATATACTATGAGTGATCTATTTTAAGTGTTTTTTTTCTGTTAATGTTGATGATTATGGCTTACAGCCAATGAAAATCCAAAGGTCATTATTTAAGAAAATTAAAGTAGGGAGGATGAAGGGTTAAAAACCACACTGCAGTATTCCACAAAACATGAAAAGGTGAATATAATATTGATTTATTAGTCAATGTTTTTCTGAAATGCCCTGAAACATGGCAATATTACATTGATTTGTCCTGAGGAAGGGGCTAGGGAGCCCTGAAATGCTAATTGAGTAATACATCAATATTATATTCACCCTAGGATGTCTCATGGAATACAGCAGCGTGGGTTTTAACCCTTCATCCACCCTACTCTATAAGCACCATGCTGGGGACTGCATCAGCCATGATATGTTTTAATAGTGGCTGTGATTCTCACAACCACACAAGGTGAGCCTCTGATACCTATTTAAGTAATATGTTCTCTCTCAGACCCTTCATCCTCCTGACTTTAATTTTCTAAGATCATGACCTTTGGGTTTTCATTGGCTGTAAGCCATAGTCATCAACATTAACAAAAACACTTGAAATAGATCACTCTGTTCGTAATGACTCTATATACCGTATTTTTCGGACTATAAGGCGCACATAAAATCCTATGATTTTCTCAGAAATCAAAAGTGCGCTTTATAGTCCGATGCACCTTATATATGCACCCACATATGGATGAAGCATTATGGCCACCGTAGTGCATTACAGACTAAAAAGATGCAGCGGCAAGAGCAGCAACAGGATCATATCATTAAGAAAACATTCAGGACCTGGCACCACTGCACTATCTCTCGCCGATGCCAAAGGACCTGCTGTGATGTAGCAGTGACAAGCCGAGTCACGTGACTGGAGGCAGAGACAATTCGGAAGCGGCTCCACAGCACGACAGGACGTGGTCCCCCGGAGTCCTTATGGTGGTACCTACAGCTCTGTGTTTCAGCATTAATTTGTGTGCATTCAATAATTTTTATACCTACTACCCCCAAAAATGCCTCCTGTTAAGAGACATGCAGATTTTAAGCTTAAAGCTATAAGTCATGCAGTAAAGCATGAAAATAGAGCAGCTGTGAGAGAATTCAACACTAATGAATCTATGGTGAGTAAGTGGAGGAAACAAGAAGATGCCCTACACCAGGTAAAGAAAACCAACTGAGTTTCCGAGGAAACAGAGCAAGATGGCCACATTTGGAGGACAAAATAGAACAGTGGGTTATCGAACAGAGAAATGCAGGTGGAAGCATCCCCACTGTCTCTATTCAACTCAAAGCCACAGCATTAGCGCGCGACATGGAGATCAAGGACTTTCGAGGAGGTCCTTTCGTTTTATGAAAAGGCGTAATCTCTCCATCCGCATCAGAACTACGGTCTGCCAGCAGCTGCCAAAAGATTATGAAGAGAAGCTGGCCATTTTCCGCACCTACTCTATAACCAAAATAAATGAAAAGAATATCCAACCAGAACACATCACTAACATGGATAAGGTCCCCCTCACTTTTAACATCCCATAAAACGTACTGTTGAGAAAACAGGGTCCAGTACGGTATCTATACGTACCACAGGAAACGAGAAGTCATCTTTCACTGTAGTTCTCGCCTGTCAGGCTAATGGCCAGAAACTACCACCCATGGTCATTTTCAAGAGGAAGACTTTACCAAAGAAAAGTTTCCTGCCGGTGTCATCATCAAGGCTATCTCAAAGGGCTGGATGGACGAGGAGAAGATGAGTGAGTGGCTGAGGGAGGTCTACATCAAGAGACCGGATGGCTTTTTTCACAGATCCCCATCCCTATTGGTCTGTGACTCTATACATGCCCATGTGACCGATACTGTCAAAGCCCAAGTGAAGAAAACTAATTTTGAGCTTGCCGTCATTCTGGGTGGATTAACCAAAGAGCTCCAGCTGCTAGATGTCAGCGTCAACAGGTCATTTAAAGTTAAATTGCGAGCTGCATGGGAGCATTGGATGATAGAAGGTGACCACATATTCATCAACACCGAGAGGCAACGCCGGGCGAGTTATGCCACTATGTGCTAGTGGATCGTGGATGCCTGGGAGAAGGTATCAGTTTCCAGTATCATCCGAGCTTTCAGGAAGGCTGGAACTATCACCGAAGAGCTAAGCATCAGCAATGAGACCGACTCACATAATGATAAGGGAGACCCGAGCATACTTGAGGCCGAAATCACCCAACTGTTAAACTCCGATACTAAAGATGAAGGATTTGATGGATTTGTGGTGGAGGAATGAACTGAAAAAGTAAATGTACCGGTATTGATTTGCATTACAACTGAACAAGCTGAGAGTTATCATTAAAAATTTGAATAAAGTTTGACTTACCGTCTGAGCTTTGTTTAATTTAATGCGCTGTGCCTTATAATCTGGTGAGCCTTAAATATGAACCTAGATGCCTTAGCAGGCCCTTATTGATAATGCGCCTTATGGTCCGAAAAATATGGTAACATATGCATTTCACTTTGTTTATTGAATTACTGAAATAAATTACTTTTTGATGATATTCTAATTGATTGAAATGCACCTGTGTATTGGTTGTTCAGGACTTACCGTATATAGTCGCGTATAAGCCGAGTTTTTCAGCCCAAAAATTGGGCTGAAAAGTACCCCCCTCGGCTTATACGCGAGTCAGTGCTGTATACCGATGTATACATCGGTACATACCGATGTATACATCGGTATACAGCAGCCCCCGTATCCCCAGTAATGCAGGGCCCCCCCAGCCTCGCTCCGGTCACCTGTAAAGCAAACTATACTTATCAATGTCCCGCTGTCTGCGCCCGCTCGCCGCTGCCGTCCACGATCCTCCATCTTCATGCGTCTTCTTCCTGTTTCTGTGCTCGTCGCAGGCAATGACGTCATTCCCTGCGACGAGCACAGGAAACAGGAAGAAGACGCATGAAGATGGAGGATCGTGGACGGCAGCGGCGAGCGGGCGCGGACAGCGGGACATTGATAAGTATAGTTTGCTTTACAGGTGACCGGAGCGAGGCTGGGAGGGCCCTGCATTACTGGGGCTGCTGTATACTACCGCTGGGGCTGCAATATACTACTACTGGGGCTGTATACACTACCACTGGGGCTGCGTCTATACTACCACTGGGGCTGCGTCTATACTACCACTGGGGCTGTATATACCTCTGGGGCCCTGTATACTACCACTGGGGCTTTATATAACTCTGGGGCCTTGTATACTACCACTGGGGCTGTATAAACCACTGGGGCTGTATATACTGCTGGGGCCCTGTATACTACCACTGGGGCTGTATATACTACCACTGGGGCTGTATATACTACTAGGGCTGCGTCTATACTACCACTGGGGCTGTATATACCACTGGGGCTGTATATACTACTGGGGCTGCGTGTATACTACCACTGGGGCTGCTGTATCTACCTCTGGGACTGCTGTATACCACACTGCTGGGGGCTGTATACTTGTGCTAGGGTCCACCCTCGGCTTATACACGAGTCAATAGATTTTCCCAGGTTTTGGGGGCAAAAGTAGGGGGGTCGGCTTATACACGGGTCGGCTTATACACGAGTATATACGGTAGTTATGTTGACCTACACTAGGGTAGTTTATCAACATGACATTGGTAGGGGTTCAACACCAGGTACCCCCACCTATCAGCAGTTCCCATGAAGAACAACCCCTTTAGAAGGCTTCCTTAGTAATATTATGTTTTAATCATCAGCTCATGAAACTTTATGAAGATGTTTAGTAGTCGCCCAAAAGAAGAAAGTGCGTCTGAGATTATAGCCATTTTGGTAAGTTTTAGAACCATGTCCATCAATTAAAAGAAAAGAAGCTACAAAACTATTACAGACAAGCAAAGGAAAAAATGACTGCCTTAAGTTTGTGTTGTAGGAAATCACCATGAATGCTCCGGTTGCCTTTACTCCTTCAGTAATTGTTTCTTGCACATTATAAGCTTTAATTTTCGATCACTGCTCCAATACGCAATCCTAACTGAGACATTTCAACCCATAAGGGAACAGGATTATGAAACGCTTTGTCCGCATTTCATTTTGCACTTTGTGGGAGAAGCATCGCATTGATTTTTATCTTTTTTTTCTTCACTTTGACATAGGCACATTACAGAACAGAGCACTTAAACTGCAAGGCTCTTTGACGAGGGGGAGGCAGAACTCCATCTGTAAAAATGCCCCCTCTGGAAAGTTTTTATATAAACAGGGGAAAAAGCTTTCTATTTTATTAGCCATTTTAGTTTAATTTAAAGCAGTACATGTTTTGTATTTGGTGCGGGAGTCTGCCTGTCTCACCTTATTTAGTTTGTATTGGATATTTGTCATTGTCATTTCATGTCTGCAGAAAATTCATACATTGTATTGCCAGTGTAGGTCTCCGTATGTGTGCGTGCGGTGAAGGTCACATGACTGTTTCATGCTATTTCTTGGGCTAGCTTGACTTTTTTCCCCTTTTGCTCTTACTGATGGATGTGAGTGCAGAAGTTGATTGACAGATGCATGGTAGAACCCCCCCCATTCTTGCTTTCAAAGACTACATGTGACGGATTGTGATCTTTCAGCTCAGCAGCAGGACACAGAGACTATGCAAGCTGTAATTGGTCAGGTATCGTGTCAGCCATTTCTCAACTCTCTTTTTATTTATTATTTTTTTCTATTTGCAGACTTACCTGGCTTGCTCCTTCTCATTCATGTAATTCATATTTACCACCATTTCTCTGTATCTCTGACTACCCGGAGGCTTGAAACTTGACATGCACTTAGCCCTTTCATTTCGAAACTGTATTACAATAAATTCTAGTGCTTGTACACCAATATGCTTGATGGAGATATGACGCTAGAATGCATATGGTATGTTATGTATAATACTTGATTTTTGGTGTTTTTGGCTTGATATTCTACTGACTGCAAACATAAACTATGCGAACATAAATATGTATTTTTCTTTAATTTCTATATTAGTTTTATTGTTATTTTGTGTTTTCCTGGAGAAATTTGTATAGATAGATAGATAGATAGATAGATATTAGCCAGTGTCATGTATGGCATGCGATTGTGCTTTTCATAGCAAATGATCCTGTGCTGTTGTAAAAGGGGGTGGCAGGCAGAGAAGCCCTGCTAGAATCTGAGAGGTCCAGGTGGTCTGCTCAAGCCTCCTAATGCGATCCAGCACAACAGCTTTAATAAACAGCTCTATTTAGTTCTCCCCTCCCTGTATCCAGGGAGGTGAACAGGTCTGGCTCTGCTGTGATGAAATGCCGGATGAATATCTCTCAGAGGCCTCACGAGCTGATTTTTAAAGCTTTACCATTTTGCCGTCTTTTGTCTTCCGAATGGGTCAGTGAGTCCTTGTCTTACTTCAGAGATATTTCTGATAAGTGTAATGCATGATGTTTCTTTTTTCCTTTGTGTCTCTTTATATATACCCCATTGGATAAGAAAAAAAAAGTGCATATTGCATTCTTTTGATTTGGGATGCTTTTATAGCCGAGCCTGGGAGACAAAATGATAAGTCTGTGGGTAATAGAATCTGCTTTTTTGTCATTTGTTATGGTAACTTTGAAGAATTTAAAACAATATTTAGAAATCAATTTTCCAGTTACTGTTGCTTATTAGTTTCCGTGTCGTTTTGTAGAGTACTTTATGGGAGATGAATAGGACAGCTCTACAGTAATAGATTTTCGCAGTTTTGAAGAAGCTAATGTTTGCTAATGGTGGCTACGAGTGTCAATTCCCCTGTTGGAGCTTATTACTATTATTGTCAAAAATTGTGACAAATTGGCATAAAATGGTATTCGAAATGCATTTGATTTATACGTACTGAAAACTGCGATAATTACATCAAAGTTATTTAAGAAAACCTGATTTTTTTTTTAACCTATCAATTTTTTTTTTTTTTATATGACATACATACAGTCTTAAAATGTCTTTTAAACAAGATACATAATAATCTAGGTAATCTATGTGCTTTATTTGATTGCATAAGTTGGAGGTAAATTCTTCTGTACTGTTTAATGGACTGTGAACTTTCTAACTGCAGGGAGCAATGGAAAGGAATATAGTAATAGCTGAAGAGCATATAATATGCAATGTATGCATCACATTGTGTATACTTTTAATGGTTAACTCTTTATACCCAAATTTGTCATTATACAATAGAAGCAAAAATCTCTTTTGCATGGTCAACCATTACTTTAGACATTGCTTATAATGTTACATTATTCAGTATTGAGCTGAAGGCTATATAATCAATGGTGAAACCAAAAGCGCCCCCTAGTAATCAAGTTTAGAAGGGAACCTTACAAGATAGGTTTATGACATTTTTAAGAAAACATTAGAATTCCATTGGTTGAGAGTGATGAAAATTTGTCAGGAAAGGACCATGTGCGCTCTATAATCATGGCCTTCCTTGGTGAAGCTTTCTTATGCCAACTTGGGACGTGAAACTTTTTCTTTCTCTCTGGCCATTTTACTCAGAGAGTTTAATCAATAAAATTTAAAAAAAATTAAATAATTATATATATACTAGCTGTGAGCCCGATGCAAATGCATCGGGTGTCTAGAATGTGCATTAATTTGATTATAGTAGTTATAGCTGGTGTGAGGACTTTTCGGGGGGGTGTGAATAGTTTTTGGGGGGTCACATACTTTTTTGGGTGGGTCACATAGTTTTTTGGGGGGGTGACATACTTTTTTGGGGGGGTCCAATATTTTTTTTGGGGGGTGACATAATTTTTTTGGGGGGTCACATCATTTTTTTGGGGGGTGACATATTTTTTTGGGGGGGTCACATACTTTTTTGGGGGTGTCAGATACTTTTTTTGGGGGGTCACATACTTTTTTTGGGGGGGTCCAATACTTTTGGGGGGGGTCCAATACTTATATTTTAATAAATTAATGTAATTAATATCTTAATGTAATTTTTTTTTTTTTTTTTTTTTTTATTATTATTTTTTATTTTATTATTTATTTTTATAATTTTTTTTACGATTATTATTATTAAATTTATTTATTATTTTGTATTTTAAGTGATTTTTTTTGTATTAAAATTATGTTATTTTATTAAAAAACCGCATCTGCGGTACGTTTGCGGTAATCCCCATACAAAGTATAGGGGGACTTGCGGCAGGTGCGGCAAAACCGCACCTGCCGCAAGTCCCCCTATACTTTCTATGGGGATTTTTGGGGGGGTTACATAATTTTTTTGGGGGGGTCCAATACTTTTGGGGGGGTCCAATACTTATATTTTAATAAATTAATGTAATTAATATCTTAATGTAATTTTTTTTTTTTTTTTTTTTTTATTATTATTTTTTATTTTATTATTTATTTTTATAATTTTTTTTACGATTATTATTATTAAATTTATTTATTATTTTGTATTTTAAGTGATTTTTTTTGTATTAAAATTATGTTATTTTATTAAAAAACCGCATCTGCGGTACGTTTGCGGTAATCCCCATACAAAGTATAGGGGGACTTGCGGCAGGTGCGGCAAAACCGCACTTGCCGCACCTGCCGCAAGTCCCCCTATACTTTCTATGGGGATTTTTGGGGGGGTTACATAATTTTTTTGGGGGGGTCCAATACTTTTGGGGGGGTCCAATACTTATATTTTAATAAATTAATGTAATTAATATCTTAATGTAATTTATTATTTTTTTTTTTTTTATTATTATTTTTTATTTTATTATTTATTTTTATTATTTTTTTTACGATTATTATTATTAAATTTATTTATTATTTTGTATTTTAAGTGACTTTTTTTGTATTAAAATTGTTATTTTATTAAAAAACCGCATCTGCGGTGCGGTTGCGGTAATCCCCATACAAAGTATAGGGGGACTTGCGGCAGGTGCGGCAAAAACCGCACTTGCCGCACCTGCCGCAAGTCCCCCTATACTTTCTATGGGGATTTTTGGGGGGGTCACATAATTTTTTTGGGGGGTCCAATACTTTTGGGGGGGTCCAATACTTATATTTTAATAAATTAATGTAATTAATATGTTAATGTAATTTTTTTTTTTTTTATTATTATTTTATTATTTATTTTAATTTTTTTTTTTACGATTATTATTATTAAATGTATTTATTATTTTGTATTTATTTTTAATTAAAATTATGTTATTTTATTAAAAAACCGCATCTGCGGTGCGGTTATCCCCATAGAAAGTATAGGGGGACTTGCGGCAGGTGCGGCAAAACCGCACTTGCCGCACCTGCCGCAAGTCCCCCTATACTTTCTATGGGGATTACCGCAACCGCGCCGCAACTGGCACTTGCGGCGCAATTGCGGTAATCCTTATGGATTTGACCGCAACTGCGCCGCAAGTGCTCGCACTCAGGCAGCGACTCGCAATGCGGCGCGGTTGCGGTAATCCTTATGGGTTTTACCGCAACCGCGCCGCAAGTGCTCGCACTCAGCCAGCGACTCGCAATGCGGCGCGGTTGCGGTAATCCTTATGGGTTTTACCGCAACCGCGCCGCAAGTGCTCGCACTGAGCCAGCGAGTTAATATGCGGCGCGGTTGCGGTAATCCACAGGGCAATGGGGCACAGGGGCACAGAGGCACAGGGGCACAGGGGCACAGGGGCACAGAGGCACAGGGGCACAGAGGCACAGGGGCACAGAGGCACAGGGGCACAGAGGCACAGGGGCACAGGGGCACAGAGGCACAGGGGCACAGAGGCACAGGGGCACAGGGGCACAGAGGCACAGGGGCACAGAGGCACAGGGGCACAGGGGCACAGAGGCACAGGGGCACAGGGGCACAGGGGCACAGGGGCACAGAGGCACAGGGGCACAGGGGCACAGAGGCACAGGGGCACTGGGGCACAGGGGCACAGGGGCACAGGGGCACAGGGGCACAGAGGCACAGGGGCACAGGGGATGGCGGGGGTGACAGGGGCACAGGGGCACTTGGGCACAGGGGCATTGGGGCACAGGGGCACAGGCTCCGGAGCACTGTATCAGCATGTGCTGACAGCAGCTGCTTCGGAGCGGGAGGCACAGGGGCACTGAGGCACAGGGGATGGCGGGGGTGACAGGGGCACAGGGGCACTTGGGCACAGGGGCATTGGGGCACAGGGGCACAGGTTCGGAGCGGGAGGCAGAGGGGCACACTGAGGCACTGAGGCACAGGGGCACAGGGGCACAGGGCGGCTGAGGTAGCGACTCGCAATGGCCTCGCGGCCATTGCTCGCGCTACCTCAGCGGTACATCGCTAAATTTGTGGCCGAGCCTCTGGTTCTATTTTCGGCCACCGACTCGCAATGGCCGCTTCGCGGCCATTGCTCGTGCGTGGTGACGTCAGCGGCTCGCAATGGCCGCTACGCGGCCAATGCTTCGCCGTGATGACGTCACAGAGTGTGACATATCCACGGCACGTTGTCGGGGTCCGACACGAAAACGTCTTAGGCAATTATATAGTAGATACTGTATATAACTTTTTTATTGCATATAGTAAAAATTAATGTTTATGGGGAAATCCTCCCATTACTATGCATGTTGATTAATTGGCTGAAATTAACTAGGACCTTGTTGCTTGTGACATTTTTTCATTTATTATTTGACTTGTTTTGCATCAATCAATTTGCTTAGATAAAATATTCAGTAAAATCATAAAATAATCATAATAATAGAAAGGCTATTTCATGCTATAGAATGCCATTTACTACAATACAGTTCTGTCTGGTTTATAAAAGAATGGTTATTACAGACTCTTATGAGCAAGCAGAAAGTTAGAAGGGAAAGGCAACAATGTACAATCTACGACATGGAAATTGCCTAAAATTGGTGCATTTTAAATATGACATATAGAAATATTGATTGAAGTAAAGCCTTGTATGTCAAATGGGGGATTATGCACTTTATGTTATAAAGATTGTGTATATTAGCCTTGACGTCTATTTGTCAAACATCTTTCTTACTTCATTTTTTACGAGCGCTAAAGTTACTACAAGTACCATAATGAAAAACAACAATGCCATTAAAAATACTAGAGCAGAAATTTTAATGGCAACACATCTATCTATCTATCTATCTATCTATCTATCTATCTATCTATCTATCTATCTATCTATCTATCTATCAATCTATCTATCTATCTATCTATCTATCTATCTATCTATCTATCTATCTATCTATCTCTTTATCTATCTATCTATCTATCTATCTATCTATCTATCTATCTGTCTGTCTGTCTGTCTATCTATCTATCTATCTATCTATCTATCTATCTATCTATCTCTTTATCTATCTATCTATCTATCTATCTGTCTGTCTGTCTGTCTGTCTATCTATCTATTCTATCTATCTATCTAGACATGTTTGTGTATATATATATATATATATACATATGTATATTAATCATGTAAAAAAAGAAGTAATAAAAATGATGTCTTCTGAGTTTCTATTGGAGGTAATGTCAATAAGGATAGTGATTAAAAAAGTTAATATTCACAAACTCACACATATATTTTTGAAGCATGACTGCATGTACTGTTACTATGGATGAAAGGAAATAAAGCTCAACAAATACTTATGAAAATTTATACCAATGTAAAGAGAAATGTTAAATGGCCTTTAATTATTTCCCCCTGTAATGCTTGTCTGCATCTTCCATGTAGAGCCCTGGTCCGGTGAGTGACAGCTTACTTCATCAGCCTTACAGCCCTCCTGTTTTTCTCTCATCTCGTGCAGACAGGTCACTGTGTCCAATCACCCTTCTGGCTCTTAATTCCCCAGGGATGCCACAGCCTGCCTGCCATCTTGATCCACAGGCCTTAGGGCCTGTGCTGGCTGCACATTTATATGTTCACTGGCTTTTGGAAAATGTAATGGAACAAAGGATATTAAATTAACTGGTGAAAGACACAGATGAGGTGAATTACGTAAAGGGAAGATGAAAGCTGTGCAAAATGATGTCTCTTTTTTATTAATTGTAAACTATACTTCATACTATAATATATATAGTGCATTATTCAGATTTTTTGTGGTATTTTTATTTATTTTTTTCCTAGTAGACACAATATTATGGCATCTATGCTTTTCCCTAATCTATGAAATCAAAGGCCTATTTGTGGTTTAAAAATACCATTGTGTCGAAAGTTAAAGTTTTGAAGCAAAAAATAAAGAAGGATGTATGCTAATTAAACAATAAATTCACACTAAATTCTTAACAACCATAATAAAAAATATATGCATACATTTAAGGACAGAGCAAACATGTTACAAGATTTTTCCCATTAAAGTTATTTGACAGTAAAGGACACAAATTTGCCACTACTAGGGTTGACTGCAGACTCCTCAATCCTCCCAGCGCCCGCACTGTGTGCTGTGAGGATTTGATGTTTATAACCCGGGAACCGACCACTGTTATGCAGTATGCATGTTCCAGGCCACTGCAGCCAAAGCATCTGACTAGTGGGACGACCTCTCTTAATACAAGTGTATGGAGCAAGGCCACGCCCACTAAATGACTGTGCCCACTAGCTGGAGGCGCCTGCTCCATACACTTTAATTGAGTGAGACCACACCCACTAGTCGTGTTGTTTCTGTGAACATACATACCACATGATTGTGTTCCATTCCCAACTTAGAAACCAGCAAATCCTTGCAGCCCACCATGTGTTCTATCGGAGGATTGATAAGTCTGCAATCACATATAGTGACTGCAGAATTATCAGTTATAGACTGGAGAACGCCTTTAAATGGGGGTCCTGATACCCTGCTCTTACTCAATATCAGTCGCATAGACAATAGGTTATAGGTCAATCAACAGCCTTCAAGTGCAACCGAGCTATTCCAGGTAACCCTGACAACAGAGGAGAAGAATAGCATTAGGACACCTGTTTTAGACATCTGTAGCTGGTGAGACTCCCAGTGATCAGACATTTATCACTTTTTTACTGTGTATTGCTATGGTTTGGAGCTAAATGTCTGTTGTGGAAAAACACTTGCAATACTATATCTCAGCAGATTAGAGTCCCATTTAAAGTAGGCAAACAGCTATGTATAAAAGTTGCTAGAAATATTTTTTGGCAATGATAGGTGAATGGTGCACTTCTCCAGATATGCGTAAACCCCATGAATTTGTAAGCCATGGCTACACAATGGTCAACAGATTTTGACTGTTGCCCATTTCGACTATAAGATCTACCACAGACAAACAAAACTGACTGTGTAACAGGAAATTTGCAGACATCATACCTAACTGATTCCCTTACTAATTTTATTACATCATATTTTCAAAAAAGATTTTCAGGGTGTCAGAGACCTGTAGAGCTGAATTATATATTAGTAACTTTAAGATGTCCAATCAGTTAAGTGTTAAACCCTGTTTAAAGAAGTTTTACCACAATCAGAGTTAATTTTAAAGTTCATTTTAAGCATTAGATCTTGGAGCAATAATAAATTCCACAATTGCATGTACTGTGTAATGGCCGTGTCTGACTGTGCAGGAACATGGTCTGATAATCCCACATGTCCCGGGTAGGAGAGGACGTAAAACAAGTATAAACATATTACAGCATGGGATCACAAATGATTCTTTTTGTAAAGTAAAACATTTCCCTGACTGTTTTAAAAAAAAAAAAACCTCAGAGGAAGAATTATTTGTGATTCTATGCTGTAATGCCTGTATACTTTTTTACTTTCTCCCCTGCCCAGGAGGTGTGGTAAGACCATGCTCCTGTATAATCAGACACGTTCTTTACACAGTACACAGCAGAAGCACATATATAAGATTATCTCAGCACAGGAGATGTGATATGATCAGACCATATCCCTGTATGGTCAAACACATCCATTACACAGTGCATAGCAGGGGCACATATATAAGATTATCTCAGCAAAGGAGATGTGATATGATCAGACCATGTCCCTGTATGGTCAAACACATCCATTACACAGTGCATAGCAGGGGCACATATATAAGATTATCTCAGCACAGGAGATGTGGTATGATCAGACCATGTCCCTGTACGGTCAGACACATCCATTACACAGTACATAGCAGGGGCACATATATAAGATTATCTCAGCACAGGAGATGTGGTATGATCAGACCATGTCCCTGTACAGTCAGAGACATCAATTACACAGTACATAGCAGGGACACATATATAAGATTATCTCAGCACAGGAGATGTGGTATGATTAGACCATGTCTCTGTACGGTCAGACACATCCATTACACAGTACATAGCAGGGACACATATATAAGATTATCTCAGCACAGCAAACATTTTTTTAAACACATCCAATTGTGTAAATTATTATTGTTCCAAGGTCTATTGATTAAAATTAACTGTGGTAAAAAGCCCTTAAAGTTACCACACTTTACCACAATAAAATTAGTTCTCCAGATCTATAAACAGCCAGAAAACCATTTTAGGGCGGAGTCACATGGCCGTATAACACAGACACAGATCACACTGCCCAGACTGCCCATGGCTTTTCTGACGTGAGTGTGACAGCTACATATACATCCATGAAGCATTTATGTTCAGCTCAGCAGAACCATGGGCGGCCTGGGCACTGTAATGTGATCTGTGCCTGTGTTATACAGCAATGTGACTGTGCCCTTAGGTAATATTATGTGATTAATTAAAGGGATTTTCCCATTATTAAAGTTAATTTTATTAAAAAAGATCTTGGGAATAAAAATAAATTTCACAATTCGAAGCGTTTAAAAAAAATGTCATGTCTGTATACTCTACTATAACCTCCAGGAGATGCGGTATGATCAGACTATGTCCCTGTACGGTCAGACACATCCATTACACAGTACATAGCAGGGACACATATATAAGATTATCTCAGCACAGGAGATGTGGTATGATCAGACCATGTCCCTGTACGGTCAGGCACATCAATTACACAGTACATAGCAGGGACACATATATAAGATTATCTCAGCACAGGAGATGCGGTATGATCAGACTATGTCCCTGTACGGTCAGACACAGCCATTGCACAGTACATAGCAGGGACACATATATAAGAATATCTCAGCACAGGAGATGTGGTATGATCAGACCATGTCTCTATATGGTCAAACACATCCATTACACAGTACAGGTAACATGAATTGATGTAATTGGTGCAAGATATATAAATGGTTTAGCAGACCTAGGAGTGGTTGCTTGACTAAGGGCGTGTGTACCCGAAACATCGCCATTTTCTGTGCCTAAAGCTGGATTAAAACAATTTGGCTACATCATATAGGAGGGCTGCAGCCTTTCTTATTGAGAGACCAGCATACAGTGCTGCTCTGCTTTTTGTTTCATATATACAGTATATATACTGTATATATATATATATATATATATATATATATATATATGTACTTTTTTTTAAAATTATTCTGTATTTCTTCTCAATCTATCCATCCATCCATGTATATATATATATATATATACCGTATATACTCGTGTATAAGCCGACCCGTGTATAAGCCGACCCCCCTACTTTTGCCCCCAAAATCTGGGAAAAACTATTGACTCGTGTATAAGCCGAGGGTGGACCCCAGCACAGGTATACAGCCCCCAGCAGTGTGGTATAAAGGCCCCCCGATGGTATACAGGCCTCCCCAGTGGTAGTATACAGCCCCCATCAGTGTGGTATACAGCAGCCTCCCCAGTGGTATATACAGGCCCCAGCAGTGTTACAGCAGCCTTCCCAGGGTATATACAGCAGTAGCCCCAGGGTATATACAGCAGCAGCCCCATGGTATATACAGCAGCAGCCCCAGGGTATATACAGCAGCAGCCCCATGGTATATACAACATCAGCCCCATGGTATATACAGCAGCAGCCCCAGGGTATATACAGCAGCAGCCCCATGGTATATACAGCAGCAGCCCCAGGGTATATACAGCAGCAGCCCCATGGTATATACAGCAGCAGCCCCATGATATATACAGCAGCAGCCCCAGGGTATATACAGCAGCAGCCCCAGAGGTATATACAGCAGCAGGCCCAGAGGTATATACAGCAGCAGCCTCAGAGGTATACAGGCCCCCCATCAGTATACAGGCCCCCCATCAGTATACAGGCCCCCCCATGGTATATACAGCAGCAGCCCCATGGTATATACAGCAGCAGCCCCAGGGTATATACAGCAGCAGCCCCATGGTATATACAGCAGCAGCCCCAGAGGTATATACAGCAGCAGGCCCAGAGGTATATACAGCAGCAGCCTCAGAGGTATACAGGCCCCCCATCAGTATACAGGCCCCCCATCAGTATACAGCCCCCCCCCATGGTATATACAGCAGCAGCCCCATGGTATATACAGCAGCAGCCCCAGGGTATATACAGCAGCAGCCCCATGGTATACACAGCAGCAGCCCCAGGGTATATACAGCAGCAGCCCCATGGTATATACAGCAGCAGCCCCATGGTATATACAGCAGCAGCCCCAGGGTATATACAGCAGCAGCCCCAGGGTATATACAGCAGCAGTCCCAGGGTATATACAGCAGCAGCCCCATGGTATATACAGCAGCAGCCCCATAGTAACATAGTAACATAGTTTTTAAGGTTGAAGGAAGACTTTAAGTCCATCTAGTTCAACCCATAGCCTAACATGTTGATCCAGAGGAAGGCAAAAAAACCCCATGTGGCAACACTAAGCTCCACATTGGGGGAAAAAATTCCTTCCTGACTCCAGATACGGCAATCAGACTAATTCCCTGGATCAACGCCCTATCAAAGAATCTAGTATATATAACCGGTAATATTATAGTTTTCAAGAAAGGCATCCAGGCCCTTCTTAAATGTTAGTAGTGACTCACTCATTACAACATCATGTGGCAGAGAGTTCCATAGTCTCACTGCTCTTACAGTAAAGAATCCACGTCTGTGATTATGATTAAACCTTCTTCCCTCCAGACGTAGAGGATGCCCCCTTGTCCCAGTCTCAGGCCTAAGAGTAAAGAGATCATTAGAAAGGTCTCTGTACTGCCCCCTCATATATTTGTACATTATTATAAGATCACCCCTAAGCCTTCGTTTTTCCAAGCTAAATAACCCCAAGTTTAATAACCTGTCTTGGTATTGCAGACCCCTTAGTCCTCTAATAACTTTTGTCGCTCTTCTCTGGACCCGCTCTAGTTCAGCTATGTCTTTCTTATACACCGGAGACCAGAATTGTACACAGTATTCTAAGTGTGGTCGCACTAGTGACTTGTATAGAGGTAAAATTATGTTCTCCTCATGAGCATCTATGCCTCTTTTAATACATCCCATTATTTTATTTGCCTTTACAGCAGCTGCCTGACACTGGCCACTAAATGTGAGTTTGTCATCTACCCATACACCCAGGTCTTTTTCAGTGGTAGTTTTGCCCAGTGTTTTATAATTAAGCACATAATTATACCCTTTGTTTCCTCTGCCCAAGTGCATGACTTTACATTTATCCCCATTAAAGCGCATTTGCCATTTAGCAGCCCAAGCTTCTAGTTTACATAAATCCTCCTGTAATATAAAATTGTCCTCCTCTGTATTGATTACCCTGCAGAGTTTAGTGTCATCTGCAAATATTGAGATTCTACTCCGTATGCCCCCTACAAGGTCATTAATAAATATATTAAATAGGAGCGGGCCCAACACTGACCCCTGTGGTACCCCACTGTTAACTGTGACCCATTCTGAGTGTGTTCCATTAATAACCACCCTTTGTTTCCTATCACTAAGCCAGTTCTTAACCCACTTACACATATTTTCCCCTATCCCCATTGCCCTCATTTTATGTATCAACCTTTTGTGTGGCACCGTATCAAAAGCTTTTGAAAAGTCCATATACACCACATCCACTGCATTTCCTTGGTCCAGTCCAGAACTTACTTCTTCATAGAAGCTTATTAGATTAGTTTGACAGGAACGGTCCCTCGTAAAACCATGTTGATAATGGGTCATGAGGTTATTTTTGCTCAGATACTCCAGTATAGCATCTCTTAGAAAACCCTCTAGGATTTTACCCACAGTAGAGGTTAAGCTTACTGGCCTATAATTTCCAAGTTCAGTTTTTGTCCCCTTTTTGAATATTGGCACCACATTTGCTATACGCCAGTCCTGTGGTACAGACCCTGATATTATGGAATCTTTAAATATTAAAAATAATGGTCTATCTATGACAGTACTTAATTCCTGCAGCACTCTGGGGTGTATCCCATCTGGGCCCGGGGATTTGTCAATTTTAGTGATTTTTAGACGATACCGTACTTCCTCTTGGGTTAAGCAGGTGACGTTTAATTGAGAATTTTTGTTATCACTGATCATATTGTCTGTCATGGGATTTTCTTGTGTAAATACTGTTGAAAAAAAGTCATTTAGCATATTGGCTTTTTCCTCATCCTCATCCACCATTTCACCCAGACTATTTTTAAAGGGCCAACACCATCATTTTTTAGTTTCTTACTATTTATGTAGTTAAAAAATATTTTGGGATTCTTTTTACTTTCTCTGGCAATGAGTCTCTCTGTCTCAATCTTTGCTGCCTTGATTTGCTTTTTACAAATGTTATTTAATTTTCTGTATTTATTTAATGCTTCATCACTACCTACTTGCTTTAATTCCCTAAATGCTTTCTTTTTGTCACATATTGCACTTCTTACCGCTTTATTTAGCCATAGTGGTTTCCTCCTATTTCTAGCATGCTTATTCCCATAGGGTATATATTGTGCACAGGTCCTATTCAGGATGCTAATAAACATCTCCCATTTGCTTTGTGTACTTTTATGTCTCAGGACATCGTCCCAGTTTATTGCACTAAGATCATCTCTCAACCGTTGGAAATTTGCCTTCCTGAAGTTTAGTGTCCTTGTGGCCCCTCTACTACACGTCTTAGTAAAGGATACTTGAAAGCTTATTAAGTTATGATCACTATTACCCAAGTGACCTCCAACCCGTATATTTGATATGCGGTCTGGCCTGTTGGTTAATATTAGGTCCAGCAGTGCCCCCCTTCTTGTTGGGTCCTGAACCAGTTGTGAAAGGTAATTGTCTCTTATAGTTTTCAAAAACTTATTACCTTTGCTAGAACTGCAGGTTTCTGATCCCCAATGTATTTCAGGGTAGTTGAAGTCCCCCATAATAATGACTTCTCCCTGAGTCGCTGCTTCATCTATTTGCTTTATGAGGATATTCTCCTCCACTTCCATTATTGTTGGGGACTTATAACAAACCCCTATCAGTAATTTATTATTTTTTCCCCCTCCCCTTATCTCCACCCACAGAGACTCTACATTTCCATTAGATTCACCTATATTATCACGCAGGATGGGTTTTAAGGATGATTTTACGTATAAACATACACCTCCTCCTCGCTTATATGTACGGTCATTTCTGAACAGACTATAGCCCTGTAAATTAACAGCCCAGTCATGGCTCTCATCCAGCCAAGTCTCCGATATCCCCACCATGTCATAATTATTTTCCAACAAAATCAATTCTAATTCCTCCATTTTGTTGGTGAGGCTTCTGGCATTAGTGAACATGCACTTTATGCATCTCTCTTTACCTCCATTCCTTCCTACTAGATTGACTGTTCTAACCCCACCCCCCATGCCACCCCCAATTTTATTACTTGTGCCCAGGTTACTGTTTACCCTATCTTCCCCTCCTATACAATGAATACCCTCCCCCCCAATCCCTAGTTTAAACACTCCTCCAACCTTCTAGCCATTTTCTCCCCCAGCACAGCTGCACCCTCCCCATTGAGGTGCAGCCCGTCCCTAGCATAGAACCTGTAGCCAACAGAGAAGTCGGCCCAGTTCTCCAGGAACCCAAACCCCTCCTTCCTACACCAATTCCTGAGCCACTTATTTATCTCCCTAATCTCCCGTTGCCTCTCTGGTGTGGCACGTGGTACAGGCAGTATTTCAGAGAATACTACCTTGGAGGTCCTTGCCTTAAGCTTGCAGCCTAATTCCCTGAAATCATCTTTAAGGACCTTCCACCTACCTCTAACTTTGTCATTTGTGCCAATGTGCACCATGACCGCTGGGTCCTCACCAGCCCCTCCCAGTAATCTGTCAACCCGATCAGCGATGTGCCGGACTCGAGCGCCAGGTAGGCAGCACACTGTTCGACGATCCCTGTCTTTGTGACAGATTGCCCTATCTATTCCCCTAATAATTGAGTCCCCCACTACCAGCACCTGTCTGGCCTGCCCTACTCTCCTGTTTTCCCCCTTACTGGAGCAGACACTCCTCTGGCTTTCAGAGGTCATGCCCTGCTGCAGCAGTGCTGTACCTGAACTCACACCCCCCTCATCTGCCAACATAGCAAATTTATTGGGGTGTGCCAGATCAGGGCTAGCCTCCCTGGCACCCTTCCCTCTACCCCGCCTTCTAACTGTCACCCAGCTAGCTACCTCATGGTCCTGAGGCTCCATAGTACCATCCTCCCCCACATCTATCCCATTGAGCAGCTGTTCAGTGAGCAGCAGACTCCTTTCCATATTGTCTATGGATCTCAGCGTTGTCAGTCGTTCATTTAGATCCAGTATCTGGGCTTCCAAATGCACAACGTACTCACATCTCACACAGCAGTATGCACCCTCGGCCGGCTGGTCAAGGAATGCATACATGTGGCAAGATGTACACCGGATGGCATTGCCAATCATGGAGCTCATTTCCTAATGGGGATTGCACCAGACAGAAATGATGGTATATACAGCAGCAGCCCCATGGTATATACAGCAGCAGCCCCAGGGTATATACAGCAGCAGCCCCAGGGTATATACAGCTGCAGCCCCAGGGTACATACAGCTGCAGCCCCAGGGTACATACAGCAGCAGCCCCAGGGTATATACAGGCCCCCATCAGTATACAGGCCCCCCATCAGTATACAGGCCCCCCCCCCGGGTCCGGAAACCTGTAAAGGAAGATGATTATACGTATCGCTGTCCGGCTGCCGTCCCCGCTCTGCATCGCGATCCTCCATCTGCATCGCGATCCTCCATCTTCATTCACCGGCTTCCGACTTCCTGTGTTCTGCGCCGAATGACGTCATTGTCGGCGCCGACAGGAAGCCGGAAGATGGAGGAGCACGATGCAGATGGAGGATCGCGAAGCAGAGCGGGGACGGCAGTGGGACAGCGATAAGTATAATCATCTTCCTTTACAGGTTTCCGGACCATGGGGGATGCCTGTATACTGATGGGGGGGGGGGGGGCTCCCGTATAGTGACTCGCGTATAAGCCAATTTTTGGGCTGAAAAACTCGGCTTATATGCGAGTATATACGGTATATACGGTATATATATATATATATAATATGAAAATATGTAATTGCAACAATTTTCTCTGAGGAGTGCTTTATTTTCTTGACCAATTTCAAGAGTGCCGACAGTTTCGGACATGGCTGTATATATATCTATATAAATATATACAGTGTTATTATTATTTATTACTACAGCGTCATTTACTCCAAGGTGCTTTACATGTGAACAGGGGCAGACATAGACATGTACAATAAACATGAGCAATACAAGGCACACATGAGTACAGAAGGAAAGGGGACCCTGCCCGGGAGTGCTCATAGTCTACAAGGGATGTGTGAGGATACACTAGGAGAGGGTAGAGCTGGTCGTGTGGCGGTTCAGTAGACTGAGAATCACTGCAGGTTGTAGGCTTGACGGAAGAGGTGGGTCTTTAGGTTCCTTTTGAAGGTTTACATGGTAGGCATGATGAGCTGGGGCACAGAGTTCCATAGAGTATGGGGGAAGCACGGGAGAAATGGTGTATGTAGTTGTGTGAAGAAGAGATAAGAGGGCAGGAGAGAAGAAGATCTTGAGAGGATCGCAGGTTGCATGAAGTTAAGTATCGGGATACCATGTCACTATGTATATATATCTATATATATCTATATATATATCTATATATATATACATATAGAAACACATATGTGTGTGTGTGTGTATGTATAGTCATTGTATGTATCTTGGTATCTTCCATGATTATCGTACAGTGTGGGACAGAATAAAAGTCCATTCCTCAGGTATGCAGGGGGATGTCTTGGCACATAGAGGGGTTACAGGAACTACTATTACAGCATGTTACAGATGGTGGGCACAGTTTAGAACACCCAAAGAGGGTGACAGGTTCCCTTTAAACACTTTTTTCTCATCTTCTGATGGAAGCCAGAACTCTACTTCACACTATATTTTAACATTTATCAGCTAAGTAGTACAATTTCCTTGTGTTTTATGCAGTCCAGATAAAGAATGGAACAGTGACTTCTAAAAAGATAATCTGTATTAAGTTGTCAAAGATACATGTAAAGGATTAATCTGCATAAAAAGAAAATAGCAGCTTGCAAAGGGTTAATCTGAGTCTTTTTCTGTATACTGTACACTTCTAGCCTCTTTTTCTGCTTCTGTATAATACATAGGAACCCATCTTACAGTGCCTTTTCATTTATCGTTCAGTCTGATATAAAAGATGGCACTAAACCAGCGCACACCTCTGCTCTGTGTTTATATGTTTCACAAACAGTGATATTTCCTGTATACAGCCCTGGGGCTGCTGCTGCTGCTGTATACTACCTAAGGGCTGCTGTATATACCTCTGGGGCTGCATATGGGGCTGCATATGGGGCTGCATATACCTCTGGGGCTGCATATACCTCTGGGGCTGCATATACCTCTGGGGCTGTATATACCTCTGGGCCTGCATATACCTCTGGGGCTGCATATACCTCTGGGGCTGCATATACCTCTGGGGCTGCATATATCTCTGGGGCTGCATATACCTCTGGGGCTGCATATGGGGCTGCATATACCTCTGGGGCTGCATATGGGGCTGCATATACCTCTGGGGCTGCATATGGGGCTGCATATACCTCTGGGGCTGCATATGGGGCTGCATATACCTCTGGGGCTGCATATACCTCTGGGGCTGCATATACCTCTGGGGCTGCATATGGGGCTGCATATACCTCTGGGGCTGCATATACCTATGGGCTGCATATACCTCTGGGGCTGCTGTATACTACCACTGGGGCTGCTGCTGTATACTACCACTGGGGAGGCTGCTGTATACCTCACTGCTGGGGGTTGTATACCTGTGCTGGAGTCCACCCTCGGCTTATACGCGAGTCAATAAGTTTTCCCAGTTTTTGGGGGCAAAAGTAGGGGGTCGGCTTATACACGGGTCGGCTTATACACGAGTATATACGGTATGTGTCTTTACAGAAAATAAAAACCTCCAGTCCACCCTAAACCATCAATAGACGAATCTTTCATAGAATGCAGGAGAAAAGTTTGTGTAACCTGCATTTTTTACTTTTACAAGTATTCACTTTCCAATCTTTCTGTAAATGGTTGTGCTGTGAGCTCCAACCAATCAAATATCTTCCCTTTTTGCATTCATATCTTACACAATGAGAAATGCCATATTCTAGGAAAATGAAGTAGCACTTCCGATACAGAGAATTTGCAACACCATGCTCCCTTTTTGCTCCCCATCTCACAGCATGCAGACAAATGCATGAGCTCTCTTTATTCACACTTACATGTTTGGTTTTCATCTGTAAAAAACCTGTGTGTTTTTGTATTGTTAATATGTTTGCATGATACCACGTGTTAGTTTTGACCTTCCAGATGTTCTTAGTGTTTCTTGTTCCCCTTGAAACCAGCATGCGAAAATGTATGGCCCACAAATCCCGTCCACATACTGTCTGTGGTTTTTTTTTAGCAGACCAATTCACTTGGAGGGCAAATCCATTAACAGATTAGGCAGTTACTACAAAAAGCTGTGAACTCACTAAATGCTAAAATGGTTGTAATATTTCTTTGCAGATAACATTTCCTTTTGTATTTACAGTCCTAGTTTGTCTTCGAAGTTTTCTTGTTTATTTTTATGGCACCATGAACAGTGGTGTGAAAAAGTGCCTGGCTTCTTGATTTCTTATTCTTTTGCATGTTTATTACACTTAAATGTTTCAGATCACCAAACAAATTTAAATATTAAACAAAAAACAAGTAAACACAAAATGCAGTTTATAAATGAAGGTCTTTATTAAGGAAAAAAGAAATTCAACTTGCATAGCTTCAGACGCTCCCAAAAAACACATCCTATTAAGGCGGTCTATCATGCTCCCTAATAGAAGTCCTTTATACTGTATATAGCACATTCGCTATTTCTCTGGACATAACTCTCCTTCAAACTCCACCAAACCCAAAACGTTCCACACAGATTGCCTGGTAACCATTCATGTAACTTTATTTCTATCCCCCACTTCCTGCCTGGACCATCAGTGTAATAAGCCCCTGTACTTTCTGTAACCACTATCCCGTTGTAGATTGTAAGCTCTTTTGAGCAGGGTCACCTTTATTTTTGCTTTAAGTATTGTATTGTACTTTTTACATTGATTCTATGCTTCTATGCTATCTAATTACTGAACTGGATTTTTTACATTGTTTCTCTGCTTTAATTATTGTACTTTTTACCATTAAATTCTCTACTTTAATTACTTACTATATTGTATATTTTTATTGTTACCTATAACCATTCGTATGTAAACCACTGTATTGTAAAGCGCTGCGGAATATGTTGGCGCTATATATAAAAAAAAATTTATTATTATTTATTAATAAAATCCAGTCTACAGGACCCCGTGTGAAAAAGTGATTGACTCTCTCCTTAAAACATAAACCAACTGTGGTTTATCACTAGGAATGGGCGAATACCGTACTATTCGGAATCGCTATACCCGCAACGAGTAGGTAGCGGTACTCGCTACTCGTTGCGAGTATAGCGATTCCGAATACTTTTGCAGTGTATCATTAGATACACTGCAAAAGTCCTGTAAAAAAAGGAAAAGTGGTTAAAAAATAAATAAATCGGATACTCACCTTAACCGATGGCTGTACCGGGACTGTCCGATACACATCTATTCATGGAAAAGGACCTTTCCCTCTCTCAGCCAATCAGATGGCTGGGAGAGATCTGGCCAATCAGAGGCCGCCACGTCACAATGACGTAATCGCTAGCGGCCACCTGATTGGCCAGATGGAAAGGTCCTCGCTGATGTGAAAGGGGCCTAAGAGCCATTATTCATAAATAGCAAAAACATGGAACCTTCTGTGGTGAACCTTCTGGCTGACCAACATTACCCCAAGAGCACAGTGATAACTCATTCAAGAGGTCATAAAAGACCCCACAACAACATCCAAAGATGCAAAGATGAGTTGGGCAAAATTCTTCAGAGTGTTGCAAAAGACTCATTGCCATTTATTGCAAATGCCTGATTACAGTTGTTGCTACTAAAGTTGGCACAACAAGTTTACAGGTTTAGAGGGCAACCACTTTTTCACACAGAGCCCTGTAGGTTTGGATTTCTTATTCCCTTAATAATAAAGACCTTCATTTAAACACTGTATTTTGTGTTTACTTGTGTTATGTTTGTCTAAAATGTAAATTTTGAATGTAGAAGGAAAAATGGGCACTGACCTTATGCTGCTGCAGTTGAAATTGTGGCACAGAACCAGGTCCAGCGTTGCTCAGCCGTAGGACATAGTCATTTTTATCCATAAAGAAAGAAGAAGGCGGCACTCATTGAACGGTGAAGACAGGTTTCTTTATTCCAGACGCGGTATTACATCAGGTGGAGGGTGCGGGGAGGGAGGTGCAGGGATGACAGAGCCCGTTTTGAGTAGTGCTTACTCTTCAACACAGGATCTGTTGAAAGTAAGCACTACTCGAAACGGGCTCCGTCATCCCTGCACCTCCCTCCCCGCACCCTCCACCTGATGTAATACCGCGTCTGGAATAAAGAAACCTGTCTTCACCGGTCCAATGAGTGCCGCCTTATTCTTTCTTTATGGATAAAATGTAAATTTGTTTGGTGATCTGAAACATTTAAGCATAACAAACATCAAACAAAACAAGAAATAAGGAAGGGGCAAACACTTTTTCACATCACTGTAGAGTAGTAAGCAAGTACTGCATAGGGGCTCCTGGTCATGGTTTCCACAATGGCATAGTATTCGAGAACTACCCCAGTCACCAGAAATCATTAGAACTATAATTTGATGTTATAAAGAATTGGGTGTTTTCTTTCTCTTTAAAATCAAATAGACACTTTCTACCTAAATTATTTAGAGCTTTTATTTGACAGACTGTGCTGCAGGTAAAATTTGTTTACACATTCAGACAAATAATAAAACTTAGCAAACTGTTCTGCAGCACAATGTAAAGGTATTGTAGCGCAGCAATATAAAAGTCTATAAAAGGACAAATACATAACATAAAATCAACAGAATATATTGTAGGTATAGTGTTCTAACTAGCTGTGAAAACAAATCCAATAACAAATTGTTCTTTTTTGAAATAAAAAAAGTATGTTTTTAATCTATATACAGTGGGATGTCAAAGTTTCAGCACCCCTGGTCAAAATTACTGTTAGTTATTGTGAACAGTTAAGCAAGTTGAACATTAAATGATCTCTAAAAGGCATAGCATTAAAGATGACACATTTCCTTTGTGTTTTAAGCAAAAACAAAATCTCATCTTTTACATGTTAAAAATTACATAAAGGAAAATGAGCCGATACAGAAATTTGAAGATTTTTGTGCCCAAATAATTTTGACCAAGATTAGGACTGCGCACAGCAGTCGAAATTCATAGACTTGAATATGCCATTCATAACATTTATCATGTTATGCACTTTTTATAAAACAAAAAAGAAGAATCCGTGTTTAAGGGCTGGAATTCTACTTTTATTTTCTGAACTTTGACCAAAGTTTCAGACCTTAATTAGCTTATAGTTATGGCTTATTTATTAACACAATAGGAAAGGTCAGGTGATGCAAATTTCACAGCTTTATAAAAACCCAGCCTCCTATAACCTTGTGCCAAATAACATGCAACACAAAAAGGGAATTTGCAGTGAAAGACAGGGGAAGTGCAGGCTCTAAGTGATCAATAGGTTTCAATGGTTGTAAACACTCACCTTGTAGTATTGCATATAAATCCACAATCAATGCCGGGTGTACGTCCACTCTTCACAACCTTGACACAACATATGAGCACTGGAAGGTGCTGCCATGGACACTATGATGATTTTAAAATGCCAGATATATTGCGCTCCCGCACGTTGAGGGTTCACCTCAATCCAACTTTGATAAATTCTTTATTTAAACTCAGAGTTAAATTAAATGCCAGGTATATTGAGCTCTTGCAAGTATAGGGTCCATCCACGATTCAACTTTAATAAATTCTTTATTTAAACTCTGAGTTTAAATAAAGAATTTATCAAAGTTGGATCGTGGGTAGACCCTCAACTTGCAGGAGCACAATATATTTTTGTTAAATAAAGCAACCATGGGTTCTTCTAAACAGCTGCCTGGCACTCTGAAAATGAAAACAGTAGAAGCCCACAAAACCGGGAAAGGCTATAAGAAAATAGAAAAGTATTTTCAATTTCCCTTTTCCTAATTAACAAAATGGCAGTTATCAGGAACAGTGGAGGTCAAGATAAAGTCTGGAAGACCAAGCAAAATTTCAATGAGAGCAGCTTGAAGGATTCCTAGGGAGGAAAATCAGAACCCCTACTTGTCTGCAAAAGAACTTCAGGACGATTTACACCCTGCCCATACAGTGCATTTTCATCATGTTGTTTATGCATTTTTGAGTGCAGTTTTGTCATCAAATAGCAAAAAAATCTTTATGCTAGCAATTTGAATAAGAATCCTGATGTTTTGTGCACATGTATCCTTAAAGATTAGGTGTAGAAATAAATATGCAGCATGTCAATTATTTCAGCGCTTTTGAAGCATTTTTCCACCCCAGAAGGCATGAAAAAATGCATGGAAAAATAAATCTCAAAAACACATAAACGATTAGATAAAAACACACAATTTTTCTGCCAAGAGATGCGTATTTGGTACAGAAATTTCTGCAACCAAATACTGAACGTGTGCATATACCCTTAACAGACTTGTTCAGAGACACCTGCACAAATATGGCCTTCATGGAAAAGTCATCAGAGGAAAACCTCTCCTGCATCCTCACCATAAAATACAGTGAAAGATTATCTAAACAAGTCTAATACATTTTGGAAACAAGTCCTGTGGACTGATGAGGTTAAAATTGATCATTGTGGCCAAAGTGTTCTAAGTTACTCTATGTGGGGAGAAAAAAAGGCACGGAATTTCAGGTAAAGAACATCTCACCAACCATTAAGCATGGATATGGATCATCATGCTTTGGTGTTGTGTTACAGCCAATGGCACATGGAACATTTCTCGGGTAGAGGGTAGAATGGTATCAATGAAACTTGAACAAATTTTGATGCAAACATAACACTATTTATAAAAAACTGAAGTTGAAAAGAAGGTTGCTTCTACAAATGGATAATGATCCTAAACACACATCAAAATCCCCAATGGATTAACTCAAAAGGAACAAGCTGAAGATTTCCTCACAATGCCCTGATCTGAACATCATTGAAAATCTGTAACAAGACCTCAAAATAGCAGTACATGCAAGGCTATCTAGGAATCCATCAGAAATGGAAGACTTCAATGAAGAATGGACGAAAATACCGCAAACATGAATTTAAAGACTCTTTTCTGGCTACAAAAAGCATTTACAAGCTGTGATACTAGCAAAAGGGAGTGCTACTATGTACTTAACATATAGGATGCCAAAAGTTTTGCATTGGCCCAAATTGCGTTTTTGTTCATATTAAAATGTAAAGGTTGAAAATATATATTTTTTATGCCTAAAATACAAAGGAAATGTGTCATCTTTAACTTTTTGCCCTTTAGAAATTCTTTCATCTTCATCTTGCTTAACTGTTCATAATAACAGAAATTTTGACCAGGGGTGCCCAAACGTTTGCATGTCACTCTATATAATATTGGTAGCATCACAAGCCATACATATTCTCAATTAAAAATTATACTTTTAAGTAATTTTTCAGAATTAAATGTGTACATAACACTATTTCTGGCCATTATATGACTTGTGTCCAGCATTTTCACCAGCTTTTCCCCTCTGCAGGCCTCATCTTTTAATTTGCAGTTGACATACAACTGATGGGAGGAGACTAGGTGCTTTGATATTTCCCATACACAGCACAACAAGCAAAGAAGTTTTTTGCTCTTCAATCCTTAATTATCACACAAATATAATAGCACTATGGAGGAAATAATACACCAATCCTGAGATGAGCATATTTATTGAAAGCAAATTTAATTTGCCCTGAAAATTAAGAAAAAATGCATTTTCCAGAATCTGAATTTTTTTTCTTGCAATTAGCTTTGTGCAAATTCAATAAAATGATTGCCAGCTTGGCATTTATTGTATTGTAGATGTCCACGAAAAGGGTTATAAAATTAATGCGCACACTTTCCAATTACACATCCAGCCCTGCTTGGTCCAACCTATTTTATTGCTACTTCCTATAACGCACAATGTTTTTGGTCATCTTCACTTTACTACAGGACTATGTAGGCAACTGATTTCACGGTGTTAATCATGATGTCACAAAGTGCGATGCCTGCTTTGATAACCAGTCTTCACAAGACACCTACGCTTATGTCACGATATGTGATGTGACATCAGAGACCCTCTCAGTGCTGGGAGACCCAGGAGAGAGTGATTACCACCCAAGATTAGGTCATGTTCGAGAGAAAGGAGGAAAGGAAAGCAGTGTAGAGGATCAGATGGTGGTCTGCTGCAGTAGCAGTGCGGATCAGTCATGAGGTGAACTTTTTTTTTCCCTACTTTTATTAAGCTTAAGGGCCGCTTTACACACACCAACTTTTGTGACCAACTTCTGCACAGATTTCTGGTTGCAGTGAAATTATGGACATATTGCTCCATTTTGTGGCTGTGTACAAATGGAGCAATGTGTCCATGATTTCACTGCAACCAGAGATCTGTTCAGAAGTTGGTGTGTGTAAAGCGGCCCTAAGGGACTTGGATAGACAGTCTACTGACAAAGTTTTCATGTTTATAAATTAAAAAAGAGAAAAAATATTGACTCACCCCAGGGTATGGGAACTCGGGTATCTGGGCCTTCTGCTGCAGTTTGAATGTCACAGGTGGCCGGCCCAGACCCGTGGTCCTGGTGGTCAGTTTTAAAAAGGGGGTAGTTGAAATGGAAATAAAGTTCAAGTTTACGTGACGCCACCTGTGGTATCTGGTGACTGCACCAGCTCTGCTTGGGGCCTCCAGGGATGATGGATGGGCAGCTAGGTGTTGAAGCTCCCCGCAGGTGGAGCTGGATCCCTGGGGAGTTTAGTAATGATGATGAGGGATGGAGCAGGGATTTGGCCAGGCTGTTAAATAACGGGACAGTTGCTGTGGATGGCAGGGGCACGGGTAAGGAACCGACACACACACACCGCTGGTTGTTTCCTTACCTTTTACTGGTGGAATTGCAGGTAAATGTCCAGGGCACTGCCGGGTGTTCAGGAGGCACTTCAGGATCTCCACAGTGAGTGAGAATAAGGCCTCCTTGTCTCTTTTTCCGTGTGTGTGAAGCCGCTGCCCCGTGTGAAACTTAGCTGGCCTCCTCTGCTCTCCTATCACCTGTGCTGTCACTAAGAAACCCTCAATGGACTACCACTATTCCTCTCTCCGCGGTGCCTGGCTCCCTGGTTGGTGACTATACAGATGCCTGGAAGACTGAAGTCTCCACGGTAGACCGGTATTCTCTACTGGGCCAGGTGCTTTCCAGTAGACTCGGACTCCGGTGTCCAGGGTGTTGTTTGGAGTGAACCTAACAATGGCTCCTCAGTCCCCATTTTGCTCTCTCTTCTCTCCTCGCCTTCCGACCCCACTTTTGGGCCCTGCAGGACTACTTCGAAGACTGTTCAAGGTCACTGGCTCAGGCGTAGTGCAGCACCGACCACCAGGACGTCTTCACAGCTCTTGTATCGTCTGCACACTCTAACTAACTCGGCCCCCAGCGCCAATATTTATAGGGGATCTTGTCTAAGGACAGCTAGTTGGGCTCCCTCTACTGTTCTGGGGTGGACGGTGTTGCTTGTGTCTGTGTACCCACTGTGGAAATCAATCCATGCTTTAGGTGAGTCTGTGGTTACCTGTGTGAGCAGGGCGCCACAATATCCCTCTCTCATTTCTGAACAGGCTGACTGCTGTATGCAGAACATTAACCTATTCTGCTGTAAGATGAGTGATGTGACATATATTCTATAATAATACCCTCTACATCTTTCTCTCTAATACGCTTGCCAATTGTGGCCTATATTGCTAGTACTAGTATAGATGACTGGCATCTAACCTCTAAGTGCAGGTGCAAGCAGAAAAATACATACTAATGAAAAATAGGAGATATCTGCTGCAACACTGACACTAAATGTGCACAATTCATGAGTGCAATGAGCGGCCGTGCTAGTACATCTGACCCAGTCGGTTGGTGCTAGTAGTGTTGCTTCTAAAGAATGTAAAGTAGATGAAAGTAGGTAACTAGTTAAATGTAGATAAAGCAAAATAAGACAGCAGGTTGTAGTGCATGTGTGGCATGTGAAGATATAAAATTTGTCTCATGTCAGGTACTAAATAATTCTCAACCTTAAAATAAATGTGGTGCAATGCATATAAAACAGGTTTGTGGCATACATTAAACCAGAATTCTTGCATATTCAGCTTCGTTAATCTTCTCCTTTGTGTCATGCCTAGTGCAGGACATGACGGGTTCTGTATACCCCGGGGTTCCAAAAAACCATAAAAGATGGCATGTCTATATACTTGCTCCCTCAAGTATTGAGCTAGGTACCAGTTTTTCCCGAATCATCTCAAGGCTATTTTTGATATGGCTTTAAAGCTTGATTTCTCAGCACATGCACATCAAATGTTTAGACATACACTAATTTAATTAATAAAATTATCTGTTTAATCATTTTATTATTTTATGTAAATAACAGATGCTTTTAAAACCAGCTTTAAATGGGTCTTCCTGTCTTTCAATTGTTATTGAAAACTGATGAGCGAATCTGTGCATGTTCAGTTTCTCTGGGTAAGGCTGTGGTCACAGTTTTTTAGTGCCTTTTAAAAAGCATGCTTTTTACATGCGTTTTCATGTCAGCATGAGTTTTTAAGGTCTCTGATGGCTCCTGCGTTTTGCTGCGTTTTTGAATCTACACATAAAAATAGGTTGTAGTATTTTTTTGAGCGTTTTGAAAAAGCATGCGTTTTTGTAGAAACGCATGCGTTTTTATAACATGGGTTCCTATGGAAATGCATGCAAAAACGCATGTCAGTTAGTACCTTTTAGTGCATTCAAAAACGCATGCGTTTCCAAGGAGCCCATGTTAAAAACATGCGTTTTGGATATGCTCCAAAAACGCATGGACAGTACACATGCTTTTTGGCTATTAGGGCATGGTTTTTAACATGGGGGCTATGGGTGCGTTTTCACATGCGTTTTTGAAAACGCAGGTCTCAAATGCATGTGAATAATGGTACTGTGACCAGCTTAGGGTGGACTTTGAAAAAGTTTGGTTCAGAACTGGACTTGACCCGAACTTTATGCTGGAGTCTTAAACCTATGTAAGTCAATAGTGGTCAGAACTTCTGTTCTGATACATGGCTGGAAATGGTTGTAGTAGGGGCTAGAGGCCTGCATAAGGGAACAAAATGGGGTAAGAGCAGGACATGTGCCCTGAAAGCAAACGTTATAAGGAACTGACTTAAAAAGGTTTCTGTCACCATAGCATGGTCAAATAGCAAGTAAGTGAATAAACTAAAAATGTTACATGACCCCAGGAAGACGGATTTCAGAGCTTCACCACAGAGCAACAATTTTAATAGAAACCTCCTTCAAAGCCTTTCACAGTCAGCTCACACAGCCAAGATTGGCAAAGTTCCCCCACAGAGCATCAATTTTAACAAAATATCTGTACAAAATATTCGTACAAATATTCCACGAACTGTTCTAGTAAACTTGTTCTAAAGACTCTACTTGACTCTATAAATAATTTGGCCCTCCATGAGGATGTTTCAGAATCTAATTGCTGCATTTAGGAGCTGGCCAGTGTTCTGCTGTGGCCTCGCTCCTGCCTCGCCGTCAACTATCAAGGGCCCCCTGTGCTGGCAACTCAACACGTCAACCAAAACAAGTCCTAATATAGCCCTATAAACACAAATTAAAGAAGCTTTTGGCTTTAGAATTTAATAAGGGAACTTGATAGATATTTGTCTTTTATCAACCATATTAAAGGGACTGTCAGCACAGAAGAAATGTTCAAACCAAGAACAGGCACAGTAGAAGAGCAGACATAGAAAACAAGCAGGTGAGAAGATGCACTTACATTTTTAACTACATCATAATGCACTTAGTTCCTGTACTTTGTTTGAACATTCATTCTGTGCTAACAGAGTCCACTCTGAGGGCAGAAATACACTATGTGAGATGCATGCAACACAGTCGCATGAGTCTAGCATGACTCACCCAGCCCGGCCTCCACCTCTCTGGATGGGAGCACGTCAGCTGCATAGAAATGCAAGCAGCTGACACAATCCCATCCAGAGAGGGGGAGTCCTTTTTGGGTGAGTGATGCGAGACACTATCAAGAAAATGACAGAGAAGACCCTCGTGGACCTATTGTCACACTGGGAGTAGGGAGACACCCAGTGCAGGATGATGGGGAGGAGTCCCTGATCCTAAGGGTAAAGGAGAGATAGTGACCCCTAGATAAATTTGGGCTGACACCTGTCTCCCCTAACGACCTGTCGAACAGGATACCTCGCACTGATAATCCATGAAGTAAGACTACACAGGGATCAGAGTGGGTGAACACTAGTCAACCCAGCTAACTACTAAAGAAAGACAACAGAGAAGAAAACAAAGAGGGAAGGGAGAAACAATTTGATTATGAAGATCCAAGCAGAAATCCAACAGAAAGTCCTGGATGCACAGCTGACCTTAGGAAGTAACCTCCAACACCTGATGAGTTGGTCGACAGGGTAGGTGGTACTCGGATACCGAGACAGGGGGTTACTTTGGTGGGGGATCATGGCTGGTTGGTTCCCAATTCCATGCCCTGGACCCTCAGTGGCAGGGATGGGGGTGATGATGATGGGGAATGATAACGTGACGCCACCTGTGGTGCCTGGTAATAGGGTTACCAGCACTGTGGCCGGCCGCTGAGGCTAAATGAAATGAGGACAGACATCACTTCAGCTGAAATGGTCCTTTACTTGCACCAGATGGAAACAGGTACACAGTACAGTCTGGGTTAACTGGTATTGTAACCGTGGGTTGTGAAGGTTTCCTCAGAGTCTGACAGTGATGCCCTCAATATGGCGCTCGTGATCTTGTTATACTCTCTCTCTTACCCCTTTTTTTTTTTTTTCAAAATATCTTTATTAGATTTTCTTAGTTATCATAAAAATCACAATAAGTTCAGTAAATGAATCTGTTACATCCAACAACCTCCATCCAAAAAGAAAAGTGTCCCAACAATAGACCCTCCAAATCTAAATAACCCCTCCCACCCACCCCTTTAGCACCGCATCATCTCACTCCATCAGATATCTCTGCAAATCTATAGTCTTCCGTCTCGCCTGGCTCTATGACGATCAGATCTGCTGCAATTCCAGACTGGCCCAATGATCCCCGTAGTTGTTCTGTCAGGTACCATTCTGAATTTTTGAAAGGTGTGACTACTGATTTTACCTCAGTGTCCGTTAGGCAATGCGTAATAAAATTTCTCCACTTTTTGAAAAATTTTGTCGGCAACTTATCTTTGTTTGACTCCGCCTCTATTCTCTCCAGTGTCATTGCCTTCTTTATATCTGATATTAATCCCCCTCGAGACGGCGGGGTAGCCTCCAACCATGCCCGAGTATCGCCTTTTTAGTAAGGATCGCTATGGTATGCAGTAATTTCTGAACGTCTTTGGGTCCGTGAGAACTTGTAATGCAATGGAACAGCCATCCCTCCCTCCCCAATGTCGTCCCCATGCCCGTCACCGACCTAGCCATGCTCTCTACGAACTCCCACAGTGGGCGAATTTTAGTGCATTCCCACATCCCATGTAGCAAATCTGTATCCTCTGTTCCACACCTCGGGCATGACTGCCGCCTGTTAGTGTCAGGGTTTTGTGTGTAGGTCCTGAACCCATAAATTGCCGAGTGCATGAACCTAAATTGAGTGTCACGCCATTGTTCATTAACCACATTGTCTCTTAGGGCCCTCCACCCCCTTAATATCATGTCTCCCGTACCATCTGATCCCAAACGTCGTTTCCAACCCTTGAAGAGCCCCCCACGTCGGGTAGGTAAGAGCAGTCCCCTCAAGTCACTGTATAGCGATGAAACACTAGTGTTGACTGTTCCTTTTCTTACCAAGTCGTCCCAGGCATTCACCATGCATTCTGTGTGTACCCTATCTAGCTTCCTCATGATGTGAAATTCAAGCTGGTTATATTGCAGTGTGTGAAATTCTGGTAGGCCCCGAGCATTCATTATTTCTTTCCTCCCTAACCATCTAGCTTCCGATGAGCACAGAAGATCTCCCACTGTCTCCACCCCCTTCTCTTTCCACTGCCTAAATAGAACGTTCTCTCTTCCCAATGGGAACTCCGGATGTGCCCACAGATCCACATATTTAGACATGCGCCAGGAGAGACCCATTTTTTTGCGAACTAATTTCCACTCTGCCAGCGTATCTCTGAACAGCATAGACTGCTTGACCGCAATAGGGAGTTTTGCTCTCGGGGTGTGAAGAACCGAAGCCAAACCCCAGGGTCGGCATAAGGCCGATTCCATCTCGAAATCAGAGAATTTACTGGTCTTCCCCAGCCAGTCCAGCACATGCCTAAGCAGGCACACCACGTTGTATCCCTTGACATCTGGAATTGCCAGTCCACCCTCTTCCCGAGACAACATAAGTGTGCTCAGACCTATCCTAGGGCGCTTTCCCTGCCACATGAATCTGTTGAAGGCCCGTTCAGCCGTGCCACATCTCCACTGCGGAGCATCAGAGGTATCACCTGCAACGGGTACAAGAGCCTGGGAAAAACACATCATTTTAAGGAGGTGACCCCTACCCAGCAATGAGAGAGGCAGTTTCTCCCATCTCCGGAGGTCACGTTCTATTGCCTGTATGATCGGCAGGAAATTTAGTTTGTAAACCAAGTCTGCAGTTCTAGCTATGCGTATTCCCAGGTATTTGACCGAATCTTTCACCATCGGAATTCCTAGAATATTGGGTACCCTCTTCCTAGTCTCCCCCTTAGTCCCTACGCTGCCTGACAGGTAGAAAATTTCACATTTAGATTCATTCAGTTTAAAGCCCGAGAATGAGCCAAATGTTGTAATCTGAGGAAGGATCCGTGGTAGCTCCTCCATCGGGTCATTCAAATAGAGTACTATGTCATCGGCAAACATGTTGGCCCTCAACCATGCACCACCCACCGATATGCCCTGGAAACTCTCCCCACTCGTCAGGAATGTCGCCAGTTGCTCAATAGCCAAGTCGAACAACAGAGGCGACAGGGGGCAGCCCTGACGCGTCCCTCTACACAACGGAAAAACCTCAGATAAGAAGCCCAGTAATTTAACCCTAGCCTTTGGTGCCCCATATAGTGATCTAATATAGTTCCTGAATTGGCCCGTCAGACCCACTGAGTCTAGAACTTTCTCCAGCCATGGCCACCTGACATTGTCGAATGCCTTCTCCGCGTCCAGAGTGACCATGGCTGGATCCCCTCTTGATAAGCCTTTCTCCCTCTGTGCAACCGCGTCCACTGCTAACATTGCCCTCCTGACATTCCCAACTGCCGAACGGCCCTTAACAAAGCCCGCCTGGTGGCGTCCAACCAGCTTAGGGAGGAAGTGAGCCAATCTGTTCGCCATAATTTTGGATAAAATTTTCAGATCAACATTAATGAGGGAAATTGGTCTATAATTAGCTGGATTTTCCAGATCTTTATCCCCCTTGGGGATCAGCGTAATATGTGCCGTATTCATCTGTTCAGGTATGGCTCCCCCTCTCATTATTGTGTTGTAGAATTTAGTTAATGTGGGCACCACCAGTGGACCTATCGCCTTATAAAAACCTCCCCCAAATCCGTCTGGGCCTGGTGCCTTATGGGCCCCCAATTCTTTTATCACTCCTAGCACCTCAGCTTCTGATACATCTCTGTTTAATTCCTGCAGGTCGAGTTGGTCCAGGCGAGGCAGAGGGAATCTTTTCAGCCATTCCTCCCCCCCGCCCTCCACTTCTATGGGTTTGCTATAAAGCTTAGCATAATAATACAATACGTCCACTATGCCATGAGGGTTCTTCACCAAATCTCCCCGTCTGTCCCTGATGGCCATAATTGATGTATATTGTCTCCTTCCTCTGGCCAGGTTAGCTAACAGCTTCCCCGCTTTGTTCCCATAATGGAAGAGTGTAGACTCCCAGTGCTGTCTCGAGATTTTTTCTTTCTGGCGTGTCCAGCCATTGAAGTCTAACCTCTGTCTCTGCCAGGCTTGTTTATTTTCCGTCGTGGGGTTTGCTATGAAAAGACGGTATGCCTCCCTCACCCCCTCGCTGCTTTTTTTGAAGCATGTGTCTATCTGGCGTTTCTTTGTTCTAGTAAAGGCCAATATTCTGCCCCGCAACACTACTTTAGCGGCCTCCCAAAATAGAGCCGGGTTAGAGGAATGCTCTTCATTATCCCATGAGTACTCTCTCCACCACTCTTCTAATTGTCTTTTAAAATCAGGATCCTCCTGCATAGCCGTGGGGAACCGCCACAAGAAGTCACTACCCCTTGGGAATGTGTCAGCCACCCACAAACATATCGGGCTGTGGTCTGAAATCACTAGGTTCTCTATTGACGCCTCCACTATTCTAGGCAGGAGAGAATCCCTTACCAATAAAAGGTCAATTCTTGACCAAGTGTCATGTCTATGTGAAAAATGTGTGTATTCTCTGTCCTGAGGGTGACTTAATCTCCAAGCGTCACACATACCCAACTCTCCAGCAAAAGCGGTCAAAGCTGTGTTTCCTCTATCAGGCGGTTGTCTAGCGTTAACGACCGATGTATTACGTCTTTCCCTATTCATTGATCTATCTTCATCCACATTCATTACCTGATTAAAGTCTCCCCCCACCACCAAGTTTTGCCTAGCATCACGTGATATGTGGCTTTGTAAAGATTCCAGGAAACCCTCCTGTCCCGCGTTCGGCACATAGACATTATGTATACTGAACATGTCCCCACCGCATTCAATCAGCAAATGGAAATGTCTGCCCTCTGCCTGACTGTCATGGGATAGCACTTTATAAGCCAGATTCTTGTGTAACAAAATGAGTACTCCAGCTTTTCGTCCCACCGCCCCCGTGCCCAAGACCTCGCCCACCCACATTTTTTTCATTCTGAAAAATTCTTCTTGTTTCAGGTGAGTTTCTTGGAGAAGTACAATATCTCATCTTAATTTTTTCAAGTGTTTGAGGACCATGGAGCGCTTGGACGGAGACCTCAGTCCCTTAACATTCCATGACAATATCTGGACCATGTCTGAACGTCAAAGTTGGATCTGATCCCCTCCAAGTCAGCGGTGCTAAATTCCCCGTATTGAACTTTAACAACAGACCTATATATAACAAGTCTTTTCTTATGCAATAAACCCCCCTAGTTTTGCAACACAGCAACAAACTCCCTGTCTCCCCCACCCCCGCCCCCTCCCTTCCCCCCTGATCATCTCAAAATTCGTTTTAGGAACTCCCATATTCCTGAGTAGTACTTCCTTACACCTCGCTCCCACCCACTCGCCATTTGAATAGATTTCCCGAACTACATCAAACCCGCTGTTGTGGCCTGCGGTATCTGCAACTACCCCCAGCCATTCCCGTTAGTTTAGTCCAGTTAGTCCAGATCAGGTCCCAGACAATAGGTTCCCGTGATGCCATCCCTGGCTGTAGGGACTGCAGCAAACCACCCCCCCTCCCCCTCCAATAGTTCCGTGTATTGTGCGACTGTCTATTCCTCGCTACAATTGGGACACGGAAGGGAAAGAGAAGAAGGAGAAAAAAAAAAAAAAAGGGGGGGGGGGAACGCCGGCCATGTGGACCCGAGACGTACAGAGGCTCGCGGCCGTCCCCCGCCGTCTCCCCGGCCATAGTGTTAATATGTCCCAGCTGTCCTTTATTCAAAAGCGTCACTTCTTGAATCAAACTGGATCTGAGGATCACTGGGTTCCCTCGAGGCACTCCTACGGTTACTTGAGGGGCTCATTTCGCCACTCGCAGAAGACCCCACGTGACTTCGCTGGACTCTTTGCTCCCTAGGCGAACGTCTTTCATTGTCACTCATTGTGAGCGTACGTAATGCCTCCGCTGCGTCCGTGAAGAAACGTGGTGCACTGTTCCTCCCGCCAACTTTCAGGGTTGCTGGATACAAAAGCTGGAAGGGTGTGTTTCTTTTGTACAACATTGAGGAAACCTCATTGAACTGTTTGCGCCGGCGTGCTACCTCTGGCGAATAGTCACTAAACAAAAGAACTCTGGCTCCCTGCAACGTTAAGGGCTGACGTCTCTGCTTAAATGCTTGCAAGATCTTCACTTTATCTTTATAGTCCAGATATCTCATGATCACCTGCCTTGGTTTCTGGGATCTGTTCTGTGACTGGGGGCTGCTTCTCCCTCTCTCTCTCTCGTGAGCAGCTCTGAGTCAACTGTGGTGGGGGTGGTGGGCCAGTTCTGTGTGCTCTCTCCACTCTGCACAAAGCTCTTATACCCAGCGCCTGGGGCAGCTCTTTCTCGCAGATGTCATCCAACAACTCATATGGCACTGACTCAGGGACGCCCACCAAATCCTCAAATTATTTATGCGGGATCTGTTTTCCAGATCATCTAATTTAGCACCCATTCTGGCAGATTCTTTGCACACCGATTCCAGCTTTATCTCAAGAGCTTGCACTCTATTTTCTGCCTCCATGAGTCTCTGTTCTGCCTCAGTGATTCTATTCTCATATTGTTGGACTGTGGTTTGTAGGGCTGCTAGGCTAGATTGCACAGTGTCTCTGATCGTTTTATTTAGTTCTTCTGCTAGGTATGCCTTAAGCTCCCTCATCAGATCAGTGGATAATGAGCCCGGTCCCGCTTCTCTCCCTTCTACATCCCCAGCACTCTTCTCCACAGAGCTCTTCTGTTGCTGTGTGCCATGTGCGGCGGCCTCTGGGCGCGGAATCCCGCTGCTTTTTCTGGACCCCTCTTGTCCCTTCTCCTTCCTCCTGCCCCCCGCGGCCACCGCCGCCATCTTTCCTCCTACTTCTCTGCTGGGGCCTCCGCGTCTCTCACCTCCAGTGCTGCCCGCATTGCGCAGTCACGGCTCCATAAACCCCCTGCTCCGTGTCTGGTGTCTTCCGCCACCTCAGTCCTGTGTGATCCCGGTAAGACGCGGGTGTAATTTAGCGGTTTTGCGGCGGTGGGCGTCCGGAGCTGTGTCTCCCGCGTCCACTACATCAGGAGCCGGAACCGGAAGTTCTCTTACCCCTTTTGAGCCAAGTCTCTAGTTCATGGGGTCTGTTACCTAAAAGTCTTTCACTCGTCGGCGTCGTGAACCGAGCTGCGGGACTGATGTTGGGCTGCTTGAGGGGTGCTTCGGCTCCCTGTGTGTGTCGGGCCCTCAGCTTGCCGGTCTGTAGTCAGGGATGAACCTTGCATCTAGCTACCTTGGCTCCGGTATGCCAGTGTCGACCTGGGTCCCCAGCTGGCTCCAACCAGTCCTGGGTAAACCCCCTTCCAGAGTCTGGATCACCGTTCTCCAAAGAGGCGCCCTCCTGATGCAGCCACAGGGTCCCCTGCTTCTGCCTTACTTGCTCTCCTCACACCAACTCTCTGAGTGTGTTGTCACTCCACGTCTCCCACTCTCTAGGCTCCACCCCCTGGGATCTACTTTATATCAGCCCCCTGTATTAAAGTGGCCTGTGTTGGGTGTTGGGGTGCAGACTCTAAAGATTCCCCACGTCCACGGTTACAGAGGCATCACATCTCTAATTTGGGTGTAATACCTCCATGTCATGCCATAGGGGCGCCACTCACAAGCTATCATCAGCAGTGCATCCTGGGAGTCAAGGGGTATAAATAGACAGCTGAATATAGATAGTTACCTCAAGCTATCACTAGGAATGAAATGGGACAGAGACATATTTTTTGTATTTTGACTCAACCGACTCATCCGTGCCTCTTGATACATCCATGACACCTATCTAGGCTTGCACAAGATCAAGATCAATCTTCCTTCAGAGCATTAATCCATCAAGTCGCCATAACTCACGATCAAATTGAAGGCCATATTATTATTAATAATAAAAATAATAATTATAATAGAATCTATGTGTGATAAAGTATATGTCGGTCTGATATTAAGATAATACAACAAAGATAGAAATAGTCAACTTTCCTTCAAACTAAACTGTTCAGGTGGTTTGAGTGGTGTGAATGAGACAGAGTTTTTGTAAGGCTGAAGGCACATCATCCGACATGATCCCAGTGCCTCGCACGAGTGCAATGCGAGATAAACTCGCATTGCACAAGGACAAGTGATTTTCTATGATGTCGGGCACACTGGTGCGCATTTTAAGCATTGAACTCGCAAAGCGAGTTTCAGTCGCGGCATGCTGCGACTGCATGCCAGTTGCACGCATGAGCTACCAATAGAAATCAATGTTGTGATCCCGGCTGTGATCTCTGTGACAGACGGGACCTGTGTGCGGCTTCCCCCGCCGCACTGCTGGCGTTGGGGACGGATGCCCTCCCCCTCCTTCAGGCCTTCCCCTTCTCAAGATGGCCCCCACCTGTCACTGCCCCCCACGCCCGATGCCGGGACCTGATTGCGGCTTAACCCGCCGCGATGACCTCCCCCTCCTCTGGCCTCCCCCTCCTCTGGATGGCCCCCACGATGTCGGGTCTGTTTGCGGCTTCAGCCGCCGCGCTGCTGGGGACAGTGGCAGTGGCAGGGGCGGGGGCGGATGCCGATGACCTCCCACTCCTCCCCCCCCGATCCCCGTGTTCGGTCTCACCGCTCCTCGATCCTCGTGTCCGATCCCGCCGGTGTAGCCGCCGCTCTGCCTCCTCTCCTCGCTGGAACGCCCCTCCTCCAGTGCTGCTCCGTCCCGAGGTAAGTACCGTATGAATGAATGAATCAATCAATGATTGAATGAGTGAGTGGTTTTGTGGGTGTGTGAATGCGTGGGTGTGTGGGTTAGTGGATGTGTGGATGTGTGGGTTAGTGGATGTGTGGGTGTGTGGATGCGTGGGTTAGTGGATGTGTGGGTTAGTGGATGCGTGGGTGTGTGGATGTGTGTGGATGCGTGGGTGTGTGGGTTAGTGGATGTGTGGGTGCATGGGTGCGTGGATGCGTGGGTGTGTGGGTTAGTGGATGTGTGGGTGCATGGGTGCGTGGATGCGTGGGTTAGTGGATGCGTGGGTGTGTGGATGCGTGGGTATGTGGATGCGTGGGTTAGTGGATGTGTGGGTGCGGGGATGCGTGGGTGTGTGGATGTGTGTGGATGCGTGGGTGTGTGGGTTAGTGGATGTGTGGGTGCATGGGTGCGTGGATGCGTGGGTGTGTGGGTTAGTGGATGTGTGGGTGCGTGGGTGTGTGGGTGCGTGGGTTAGTGGATGTGTGGGTGCATGGGTGCGTGGATGCGTGGGTTAGTGGATGCGTGGGTTAGTGGATGCGTGGGTGTGTGGATGCGTGGGTTAGTGGATGTGTGGATGCGTGGGTGTGTGGATGTGTGTGGATGCGTGTGTGGGTGCATGGGTGCGTGGATACGTGGATGTGTGGATGCGTGGGTGTGTGGGTGCCTGGGTTAGTGGGTGCGTGGGTTAGTGGATGTGTGGATGCATGGGTGTGTGGATGCGTGGGTGTGTGGATGCGTGGGTGAGGATGTGTGTGGGTGTGTGGATGCATGGGTGTGTGGATGCGTGGGTGTGTGGATGCGTGGGTGTGTGGGTGCGTGGGTGTGTGGGTGCGTGGGTGTGTGGGTGCGTGGGTTAGTGGATGTGTGGGTGCGTGGATGCGTGGGTGTGTGGATGCGTGGGTGCGTGGGTTAGTGGATGCGTGTGTTAGTGGATGCGTGTGTTAGTGGATGCGTGGGTTAGTGTATGCGTGGGTGTGTGGATGCGTAGGTTAGTGGATGCATGGGTGTGTGGGTGTGTGGATGCGTGGGTGTGTGGATGCGTGGGTTAGTGGATGCGTGGGTGTGTGGGTGCGTGGGTTAGTGGGTGCATGGGTGTGAGGATGTGTGTGGATGCGTGGGTGTGTGGGTTAGTGGATGTGTGGGTGCATGGGTGTGTGGGTGCCTGGGTTAGTGGGTGCGTGGGTTAGTGGATGTGTGGGTGTGTGGATGCGTGGGTGTGTGGATGCGTGGGTGCGTGGGTGCGTGGGTGTGTGGGTGCGTGGGTGTGTGGGTGTGTGGATGCATGGGTGTGTGGATGCGTGGGTGTGTGGATGCGTGGGTGCGTGGGTGTGTGGATGCGTGGGTTAGTGGATGCATGGGTGCGTGGGTTAGTGGATGTGTGGGTGTGTGGGTGTGTGGGTGCGTGGATGTGTGGGTGCGTGGGTTAGTGGATGCGTGTGTTAGTGGATGCGTGTGTTAGTGGATGCGTGTGTTAGTGGATGCGTGTGTTAGTGGATGCGTGTGTTAGTGGATGCGTGTGTTAGTGGATGCGTGGGTTAGTGGATGCGTGGGTGTGTGGATGCGTAGGTTAGTGGATGCATGGGTGTGTGGGTGTGTGGATGCGTGGGTTAGTGGATGCGTGGGTTAGTGGATGCGTGGGTGTGTGGGTGCGTGGGTTAGTGGGTGCATGGGTGTGAGGATGTGTGTGGATGCGTGGGTGTGTGGGTTAGTGGATGTGTGGGTGCATGGGTGCGTGGATGCGTGGGTTAGTGGATGTGTGGATGCATGGGTGTGTGGATGCGTGGGTGTGTGGATGCGTGGGTGAGGATGTGTGTGGGTGTGTGGATGCGTGGGTGTGTGGATGCGTGGGTGTGTGGGTGTGTGGGTACGTGGGTGTGTGGGTGCGTGGATGCATGGGTGTGTGGATGCATGGGTGTGTGGATGCGTGGGTGTGTGGTTAGTGGGTGCGTGGGTGTGAGGATGTGTGTGGATGTGTGGGTGCGTGGATGCGTGGGTTAGTGGGTGTGGGTTAGTGGATGTGTATGTTAGTGGATGTGTGGGTTAGTGGATGTGTGGGTGCGTGGATGTGTGGATGCGTGGGTTAGTGGGTGCGTGGATGTGTGCGTTAGTGGATGCGTGGGTTAGTGGGTGCGTGGATGTGTGCGTTAGTGGATGCGTGGGTTAGTGGATGTGTGGGTGTGTGGGTGCGTGGGTTAGTGGGTGTGTGGATGCGTGGGTTAGTGGATGCATGGGTGCGTGGGTTAGTGGATGTGTGGGTGTCGATGTGTGGGTGTATGGATGCGTGGATGTGTGGATGCATGGGTGTGTGGGTTAGTGGATGTGTGGGTGCATGGATTAGTGGGTTAGTGGATGTGTGGATGCGTGGGTTAGTGGATGTGTGGGTGCGTGCGTGGATGCGTGCATGGATGGATGTGTGACTGCATGTGTGGGTGTGTGCATGAATGGATGTGTACATGCGTGGATGATGGGTGGATGGATGGATGCAACAAGGTATCAAGTGTCCTCTTTTAGTCTCAGGGATCATAGTCATGGTGTACTGTATGACAGATCATTTTCATACAGTGCACCATAACTCTGACCCCAGAGGCTGTATGAAGAGGACACTTGATCCCTTGCTGCAATCTCTGGAGCAGAGGCGATCGAGCATCGTGGGACCTTCGTTGTGGACTACGTCGGATCTTTCTAATAAAGATGGAGTCTGAATTTTGTTTGATTTTTTTTCCAAATAAAAAGATTTTTCTCTGTGTGTATTTATTGACTACTTACAAGAGATTCCTAATGGCGGGTCTAACATTGGCCCAATATTATGAATCTCGGGCTTAGTGCCAGCTGCCAATAAAAAGCTGGCATTAACCCCTTTATTACCCAGTTTGCCACCGGCACCAGGGCAACTGGAAGAGCATGGGTACAGCGCCAGAAAATGGCGCTTCAATGAATGCGCCATTTTCTGGGGCGGCTGCGGGCTTCAATTCGCAGCATGGGGGGCCCAGAATGCTTGGGCCTCTCCATGCTGCGGATTCCAGCCCCCGGCTGTCTAGTTGTACCTGGCTGGACCAAAAATGTGGCGGAGCCCCACGTAATTTTTTTTCTAGAATTTGTTCTAGAAATAAAAAAATGGGCTTCGCTGTATTTTTGGTTGCCAGCCAGGTACAACGAGGCAGCTGGGGGTTGGTGGCAGTCCGTAGCTGCCAAGTTGTACCTGGCTGGACCAAAAATATGGCGAAGCCCCACGTCATTTTTTTTATTACTTCTACCAATAAACTGACATGGAGCTTTGCCATATTCTTGGTTGCCAGCCAGGTACAACTTGGCAGTTGGGGGGCTGCAATCCTCATCGTGGAGAGATCCAAATGTTGTGGGCCCCCCCACGCTGCAAATTGCAACCCACAGCCACCCCAGAAAATAGCGCATTCATTGGAGGTGCCATTTTCTGGTGCTGTACCCCAACTCTTCCAGTTGCCCTTGCGCTGGTGGCAATGCTGGTGGCACACAGGGGCTCTCCATACGCAACATGGTGTCCGTTAACAATTGTTAGCGGACACCATGTTGCGTATGGAGAGCCCCTGTGTGCCTAAACATTGAAGCTCCCCCAGAAGTGACCCCATTGACAAATGAGTGGCAGCATCTGGATTTGTTCCTTGGGGGAGTCTAGTTTCCAAAATGGGGTCACTTGTGGGGGACCTCCAATGTTGAGGCACACAGGGGCTCTCCATACGCGACATGGTGTCCGCCAACAATTGGAATTGTTAGCGGACACCATGTCGCGTATGGAGAGCCACTGTGTGCCTCAGCATTGGAGCTCCCCACAAGTGACCCCATTTTGGAAACTAGACCCCCCAAGGAACAAATCTAGATGCATAATGAGCACTTTGAAGCCCCAGGTGCTTCACAATTTGATCCGTAAAAATAAAAAAATAAGATTTTTGTGGAAGAAAAATATTTTTTTCATTTTTACGGATCAATTTGTGAAGCACCTGGGGCTTCAAAGTGCTCATTATGCATCTAGATTTGTTCCGTGGGGGGTCTAGTTTCCAAAATGGGGTCACTTGTGGGGGAGCTCCAATGTTTAGGTACACAGGGGCTCTCCAAACGTGACATGGTGTCCGCTAACAATTTGAATGGAAATCAGCTCAAATTGTTAGCTGACACCATGTCGCGTTTGGTGAGCCCCTGTGTGCCTCAACATTGGAGCTCCCCCACAAGTGACCCCATTGACAAATGAGTGGCAGCAAATCAGTGCAGTTTTGACACCAGGAGAAGGGTGCTAGTTTGTCGGATCGCAGTAGGAATGAAAAAATCTCAAACGCACCACACTAGCACCACACTAGCACCACACTAGCACCGCACTAGCACCGCACTAGCACCGCACTAGCACCCCACTAGCACTCCACTAGCACTCCACTAGCACCGCACTAGCACTATTACACGCATCAAACTCGCATCAATATCGCGCTTCAAAAACGCGCCGTTTTTGAGGGATCAGTGTGCCTTCAGCCTAAGACTGTGAACACATTTTTTTCCATGTCACTGTTACAGGTAAATGTGCTGTAGCTTCAGGCCTTTTGTTTTATCATTAGCTTTGAAACCTCTCTGATATCTAGGACTATTTCTTCAAAAGAAAGATTAGCTGTTATTTGCTGCCTCCTCTCTGTTGTCTGGAAGTGTTGTTCTGTAGGTGCATTTTATCTAACCGCTAGATCAAAAAGAATGGCTTAAAACAGAAGGCAGCATTTCCTGCTGTTTAGAAATTGGAAGTGATTTCATTTCTTGCTGTACATGTTGCTAATGTGAAATAATTGTCAGACATGACAGCCGATAACACAATGTTAACTCTCAACTGCTGCTTAAAGGCTACCAAATGGGGGTGATGCAACCTGCAAGCAATATGATGTGGGAGACAATATGGGCGTTATCATATGAATTAGTCTTGCCTAGTTGCCTGCAATGACCAATATAGTGACTGTAGTTTGAAATGGAACATTATTGTTTATAAGAGATAGATTTTTTTTTTGACTGGAAATGAGCTCTGTTTGAGTTTTACAAAAATCTGTATTTTCTACAATGCAGATTTTTTTGTAATTTGCTGTGCTTAAATTCAGCTAAATGGTGGCCGGCTGACAGCTATTTTGCTGAGCCATTTGTAGCTGACTAAAGGTTTTAAAAAAACAAAAACATTTGTCACTGCTTGTCTCTCAAGCCACCTCCACTGCTCAAGTCCTTGGTTCTTCTACTCACTGCACACTGAAATGTCACATTGGCACATAGCTTCACTCTAAGTTAGGACTTCCGGCTGCAAATAGGCCCACAATATCACTGCCTATGGCATAACGCTAAAAGCGGTAGACCACACGGCGACTATGGGATGCTAGGCACTGGCACCCCACCTGGCATCTCAGATATTGATACAGTTGCAAGCAACGATGGAAGATATATGTGTCTGAGCTCTGACGTTTCAGCGCAGGAGGTGCAAAGACGTCACTACATCATGCATGTTCTTCTGAGCAATGCAGAGATGCAGACCATGCGCTGAGGAGCCCAGAGCAGTGGAGAAATGGAGAGAAGTAAGTATTTTTTTAAATTCAATTAATGGTGGTCATTGTATTGTTTGAAGGGCTATATGGGTCCCTTATACAGTCTTAAGGGCTATATGTGGGCCATTATATAGTTTGCAGGCGTACATGGGCAACCATTATAGGGTTGTGTGGGGGGCAGTTATGCTGTTTGGAAGACTATGTGGCGCCTTTATACTGATTGAAGGGCTATGCATGGGCCATTATCATGCTTGGATGCTTATTTGCGGACCATTATACTGTTTGGAGGGCTGTTTGGGGGCCATTACACTATGTACAGTCCATTGTGCAATGTGAAGAGGCCATCATGTTGTGTGAAGGCATGTAAGGGCCACTATACTGTATGGAGGGCAATGTTACTGTATGAAAGGCTGTGTAGGGGGTCATAACACTGTGCTGAGGTCACTTTGAGGTTATACTTTGCAGAATGGGGTCATAAAACCTGTGTGTGGAGGGTACTGGTTAGGAATTCACTGTTGGACTGTTATATTGTGTTTGGGGCATTTTTGTTGGAATCAAACTTTATGGGGGCCATGAAAGGGTATATTAACACTAAGGAATCTCAATAAGCGCAAAATTACATTGTAAGGGTATCAAAGTTGTAAGATATACTCTTCTGTGACCCCACCAAATATATATTTTTTGTGTGGGGGGGTGTCTTATTAAGGACTTCTGCTGGGGCTCTACAATTTCTATGCATGCCCCTTGTCCCTGCACATGCACATTGTGAGGTCATGGTGTCACAACCTTACATTGTGCATTCTATGGTGGAACATCTGGCCACATCTAGGCCTAGGACATCCCTACACATACAGCCTACAGTGTAGATGAAAAATTAAGCACAACTCCCTGGTATGATATCCCCACTTCCGCTTATGTATCATTAGAGATCCTGAATAGCCAACCAGCCACAGTTGGGCGATAAATAATCCATTAAAGAAAAATGAACTCCGAATTCTCCATTAAAATCGATAGCCATTATTCCACAAACATTAACCTAGCCAATCTCCAGATCTAAACCCTATAGAAAACCATTGGAGGGAGTTAAAAGTCTGTGTTGCCCAACGACAGCCCCAAAACATCCCTGCTCTAGAGGAGATCTGCATGAAGGAATGGGCCAACATACCAGCAACAGTGTGTGCCAACCTTGTGAAGACTTACAGAAAATGTTTGACTTCTATCATTGCCAACAAAGGATATATAACAAAGTATTGAGATGAACTTTTGTAATTGACCTGTGGCAACCCAGGGTTCATGTGCCACAGTAACATCACCAAGGGTTAATTCCCTACACAACCCACAACACTACACTAGAGCCTCCAGGTCAGAAGGGGGAGCTAAAGCTGCTTCCCTATATATTCTGGTGTGCAGAGGAAGTGGACAGTTCAGTTCCTGGGAGAACTGAGGAACAAGGACCTGGGTGTCAAAGAGCTGCGTTAGGCTCATCCCACAGTCCAATGTCCTATTCCAGGCTTAGCCAGGGTTTGAGGAACGGAGATAGGAGAAGCAGAGGAGCACATCTGGGAGACTGAGTTACCCTGAAACTCACCCTGGAGGAGCTCAAAGACCATATAACGGATCCGAAATTGTGCCTGAAGCAAGCATCACAGAAAACACCAGATTAGCGAAGCAGCACGGCGGGTCAGGAACATAAAGATAAGACTTAAGTTGCCTAGCAAGTTGGTACCCGTGAGGGGAGACAGTGCCGCAGCTTAGCTAAGGCGTCAGCAGGGCCACACACACACAGCGCAGGAGTAGGAAGCCAAGGACCCGAATAGGGTGGGAAGCAGCCCGGCCCCTGTACAGACTCCGTGGACCGTACTCTACTAAATGTCATCTACAGTAAAGACTTGGAAAACTGCAAAACCGTGAGTCTGTGTAATCCTTGCAAACCCTGTTCTCCCTCACAAACTGTTTTCATCACTACTGCCTCGGGGACCAGGCTCTGCCCATGGAGAGCTGTCACATCACAGGCTGCCATCCATCATCCTCGGAGGTACTGCAGCAGCGGTGGTCACCCTGACCACATACCATAGGTGGCGTCATGACTCTATCCCCTGTAAATAACCCCCAACCTTTACTTGTGGGTTTGGGACACGGTCTGGACCGAGACCACTGTGATACCCTGGTCCGGCACCGAGTATCCCATCCCAGTGGGCTCCACAGACCAAATACTTATTTTCCACCAAAATTTGAAAAAAATTTCTTTCCAAATCAGACAATGTGATTTTCAGCATTTGTTTTCTCATTTTGTCTCTTATAGTTGAGGACTACCTATGATATCAATTACAGGCCTCTCTCATCTTTTTAAGTGGGAGAACTTGCACAAATGGTGGCTGACTAAATACTTTCTTCCCCATTGTATTAATCATTGCAGAATATGTTCACTTACCTTATATACTCAAGTATAAGCCGAGCTTTTCAGCACAATTTTTGTACTGAAAAGTGCCCCCCTTGGCTTATACTCAAGTCATTGGTCAGTGACAGTGTGGAGGGGGCAGAGAATGCGGGCTGGAGAAAGCAGGAGGAGGCTGCAGAGTGAGCAGGAGGTCACGTGCTCCTGCTCATTAGTGTAATGTGATATGCACTGCATCCCCCTGTCCATCAGTGGCGGGGAGAGCGGTGCACATTACATTACCCTACAGAAACTGTACACCACCCCATCACTGATACATGGCCCCCCTGCAGGCGCTCACAATAAAATAAAAATGATTTAACTCACCCTATGACGCTTGTCTGCAGGCTCCATGACGTCCTCCGCTCTTCCTGGTTGCCGGTAAATCTAATCATGTGACCTGCGCATCAGTAACGTCATTGCTGCTGTGCCAGTCACAAGAAGTCGAGGACAACCAGGAAGCGTGGAGGACAACACAGAGCCTGCAGCCAAGCGTCAGAGGGTGAGTTAAGTTTTTTTTATTTTATTGTTAGCACCAGCAGGGGGTGAAGTATAAGTGATGGGGGCCTATACACCTGTGATAGGGGCCATGTACCGGTGATGGGGGCCATGTATGAGTGATGTGGGCCCATAAACTTGTGATCGGGGCCATGTAGCAGTGTTGGGGGCCATGTAGCAGTGATAAGGCCATGTACCAGTGATGGGGGCCATGTAACAGTGATGAGGGCCATGTACCAGTGTTGGGGGCCATGTGCCAGTGATGGGGGCCATGTATCAGTGATGAGGGCCATGTATGAGTGATTGGCCCATAAACTGTGATGGGAGGCCATATACCAGTGATTGGGCCATGTGCCAGTGATGGGGGCCATGTACCAGTGATGAGGTGATATATGCCAGTGATGGGCTATAACCAGTGATGGGGGCTATATACCAGTGATGAGGCATGTACCAGTGATGGGGAGCTTTATACCAGTGATAGGGAAGCTATATACCAGTGATGGGGCTATATACTGTGATGGGGGCTATATACAGTAATGAGGAGCTATATACCTGTGATGGGGCTATATAGCAGTGATGGGGGCTATATACCAGTGATGAGGCGCTGTATACTAGTGATGGAGGGTGCTATATACGAGTGATGGTGGCGCCATATACTAATGATGGAGGCGCCATATACTAGTGATGAGAGGTTATATACCAGGATGGGGGGCTGCTGCATTTCCCACCCTAGGCTTATACTAGAGTCAATGAGTTTCCCCAGTTTTAGGGGGTAAAATTAGGGGCCTTGGCTCCAAATTGGGTCGGCTTATACTCGAGTATATACGGTACTTTTTTTTTTGCATTACTTTTCTCTCAGAACATTTCAATTCATTCACTGTTAATTTCTCAACCACTGATGCAGGAGGTTTGCTCCAATCATATTGTACTCTATCAGTAGAATAATAATTTGATACTTATTTTTGTATTGCCTTAAAAAATTGCCACAAAAATTGCCTTTGTGATTCAAGTCATGTAAGTGTTCTACATTTCATATACATGTAGTATGTAATAGCGGTAATGTTGAGATGGAATACTGAACATTAAACATAACAGACTCTTCGCTATTATCCCTCATCCTTAAATATTCTATACATCAAGAACTCAACGCCAATGAGAATAGTAGTATTACAGTACTTTTATCTGGTAGATCCACTCCCGGAAAGGTGGACAGCACACTATTAGATTAAAGTAAAATCATTCAACTGCCATTGCTGTTCAGTAACCATATGAATAAAAAATCCATTAAAGCAGCTTTTCAAGATGATGGCACATCAGTATTGGCAAGTACTGTAGCTTTGGTCTCTAAATACATACAGAGAATGTGGAACCTTAGTCTATAATTATAATTTTGCTTGTTTTACAATTTTTTTTTTGCTGTCAAGTAATGCAATTTTTTTCATTTTAGCATATTTTTGCTGTCATAGATAGTTTAATCTGACTTACACATGCCTCAAAGACAGTGCACACATATTTAGTAGGTATCTTTGACTTTCATCTCCTGGGTTCTCTTGATCACATAGATTTTTTCTTAAGTCTCAAAGCTATGTCTTGAATAACAAATTACTTAATTCAATCAATAGTTATATCATTTTCACTTTCTCATATCCAACAGATGGTGGATATATAAATATGGAATGTTCTAAAAAAAATTACAATATAAAGTATTAATGAATCACACAGAAACATTATGGGTAAGTAGACAACTTGGACTTTTCCTTAGGAAACTTCTAACCTCTATTCAGAGAAGCCACTGCTGACCCTTGGCTCTTAATTATGGATTATCATTTTTTAGCTGACATGGTTCTGCATGTGTATTAGCTTTATTCACTCACCTATTCAAGCAGTCTACAAATTAGTAGCAAAAATACTGTGCCATATAATAATAAAATGAGTCTTCTGTAGGCAGTTTTCAAGCAGATTTTGGAAAGAATTACATGCCAAAATCCACCAAAAATTTGCTTCATGGGGGCATGTGCTCAATGTTTTTGTATTGTTTGTCTAAACAATTTATTAACAATTCATTCCAATACGGACAGATAAGGGTAAACCATGTTTTTGGCAGCATTTAAGATCTATACAAAAATGTTATCTATGGTATATAGTCATGTGTAATGTTTGTATACTACTTTGTATTGGCATTTGTTTGCAAATTAAATTAGCTGCCAATACAAACTCAACAACATTGATAATAATACATTACTAAGAAGGAAAGTTGTAGGATTATACAAATTGAGGAAGTAGCAGGTGTTGATCAGAACTACAAATTAACAAATTTTCAAGCACTAATCTATATGGCATATGGAATGGGTATAAAGGCCGCTTTACACGTCACGATATCGCAACGCAACTACGATAAAAATTCACGTGGTAGGGGCGTTGCAGTTGATATCGTTCATTTGTGAAAATGGGCAACACAACTCAAAAACGATGCAACTACGATATAATTTTTGAATTGTGCATGCTCTTCAACCGTGCAGTATTGGCTTGACGATTTGGCAGGATCATGCTGTGTGACAGCTCAACTACGATTTGGAGTGCAACTTCCCCTATTCACTACAATGTTAATTGGTCGTTCCCTGAGTTGCTCAGACACAATGTGCAAGAGGGGCATACAACATCGTAGTTGCGTTGCCTGCCGATATCTCCCTGTGTAACATCTCCTATAAGATTTTGGACAAGTGCCAAAAATGTGCGCGCTCCCGTGAAGTTGTATGCAATATCGGAACGATATTGCGATGTGTAAAGCGGCCTTAAAAGTCAGATTGGCAGAGAATTTTATTTTGACACTTGAATCCTCAAAAATCTGATCAAGTGTCGCTGGATTGTTGTGTGATGCCATCTATTGATGACAGTTATTTCCACCTGACACAAAAAGAGAGGGACAGAATCTTTGAACTGAGAGATCTGAGTTTAACACCCCAACAGATTGCAATATGTGTACGCTCAGAAGTCAGCAGCACTGTTGAACCTCTGTACGGACTGATCATCACAGAAGAATGGCGTATAGTGATCTATTCCTTACTGCAAGTGAAATTTGATGTCACATATCAAGCCTAAGGCATCAAACATTGTGTACACAATCAGAAGGTGTTTACACTCATTAGGATATGTACCAGACATTCAGCTACAGGTGTTTCATTGACCTTTTTTCGCCACTCCCAAAGGCTATAATGGTGCAGAGCAAGATAGACTTGACGGCTGGTATAAATAACCTTTTAGCGATGAGTCTCACTTTTATCTTGGATGTAATGATTGATGGAGATTGGTCTGCAGACCAAGTGGGTAATGCCATGAAGGCATTCAGGAGGCAATGTCCTGCTGGATCTACTGCTTGGATTGTAGTGTGGGGTGGCAATATGTACGGTATCTCTCTAGTCTACATTACAGATATACAGGAGCATCACAATGAATTAGAATATAATTAAAAAGTTTCAGTTTCGGATCCGGTATCCGATCTTTGCGCTCCTCTGGGGTGAGTTATGAGGTAACTCAATCTCCCAGATGTGTTCTCCTGTTCTCTATTGACTCCTCTCCTCAGACCCTGGCTATGCCTGGAATTGAGTAGCAGACTGTGGAGAAGCCTAAGGCAGCTCCTTTACACCACAGTCCCTCTTCCTCAGTTCTCCCAGGAACTGAACTAACTACTTCCTCTCTACACCAGAATATATAGGGGAGCTGCTTTAGCTCCCCCTTCTGGCCTGGAGGCGCTAGTGCAATGTTCAGTGTTGTGTGGGTGGTGTGGGGAGTTAACCCTTTGTGTTGTTGTTGGGCACATTAACCACTGGGGTGCCACATTCCCCCTTAGTTAAAGACAGTCCTCCGGGACTGTGGAAAAACAAACAAACAATTAGGATAACAATTAATTAATATGTACAGAGTCTTAAAAAGTAAAAGTACAAAATCCACTAAAAGCTAAAAAAGAGTCCAAAGTTCAAAAAGCAGTCTTTCCGGGGTTTAGTCTATTGCCTCTGGGCTGATAAATATTTACAAGTAGTCTTTACCACAACCAGTTCCGTGGTATGTATGGTCCATAAATAAATAATAAAAGTTCAAAGTTCAAGAATATGTCAGAAGTTCATACAGGGTAGTCTCTGTAGGTGCTGGGCTTTTTAACATTGCAAAACTAATAAAAACAAGTACGGGTGTCTCTGGATTAAGTGCAGTAGGCTCCTAAGCCCTCGGGTCACCGCATAAGAGGCCAAGTTCTTACTCTCTGTGGCTGCCACTTAACACCAACCTATTCTCACCCTTTCTATACACTTTACACAGTAACGGATTCAATTTACTTTTACACAAGCATGTTTACATTGCACATATGGTTTCACACTTTAATCATTGTACCTTGCTGGTATCTGACCCTGGGTACTACGCTCTGATCTGCGTAATGCTGGTGTACTGGGTGTGCTTAGCCTGATGGTGTGGGGGGTGGATGTGTACCTACTTGGAGTGTCTGGTACTATTGCAGATGGAGATCTGACAGTAGGACTGGCAAGCTCACTAGGACCAGGAATCTGTACTTCCTCTTCAGGCTCGACTTCCAGTTCGTCATGTCTTGGGACATCAGGTGGTACGGATTCTGGTGTTGGTTCCACCATTAAAGGGAAAGCAATCATTGGGACTAAAACTGCTCCGTAGTAATTTGGACGTGTTTTGGGGAAATCTCCTAAGACGGTATGGAAAACTTCATCTTCTTTGACAGGTTGGACCTGTACGGGTATGGTTATTTCTGGTATCTTCAGGGTTTCAGGACACAGTTTGAGATGGTCTCTTGACACAACTGCTGATGTTCTTCCTTTGTCTTTACTTATTAGACACATTTTAGCATTGTCTAAATTTGATGGTAAGACTGTATATGGGGTGGTTTCCCACTGATTATCCAATTTGTTGAGAATTTGCTCACCGGGTTGTAATGGAGTTGCTTGAGCATGTTGATTAAAGGTTCTCTCTTGTCTTGCTCTAGCTTGCTGAAGATTCTCTACGCACTCCTGTACTTGACGATACTGTTGTTGATGTAGGGTATCCCAATTGGATTCCTCAATTTCTGCGTCTGGTTTCAGAATTCCGATATCTAAATCAATTGGCAGTTTACCGGGTCTTGCTCGCATAAGATAGGCTAGGGTGCAGTTTGTAGGACTCACCGGGACATGGTTGTACAAGTCTACCAAGTCGGCTAATTTTTCTGACCATTGATTTCTCTCTGACTCTGGCAAGGTTTTTAACAGGTCAATCGCAATATGGTTCATCTTTTCGCATAAGCCATTGGTTTGGGGATGATAGGCTGTCGTGCGGATCTTCTTACAGCCGTACATGTTGCAGAATTCCTGGAAAATCTCTGATTCGAAAGATGGACCTTGATCTGCAAGGACTTGTCCCGGGTAGCCATGAGGTCTACAGAAATGTGTCTGAAATGCTCTTGCAGCTTTCTTCAGGTCCTTGACAGGTACCACCACTAAGAAGCGAGAGTAATGGTCCATGATAGTTAAGGCATAGACATAGCCTGACCGGCTTGGTGACAACTTGACGTGGTCTAACGCAACTAACTCAAATGGTTGCTTGGTTACTATGGACTGGAGTGGGGCTCTCTGTTGATCTTTTCTTCTGAGGTTGCACGGGCCACATTTTCAACACCAATCCTCGATTTATTTTCTCATGCCAACCCAGTAGAATCTCTCTCTTAAGAGCACCTCCACCTTCTTCCATCCAAAATGACCTGCACCATTGTGGTAGGCTTCTAAGACCATTTTGATGTCTCTCTTGGGTACGATAATCTGCCAGACCAACTCATGTGTGTTAGGGTTGGTGTACCTTCTGCAGAGCTTCCCTTGGTATAGCAACAACTTGCTTCTCTCTTTCCAGAGTTGTTGGGTCTCAGCTGGAGCATTCTGATTAGGGTACGCACCTTGTTGTGTAAGCAGTTCTTTCACTAGCTTCACAGCTGGATCGCTATCCTGGGTGTTAGCCCATCCATGGTGTGCTAACGGGTTGAGATTTGCCTCCTGTTGTCTTTGGTAGATGCCAGGTTGATCCTTTTCTACCTTAGAATGGTGAATGGCCGGTAGTTAAATTTCTTCCAGCTCCTCCGGTTCCTCTTCCACGTCTTTCAGGTGTGGCATCCGGGATAAGGCGCCTGCATTCCCGTTCTTGCGTCCTGCCCTATACTTGATGACAAAATTGTACTTAGACAGCTGGGCTATCCATCGCTGCTCCAACACACCTAATTTTTTGCTGAGTCCAGGTGGGTCAATGGGTTGTTATCCGTGTAGATGGTAAATTCTGCAGCTGCCAGATAGTGCTTGAAACATTCAGTTACAGCCCAAACTACTGCTGGCAGTTCTAACTTGAAGGAGCTGTAATTCTCAGGGTTTCTTTCCATAGGCCGGAGTTTCCTGCTTGCAAAGGCAATAACTTTCTCTTTGCCTCCTTGCTTCTGTAACAGTACTGCTCCCAGTCCCACGTTGCTGGCATCTGTGTATAGAATGAATGGTTGATGGTAATCCGGATATGCCAGGATCTCTTCTCCTGTCAGCGTATGCTTCAGCTTGTTGAAGGAGTCTTCCCTTTCTTCACTCCACTGGAAAGGAGGGTTATGGGTGGAAGACCTTTTTGACTGTCCTACCAGAATGTCTTGCAGGGGAGCTGCTAACTTCGTGAATCCTCTGATAAATCTTCTATAATAGCTTACCAGGCCCAGGAATTGCCTCACTTCTTTCACATTAGTAGGTCTTGGCCATTCCCGTATCACAGTGACTTTATGAGGATCCGGTGCTACTCCCTTTGAACTGACGATGTGTCCCAGGTACTGTACCTTTGGCTTGAGAAGTTGGCACTTGGATGGCTTGATTTTCATGCCGTATCCGGATAAGGCCTCAAACACTTCTGCCAGGTCTTGTAGATGTTGCTCATACGTCTTAGAGTAGACTATGAAGTCATCTAGGTATACGAGGACAGTTTCAAAGTTCTTATGTCCTAGGCAGCTCTCCATCAGGCGTTGGAAGGTACCGGGTGCGTTGCAGAGTCCAAATGGCATACAATTGAATTCACAGAGGCCCATCGGCATAGTAAACGCTGTCTTCTAGTCAGCCTCGGCCACAGGAACTTGCCAGTACCCACTAGTCAGATCAAGGGTAGAAAAGTAGTCAACAGATTTTAATGCAGCTAATGACTCCTCAATTCTAGGTAAGGAGTATGCATCCTTGTGTGTAATGCGGTTGATCTGCCGGCAGTGTACGCACATTCTCATGGTCCCGTCTTTCTTTCTAACCAACACTAAAGGTGCTGCCCAGGGGCTACAACTTTCCCTTATTACCCCTGCAGTTTTCATCTCTTTGAGCATGTCTTTGGTGGTTTGGTAGTGAGTGGGTGATAATGGTCTATACCTCTCTTTTATAGGCTGATGGTTACCTGTGGGTATAGTGTGCTCTACCCCTTTAATTTGCCCAAAGTCTAACGGGTGTTTGCTGAATATCTGTTCATATTCTCTTACTACCCAGTATACTCCATGCTTTTGATAGGGAGGTGTAGAACTGGTACCCACATGTAGCTTTTGACACCAATCCTACAGCTTTTCCCCTTAGCCATTGTCATCCGCCTGACTTGATGGGTTCAAGGACTCAAAGGCTGTGATGGCATTGTTATCAACCGTGAACAATTTAGCCATGGTAGTACTTTGGTATTGCGACCTCATCTTCCCCGCATTTTAGAAGCCGTAATGGCACTCTTCCCCGGTGTACCTCAACCACTCCTCCAGCTGTCAGAATAGTGGGTCTATTGTCTGAGTACACGGGTTCTACCAGGGCTTCGTAGTCTCACCCTTTAATGCCTATTGCGGCTCTATACCAGACCAACATTTCAATTTTGGGAGGTATTACAATGGGAATCGGATCACTTACTCGTACACTGCCAATTTCATCTCCTGATATTTCTACCTGTTGTTTCATCATCAGGGCTTTTATTTCCTTGTGCAGAAGCCTATGTTGTCTGGTTCCGGCAGTCTCGACGATCTGCTGTAAGACAGTAATTACCTAAGAAAAACACTTTTCAATTACATTCATTCCTAGTAAACATTACTGGTTCACGTTCTCGCCGGTCAATATCTACAATTATAATACCCTGGTTCTGCAATTCTACCTTCCCAATCTGAATGGTCATTTCTCTGAACCCAACTTGTGGTATTTATTCACCATTGCTAGCCCATAAGTTCACTTCAATGTCAGTTGGACCACTATTAATGTCTGAATCAGCCCAGTACCTCTTGTATAGAACATGTGGAATTGATGTTATCTGGGACCCGGTATCCAACAAGGCACTGAAGGGAATGCCGTCCAACACTATAGGGATGACCAGACGTCCTCCCATGAACTTGCCATACCAGGCTGAAGGCCCTTGAGAATTTACTCCTGAGAAGCAGCCCGCCTGCCCAGGGGATCCTCGTTTAAAGCACATTCCTGGGCAAAGTGATCTGGCTCCTTGCAATGGCGGCAAATGGGCTGTCCATCCAGCCGATAGCGGTCACTGGGTTGTCCTCTCGTTGCTTGGTACCTCCTGGGCCTCATCCACGGGACATCCTCCTTGCTGGTCACTAACTCAATCTTGGGTGCAGGCTTGGATCCACGCAGCTCCTTAATGACTTTAGCCATGGAAATAATGGTGTCTGTCAGGGCATCTAGCTTTTGGTTGAGGGCTTTATTAGAGATAGGCTCTCTATGTTCAGCAGCAGTCGCTAACATGGCAGATGTTGCTGATACTCCTGGCTGCTGGAGTGCTGCTGTGGGGCCTTGAGTGAAGTTGATATCCCGGGGCTCCTCTATCTGCTGAAGACGGATGGCTCTATCTTTTAACTCAGCAAAAGTCATTTCGGGATTCTGGATAACCATCATACTCAACTGTCCTCTGTGAGAAGGGGATAGGAGACCCTCTATAAACTGGTCAATTAGCATTTTGTCAGCTCCCGGGGCTAAGGCAGGTTCTGCTAGTTTAAGTGCTTTGAGCGCTTCTTGCAAGTTTAAGGCATAGTCCCTTGCGTTCTCTTTAGGCTTTTGTTGACATCCAAAGAACCTCATTTTAGCCTGGGTGTCAGCACTGGATTCAAATGCTGCTTTTAATCCAGCTACAAGATGCTCTACAGTGTCCTTGTCTGTGTCCGGCCAGGACGCTACTTCCCACTGGGCATTGCCAGTTAATTGTCCAATAATCATACCGACACGCTGGGCTTCAGTCAGGGGGTACATAACATAGTATGCTTGTATCTTAGTAATAAAGTCATTAAGGGTGTTAGGCTCACTGGAATATTGTGGCAGCCACATTACTCCCGGAGTATACGGCATCAGGAGCGGCATGATGGGTGCTGCTCCTTGCGCCGCAGCACCGCCGGGTGCTCCTCTGTCATCCAGTGCTGGAGCTCCGCCTGGTGCTCCACCACTGCTTGGTGCTGCTGTGTCTACTGGTTGTGACATTCTGTGCCCCCTTAGTTAATGTCGACCCTCCTGTCTTCTGCTTCCGTCCGGATGTCTCTTGAAAGTTCCGCTGTGCACCAGGGATTCTCTTCCCCTCCGGATGTCATCAGCACCAGGGATGAGGCTGGCTTCGTGCTTCTGCAGGGTACCGCCCATGATGACATGCCCCCTTTTCTTCCCGCGCGTCGCATGCTTTGCAATGGCGGAATTTCAAAATTACAGTTCTTTTGGCACAGCTTGAAAACAGTGTTTCACATAAATCACGGCACACAATGTCCAGATTACAGGGCACGGTCGATCCTGTTCGTGGATGCCAAGTTAAGGAGCCCACTGGGGCGGGGTACTCGGTATCAGACCGGGGTATCACGGGGGGGAGATCACGGCAGTCCTTGGTCTGGACCGTGTCCCGAGCCACAAGTGATAGGGGGGTATTTACAGGGGAGTTTGTCATGACGCCACTGCAGAACCTCCGGGTTTGATGTTTGGGCAGCTGGTGATGTAACGGCTCTCTGCGGGCAGAGCCTGGTTCCCCAGGGCAGTGATGATAAAAGTCTATGATGGATGCTGAATAGGGGTCGTGGTGACCGGGTCCTTGGCTTCCCACTCATTCGCGTTGTGTGTGGTCCTACTGCTGGTTTAGCTAGGCTGCTGGCCCTGGTTCTCCTCACAGGTACCCCCTTGCTAGGCAACTTGAGTCTTAACCGTGTGCTTCTAACCCTGCTGTGTTGCTTCACTGAGGTACAGTGTAGATCTATAACCTCCACTAGTCTGGTGTTTACTGTGCCGCTTGTTTCAGTCACAGTTTCGGATCCGATATCCAATCTTTGCGCTCCTCCGGGGCGAGTTATGAGGTAACTCAATCTCCCAGATGTGTTCTCCTGTTCTCTAATGACTCCTCTCCTCAGACACTGGCTAGGCCTGGAATTGAGTAGCAGACTGTGGAGAAGCCTAAGACAACTCCTTTACACCACTGTCCCTCTTCCTCAGTTCTCCCAGGAACTGAACTAACTACTTCCTCTCTACACCAGAATATATAGGGGAGCTGCTTTAGCTCCCCCTTCTGGCCTAGAGGCACTAGTGCAGTGTTCAGTGTTGTGTGGGTGGTGTGGGGAGTTAACCCTTTGTGTTGTTGTTGTTGCACATTAACCCCTGGGGTGCCACATCTTGGTCAGTACACGGATTGCTCTGTCTTTGAACTGAGCGAAGTCCATATCCGGATTTTGCAGTGACATCATGCGCAGCTGGGCCTTACTGGAAAAAGACAAAAGGCCCTCAAAGAACTGCTCTTTCAGCATTTTGCGTTCATCTTGTACATTGTCTGGGTTAATGTCCTTGATGGCCCACAGTGCTTCCTGTAAATTAAGGGCATAGTCTCTAACAGTGTCTTGTATCTCCTGTCTGTAACTGTAAAATCGCATCTTTACTTCTGAGGCAGAACGGGTATCAAAGGTATCTCTGAGTTTTAAAAAAATGTCTTTTTTGGACTTTTTATCAGTATTTAACAAAAACTTAATTTCTGTTTGTGCTGCACTACTGAGCTGGCTCATAAGTTTTGCGGAAAAAGTTGTAGAGATCAAGTGTTGATCAATGCAGGTATTTACTGTGACATACAAATCATAAAAACGTCTCTTACCCCATATGGTCACGCTATATACGTTTCGGGGATACTTCCCCTTAATCGTTAGCATGATAAAAGACATTCAAACACAGTTTATATATATATATATATATCACAAACACTACACATATGTGAACAATTAACTATTAAAATAAAACACACTTTAACCCTCTCATTTCCACATAAAGAAAAAAGGTAGACTTATATGAATCTATCCCCACTATCACATATATTAAATAGATTTTGCAATATGAACATACTACATTATCACTAGAGATGAGCAATGTTTGATTTGAAATGTTCGCCAATCTCAAATTCGAGCTGTTTTGGGCGGTGTTCGAGTCTTTCGACGAATTCGAACAATTTGCTTCAAATTCGTCAGTTTGAGGTTATATTCGATAGCGCTTCGATCACCAAAAGCTTAACCCTAACCCTAATACTGTTAATGAATGTTAATATCCAGGTTCAGTGTATAGTTTAAAGGAGGGAAGGGGGGGCGGATTTTAGATCAGTGCTGCTGAAATAATGCCGATCTCCATTTTTGTTTCTCCTAACTGCATATACAGTGGGGTGGTGCAGGCTGTCAGCCAATGATAAACACACAAAAAAGTGCATTTTTTGCACACAAGCAAGGGCATGTGTAATTGGCTGCGTATGTCACATGTCCTTACCCTGTAAGACCCAGCCTTTTTCCCCATCGCCCCCATTTCCTCGATGCTGCAGTTGTGTGTCAGTCACGCACCGCTACTACTGCTGTGGGCGCTATAACGTGTTAGTTAGATAGATAGTGAGCAAATCTCAAGTTAGATAGACATATAGGTTTAGGGAGTAGGGACTAGTTAGAATCTCAGCCCTTTTGAGGGCTACTTCATAGAAGTAGGGACTAGTTATAATATCAGCCCTTTTGAGGGCTAGGTTAGAGCAGTTCCTGTTAGTTTTTGCCAGGCAGGTCTGTGCCAGTGCTGTGCAAGTGTTTTTCACAGCATCTGGCCAAATCTATCTCAGGCAATCCTTTAGGGTAGGTAGTGTAGCATTGCTGTGAAGAAAGCTACACCACCTGTCTTTAATAGCCAATTTTTTACTGCAGCTAGTCCAGGCAATTTTTTTGGGCTACTAGCAGTGTCTGGTAGTCAGCCAGGTAGCCCAGCTGTAAAGTAAGCTACACTGTCTGTCTATCCAGTACCCAAATTTTTACTGCACCTAGTCCAGGCAATTTTTTTGGGCTAGTAGCAGTGTCTGGTAGTCAGTGGTGAAGCCCAGCTGTAAAGTAAGCTACACTGCCTGTCTATCCAGTGGCCAATTGATCTGAGACCACTCCAGCAGCGTGATTTGCCCTACCTCTGGATCTCGTTGGCCTAGGTTATATACCATAACGTATTGCACCAGGGCTCGTCGGTGCTGCCACAGTTGCTGCAATATGTGCAGAGTTGAATTCCATAGTGTCGGCACATCGCATTTCAGCCGGTGAACTGGCAGGCCGAACGACTTCTGTGGAGATGCAAGTCGTTGAGCTGCGGGATGCGAAATGCGGAAGTGAGCACACAACTCCTCCTCCTTTTACTCATCCAGCTCTTTTCTTTTCGCATTTTTATATGCACTTGTCACTTTTCCATTGTTTTGTTGTGTCTTCTGAGTAGTTTGTCACCATTTGGACACCTTAGAAGGTGTTTTCTATGTGTTTTCTATGTGTTTTTACGTATTTGTGTTTGCCTGCTATTGTTTTCAATGGTATTCGATGGTGTTCGACAGTGTTTGACAAACATTTGACGAACATTCAACGAACACCCTCCCAATTCGACGAATCAAATCGAATTCAAACACTAGGGTGGTGGCTCATCTCTAATTATCACAGGAGAAAGTGTACCACATAAATTATAGAAGTCAAATGACAAAATACAATAGTGATACACAATAAATTATTAAAAACATATAATATACATATAAGGGTTATAATCGAAACCATTGGAATCACTGTACAAGGAATGTCTCCCCTATGAAAATATGAATATTCCATGTTTTTTTCCCATCAAGTTAATTTCTACAAAAAATTCCAACAATTCATAAGTAGCAACTAAGGTGGAAAATTTGTGTGAATTCATATATATATATATATATATATATAGGCCTACCACACAAACGTATCCTAAAGTATAGTATGCAATACAAGTGAATTGACCGTTCAGTAAATAAATTACTATATCAAAACCCTGGATGATTATTATTTCCTGTAATGTTGATACAAATGCTGCTACGTCATTGTGGCAAATAATTCATACCCAGCCCAATAGTTGCAGATTTAATCTGTGTGTACATATCTACAAATCCGCATGTGCGTACTCCATTATTGTCGCAGTCAAATTGCCATCTAGTGTCCCAAAATGCAGCATATAATACCAAGCAATCTTTCCTCAATGAGGATGGAAAACCAGAACGACATATCAGCACAGAAACCGTGAGCGCAACATGTCTTATATAGTGTAGACATGTGTATCACAAAGCGATTGTGGCAAAAAATTCACTATTACAAAGAATGGATTCAATATGTATAAATTATGTGGATTTACATATGCATGTTTTGTTACTATTTGAAAATCTATCTTTAAATGCCCTATAATAACATATGTAATGTGACGGCAAATTTCCATGGATAAAACAGAAGATTATAGAACGAGCTTCCTCCCTTCGCCTTTAGTATTGTGACTTTCTGCTCTTCTGACAAAGGGTAAATTTCAGACAGGCTGTGCAGCTTCTCATTGAAGTCACTTCAGGTAGGAGATTCGCCTGTGTACTGTGTTAGACATGCTACACCCAGTATATAAGGCATAGTTAGCAGCAATATGGGAGCCGCAGCTGCAGGTCCATAAAGGCTGATGGGACTAGACATCTCCCCTCTTGTTAACCTCTGTCCAGGTATGACTCACGATCTTTATTCCGCTGATACATTCTCTGGTAGGATCCCAGGTGACCGAGCCTTAAGCGGTGTGAGCTAGCAATGCTCCACCCACTGTGAGTGCTCCCACTACATGCCAGGTCAGTCACCAGAACTTCCTCGCTACAGCAGGGACTTGAAGCAAAACAATAGTTCCTTAGAAAAGTTAGGGTCTTTAGACGCACAGGATCCTGTTTCTGACGCCAGGAAAGAATTTGTGCCTCCCCTGTCGGCATCTAAAGTGACGGTTCAGGTGCATGACGGTCCAACTGTTGATCATGCATGATTGGGCGTATGCACCAGTCTTTTTCAATTGGGTTAATAATAAAATATTAGAAAAAAATAGTGAAAAGGTTTGAGACGTCAGCTGGGATACTTGGTCTGGGTACGGCTGGGCACTGCAGAAATTCCCCAGTAGTTAGATAGTGATGAACATTGCCAGATGATTAACACCCCAACTAGGGCAGGCTCCTAGGGAAGTTGGGGCAAGAATGGTAAAGCAGAAAATAATTAGCAGGAGATAGGGCAATCAGTTTTTACCATTTACTGAAGCCCTGCAAACAGTTCCAAAAGGTTCCATACAACTCATTCCAGGACTTTGGTGTGACCTGTGCGATGATAGTACTGTTTCTCTGCTTTGATATAGTGTAGCATTCCTGCTGCTAATTCCCTTCTAGGAAAAGGTTGTTGGGGTGAAGGGATTCCAGTACAGATGAGTACTGGATCTGTGATTCCTTCACAGGGTGCCGCATTGAGACCCCCACAAGTCCCTGCAACACTAAACGTGCTGACATCGGCGTGCCAGGCATTGGTGTGACATGGCAGTAACATTTCCTGCTAGACAGCAGCGCTGACTTTGGCCTTGATAAAACACAGTGGACCTACACCAGCAGATGATACCATCACTGATTGTAGAATCTTGACATTTGACCTAAAGCAGCTTGGACTGTATTACTGTCCACTCTTCCTCCAGACTCTGGGACATTGATGTCCAAATGAAATGCAAAATTTACTTTAATCTGAATACCGTATATACTCGCGTATAAGCCGAGTTTTTCAGCCCAAAAATTGGGCTGAAAAGTACCCCCCTCGGCTTATACGCGAGTCAGTGCTGTATACCGATGTATACATCGGTACATACCGATGTATACATCGGTATACAGCAGCCCCCGCATCCCCAGTAATGCAGGGCCCCCCAGCGTCGCTCCGGTCACCTGTAAAGCAAACTATACTTATCACAGTCCCGCTGTCCGCGCCCGCCGCTGCCGACATCCACGATCCTCCATCTTCATGCGTCTTCTTCCTGTTTCTGTGCGCGTCGCAGGCAATGACGTCATTCCCTGCGACGAGCACAGGAAACAGGAAGAAGTCGCATGAAGATGGAGGATCGCGGACGGCAGCGGCGAGCGGGCGCGGACAGCGGGACTGTGATAAGTATAGTTTCCTTTACAGGTGACCGGAGTCAGGCTGGGGGGGCCCTGGATTACTGGGGATACTGTATACTACCACTGGGGCTGCTATACACTACTACTGGGGCTGTATACACTACCACTGGGGCTGCTATATACTACCACTGGGGCTGTATATACCTCTGGGGCCCTGTATACTACCACTGGGGCTGTATAAACCACTGGGGCTGTATATACTGCTGGGGCCCTGTATACTACCACTGGGGCTGTATATACTACCACTGGGGCTGTATATACTGCTGGGGCCCTGTATACTACCACTGGGGCTGTATATACTACCACTGGGGCTGTATATACTGCTGGGGCCCTGTATACTACCACTGGGGCTGTATATACTGCTGGGGCCCTGTATACTACCACTGGGGCTGTATATACCTCTGGGGCCCTGTATACTACCACTGGGGCTGTATATACTACCACTGGGCTGTATATACTGCTGGGGCCCTGTATACTACCACTGGGGCTGTATATACTACCACTGGGGCTGTATATACTACTAGGGCTGCGTCTATACTACCACTGGGGCTGTATATACCACTGGGGCTGTATATACTACTGGGGCTGCGTGTATACTACCACTGGGGCTGCTGTATCTACCTCTGGGACTGGTGTATACCACACTGCTGGGGGCTGTATACTTGTGCTAGGGTCCACCCTCGGCTTATACACGAATCAATAGATTTTCCCAGGTTTTGGGGGCAAAAGTAGGGGGTTGGCTTATACACGGGTCGGCTTATACACGAGTATATACGGTACAACATACAACACCTAGGACAACTGAGCAACAGTCCAGTTCTTATTCTCCTTGACCCAGATAAGACATTTTTTTGTGTTGTCTATTGGTCATGAGTGGCTTTACACAAGGAATACGACAGTTGTAGCCCATGTCCTGGATACGTTTAAATGTGGTGGCTCTGGAAGCACTGACTCCAGCAGCAGTCCACTCCTTGTAAATCTCCGCCAAATTTTTGAATGGCCCTTTCTTAACAATCCTTTCAAGGATGCGGTTAGCCCGGTTGCTTGTTCACCTTTTTCTACCACATTTTTCCCTTCCACTCAACTTTCCATTAATATGCTTGGATACAGCCCTCTGTGAACAGCCAGCTTCTTTAGCAATGATCTTTTGTGGCTTACCCTCCTTGTGGAGTGTGTCAATGACTGCCTTCTGATAAACAGAAAAAGAGAGCGGAGGGGCGCTCCTAGTGAAGTCCTGGTGACTGCAGAGGCAGGCTTGTGTAGTACGCTCACCTGTATGGGTTATACAGCAGGCATAACACCGTGGATGAGCGCTGAAGTTAGCAGCTTGCTGGCGCCAGAGATCCGGATGGTGGGGATTGCGGTCACGTGATGAGACACGTGAGATGACGTCACCACAGGTCCTCCAGTCGTCCAGTGATCAAAGTAATCAAATTACTCCTTAGTTGTGCAGCACCCACTGCTCGCACTAGGGCTGGATACAATGTATGAGAAAAGAATGGCGGTTTCTGGGGCGCTCAAGAAAGGAGGCAAAGGGGATAGATTATAGATACTTTCCTATACTTCTACTTATATAATCCGCAGTTGGGAATTCGGGCACTGTAGCCGAATCCCAACATGCTTTGCGGGACTGCGAGTGATGACGCGCAGCGTCATCACGAGCCGCAGACCCGCACTACTGTAAAAAAAAAAAAAAAAGTTAATGCTCACCTCTCCCCGAGCCCCCGCCGTCTCCTGCCGTCTTCCTCCAAGCTTCCGGTGGCTGCCGCAGGCTCCCAGTGTGTGCAGAGCTCTTCTACTGCAGTTCAAGGACCTGTGGTGATCTCACAGCCACGTGACACCAGGTTACTCCATGGTAACCTGGTGTCACGTGACTGTGACATCACCGCAGGTCCTGAACTGCACTAGAACAGCTCTGCACACACTGGGAGCCTGCGGCAGCCACCGGAAGCTTGGAGGAAGACGGCAGGAGACGGCGGGGGCTCGGGGAGAGGTGAGCATTAACTTTTTTTTTTTTTTTAACCCCTGCCTTCCTGTTTGGAGACCTTTTACTGTACTCAGCATGCTCAGTACAGTAAATGTCTCCTCTAGCCTCACAGCCTCCCCATCCTCACTGCCTCCTCCAGCCTCAGTCTCCTCCAGCCTCACAGTCTCCTCCAGCCTCACAGCCTCCCCATCCTCACAGCCTCCTACAGCCTCATCCAGCCTCACAGCCTGCCCATCCTCACAGCCTCCTACAGCCTCACACCCTCCTCCAGCCTCACAGCCTCCCCATCCTCACAGCCTCCTCCAGCCTCACAGCCTCACAGCCTCCTCCAGCCTTACAGCCTCCCCATCCTCACAGCCTCCTCCAGCCTCACACCCTCCTCCAGCCTCACAGCCTCCTCCAGCCTCACAGCCTCCCCATCCTCACTGCCTCCTCCAGCCTCACAGTCTCCTCCAGCCTCAAATCCTCCTCCAGCCTCACAGCCTCCCCATCCTCACAGCCTCCTCCAGCCTCACAGCCTCACAACCTCCTCCAGCCTCACAGCCTCCCCATCCTCACAGCCTCCTCCAGCCTCACACCCTCCTCCAGCCTCAAAGCCTCCTCCAGCCTCACAGCCTCCCCATCCTCACTGCCTCCTCCAGCCTCACAGTCTCCTCCAGCCTCACATCCTCCTCCAGCTTCACAGCCTCCCCATCCTCACAGCCTCCTCCAGCCTCACAGCCTCCCCATCCTCACAGCCTCCTCCAGCCTCACAGCCTCCTCCAGCCTCACAGCCTCCCCATCCTCACAGCCTCCTACAGCCTCACAGCCTCCCCATCCTCACAGCCTCCTCCACCCTCACATCCTCCTCCACCCTCACATCCTACTCCAGCCTCACAGCCTCCTCCAGCCTCACAGCCTCCCCATCCTCACAGCCTCCTCCAGCATCACAGCCTCCCCATCCTCACTGCCTCCTCCAGCCTCACTGCCTCCTCCAGCCTCACAGCCTCCTCCAGCCTCACAGCCTCCCCATCCTCACAGCCTCCTCCAGCCTCACAGCCTCCTCCAGCCTCACACCCTCCTCCAGCCTCACTGCCTCCTCCAGCCTCACAGCCTCCCCATCCTTACAGCCTCCTCCAGCCTCACAGCCTCCTCCAGCCTCACATCCTCCTCCAGCCTCACAGCCTCCCCATCCTCACAGCCTCCTCCAGCCTCACAGCCTCCTCCAGCCTCACAGCCTCCCATCCTCACAGCCTCCTCCAGCCTCACACCCTCCTCCAGCCTCACAGCCTCCTCCAGCCTCACAGCCTCCCCATCCTCACTGCCTCCTCCAGCCTCACAGTCTCCTCCAGCCTCACATCCTCCTCCAGCCTCACAGCCTCCCCATCCTCACAGCCTCCTCCAGCCTCACAGCCTCCCTATCCTCACAGCCTCCTCCAGCCTCACAGCCTCCTCCAGCCTCACAGCCTCCCCATCCTCACAGCCTCCTACAGCCTCACAGCCTCCTCCAGCCTCACAGCCTCCCCATCCTCACAGCCTCCTCCACCCTCACATCCTCCTCCACCCTCACATCCTACTCCAGCCTCACAGCCTCCTCCAGCCTCACAGCCTCCTCCAGCCTCACAGCCTCCCTATCCTCACAGCCTCCTCCAGCCTCACAGCCTCCCCATCCTCACTGCCTCCTCCAGCCTCACTGCCTCCTCCAGCCTCACAGCCTCCTCCAGCCTCACAGCCTCCTCCAGCCTCACAGCCTCCCCATCCTCACACCCTCCTCCAGCCTCACAGCCTCCTCCAGCCTCACAGCCTCCTCCAGCCTCACAGCCTCCTCCAGCCTCACTGCCTCCCCATCCTCACAGCCTCCTCCAGCCTCACAGCCTCCTCCAGCCTCACAGCCTCCTCCAGCCTCACAGCCTCCCCATCCTCACAGCCTCCTCCAGCCTCACAGCCTTCCCATCCTCACAGCCTCACACAGCCTCCTCCAGCCTCACAGCCTCCCCATCCTCACAGCCTCCTCCAGCCTCACAGCCTCCTCCAGCCTCACATCCTCTCCAGCCTCACAGCCCTCCCCAGCCTCACTGCCCCTCCTCACAGCCTCCTCCACCTCCAGCCTCCTCCAGCCTCACAGCCTCCTCCACCTCACAGCCTCCTCCAGCCTCACAGTCCTCCTCCAGCCTCACAGTCCTCCTCCAGCCTCACAGCCTCCTCCAGCCTCACATCCTCCTCCAGCCTCACCCAGCCTCACTCCAGCCTCACATCCATCCTCCAGCCTCACTGCACTCCTCTCAGCCTCACAGCCTCCCCATCCTCACGCTCCTCCAGCTCACAGTCCTCAGCCTCACATCCTCCTCCAGCCTCACAGCCTCCTCCAGCCTCACAGCCTCCTCCACTGCCTCACAGCCTCCCCATCCTCACAGCCTCCTCCAGCCTCACAGCCTCCTCCAGCCTCACAGCCTCCTCCAGCCTCATCACTGCCTCCTCCAGCCTCCACCTCCTCCAGCCTCACATCCTCCTCCAGCCTCACAGCCTCACCCTCCTCATGCCTCACAGCCTCCCCATCCTCACAGCCTCCTCCAGCCTCACAGCCTCCTCCAGCCTCACAGTCCTCACTACCAGCCTCACAGCCTCCTCCAGCCTCACTGCCTCCTCCAGCCTCACAGCCTCCTCCAGCCTCACAGTCCTCCTCCAGCCTCACATCCTCCTCCAGCCTCACAGCCTCCCCATTCTCACAGCCTCCTCCAGCCTCACAGCCCTCCTCCACCTCACATAGCCTCCCCATCCTCACAGCCTCCTCCAGCCTCACAGCCTCCTCCAGCCTCACAGCCTCCCCATCCTCACAGCCTCCTACCAGCCTCACAGCCTCCTCCAGCCTCACAGCCTCCCCATCTCACCACAGCCTCCCTCCAGCCTCACACTCCTCCTCCAGCCTCCACACCCCTCCTCACCACCCTCACAGCCTCCCCATCCTCACAGCCTCCTCCAGCCTCACAGCCTCCTCCAGCCTCTCACCTTCCTCCATCCTCAGCCGCACTACCTGACACCGCTGCCATCCTGCCAACCGTCGGCCCCGCACCATCGCCACCGCCCTCGCGCCCTCCGCGAGGTCCATGCTGCCCGGATGCCGCCGGAGCCTTCCGCCCCTCGCCACTCTCTCACCGCTGGGCTCTCAATGTCGCCATGCTGGTGGAGTAGCGGTCTACGGGCTGTGGCCGGGTGCCGGGAGCCAGGGACGTCGTCCTGTGGCCGCCAACAGCCAATGGGAGTGAGCGGACTGTGTCAGCCTGCAAAGCCTGACACACCTCGCTCACTCCCATTGCCTGCCCCTGCAAGAGGATTGGGCGCTGTGTTGTACACACAGGACGCCCATCCCATTGCCCAGGACTTGGCGTCCTAGACCAATCGGATGACCGTCCTGTCTTTACCACACACCGCCCAATCGCTCCTTCCGCTCAGGTCACATGTGTGACCTGAGGGCAAGAACTGATCCCTCTCTGCATCACCCAACCCGCCGCAGAGGACAATGCCGTGTGACTGGGGCTGCGATCAGCCCCAGCACGCAGCCACGTCCTGCCGCCGAGCGGTGATGTCACCCCTCCAGCCGCATCTCTCCTCACCCCTCCAGCCAGACCTCTCCTCACCCCTCCATCTGGACCTCTCCTCACCACTCCAGCCTCTGCTCTCCTCACCCCTCCAGCCTCTGCTCCCCTCACTCCTCCAGCTTCCCGCCACATCATACTCTGCTATCCACAGAGCCCCCTCTATACTCTGACACCCACAGAGCCGCCTGTATACTCTCCTACCCACACAGCCGCCTGTATACTCTGCTACCCACAGAGCTGCCTCTATACTCTGCTACCCACAGAGCCGCCTCTATACTCTGCTACCCACAGAGCCGCCTGTATACTCTCCTACCCACAGACCCGCCTGTATTCTCTGCTACCCACAGAGCCATTTCTATATTCTGCTACCCACACAGCCGCCTCTATACTCTGCTACCCACAGAGCCTTCTCTATACTCTGCTACACACAGAGCCGCCTGTATAATCTGCTAACCACAAACCCGCCTGTATACTCTGCTACCCACAGAGCCGCCTGTATACTTTTCTACCCAGAGAGCCGCCTGTATAATCTGCTACCCTCAGAGCAGTCTGTATACTCTGCTACCCACAGACCCGCCTGTATAGTCTGCTACCCACAGAGCCCCATATATACTCTGCTAGCCACTCACCCGCCTGTATACACACAATTCATTTCACTGCGCTCCCGATGCAATTGCATCAGGCCTTTTTACTAGTTACAACATAAAAGGGTCTTCACAACGCGTTTCGGCGGTAAACTCCGCCTTCATCAGGTGATGACCTCAGATGACACTCCAGATTTTTATAGGATGACATTATAATGACATCATTATTAACTATATCACTTCCAATAGAGTATTTAAAGGGGAGCACAGGCGTGCTATTAAAGCAACACCACAAGGAAAGAGAGTACCTCATTGGGTGGAATAAAGTTGGATTAAGGTAGAACCAGGTTCCCAATGAGGTACTCTCTTTCCTTGTGGAAAAGTATTTATAATCTATCCCCTTTGCCGCCTCAGAAACTGCCATTCTTTTCTCATACAGTGACTGCCTTCTGACATCTGTCAAGTCAGCAGTCTTCCCCATGATTGTGTAGCCTACTAAACCAGATTAAGGGACCATTTTAAATGCTTAGAAAGCCTTTGCAGGTGTTTTGTGTAAATTATTCTAATTTTCTGGGATAATGAATTTTGAGTTTTCATTGGCTGTAAACCATAATCATCAACATTAACAGAAATAACCAATTGAAATACTGTAGATCACTCTGTTTGTAGTGATTCTATATATTATATGCATTTCAGTTTTTGTATTGAATTAGTGAAATTAATTACCGACATCACTGTCGGCTTTCCCACTGCACCCACCTCTGCTTCCAGCAGCCCGGTGTCCACTCCTCTTTGCCCGCTCCCAGCAGTTCACAGCCCTCCTGCCCCGCGCCCCTATAGGTTAAAACTTGCTTAGAGGGCCTGTGGTGATGTCAGAATTATGGGCGGAGCCATGTCACATGACACTGACATCACCTCAGGTCCTTAAGCTTCACGGAATGGGGGAGCAAACACAGCAGCAGCCACAGCCAGGTACTGCAGCCTACTGACCCCAGATCACAGTCACCATACACTCAATCCCACACTCACTACACACAGACACACACATATACACTCAGCCGTGCACTCACTACAAACAGTCACACTCAGTCCTGCACTCATCACACACACACACTCACCCTGCACTCAGGTAATACTCACCCTGCACTGAGGTCACACTCACCCTGCACTCAGGTCACACTCACCCTGCACTCAGGTCACACTCACCCTGCACTGAGGTCACATTCACCCTGCACTCAGGTCACACTCGCCCTGCACTCAGATCACACTCACCCTGCACTCAGGTCACACTCGCCCTGCACTCACATCACACTCACTCTGCACTCTCGTCACACTCACTCTGCACTCACATCACACTCATGTCACATTCACTCTGCACTCACTACACCCATCCTGCACTTACCACAGACACATACTCACCCTGCACTCAGGTCAACCCACCTCACTCAGTCACTTACCTGCACTCAGGTCACACTACTACCCTCCTGCACGTCACACTCACCCTTGCACTCAGTCACACCCACCTGCACTCAGTCACACCCACCCTGCACTCATGTCACACACTCACGTCACACACCACCCTGCACTCAGTCACACTCGACTCTGTCACTCACTCACACTCACTCTGCACTCATCGTCACACTCACCTTGCACTCACATCACACTTACTCTGCACTCACGTCACACTCACCTTGCATCACTCCCTACCCTGCACTCCCTGCACCCTCACTTCACATTCACCCTGCACTCATGTCACACTAACCCTGCACTCATATCACACCCTGCACTCACATCACACTCACTCTGCACTCAGATCATACTCACCCTGCACTCACATCACACTCCACAATGCACTCACATCACACTCACCCAACACTCACCTCACACTCACCCTGCATTCATCTCAAAATCACCCTGCACTCACCTCACACTCACCATGCATTCACCTCACACTCACCCTGCACTCCCCTCACACTCACCCTGCACTCACCTCACACTTAGCCCTACTCTCTGCCCTGCACTCATGTCACACTCTTCCCTGCACTCACATCACACTCTGCCCTGCACTCACATTACACTCTGCCCTGCACTCAGGTCACTCTCTGCCCTGCATTCATGTCACACTTAGCCGAGCACTCACATCACACTCACCCTGCCCTCACCTCACACTCACCCCACACTCACCTCACACTCAGCCCTACACTCACATCACACTCAGCCCTACACTCACCTTTCACTCACGTCGCACTGTCTCTCTCTAGTGCAAATCCCGTGTCGCTGATTGGTCGTGGCTGGCCGGGCACGACCAATCAGCGACGCGAGATTTCCGTTACAGCAAAACAGGCACAGTCCGCCCAGTCACCCGGACCCCCTCCGCTTGCTCTCCCGCCTGCTGCTCACCCGTTCCATGCTCCATCTGCCCACTACTCAGGTCAAACTCGCCCTGCACTCACGTCACACCCACCCTGCACTCATGTCACACCCACCCTGCACTCACGTCACACTCACTCTACACTCACGTCACACTCATGTCACACTCACTCTGCACTCACATCACACTCACTCTGCGCTGACATCACACTCACCCGGCACACACGTCACACTCACCCTGCACTCATGTCACGCTCACCCTGCACTCACATCACACTCACCCTACACTCACGTCACACTCACCTAGAACTCACCTCACACTCACCCTGCACTCAGGTCTCACTCATCTCGCACTCAGGTCACACTCACCCTGCACTCAACTCACACTCACCCTACATTCACCTCACACTCACCCTGCACTCCCCTCAAACTCACCCTGCACTCCCTTCACACTGCACTCACCTCACACTTAGCCGTACACTCTGCCCTTCACTCACGTCACACTTTGCCCTGCAGTCACGTCACACTCTGTCCTGCACTCACGTCATACTCTGTCCTGCATTCATGTCACACTTAGCCCTGCACTCACATCACACTCACCCTGCACTCACCCTCACCCTGCACTCTCCTCACACTCAGCCCTACACTCATGTCACACTTAGCCCTACACTCACCTTGCACTCACGTCACACTGCCTCTCTCTAACGCAAATCCTGTGTCACTGGTTGGTCGCGGCTGGCTGGGCGCGACCAATCAGGGACGCGTGATTTCCGTTACAGCAAAACAGGCACAGTCCAGCCAGTCTCCTGGCCCCTCCGCTTGTTCTCCCGCCTGCTGCTCACCCGCTACATGCTCCATCTGCCCACCACTCCATCTCCCCACTGCTCACCCCGCCATTCTTCTTCTTTTCGCAGAATTGACTTCAGAAATTCAAAGGCCATGGGGGTGGAGCTACCAAAGGGGCGTAGTAATGGCTGTGAATGAGGACACACCCACCACATCAGGACTATGCGCTTGGACACACCTATTATGATGCCCCCTCTTAACTCCGCCCCCTGAGGCCTTGGAATTGCTGACATCTATGCTGGAGGAAGAAAAAGACATGCTGGGGTGAGAGGCGGCTGGACAGACACCTGGAGCTGATGAGAACTGAGGGGGGCCACTGCTGCACACCCGCACAGCTGACCGCACCGCCGTACACCTGCACCGCCGCACACCCACATATTCTAGAATACCTGATGCGTTAGAATCGGGCCACCATCTAGTGTTACATAAATTTATAACTACTTGGCGGTTAATGTTTACTATGGCTTCCTTCTTTTTCTCACAAAAAAATCAGTAGTGATGGGACTTCTTGCCTTTGAGAGAAGCTAATATATAATACCTAAAGCCATGATACACATATGTTTGAAAGTGGATTTTCAATTAAGGGTTATCTCACGAGAGACATTAATGGCATATCCATTACTGTATAATGCAATGAAAAAGGAAATTTGTATATTTTTTTCTTATATTTTAGTGATAAAAATGAAGGAAATGTTGGTTTGTGTGGCAAGTTTCTGAGTCTGATAACTTTTTTAAACTTTTCCATGTAGCTGTGTAAGGGATTGTTTTCTGTCTAGAAAGCTGTTTATATTATTGGTACAAATTTTGGGATTATATATGATATTTTAGTCACTTTTTAGGGTTTTAGAAAGGTGCAATGACCAAAAACTGTAAATTCTATAATTCTGCATCTTAGGGTGCTTTCACATCTGCGTTTTTCGTAATTCGCGGCAGATGCGGTGAAAAAACCGCATCTGCCGCGTTTACCGCATAACCGTTCCACTTGCGGCGCGGTTGCGGTTTTTTCTATGCAAAGTATAGGCATACTTGCGGCAGGTGCGGCAAGTGCGGTTTTGCACTTGCGGCAGGTGCGGCCACGAAAAAAAACCGCAGTAAGCCCCGTTTTTTTTCGCGGCCGCACCTGCCGCAAGTGCAAAACCGCACTTGCTGCACCTGCCGCAAGTATGCCTATACTTTGCATAGAAAAAACCGCAACCGCGCCGCAAGTGGAACGGTTATGCGGCAATCGCGGCAGATGCGGTTTTTTCACCGCATCTGCCGCGAATTACGAAAAACGCAGATGTGAAAGCACCCTTATACTTTTAGCTGTTTACCATATGGTTTAATTTATTTTAACTTTTAATTTTCCGTATGTACATATGTTTTGCATTGGAAAAAGTTGAAGCATTCAATCTTTATTAGGGGACGATTTATACTTTTTTTTAACAGTCTAAAAAACAGTTTCAAACTTTTAATTTATTATTTTATTTTAGTTTATATTGCAATATGAAACTAATGATCATCTGTGAAGTCCAGCAACCGATGTTTCTGTTTTGGGGGTTGAGAAGAGAGGACGATTGACAACAGCATCTAAGTGGTTGAAAAGCAATGATTCGTAGTTAGCTCTAATCATTGCTGTATGAGGCAGGTGCTGGCTGTATAGGAATGCAGCCATCATGCAGTGAATATGATATAGATTCAACTCTTATGGCCACTTTACACGCGGCTACATTTCTAGCTTATCCACAGGTAACTTACTGGCTGCAGTGAAATCATGGAGACATGGTTCTATCTTGTTGCTGTGTACAAATGGAATAATCTCTCCATGATTTCACTGCAACCAGTAAGTTACCTGTGGATAAGCTAGAAATGTAGCCGCGTGTAAAGTGGCCATTAAAGTTGTCCCGTGTAAGTGCACTGACATTGCTGTAGCTGCAGTGGCGCACCCAAGGGGGGGGACCTACGTGTCTGGACCCCCCCCCTGGACGGCCCTGAGAAGCTGGGGGGGGCCCACCGCCGCCCGGTCCCTGACACTGCCGCCACTTCCGCCGCCTGCGCTGCAGCCGAAAATACTTGCATCAGGCTAGGGTCACAATGCAAGTGTGACCCTAGCCTCAGGGGGGCCCCTGAGCACTGCCCCCACAGCCAAGGCCATATCCAGGGGGCAGCTGGGGGGTCATTTTCGGCCTCCTGCAGCACCGGAGGTCTCCCTCCTCCCCCCTCCATGGGAGCCGACAGAGCTGCACAGTGCACACTCTGTGCTTACAGGACCTGTGATGATGTCACATGGAGGGGAGGAGTCAGGGGTCACATGATCAGCTCAGTTTATGCAGGACTCTGCTGTTTTGCCCATCATCATGCTCAATTAGGTGGGTGAAGTTTGTGTGGGGTCAGGAGGGATTTGCAGTGTGAATGTAGCAGAGGCGAGTGTGTACTAGGTGTATGGCAAATAGGTGAAGGTTATGTGTGGGGTCAGGAGGGATTTACAGTGTGAATGTAGCAGAGCCCAGTAAGTACTAGGTGTATGGAGCGGAGCCGCGTGCGTACGAGGTGTATGGAGTGGAGCCGAGCGTGTACGAGGTGTTCGGAGCAAAGCCGAGTGAGTAAGAGGTGTGTGTATGAGGTGTATGGAGCAGAGCCGCGTGCGTACGAGGTGTACGGAGCAGAGCCGCGTGCGTACGAGGTGTACGGAGCAGAGCCGCGTGCGTACGTGGTGTGTGGAGCAGAGCCGCGTGCGTACAAGGTGTATGGAGCAGAGCCGCGTGCGTACAAGGTGTACGGAGCAGAGCCGCGTGCGTACGAGGTGTACGGAGCAGAGCCGCGTGCGTACGAGGTGTACGGAGCAGAGCCGCGTGCGTACGTGGTGTACGGAGCGGAGCCGCGTGCGTACGAGGTGTACGGAGCGGAGCCGCGCGCGTACGAGGTGTATGGAGCGGAGCCGAGCATGTACGAGGTGTATGGAGCGGAGCCGAGCGCGTACGAGGTGTATGGAGCGGAGCCGAGCGTGTACGAGGTGTATGGAGCGGAGCCGAGCGTGTACGAGGTGTATGGAGCGGAGCCGAGCGTGTACGAGGTGTATGGAGCAGAGCCGAGCGTGTACGAGGTGTATGGAGCAGAGCCGAGCGTGTACGAGGTGTATGGAGCAGAGCCGAGCGTGTACGAGGTGTATGGAGCGGAGCCGAGCGTGTACGAGGTGTATGGAGCGGAGCCGAGCGTGTACGAGGTGTATGGAGCGGAGCCGAGCGTGTACGAGGTGTATGGAGCGGAGCCGAGCGTGTACGAGGTGTATGGAGCGGAGCCGAGCGCGTACGAGGTGTATGGAGCGGAGCCGAGCGTGTACGAGGTGTATGGAGCGGAGCCGAGCGTGTACGAGGTGTATGGAGCGGAGCCGAGCGTGTACGAGGTGTATGGAGCGGAGCCGAGCGTGTACGAGGTGTATGGAGCAGAGCCGAGCGTGTACGAGGTGTATGGAGCGGAGCCGAGCGTGTACGAGGTGTATGGAGCGGAGCCGAGCGTGTACGAGGTGTATGGAGCGGAGCCGAGCGTGTACGAGGTGTATGGAGCGGAGCCGAGCGTGTACGAGGTGTATGGAGCGGAGCCGAGCGCGTACGAGGTGTATGGAGCGGAGCCGAGCGCGTACGAGGTGTATGGAGCGGAGCCGAGCGCGTACGAGGTGTATGGAGCGGAGCCGAGCGCGTACGAGGTGTATGGAGCGGAGCCGCGCGCGCGTACCAGGTGTATGGAGCGGAGCCGCGCGCGCGTACCAGGTGTATGGAGCGGAGCCGCGCGCGCGTACCAGGTGTATGGAGCGGAGCCGCGCGCGCGTACCAGGTGTATGGAGCGGAGCCGCGCGCGCGTACCAGGTGTATGGAGCGGAGCCGCGCGCGCGTACCAGGTGTATGGAGCGGAGCCGCGCGCGTACCAGGTGTATGGAGCGGAGCCGCGCGCGTACCAGGTGTATGGAGCGGAGCCGCGCGCGTACCAGGTGTACGGAGCGGAGCCGCGCGCGTACCAGGTGTACGGAGCGGAGCCGCGTGTGTACGACGTGTACGGAGCGGAGCCGCGTGTGTACGACGTGTACGGAGCAGAGCCGCGTGTGTACGACGTGTACGGAGCAGAGCCGCGTGTGTACGAGGTATGTGTGCCAGTGGTAGCCCCCCGCGGATTCCGCTCCTATAGTCCCAGCCACCTTTGCCAGCAGCATTCTTCTCCAGAGTCTCTTCTGCCGCTGTCTGCATTCTGCAGCTCAGCATGGAGGGGCACGGTGTCATCACTGTGCTGTTATGTGCAGAGCGACCGGAGGAGACCGAAGCGGCGAGAAGAAAGGTGAGGAGAAAGAGAGATCTGGACGGCCAGACACTCCGCTTGGCTGCGGTGCCACCATATGGCAGTGCGGCTCCATTGAGCTGCTTGCATTATTTGTGCTCTTCAGGATGCTTGTGTATATACCAAGCATCCTCAGACGCACAAAAATGCAACATTTTGCATTTGAAGGGTATTTTTAAAAAGGGCAAGGGAATGCAAATGCATTTTAGCCCGCTCCTAACAACGTGTAATATGCTCACTGTCAGGAGCAGCTCTTGCTGGATTCGGCAGTCACTGTTCCTGTAAGGTTGATTTCACATAGGCGTTTTTTTTTTAAATGTGGCAGTTGTGGTAAAAAAAAACAGCATCTGCCGCATTTTACGCCTAGCGGCTGCACTTGCTACCCATTTGCGGGCATATATATGTATATATATATATATATATATATATATATATATATATATATATATATATATATATATAGTCCGCGATATGTACTAAAGGGGGCCTGCTGAGACCTTTTCGCCCGGGGCCCACAGAAACCTGGAGCCGGCCCTGTATGTATATGTGTGTGTGTTTATGTGTTTGTGTGTTTATGTGTGTGCTTGGGGGGTGTATAGAGTTCTTTACATCTCCGTTTCTCCATCCTGTACTTGCCCAGGGAGGGTGTGTGTGTGACTGCTTGTGAGAGGAGGGCTGGGGCTATTGGGCCGGTTTCACATTTGCGTACAGAACGCAGTGTAAGCAAACGCATGCACATTGCATTCCTATGTTTAATATGGGAACGCATAGTACCTGCGTATGGCTACGTTTGGTTACATTTGCGTTCAGATGCATTTTTTTAATAGCACCCTCCGAACACAACATGTTGCATTTTCTGTGCATTCACGGGGCTTATTTTATCAGCAAGTGACCGCAAGTGCACAAAGAATGCATGGAGCTCAATGGATCCGCAGTGTCCTCCGCATGACAACGCAGGCAGATACTGCGGATCCATTGAAATCTTCACAGAAATCAGAGGCAGCCACCGGGAGATCAGTGGCGGCTGCCGCTGATCTCCTGGCGGCCACCTCTGATCTCCAGGCCACCGCCAAGACCAACCGCTGATTGGGTGACCGGGCACTATACTATGTGAACGCATGCGGAGAATCCCAGCTGCGTTGACATCAGTATGACTACGTTTGCACCTGCATGTCAGACGCATGCAGACACAAACGCTAGTGTGAAGCCAGCCTTAGGCCCCTTTCACATCAGCGTTTTTCGCTGATTGCAGCAAATGCGGCAGATTTACCGCATCTGCCGCCTAACGGCCGCACTTGCAGTACACTTGTGGCAGGCCCCATGCATTGTCTAAGGGGCTTGCGGCAGATCCGGAATGTGCGGGATAGCCGCGGTTGTGGCAGATGCGGTTTTTGTCCGGATCCACTGGATCTGGACAAAAACACTGATGTGAAAAAGGCCTTACATTGACTGGGCCAGTGTCTGCTGGTTGTGCTGTAAGTGACACGTCCATCATATAGCCAAGGGAAGAAAGTGATAGCAGCAGAGAAGAGGATAAGAAAACTGTCTGCTGAGGGGAAGAAGCTCTATTCCTCAGCACCCAGCTTTCCCATGCTCCCCTATACTCTATTCCTCAGCTTTCCCATGTTCTGATTTCCATCAGCACCCAGCTTTCCCATGTTCTGATTTCCATCAGCCCCCAACTTGGGAAAGCTGGGTGCTGAGGGAAAGAAGGATAGAAGAGCATGAGAAAGCTGGGACTGAGGAAAGAGGATAGAAGAGCATGGAAAAGCTGGGTGCTGAGGGAAAGAGAATAGAGGAGCATGGGAAAGCTGGGACTGAGGAAAGAAGATAGAGGAGCATGGGAAAGCTGAGTGCTGAGGGAAAGCGGATAGAGGAGCATTGGAAAGCTGGATGCTGAGGGAAAGAAGATAGAGGAGCATGGGAAAGCTGAGTGCTGAGGGAAAGCGGATAGAGGAGCATGGGAAAGCTGGATGCTGAGGGAAAGAAGATAGAGGAGCATGGGAAAGCTGAGTGCTGAGGGAGAGGATAGAGGAGCATGGGAAAGCTGGATGCTGAGGGAGAGGATAGATGAGCCTGGGAAAGCTGAATGCTGAGGGATAGAAGAGCATGGGAAAGCTGAATGCTGAGGGATAAAGGATACAAGAGCATAGGAAAGCTGAGTGCTGGGGAAAAGGTGTATAGCAGAGCAGGGGGTGGAAAAGGTGGGGGTGCTGAGGGAAACAAGCTCTTTCCCATCCCCTGCTGTGCTATACACCTTTTCCTCTGCACCCAGCTTTCCCATTATATCAGAACAAGTGTCAGCATCATTATCCTGTACCCCAGCGTCAGCGTCATTGTCCTGTACCCTCAGCGTCATTATCCTGTACCCCCAGCGTCATTGTCCTGTACCCCCAGCATCATTGTCCTGTACCCCAGCTTAATTGTCCTGTACCCCCAGCGTCATTGTCCTGTACCCCCAGCGTCATTGTCCTGTACCCCCAGCGTCATTGTCCTGTACCCCCAGCGTCATTGTCCTGTACCCCCAGCGTCAGCGTCATTGTCCTGTACCCCCAGCGTCCGCGTCATTGTCCTGTAACCCCAGCGTCATTGTCCTGTACCCCCAGTGTCATTGTCCTGTAACCCCAGCGTCATTGTCCTGTACCCCCAGTGTCATTGTCTTGTAACCCCAGCGTCATTGTCCTGTACCCCCAGTGTCATTGTCCTGTACCCCAGCGTCAATTTCCTGTACCCCCAGTGTCATTGTCCTGTACCCCAGTGTCATTGTCCTGTACCCCCAGTGTCATTATCCTGTACCCCAGTGTCAGTGTTACTGTTTGGCAAGGGGCCAGGATGGGGGAGATATTTACTGTATGCCATAACGAAAATAAAAAGCGGAACTGCTGAGCAACCGAGACCGACTGCGCAGCGTCATTAGAAATAAGACCATTTTCGTGCAGTATTAAGCATTAATTAGGTATTCAGATTTACAAAAATCGCTTGGCTTTTAGGGGGGCTTTGCTCCCCCAAACCCCCCCACCGGGGGCTTTGCCCCTTGGAACCCCGCTGGGGGGTGACACCCCCCTTTCAGGGCCGGTGTGTGTTTCTTGGACCCCTACCTTGGGAAATTTCTGGGTGCGCCACTGTGTAGCTGTACAGCAGTTGTTGACTAGAGGTTTACAGAAAACATGAGACAATGGACTAAAGTTGAATGCCAATCTTAATCATTTAAAGAATATGATAAATACAGATTTCACTAATGTTAGCTGTGTTATACAGTCAGACCCTGAATCTGCGACCTGGTGCATTGGGTATGGATTCAGCTCTTGAGCTTGGCTCATACAGGCACACCCAACATCTGCTGTATATATATATATATATGTACTAACTGCAGAACCCAGCGTTCCCTGGGATAGTAACTAACTGTTCTTAGGTATAATAAAATATAATGATTATTTTGCACGCAAAAGTCACAGTAAATAGGCTTTTTTTGGCGACTGACCGTAAAGCAGAGGGTTAGAATTTCCCCTCAAAACAGTCTGTGACATTCACTGAGTCAAATGAGGTGACTGTGCACAATTTCGTGATTGCAGATGTGACAGTGCTGTATACTGAGGCTGTGTGCAGCCTCCTGCTGTATACTAGGGGATGTGTGCAGCCTCCTGCTGTATACTGGGAGCTGTGTGTAGCCTCCTGCTGTATACTGGGAGCTGTGTGTAGCCTCATGCTGTATACTGGAAGCTGTGTGCAGCCTCCCGTAGTATACTGACATTTCCTGGTTGAACTAATTGGAGGAGGCTGAGTCATATGAATCTATGAAGGGGCAGGGCTATGAAGGGGGTATAGCTATGAAGGGGTGGAGCTATGTGGGAATATACATACATACATACACACACACAGATACATACACTCAGCTTAATATATTAGATATATAGATATAGATATATGTATCTATATTATATATGGTGGATGTCTCTTTCATAGTAGCTCACGTAGGAATCTAAAGTCTATCTCAGAATGATCACATCTGACCCAACCAGTTCCTGTAAGGTTCCTAGCTGGGCAGTACCAAGTAGCCACTGTACAGGCTGCTTCCTGATTGGATGTCAGGTTTATCTCTTACATCCTTCAGAAGTGGGGGAAAGGAGAAGAGCACTAACACTCTGAATCAGGACGTCATGCAGAAATAGAAAGAATCCCTTATGGCCACTTTACACGCGGCTACATTTCTAGCTTATCCACAGGTAACTTACGGGCTGCAGTGAAATCATGGAGACATTATTCCATTTGTACACAGCAACAAGATAGAACCATGTCTCCATGATTTCACTGCAACCAGTAAGTTACCTGTGGATAAGCTAGAAATGTAGCCGCGTGTAAAGTGGCCATAAGTGATAAAATACAAAACCACTAAAACAAAGTGAAATAGTGAAGTTCAACTGCTAAAAAAAAGCCTCGTAACTCCTAGCTAAATAAAGAAAAAAGGAGTAGGACAGATATAAGAAACAGCAGAGAAAAATACAATTAGCAAATCACAATCTGAATGGCAAAATTCCTACAGCAGTATGGCTGTAACTCCAAGTAGGAAGAATATCACCAGCAGGAAAGATCAGTTAGGGAAAGGTTTAAATAGCTGCACCCAAAGGTAATAAGGTAGACAAAATAAATAACTGAAACACTTGTTGTCTGAAGAGGAATGAAACATGGACAACAGATAGCAAGATGCCAAAAAGAAAATGTGAGGAGAAAGTAGCAAATCACACAACACAGACTTGCCAGTTTGAATCAAGAGGCATGACAGTACCTTCCCTTCTACGAGGGTCCAATGGACCCAGTGAGATCCCCATTCTTTGATGCTGCTGACAGAACTCTGTTACTAGACAATTCGGATGCAGATCTCTACATTAACCCAGGAGTTTTCCTCTGGATCATTACCTTTCCACTTCACTGTGTACTGTAGTTAGTGGCTAACAGATGTGGAACCCAGGACTTGCTCTACTTCATACTCCCAGTCCTCCTCTAAATCCACCTCAATTATATCCCAAAGATCAGGCATTCCCTCAAACATTTTATAAAGAGAAGAATGGAAGGAATTATTCATTCTCCATGCCAACTGAAGTTGGAGTTTGAACATTATGAGATTAAATATTTTAATTGCTTTATGTAGACCAACTAATTTGGGAGCAAATGTCCTAGATGGCACTTTGAGACATACATTTTTTGAGGATAAACCACATAATTTCTCCTACCTTAAAGGCAGGAGCCCACCTACATCTGCGGTTCACAGTCCTCTTGGCCCAAAATGCCAAAAGACCTTTTTCAACCTCCCTCTAGACCTTAATCAAAAGGGAAGAATATTTCTCCACCTTTGGTACAGAAGACTGCAAACCGAAAAAATTCTGAAAAACTAGATGAAAATGTACATGGCAAAAATACAAAAAAAAGTATCTGTAGAGGTGCAAGTATTGAGAGCTAATTCAGCAAGAAGTAAAAATTCCAACCAGTGTTCCTAGTTCAAACAAAACATTTAAAGTACTGTTCTGCCTCTTGGCTAATCCTCTCTGTCTATTCATCTTGGGAGGATAATAAGAGGAAAATGAAAGCTTAATACCTAATCTGGAGCAAACATTATGCCAAAAGCTGAATCCCTCTATTGGAAATAATGTTCTTTTGAACACCTTATAATTTAACGATGTGTGAGATGAACAATGTAGCTAAACTGTTAGCTGTAGGGAATTTTTGAAGAGGAACCACATGAACCATCTTGCTGGAATTGTAAGTGATGAAGTCCATGGACAAGTGAGTCCAAGGCTGAGAGCGGACCTCATTGGGCAAGAGGAAACCTGCCAGGGTCTGGTGATAAGCTTTAGCCCTGGCACAAATTCTGCATGTATGGACATAATTATCAACATCTTTACAAGTGTTCTGCCACTAAAAGGACCTAGAAGTAGCTCTCCAAGTGGCAAATACCCTGGATGCTTACCAACACAGAAGCATTCATTTTGTTAAGAAGATATGAGCATGGTACGTAGAGTTATTTCAGGGACAAGCCCTCCGGTGCACTATCCTGAGCATCTTGAATGTGCTGTTTAAGATCAATCTCCAGGGCACCACTACCACTCCTTTATTAAATATCTTGACCAGAGTTTGTCCCTCCACTCCAGAAGCTACATGACAATATATCAGCCTTACTGTAGACTCAATCTTAGATCCATGGAGATAAGTCACAGATTAATTAAATTGAGAAAAGGGCCCACAGGGTTTTTCCAGGATTAAAGCATTTTGCGGCATCAACATACGGTAGATTTTTATGATCAATTAAGACCGATACCTTATGTCTAGCCCCCTCCAACCAATGTCTTCACTCCTTAAATGCCAGACATTCTTGGTCACCTATATCATATTTAGACTCTGCTTGTGAGAACGTCTCAGAAAAAAAGCACAAAGATGATGGTAACCATCCTTCTGTGAAAGGACTGTGCACCCATCTCCACAGAACAGGCATCGACTTTGATCACAAAAGGCAAATTAACCTCGCTATTGTGGCGCCCCTCTGGTGGGATGCCACAGGGAGGTACTGCACCCCAAACAGAAGGTATAGTGTCTCTGTAGTCGTGGATGAGGAGGAAAATACAGAGTCTGCACCCAAAATACGCTCATAGGACACCTTAGCACAGGGGACTGGTATTCAGTAGGTCCCAGGGGGGTGGAGCCTAGAAGAGCTGGAAGACGTGAATGACAGTTACACACAAGTCAGTCAGACGGTGACAGAAGAGGAGAGAGGACGGTCGCAGGGGACCCTGCGGTCGTGACAGGAGGGCATCCTAAAGAAAAGAGGTGACCCAGACAATGAAGGGGGATACTCCAGGACTGTTTGGAGCTGGCTGGAGAGTCCAAGTCAACACCGGTAAACCGGAACTGAGACAGTTAGTTTACAGTTCATCCTAAACTGCAGACCAGCAGGCTGTGGGCCTAAAATTAGGAGCCACAGCACCACAAAGGTAAATCCCACCTCTGTCCCAAAGTGGGTCCAAGACACTAACAAGGGAAAAGACTAAATACCGGTGATGGGAGGGATTGTCTTCTCACCGTTCCTGTCCGTACCGGAAAGGAGTCAGAAGTACCTTTTAGTAACAGACCTGGGGACCGGCGATCAGGCTCTTTAGTGTGGTTGACAAGAGAGCTAAAGCAAAACACAGAACAAGAAAGTTATTGTAGAGACACTTCTGACAGACCCTGTAAAAGTCTCCAAAATCCACGGGTACAACCCCCGGTGAGCCCGACTGTACCATGTACCCTTATCATCTGGTACCAGTAAAGAACTGTTTGAGCTGATCTGGTGTCCGGCCTCCTTTAATCCGTCAACCTGGAGGCTCCTGCAGCACCACAGAGCCAAGGACTACGACTCCTGTCATCCACCCTGCTGACCTGAGGTAAAAGCTCTGCCTGTGTGGAGCTGTACTACCAAAGCAGCTTCACCATCTCCTTAGCGGTCGGCTGCAACGCTGGTAACTGTGGAACCATGGCACCCTGTTGGGCACCACAGAACCCTTGGGACATGAATGGAGCAGTAACAGCAAAGCAACACTCACAAATAAATCAAACCACCTTAAACTATTTATTTAAAAATAGTCTGGGTGAAATGGTGGATGAGGATGAGGAAAAAGCCAATATGCTAAATGACTTTTTTTCAACAGTATTTACACAAGAAAATCCCATGACAGACAATATGATCAGTGATAACAAAAAGTCTCAATTAAATGTCACCTGCTTAACCCAAGAGGAAGTACGGCATCGTCTAAAAATCACTAAAATTGACAAATCCCCGGGCCCGGATGGGATACACCCCAGAGTGCTGCAGGAATTAAGTACTGTCATAGATAGACCATTATTTTTAATATTTAAAGATTCCATAATAACAGGGTCTGTACCGCAGGACTGGCGTATAGCAAATGTGGTGCCAATATTCAAAAAGGGGACAAAAACTGAACTTGGAAATTATAGGCCAGTAAGCTTAACCTCTACTGTGGGTAAAATCCTTGAGGGTTTTCTAAGAGATGCTATACTGGAGTATCTGAAGAAAAATAACCTCATGACCCATTATCAACATGGTTTTACGAGGGACCGTTCCTGTCAAACTAATCTGATAAGCTTCTATGAAGAAGTAAGTTCTGGACTGGACCAAGGAAATGCAGTGGATGTGGTGTATATGGACTTTTCAAAAGCTTTTGATACGGTGCCACACAAAAGGTTGATACATAAAATGAGGGCAATGGGGATAGGGGAAAATATGTGTAAGTGGGTTAAGAACTGGCTTAGTGATAGGAAACAAAGGGTGGTTATTAATGGAACACACTCAGAATGGGTCACAGTTAACAGTGGGGTACCACAGGGGTCAGTGTTGGGCCCGCTTCTATTTAATATATTTATTAATGACCTTGTAGGGGGCATACAGAGTAGAATCTCAATATTTGCAGATGACACTAAACTCTGCAGGGTAATCAATACAGAGGAGGACAATCTTATATTACAGGAGGATTTATGTAAACCAGAAGCTTGGGCTGCTAAATGGCAAATGCGCTTTAATGGGGATAAATGTAAAGTTATGCACTTGGGCAGAGGAAACAAAAGGTATAATTATGTGCTTAATTGTAAAACACTGGGCAAAACTGTCACTGAAAAAGACCTGGGTGTATGGGTAGATGACAAACTCACATTTAGTGGCCAGTGTCAGGCAGCTGCTGCAAAGGCAAATAAAATAATGGGATGCATTAAAAGAGGCATAGATGCTCATGAGGAGAACATAATTTTACCTCTATACAAGTCACTAGTGCGACCACACTTAGAATACTGTGTTACAATTCTGGTCTCCGGTGTATAAGAAAGACATAGCTGAACTAGAGCGGGTCCAGAGAAGAGCGACAAAAGTCATTAGAGGACTAAGGGGTCTGCAATACCAAGACAGGTTATTAAACTTGGGGTTATTTAGCTTGGAAAAACGAAGGCTTAGGGGTGATCTTATAATAATGTATAAATATATGAGGGGACAGTACAGAGACCTTTCTAATGATCTCTTTACTCTTAGGCCTGAGACTGGGACAAGGGGGCATCCTCTACGTCTGGAGGAAAGAAGGTTTAATCATAATCACAGACGCGGATTCTTTACTGTAAGAGCAGTGAGACTATGGAACTCTCTGCCACATGCTGTTGTAATGAGTGAGTCACTACTAACATTTAAGAAGGGCCTGGATGCCTTTCTTGAAAACTATAATATTACCGGTTATATATACTAGATTCTTTGATAGGGCGTTGATCCAGGGAATTAGTCTGATTGCCGTATCTGGAGTCAGGAAGGAATTTTTTTCCCCCAATATGGAGCTTAGTGTTGCCACATGGGGTTTTTTTTGCCTTCCTCTGGATCAACATGTTAGGCTATGGGTTGAACTAGATGGACTTAAAGTCTTCCTTCAACCTTAAAAACTATGTTACTATGTTACTATGTAGTACACCTTTAACACCTGTTTCACCCCAAGCCTCTAGGGGGAGCTCCACTGGTCACTTTGAGCCAGTTCCCCCTATAAATAGGGTCTTGGAGGGAGAAACACCAGAGTGTGACGACGCTAGAAGAGCTGCAGGACGTGTGCAATCACCGGTTCTGGAGCTATACTAGGCCAACAACCAGCACACCTGCCCAGTGAGAGACCCTTGCAATTGGGGTCAGAGGAAAGGAGAAGCACCTCTCAGGGACATCAGAGTTGCCCTAACTCTCTCCCTTACCAACCGGTTACTGGAACCGAGCTGTGAGAGCTACATAGCCACCTCAGAGAACCAGCACTTCCAACAGGGAGTTTAGCCCCCTGTTCACCTGCTGCACCTACCGACGAGGGCCCAGGGAAGAAGATAGAATTATCATCACCCCTTTAACAGAGCCCTCAGTGCAGTCACCCAGGTGAAATACGTTCCACTGAACGCACTACCGGTCCGGCTGGATTCCACATCCACCCGACCTCACTAGAAGAGAAAGAGAAAGGAAACCTACACCGTTACCTGCTGTGAACCTCCAGGAGTGTTGACTTCACCCTCATCCGGTCCGAGTGTACCTGATATCCACCAGTAAAGGTACCTAAAAGACTTTGGTGTGTCTGTGCTTTAATTCCTGGATCTAACAGCAGCCTGACTAAGCTGCCTCACAACATCTTGTGCAGCTCCTGGCTCCGGGGACTCCCGCTCATCCTGAAGGGAGCGTCCCATCTTGCTGCATTCCATCCCCCGGAGGCCCAAGCAGCGCCGGTGGATATCACCGGAACTCTCACAGGTGGCGTCACGAAAACAATTAACCCCTACTGTTCAAGCCATCCCCCTATTAATCTGGACCACCGGGCCCCACAGCCGCAGGCGTGGTTCCGTGACAAGGAGAAGACGACGCCTGCGACGTGTAGAACCCGGCTACGGTGAGTCAGAACTTGGCGGTCACGAACAGGATACGAGCAGGTCGGTTCCTTAACGGGTATTGTGTGCTATTTTAATGATTGTATATACCGAACTGTACATTTAAACCGAAATTGCTGCGCGAAAGGCGGGAAAAGAAGGGGCGTTACTGTGCAAAGGGTGCAAAGATTGGCCCCTGCTCTGACGACTTCCCCTGAACGCAGCAGGAACCGGAAACTCCCGTGGTGCCTCACTCCTCACCGAGAGGCCGACACTTCCGTTTGAAACCGAAAGGACTTGCCGCGCTTAACTAAGGGGGGGCGAGGATGAGTTACCCGGATCCCGACAACGCGGTACCCCCGCACGTACAGCAAAACATACCTCCAGATGGACAGCAACACGCCGGCGGTATGCCACAACAACCTGCTCCGATTATGCCGATATCCCTGCCTTACGTTCCGAATGCGACCTGGTTACCCAAGTACAGTGGTACACCCAGTACCTTGGAGACATTCCAGAGGAAGATATGCCAAGCGCTGGACATGTACGCTATGACCGGTAAGCAGAGGGCTTCAGTTATCTTGGGACAGTTAACAGGTGCAGCCGAGCTGCAGAGCCGAAACTGGTCTATAGAAACTCAGGAATCTGTGGAGCAGATATTCGCTAAGTTAACCCGGGTTTTGAACGTCATACTGAGGCTGAATTAAGACTGTCGTTCTATCATTGTAACCAAGGGGCACAAGAAAGTGTCCTAGAGTATTCGCTGTGCTTGCAAGAAGCACTAAGACTGTTAAAACAAGTCGATCCTAATGGTGTCAGAGATGAGAACAAAGCGTTAATTGGACAGTTTATTGTGGGACTCAGACTATCTGAGGATAGAAAGCAAGCTAGCTGGTGGTCCATACAAAATCCTGCACTTTGAGAGACTTAACAGTGTGGGGACAGTGCCCGATCCCGCTTCACAGCAGCAGCATACTGACACCCATTCCGTGCCGGCAGCAGCATCTCCAATCCCTGCGGTTCAGTCTAGTGCACAGACCATAACACTTGACCGGTTTGAACAACTGTGTGCTAATGTCGAACAGCTGATGAAGGACATGGCCAAGCTACAAGCTGGGAGAAGACCCAAGACAGATGCAAGGCCATTGGACAAGATTCAGCTCGCTGACAACCCCGACGACGTCCCGTGGATGAAGAGAAAGACACAGCCGCCGCGAGGAAAACCTGCAGAACATCGCAGCCCTGACAGACCCCGCTCCAGTCAGCAGAGTGACAGAGGAGGACGCACTCAGCAATCCCGTCCTTTAAACGAGCAACCCCTGGGCGAGAAGGGCCAACCCCAGGAGTAGACTATCCGGGCCCTACCAACTGGGAATACAAGTACGTGGGAGACCGTCCATGCCTACCGATCATCATCGATGGCATCACTACCTCCGCCTTGATAGACACTGGATCCCAGGTGACAACCATCCCGTATATCCTTTACAAGCGGTTCTGGCCAGATGTTGAGCTAGAGCCCCCTCACCCTGATCTGAACATTGAAGCCACTAATGGTATAATAGTTACAGTAGAGGGGCAGTGGGAAGCTACAGTAAAGGTGGGGAGGGTGCAGCTGAAGAACCAGGGTATCATAGTGGTTCAGGATAAACCAAACGACGGGGATCCACATGTAATACTGGGTACTAATGTTATGGTTAAATGCATCGATGAAGTGTTGTTCTTACTCCAACAGAGTGTTGAAGCTGGTAGACCCAGAGAGAAGAGTGCTATCCAAAACCAGATCCGAGCTCTGGTTTATCAACAACAGGTAACATTGTCAAATGGTGAAATTGGCAGAGTACGGGTCACAGATCCCATTTTAATTGTTGTACCACCCAGAAGTGAAATGATGATCTGGTGTCGAGCAGCCATAGGCCTCAGAGGGCAGGACTACCAAGCTGTAGTAGGATCTGTAATGTCCCATAGTAGGAGGATTGTACCCGCAGAAGTGACAGCTGAGCGAGGAACATTCGTTGTACCATCGGGGCTTTCCGGTCCTCCTTCCTTTGCACCCCCACCTGTAACATCCCTGTGATTCATTAAATGGAATGAGCACTTTTATCCTGTGTGCAGCCCTGCTCTTTTTCTAAACTGGAAGTGGAATGTCCGATAGTAGTCCTACGCTCTTGACAGCCAGAGGGTTAGTCGACGTAAGAAAGGGGAGAGTCTATTAAATTATGGTGATGACGAAGTCAAACTGCCAAGATATGCAACTGTCACAAAACTGTACCAGGTTAAAGATGATGCTGTAATTGATGTAAAATCCTCTTCCCAAACAGTCACTGATGAAACCCCTCACTCCAAAGATCAGTTAGAGAACTGGTGTCAGGAGCTCAGTGTGGGAACTGACAATACACCTACTCACCAGAAAAATGGAGTATACTGGGTAGTTCGGGAGTATGAGCAAGTGTTCAGCAAACACCCACTTGACTTTGGGAGGATTAAAGGGGTACAACACCATATCCCCACAGGCAATCATGCACCTATCAAAGAAAGGTACAGGCCTATACCACCCACACACTACCAAAAAGCAAAAGAGATGCTTCAGGACATGAAAAATGCAGGAGTCATTAGGGATAGCTGTAGTCCCTGGGCCACACCACTAGTCCAGGTTAAAAAGAAAGATGGTAGTATGAGGATGTGCGTAGACTACAGGCAAATCAATAAAATCACACACAAGGATGCATACCCGTTACCCCGCATAGAGGAGTCACTAGCTGCACTCAAATCTGCCAATTACTTCTCCACATTAGATCTTACTAGTGGGTACTGGCAGGTTGCCGTTGCAGAGGAGGATCGTGAGAAGACAGCCTTCACGACACCAATGGGACTATGCGAGTTCAACAGTATGCGATTCGGGTTGTGCAATGCCCCAGGAACATTTCAGAGACTGATGGAGTGTTGTTTGGGCCACAAGAATTTTGAGAATGTCCTGTTATACCTTGATGATGTCATTGTATACTCTCATCCGGGACCAAGTGTCTTTCGGTCCGAGCCGCTGCTCCAATAAGTATCAGAAACACTGGAGTGTTTTAAATAAAAGATCTTCAGTTTTATTTCCGACGCGTTTCGGAGCTAAACACCCAGCTCCTTCCTCAGGGAATCTGATGAAACTGAAACCGTCCAAGTGCCACCTGCTGAAACCCAAGGTCCAATACCTAGGACACGTGGTTAGTGCCGAAGGCGTAGCACCGGATCCAGATAAAGTAACCGTCATCAAGGACTGGCCAGCACCAACTACTCACAAAGAGGTACGTCAATTTCTGGGACTGGTCGGGTACTACCGACGATTCATCAAAGGCTATACCAAGATAGCAGCACCCATGCAAGATCTCTTAGTCGGTCAATCCAAAAACGGCAAGATCAGGGGACCCCCGTTCCACTGGGGACTGGAACAGGAACAATCCTTCCAGAAGCTCAAAGGTGCTTTAACTGGAGAAGAAATCCTAACCTACCCTGATTACAGTCTCCCGTTTTTATTGTACACTGATGCAAGCAATGAAGGTTTAGGAGCAGTCCTAGCTCAACGCCAGCAGGGAAAGGAAAAGGTGATAGCCTACGCCAGCAGAAAGCTCCGTCCCACGGAAAGGAACCCAGAGAACTACAGCTCCTTCAAGCTAGAGTTCCTGGCCCTGGTCTGGGCAATCACAGAGCGTTTCAAGCATTACCTGGCATCCGACCCCGTTCACAGCTTTCACTGATAACAACCCTCTAACTCATCTAGAGACGGCAAAGCTGGGAGCCCTAGAACAGCGTTGGGTAGCAAGACTCTCAAACTATGATTTCACTGTAAAATACCGGGCAGGTCACAAGAACGGCAATGCTGATGCCCTGTCCAGAATGCCTAACCTTCCTGAAGAGGGAGAAGACATAGATGACCTGGACAAGATTGAACTACCTGCTTTCCACCGTACGGGTACAGCAACGTGTCATCAGGCGAACCAGAGACGTGTAGAGAGGACCGTGAACCCTTTACCTCACCATGACTGGAAGGAGGTTCAAGCTAACGATCCAGATGTCAGCCTGGTAAGAGAGCTGATAACTCAAGAACACGCCAACATGGACCCTGATGCCTCACAAACTGCTAAGCGCCTATGGAAAGAGAAAGGGAGGTTGTTTGTCTACCAAGGTAAACTATGCAGAAGGTATCTGAATCCCAGAACACACAAACTCATCTGGCAGATTGTGGTTCCGAAAACTGAAGTCCAAATGATCCTCGAAGCATACCATGACGATGCAGGACACTTTGGATGGAAGAAGCTAGAGAGACTCCTGATGGATCGGCTCTACTGGGTCGGTATGCGAGGTTCAATTGACAAGTGGTGTAAAAACTGTGGACCATGTCACCTTCAAAGGAAAGACCATCTAACTCAGAAAGCTCCGTTGCAGCCAATTGTTACCACGAAACCCCTTGAAATAGTTGCTCTCGACCACATGAAGCTTACCCCAAGTCGCACCAGGTACACTTACGCTCTCACCATTGTTGACCACTATTCAAGATTCCTGGTAGTAGTTCCAGTTAAGGACTTAACTGCAGAGGTAGCAGCCAAAGCATTCCAGAGTTACTTCTGTTGCCCCCATGGGTATCCAGACCAAGTCTTGACTGACCAAGGGCCAGCCTTCGAATCAGCTCTATTCCAAGAGTTTCTAGGGCTATACGGGTGTAAGAAGATCAGGACCACGCCTTATCATCCTCAAACTAACGGTTTATGCGAGAAAATGAACCATATTGTCATTGACATGCTCAAAACCTTGCCGATCGAAAAGAGAAACCAATGGCCTGAAAAACTTCCAGACCTCATGGATATCTACAACCACATACCTGTTAGTTCAACTAACTACACACCTGCTTCTTGATGCGAGCAAGACCAGGTAAATTACCTATTGACTTACAGATGGGAACCATCGAACCCACACAAGATTCTTCTGATGAAGATTGGATCAGTCAACGCCAAGAGCAGTACCACAAAGTACAAGAGAGTGTTGAAAGAAACCTGAACATCAGCAGAACCAAACAAGAAAAATACTTTAACAAGCACACCTCCGCAGAACCTTTTGCAACAGGTGACTTAGTGCTAAAAAGAAAGAGAAAAACAAACAAATTGGCTGACAATTGGGAATCTGAACCCTACACAATTATGCCATCACAATACGACAATTCCAAAACTTGCGTTATCTGCAAAGATAAAGGAATTACCTTCACAACTGTCTCTAGAGATCATTTAAAGAAATGTCCAACACAGTTACTACCTCAAGTAACGAGTTACCCTACAGTAACTACAAGTGAAGAACCTAAAGAAAAACTAGTCCATACAGACATTGGATATTTACCAGCTGACTGGCCACAATGCAATGGTGCATTCATCATACCAGTGATGCATTTCTACCAGTCTGTAGAAGATCAGCAACCAATACCAGTTCAACAAGAACAAGTCCAAGTGCAAGAGATGCAGCCTGTTATATTGGAACCTGAGATTCCTGTAATCGGTGAACCTGCTAGTCTCATAGTAAGACGTAGTCAGCGTAGACAATTACCTACACTACCACCAACAACCAGTTTGTGCACTACAGACACAGCTTTTGAGACACCCACACTACGCAGATCCACACGTAGTACATTAGGACAACCCCCAAATAAATATGGAGAATGGGTTTAAAATGTAGTGGAATATAGTACCTGTTAACAAATGTAAATAGTAACCATTTCAGAAACTGTAAAAAGTAGTGTACAGAAGGGTGGAGGAACTGGGCTTTGTCCCAAGTAAATTAAGTTGGGGACAGAAAGTGCCTGGTAGGGTAAAGAAGGTTAGTACCGGCCTCCCAAGCAGAGACACCGATAGGGAATGTATAAAGTTTGAAATGTGTATCGTGTATTTGTGGACTTTACTCCTTTTTCCCTTTTTCATAAACTTGGACAATTGTCACAGGACTTGTGTGACCTAAAACTTACCTTTTCCAGCCTGCGGCAGATGGACTAGTGCCGTATGGACTGCTTTTCATATTTTTCATATTTTTCCCTTCCTTTTCAGTGATTTTTGTATTTTTTTCTTTAAGACTCTGTAAATACCTGTTAATAACTGTTTATAAAATGTTTAGTGGTAAGATGTAAAAAGAAACTTTTGCTCAGTCCGGGAGAACTGAGGTTAACTAAGGGGGAATGTGGCACCCTGGCACCCTGTTGGGCACCACAGAACCCTTGGGACATGAATGGAGCAGTAACAGCAAAGCAACACTCACAAATAAATCAAACCACCTTAGTACACTTTTAACACCTGTTTCACCCCAAGCGTCTAGGGGGAGCTCCACTGGTCACTTTGAGCCAGTTCCCCCTATAAATAGGGTCTTGGAGGGAGAAACACCAGAGTGTGCAGACGCTAGAAGAGCTGCAGGACGTGTGCAATCACCGGTTCTGGAGCTATACTAGGCCCAAACCAGCACACCTGCCCAGTGAGAGACCCTTGCAATTGGGGTCAGAGGAAAGGAGAAGCACCTCTCAGGGACATCAGAGTTGCCCTAACTCTCTCCCTTACCAACCGGTTACTGGAACTGTGAGAGCTACATAGCCACCACAGAGAACCAGCACTTCCAACAGGGAGTTTAGCCCCCTGTTCACCTGCCGCACCTACTGACGAGGGCCCAGGGAAGAAGATAGAATTATCATCACCCCTTTAACAGAGCCCTCAGTGCAGTCACCAAGGTGAAACACGTTCCACTGAACGCACTACCGGTCCGGCTGGATTCCACATCCACCCGACCTCACTAGAAGAGAAAAAGAAAGGAAGCCTACACCGTTGCTTGCTGTGAACCTCCAGGAGGTTGACTTCACCCTCACCCGGTCCGAGTGTACCTGATATCCACCAGTAAAGGTACCTAAAAGACTTTGGTGTGTCTGTGCTTTAATTCCTGGATCTAACAGCAGCCTGACTAAGCTGCCTCACAACATCTTGTGCAGCTCCTGTCTCCGGGGACTCCCACTCATCCTGTGGGGAGTGTCCCATCTTGCTGCATTCCATCCCCCGGAGGCCCAAGCAGCGCCGGTGGATATCACCGGAACTCTCACAGGTGGTGTCACGAAAACAATTAACCCCTACTGTTTAAGCCATCCCCCTATTAATCTGGACCACCGGGCCCCACAGCCACAGGCGCGGTTCCGTGACAAGGAGAAAACGACGCCTGCGACGTGTAGAACCCGGCTACGGTGAGTCAGAACCACATTACCAGGTACCACAGGTGGCGTCACGTTTCCCTACCCCAAGTTCCTCCCCATCCCCATTAGCCAATTGAGTGCCCAGGGCACGGAACCGGGACCCGACCAGCCATAATCCCCCATCAAAGCTATCGTCCCGGTATCCGAGTAACCCCTTCCCTGCCGGCCCGACTCACTATGACTGAGGACCGGAGTGTTTGAGAAGGCTGTCTTGAGAGCAGCAAAAACTATTGAGAGACTCATTAGACCAGGAGGAAAAGTTGTTACCTTTTTTGGTTATATCAGTAAGATGCTTAGCTATGACTGAGAAGTTCTAAATGAAGTTTCAACAGTAGTTTGCAAACCTTAAATATCTCTGCAATGCTTTAAGGTTACACAGTTGGACCCAATCATGGACAGCTTGTACCTTAACGGCATCCATCCATAATCCAGATGCAGAGACCAAATGACCTAAAAAAATTAACCTGCTGAACCTCAGATTGCCATTTCTACATTTTGGCAAATAAATGATTGTCACGAAGAAGTTGAAGAACCTGGTGAACATTTTTCTGCTTCTCCTCATGAGAATGCGAGTAAATTAAAATGTCATGCAAATAAGTTACCACAAATCTGCCCACCAGAAAGAAAAAAATTCATTTCTGAAGCTCTGAATTAGTCAACCTTAACAGCATCACCAAAGTTTCAAAGTGACATGATTTTCCACTTGTCACCTTGACAAAGACAAATAAGACTTACCTCTCTCAGGTCAAGTTTAAAAAAACATTTGGCTCCAGATAGTTGATTAAGCAAGTCAGGTATAAGGGGTAAGGATTAAGGACAATGATCTTTTGAATTGCTTTAAAAACCAAGCATGGACGCAAACCTCCATCCATTTTCTTGACAAAAACACATGGCTACTGTAGAAGTGGATAGTTGTATATGCCATTTAGAAATACTCTTTTGGATGTACTCTATCAAAGCATCTCTTTCTGGAAGAGAGAGTTTACACAAACAAGATATAGACTTTTGGCACCTAGTATGAATTTGATTGAGCAATCATATAAACTATGTGGAAGAAAACTTCACACTGAGTCTCAGTAAATACATCCTCTAAATCCTAAATGAATTTAGGAAGATGGGCTCTCACAGATGTCAAGGTCTTGGATAAGCAACTAGAAAAGCAAATGTACCCCCAACACTTAATCTCACAAGTCTCTCAATTGATGGTAGACTTGTGTTTAACCAACCATGGCATATCTAACATCCATTTAGCAAGTAAAGAAGGATGGACCATGAGTGAAATAGGAATATACCAGAAGAAGAAAAGGGCACCAAGACTGATTTAAGAAGCCTGTTTCAGCAGAGCCTGGCGTTAATGTCCATTATGGATGCAAAACTCCCTTTTGGTGCTCAATCCACAGATCAAGTATGATGAAAACCAGAGAAAAAAAGAGATGGCACTCACTGGGATGAATTGCTGCAGTGCTTTATTTACAGGTTCGTTAGAACATCGTGCAGGGAGGGGGTGCCTGAACAGACGACGGCACCGTTTCGCGCACTTGTTGCGCTTCAACGGGTCAAAGGCCATTGACCCGTTGAAGCACAACAAGTGCGCAAAACGGTGCCATCATCTGTTCAGGCACCCCCTCCCTGCACGATGTTCTAACAAACCTGTAAATAAAGCACCACAGCAATTCATCCCGGTGAGTGCCATCTCTTTTTTTCTCTGGTTACCATGAGTGAAATTGGTTTTTTGTGTGCACACATTCTCGACCTTAGAAATACCATGACTTTGAGTAAGGGGAGAAGTATCAATTGCTGACACTTGAATGAGTAGCTCAAGAGAAGAAACACTGTACCCACATTTAATAGTGAAGTCTCTGTCAGTGAGATTAAAGGCAAAACCTGGATCTACAAATGCAGATGTAACAATAAAACTAAATATATATGATAGTACACCGAAGCCAACTTTGGGGGTAATTAAGTGAGGTTAGTAGTTGTCACTGTTGATTACCCTTATAAGTTGCTGCTGAAAGTCTCTGACAAAACCCATGTAAAGATTTCTCCAATAGGGGAAGTTTTATGAAATAATTTATAGATGTACCCAGCATACACTCTAGATATCACCTTGCTGGCGTGTGTTGCAGATTTGGCAACTAGGGTTTAGAAACGATCTGTAGTACCAATAGTCTACAGATGACTACTATAACCCTACTTTCCTACTAAGATTATATAAAATTGCTTACAAATAGTCGTCTTAAAACTATGCTATTCTTAAAAGTGAGTAATATAGAAGACTATATGTGTGTTAAAAAGAAACACTATAATTTATTTATAGAAATCAATTTCATTAAAGGGATCCTGAGTGATGGAGTAAGGCCTTCTTCTTATTTTTCAAAGGTCTATTCAAAAAAATTTATTTTTTTTGAATAAACCTTTGAAAAATAAGAAGAAGGCCTTACTCCATCACTTTGGGAGCGCCCTACATCTTTCCGGATGTTACCTGAAATCCTCCCTTCTGTTACGGTCACACTGGCATTGTGATCCAAATGATGGGGCTGCATACCATAATCGCAGGACTATAATCCTTAGACCAGACAGGGTCAGATAAGCAAGAGACAAGACATCTATAAGGTGAGCAATAAGCATTATTTACACCGCATAATAGACCCAAACATGCTGCACTCAGATCTGCGCCATTTTTCTTATTTATCTCCTTACCCATCCTTTAGACTCCACAGCCTTGGAGATCTACATATATTGCATTTAAAGGATCTTGTCACCTCCAAAACGCTACCTAAGCTACCAAAACACGTCCCTGCAGCATCCTATCACTAATCTCACACTCCTTTTGTCTCCTAAGAGCATCCTGTGAAAGTGCATAAAAACGTTTTAATACTCATTAGGGATTATAATTAGCAGGGGCTATATTCTTTAGCTCTTAAGGCGTGTTGTTTTGCAGACTCCAGGATCCACCCTCTCTCTCTCTCTCTCTCTCTCTGTGCTGCCTTGGTGTGGAGCTGAAGGCAGGACTAATGATTTGCATTCTATGAGTGACAGAGAGGGGGAGGGCAAAGCCTGCACAAGCAAAGCAGCACAGAGAGAGAGAGAGGGTGGATCCTGGAGCCTGCAAAACAACACGCCCTAAGGGCTAAAGAATATAGCCCCTGTTAATTATAATCCCTAATAAGTGAGTATTAAAATGTTTTTATGCACTTTCACAGGATGCTTTTAGGAGACAAAAGGAGTGTGAGATTAGTGATAGGATGCTGCAGGGACAAGTTCTGGTAGTTTAGGTGGCATTTTGGAGGTGACAGGATCCCTTTAAAGCACTTAAAACCAATTAAAACGCAAATTATAGTAAAAATCTAAGCTAAAATAAAAATGTATGAATTTAAGTTGAGGTAGATTCTGCATCCTACGGTTATTTCCTAGTATGTTGGGCAGTTGGGGTTTGTTCTCTAGGAAGAACAAATAGATACCTTTTAAGGGTGCCTTCAAACTTACGTTCGCCTGCGCTGTGCATTGCGGCAGGTGAATGCAAGCCGAGCGCAAGCACAGCGCATCCCTATGTTTAACATGGGGACGCACGGTGTATGCACTCGGCTACGGAAGGCCGTGCGCACCCATTGGTCCCCATGTGTGATTTGTATGCATGCGGATGCTTGATCACAAATCATACATTCTCGTCCGCACCATCTCGCTGCCCCGGCCGCTTCTTCTTTCGGTGCCGCTCATTAACTTCCGCAATAGTCACTGTGCTGCCAGCGCTCGGCAATATCCGGCCAGTGTTGGCAGTCTTCAGCTTTTTCCGGCTGGCATCAGCAAAGTTCGGGCGGTGATGTCAGGGTTCACCCGCGGTCATGGCCCGAGCTATGACCTCAGGTGAACTCTGACTGTCACTGACAGTCTCAGCCTGCTTCTCACTCTGCATAGACATTTGTCTATGCAGAGCAATGTAGCAGTGCTGACATTGCTCTTTTGGACTACATCGGACTGAGGATTGTTTTTTATAATAAAGATGGAGTCCCTAAATGTTGTTTTTGTTTTATTTCTAATACAAATATTTTCTCTGTGTTGTGTTTTTTTTAACACTTCCCTAATTCATTAATTTTAACACTTCAATAATTAAAAAAAGGGCTTCCCTATATTTTTGTTTCCAGCTAGGTACATATAGGCAGCTGGGGGTTGAGGGCAGCCTGTACCTGCCTGCTGTACCAGGCTGGCATACAAAAATATGGCGAAGCCCATGTCGAATTTTTTTTAATAGTTCATAAAAAAAGACACAGGTAAATTTAGGGACTGCATCTTTATTAACCCCTCGACCCTCATGTCTGTGCTGAACACTCTCGGCTCTACTTCATCAGAGACCAAGGGGGATGAGCAAAGCTTTTATCCCCTTGGTCCGTGAAGGAGAACTTGTAGCGCTTCGGCATCGTAAGGGCGGGGGGGGGTAACTCAGGTCACCCGAGGACAGCTCAGTTCATGCCACCTGTCAGGACGAAGCAACAATTTAGCGGTGAAAAGCGTTGAGGGTACATCTAGGTGGCCTGTGTGGTGCTTGGTTTCTTCCCCCAGTTCCCGGTCAGCAATGGCACAAGGTATGTAAACAGCTGTTTGCCTGGTACAACATACTTTTGTTTAGATACATCTACTTTTTCTTGGGACCTACAGGAATGTTCTAAGCTGACATATTGTGCACTGAGGGTGTGTGTGCAATTCATAGAGTTAACCCTTTTGGGATAGAGATTGACAATTGCTGTAGGGAGTAATATAGACCAGGCGATTGTTATTCCAGGTATATAGACAGAGTTGTCTATGTGAATACCTGACGGATCACTTGATCTACCTTGATATTTTCCTTTCCTAAAAAGCTCTGAAACTGAAGGGTGTAATGACAGTGAATCTGCTGCTCTATCAATTGCTTTAGCACTGGCCTCATTGACCTACATTAGCTCCTCAGCTGTGGTTTCCACGGCTGTTATCTGCATGTCACTTTAGGTGTTTAATTGAATATGTAAATCTTTAATTATTGCTTCTTGTATATGTAGCCTGTGCTTTTATTGAATAAAATTGCATATATAAATATTCAACTGGATTTTCTTGACTCACAATATTTCATTACCTCTTATCTTAGGGTGGTGATATGTGTGGGAAATTTTAGGTTAATAATTAATGGTAATCCAGTAGGACTCGCAGTCCGATTTTTTAGGATATAATATTGTTTCCAAGGTGTTCATCTTCATTTCCTGGGCCAAAAAAAGCACAAACACTGTGACGTTTTTCCCTCGGGTTTTGCCACGGATTTCATGCTTTTTGGTGCAATCTTCTGACAGCTCAATGGTAATTGGCGGAAGGAGCGTGATCTGTGGCATTGTAACCTGGGAGAAACTGCGGTCACCCGGGGACAGTTTAGGTGGAATGACCTGAGCTGTCCTCAGGTGACCTGAGTTACCTCCCCTTATGATGCCGCAGTGCTCCAAGCTCTCCTTCAGGGACCAAGGGTATAGAAACTTTGTTCGTCTCCTTGATCTCTGATGAAGCAGAGCCGAGAGTGTTCAACACAGACATGAGGGTCGAGGGGTTAATAAAGATGCAGTCCCTATATGTGTTTGATTATTTATTTATAATTTTTTTTATTTTTGAATTAATTTTTTAAGAAAAAAATCGATGTGGGCTTTGCCATATTTTTGTATGCCAGCCAGGTATAGCAGGCAGTCATGGGCTGCCCCCAACCCCCAGCTGCCTATTTGCACCTGTCTGGGAACAAAAATATAGGTAAGCTCTTTTTTCAATTATTTCATGAATTTCATGAAATAATTTAAAAAAATTGACATGAGCTTTGCCCTATTTTTGTGTCCAGCCAGGTGCAACTAGGCAGCTGGAATCTGTGGCGCAAGGTGGCCCAAGCTTTCTGGCCCCCCCCCCCCAGCTGCGAATTGCAGTTCGCAGCCGCCCCAGAAAATGGCACGTTCATAGAAGCACCATCTTCTGGCGCTGTACCCGACTTATCCAGGGCGCTGGTGCGGGTGGCTCACTCAGTAATAATGGGGTTAGGGCCAACTTTGTATTATCAGCTGGCCCTAAGCCAAAAATTCATGGGGTCACGCCAATATTAGACATGACCACCATGAATTTCTAGTGAAGTGTTAAGAAAAAACGTAACACAGAGAAAAATATTTTATTGGAAATAAAACAAAAAAAAATTTGGAGACTTCATCTTTATTAAAAAAAAAATTCTCAATCCGACGCAGACCAAAAGAACAATGTTATCACTGCTACATCGCTCTGCATAGACAAACATCTATACAGAGCGAGAAGCAGGCTGAGACTGTCAGTGACAGTCAGAGTTCACCCCCGGTCATGGCCCAGGCCATGACAGCGGGTGAACCCTAGCGTCCCGCCCGAACACTGCCGACGCTGGCCGGAAAAAGCCGAGCGCCGGGCAGTGCAATGAATAACTCAGAAGTTAATGAGCGCCCCCAGAAGTAGAAGTGTCCAGGAGCCAGCGAGACAGGAGTATGCATCGCTGGAAAGGTAAGTATAATTATAATGTTTATTAATAATTTTATGCTTTTTTTACAGCCCCCCACCTCACCCCCTTGATCCCATGTCTGTAAAGTTCAAGCTCGAGGGGTTCAGACGCAAGTTCGCATGATCCCCGGCCCCGAGCTCGAACTTTACAAAAATTCGGGCAAACCCGCCGATCTCAATCATGAGGGGATTCGCCCATCACTGATTAGGAGGTAAACTCAAATATATTAAAAGGTCTATATTTTTTCTTCCTAGAGAACAAACACCAACTGCCTAACATACCATGCAAAAACCCATAGGACGCAGAATCTACCTCAACGTCGATTCATACATTTTTATTTTAGTTTTTATTTTTACTGTAATTTGTGTTTTAATTGGTTTTAAGTGCTTTAACGAAATTGATTTCTAGAAATAAATTACAGTGTTCCTTTTTAACACACATATAGTCTTCTATATTATTCACCTTTCAGAATAGCGTAGTTTTAAGATGACTATTTGTAAGCAATTTTATATAATCTTAGTAGGAAAGTAGGGGTGTAGTAGTCGCCTGTAGACAATTGGCACTACAGATCGTTTCTATACCCAGTTGCAAAAACCGCAACACACGCCAGCAAGGTGATATCTAGAGTGTGTGCTGGGTCCATCTATTAATTATTTCAAAGACGTAACAATAAACCCAGATTTTGTTCTCAAAGAAACTTGTAAGAAACAACCAGATGTATGCATGAAGGATATTTTCAGACTCCTTTCAGAATCTAGACTAGTTATCCAGTGCATACTCTTGTTCACCTTGTTTGGTATATGTTATTGTTGTTTTTGCGGCTTCATGTAACTGGTGATTCTATAGTTGTTGATTGACTAACTGATTAAAACGCCTGATTTGTTGTATACAAATCCTTTTTATTTAAAAAAATATGGTTTAAATTACAATCTTTGAAATTAAAAATCGTGTAAAATCCTATAAATAACTACAAAATTAACTTTAAAAAAAATTGATTTTGGGAGTAACGCCTCAGATGCAATGGTTTTCCTAAAAGGGAATCCTGCGATCTCCAATTTATCCCTGTGTTGGGACCGTGGTTCGATTGAACTTAATCCAGGCATGGGGCATTATCTGTCATTGTTGGATCTTCTACTGGTGTCAATCTTCTATTGTTTCCTGGATGACCTCTTAGTGTGTTCTGTATGAAGAACTGGTCCAAATTTGCTTCTTTTGGTGTTGTACTGTATGTTATCTCATTCCCTTGTTGTGGGATGTTGTTCTGTCTCCTTCCTTTATTGTGGGGTATTGATGTGGTCTGGATATGTGTATTTTCTTAGTTGATTGCTGGTTATCTTTGTGGGTCTCCAGATGATCTGGAACTGTTGTCCTGCTGTTATAAACTTTTACATTGGTGGCAGTGGGTCCTCACAGTGGTTCCTGTGGTAAAATCGGGTCTCCCTCCCGCTTTCCTGCTTGGTGTGTGGGGTGTCTTTTCAGAATCTGTCAGTACACCTTATAATCCCTTTTTTATTTTATAAGTTCATTCTTGTATTTGAAACACTGAATCATAACATGCCCAGAATGACCAGAATACAAGCAAAAATGAGCAGATACTCCAAATTGAACAGGCTCCAATTTGCATAGGTACACCTGTATCCATTAAATGTGAGGAAGAAGTTCCTGGCCAAACTTTAAATGTGTCTTTATTCCTAAGATGCCTGTCTAATTGAACAGCCAGTGACATAGTTTCTGTCAGATACAACAGGGAGGTTAATAGAAAAAATCTGAATTGAAAACCGGCCTACAAAAGGAAAACTTGAATGGTCGACATGACCTAGTCGAATTGTTTCAACTGAATTAAGCAATCTTACTCATGACGGACATGTTGACAATTTTTTCTATTAACCTTGATGCAAGACCAAGGTGAGGCTGGTGTCTGAGCCCCAGGTGGATGAACAAAGAGCAGACGGGTGAGCTGGAACCTATTCTTATATAACAAGGAGGGACTGTAAGACATCCTGTCTCTAATCTGGCTAGAAAATTCCAATCAAAACTGGCTGTGGAAAGTTGGATAATTTCAGGAGGTTTCCACTGCTCAATGTCTGAACTAAGAGCACTAGTTCTCTTTATGATTTCCCTGAACCAACCTGTGGATCATTGCCTCAGCAACCATAACTTTACTGGGGTCATCATAAATAAGACCAAGAACAGAGGACAAAATAGTCTACAGAGGAAAATAATGGAGAATTTTCAGACAAAGAAAATGCTCAAGCCTGAGGATCCAATGAGCAAAGACAGAACAATACCTACTCATTGGCTTTCTCCTCCAGAGGAAATAGGTTGAAGACGAAAATACATGAGGAAAGGAACATTGAAACATACTTGAGTCACTACTGAAGCAGTCTGGTAATTTTACTCAGAAGAGTCCTAAACATGAGTCAAAAACTCGGTAGTGTTGAAAACTGATGGTTGTTGGTGGAGCTTGATCTCTGCCACCTCCAAAGGAATGTAGTTGCACAGCCAATACATCTACAGCATCCATAATGACTTCCTAGCACACACACAATGGAGTCGGATGGTGATAATGTTATGCTCTCATAATAACTCAAACAGGAACCTAAGGCCATTGTCAGAATGATTACACCTGACCTAATTCCTGCACAGACTAAGGTTCCTAACTGCGGATCTCCTAATGGCCCCTATGCAGGGTGCCATAATCTTAAACACAGTACTAGGAGAAGACAACACGGACCTTGCTTCCTGATCGGCTGTCAAGTGAATCTCTTAGTAGGAAGAGCTGGAAAAGAAATGGCGCTACATAGGGTTTACCCATTATAGGCAGAAAAAATAGTGAGTGTATATTGCTCGCCTTATGTGGTTATGTGGTCACGAGCAGTATTCAGCAATGGAAGTGAGACTTGGACCACGGGTATAATTCATAAAATAACAATTGTTACAGATTATTGTGATTTTATTTCTACGCATTTCACGGTTCACGGCCCCTTCCTCAGGAAAATCACTGATGTACCACAGATTATTGTGATTTTATTTCTACACATTTCAGGGCTCACGGCCCCTTCCTCATGAAAATCACAGATGTACCACAGATTATTGTGATTTTATTTCTACATGTTTCAGGGCTGATGGCCCCTTAGTAAGGAAATCACACAGGCACATCGGTGAGTTCCTGAAACACGTAGAAAGACAAGTGAATCTCTTAGGTAGGGACAGGAGGAAGGGGAAAGAGACTAAAACCCTTAATCAGGTTGGCTTGCAGAGATATAAAGAATCTCTGAGTGAGAAAATATGAAACCATGAAAAAAATTGAAATAGTGAAGTACATCATCCTAACCCCTAGCTAAAGAAAGCAGAAAGGAGTAGTACAGATATAAGAAACAGCAGAGATAATACCCAAGCAGATGTCAATCTGAATAGCAGAAATTTCATGGCAGTATAGCTGTAACTCTACGTAGGATCCACAAAGAATATCACCAGCAGGAAAGATATCAGCTAGGGGAAGATGTAAATAGCAGCATCCAAAAGGTGATAGAGCAGGCAAAATGAACAACTGAAAACACCTGCTTTCTGAACAGGAATGAAACATGGACAACAGATAGTAAGAACTCAGAAAAAAACTGAAACTACTGTGGCTCAGAGGAAAAAGAGAGAATCTTACAACACAGGCTTGCCACTCCGAATCTCTAGGCCTAATAAATGGAAGACAAAAATCTGACTAGAGCTGTCTTAGGCTATGTGCACATCTGACGTTTGTGCATCTCTGCAGAACGTCCAAAAACCGGTGTAGATTAGCAGAAACTGAGTTTTCTGTGCTCAGTTTTTGTTCCTCGTTTTTCAAGTGTTTTTTCCACGTTTTCCGCCCGGTTTTACAGCGTTTTTCTCGGCGGTTTTCTTGCCGTTTTTTCAGACTGGTCTCTGGTGCACTTGTTATGCTGGAACCGCTGGAAAAACGACCAAAAGAAGTCACTTGCTCTATTTTTGAAAACCGGTGGAAAACCGGTGGAAAAACTGAAAACGACCAGAAAAAAACCGCTCTAATGAAGACAGCGTTTTCTAAACTCCATTGAGTATCATGTTAATCCAGCCGGTGGCTAGGATTAACATAAATTAACATAAAACTGAGCGGAAAACGCCGACGGAAACCGGTAAAAAACAGCCACAAAAACGACTGATGTGCACATACCCTAACACACTGAATACCCTATCGAATTGTAGACAACAAAATAATTGTTATGTAATGTCATAGGATCTAAGACGTTTTAGATTTTTTCTTAAGGTTTTAGTCATGTCTGACAAGTCCACAGTCAGTTTGTTGAAAAAAATCACGTATTAGATGTAGTATTTGCTGCAAATTTTACGGTATATGATCATCTACCATATCTGAACTTAACCAACGTTTTTAGTAATGTTTAAAATCCAAAATATTGTTTTGAAGCATCTATTTGTCAGTTTTCGTACATTTATTAACATGGGAACAATTTTTTAAGATTGTAATATCCTAATTGTTGAAGTCAATTGCAAAGAAAGTAATACCAGAGTTTGTAAAGACCTTTATTGTACTGTATGACACTGATTGGCAGAAATATATAATTTTGCAATCATTTCACTGAAATAGCTGGCCAGAAAGTAAAACTGAAAACTTGCACTTTGCAGCCCAGTCAGCAAAGGTCACTAGAAAGTGACACAAGTCCTTAAGCAAAACACGAACGCTTAAAAAAAGCATTTGGCTAGTCAGCAGTCCCATCAGACCATTTCTTTGTTATCAGAAACATTTAAGCCAAAACAACATTATTCCGAAGATACAATCAGCTGTATTGTGGAAACACAGACCAAGCACCTTACTTATTTTTCTCTTCTCTTTCATATATTTTCTTCATAAATCAAGTTAATTACATTTTTAATTTTACTGATTATTTCTAACAAACATATTAGTTATTGTAAAAATTATTATTTTTTTTTTTTCAAGAAAATATTCTTTTGTAGTAGATCAGAAGTATTAAATTGATCCAAAGTATAGTATATTGTCATAGCATGTATCCCATTTCATTCAGATGACTTGCATTTCCTTTCTCCATAGTTCACTTTGCTAGTCTTTGCTAACTGAAAGAGATGTCACCAATTACGGTATTAGCTATCATAGTCAAGGTAAGTTATGGGGACGTCACACACGTCAATGTCGCCAGCGATCTCATCGCTGGCGACATTGACGGCAGATCGATGGTGAGCTGTCACACAGGCAGACTCACCAGCGATCAGTACCAGCGAGAACGCTGGTAACCATGTAAAGAAGTGGGTAACTAACCGTTGTGCGGCGCTTAGTTACCCGCTGTTTACCATGGATACCAGCTCCAATGCTTGCTGAGAGGCGATGGGAGCTGGCTTCTTGCTCATCTACCGGTGTCATATGCAGCGATGTTGCGTGTCCACCGGGCGACCATCGCCAGGTTTTTGAGCAGGTTTTAAAACCTGGCGACCATCAACCAGTGATTTATCACTGGTTGATGCGCCCTGTCTCACACGTTAATATAGTTGCAACATCATGTGCAGCAGCGATATTGCACGTGATATTCACACGTGTGACGTCCACATTAGGAGACACATTTGGTGAATGATCTCAATTCTGGCTTCATGTTGAATGCCCTTAACCCCTTCATGACCTTGGAGGTATCTAGTCATCCTAGGTTACAAGTAGTTAAAACGACCTAGTACATATAGATATTTCATGGCGACTTTGAGGGAACCGATGCGGTGTCACCACGATTACTGCTGGGGACTCGGCTTTCCCGACAGCCGAGACCTGGCTTTAACAGCCAGAGACGGTCCCTGTGCCATCCCTGGCTGTTTAACCCCTAAATGCCTTGATGGATATCTATTGTGGCCCTTATGAAATTGGTAGAGATATCGCTCTCCCTCTACCTTCCAAATGGTGCCCCCATGTATAATTGCTAGGGCCCGATCATCGCCATGGTGACATCTGGTTGTCATGATGACTTCCCAGTCATCAGATTATGGTAAGCCTCAGGGATCATGCCTGCAGCATGCATAAGGCTTCTGACAGTGCAGCTATGACTGCACAGTGCAGCTGAGGTCAGAGCAGCAAAAGGTAATGTCCTATATAGGGCTAGGTAAAAAATTAAAATATTAATAAAAATATGTAAAAACATTAAAAAAAGCAGAAAATAAAGAACAAAATATAAAAAAAAAAATAATCCAATAAATAGTTATATTTATGTAAAAATAAATAAATAAAAGTACACACATTTGGTATTGCTGCGTCTGTAACAACCCACTCTATAAAACTGTCACACTAGTTAACCCCTTCAGTGAACACCATAAAAAATTTATAAAATTATGTATTTTCATCATACAGCTGACAAAAACAGTGCTGAAAATTTCATATATGAATAAAAATGGTATAGCTGAAAAATTTATCTTGTTCCACAAAAAAACAAGCTGCCACACAGCTCTATCAACAAATATATAAGAAAGCTATAGCTCTAAGAATAGAATATGACAATGAAAACTTTTTTCCAATAAAATAGTTTTTATGGTGTAAAAGAAAGAAACAAAAAAAATAATGTGGTATTGCTGTAATTTTACACCAGGGAAAAGGAACCGGAGTCCTGAGTTGTGGGGTACTGAAGACCCAGCAGCTGAGTCCAGAGGGCAGAAGAGGACTGACCCGGCCCGTTTCCAAGTACCCCACGGCCTTGGTGGGCGTGTCAGTACAAATAAAAACTCCAGCTCATCCCACAGAATACAATCCCTCACATGACTTTGTGGGCAGAAAAATAAAAAAAAACTATAGCCTTCAAAATTCAGTGATGCAAAAAAACCTTTATTTTGTAAAAAAAACATTTTTAGTGTAATAGTAGTCAAAACCAAAAAAACCTCCAATATAAATCTGGTATAGTTGTGATCGTACTGACCTGACTAATAATAGCACCTAATCACTTTTATAGCAGAAGGTGACAGTGTAAAAAAATAAATAATTTTATTCATTTGTCATGATTGCCTTACAGACCAGAAATGTGCAGATGTCCCTTTTATTTACCACCTCATTGGTCCATGTGATCGGCGCCTAATTAGTCCACCTGAAAGAGAAAAAGAAACTTAGTGGCTGCCATATTGGCACACCCAAGTGATATACCAACATGCTGGCCGCATGCTGCTGCTGTTCTCTGTTTTTTGTTCAGCGCGCAATAGTATAATATTTTGAGACACACCTGTAGTGTCAATATGCTCACTTCACCCCTGTATGAATTCATTGAGGCAGTTTGTAAAATGGGATCCTTTTGTGGGGGTTTCTGCTGTTATGGCACTTCAGGGACTCTAAGTATATCTGAACTCAAATAGGGTGCTCTCTCTTCAGTCTGTAAAGTCCCTCAAAAGTCGTTTTTGACAACTTATGGTGTATTGGCATACGCAAGAGAAATTGCACAACACATTTTTTCATTTCCACTGCTAAACATTATAAAGTTCTGTGAAGCATTTTGTAGATCTAAGTGCTTATTACATATCTAGATAAATTCTTTGGGAGGTCTAGTTTCCAACATAAGGTCACTTGTGGGGTGTTTCCACTGTTTAGGTACTTCAGGAGCTCTCCAAGCATAATGTGGAATCCGCTAACGATACCAACCAGTTTTCCGAAAAAGTGAAATCATGCTCCTTCCCCTCTGAGCCCTGCCGTGAGCCCAAACAGTAGTTTTTCACCACATATGGGGTATCAGCACACACAGGATAAATGGAAGAATAAGTTATGATGTCCAATTTCTCCTGTTGCCTTTGTGAAAATTAAACAATTGTGGCTAAAAGAACATTTTTGTTTAAAGAACTTACTTTCTAATTTTCACGGCTTAACTTTTTAAAATTATGTGAAGCTCCTGTGACTTCAAAATGCTCACCACATATCTAGATACAGTATATTCCTGGGGGGTGTCCAGTTTCCAAAATGGGGTCAATTGTGGGATGTCTACACTGTTTAGGCACATCAGGGGTCCTCCAAATGTGACATGGCATCTGTTAATGATTTTAGCCCATTTTCCCTTTAAAAAGTCATATGATGTTCCTTCCCTTCCAAATCCTGACGTGTGCTCAAACCAAACAGTGGTTTTCCACCACATATGGGGAATCAGCATATTCAGGAAAAAAATGCCTAACAAATTTGGGGTTCTTTTTTATCCTGTTGCCCTTGTGAAAATGAAAACAATGAGGCTGAAAGAACATTTTTGTGGAAAAAAAAGGATTTTTGCATATTCACTGCTCAACATATAAAATTCTGTGAAGCATCTTGGAGTTGAAAGTGCTCACCACACATCTAAATAAATTTTCTGGATGTCTACTTTCCAAAATAGGGTCACCTGTGGGGTGTTTCCATTGTTTAGGCACATCGAGAGCTCTCCATATGCGACATAGCATCTGCTTGATGATTCCAACCAATTTTCTGTCCAAAAAGTGAAATGTCGCTCCTTCCCTTCCAAACCCTGCTGTGCGCCCAAACAGTGGTTTTGCACCACATATGGAGTACTCAGGAGAAATTGCCCAACAAATTTTGAGGTTCTTATTATCTTGTTGCCCTTGTGAAAATAAAAAGGTTGACCCTGAAAGAACATTTATGTTGAAAGAAATATGTTTTTATTTTTTCATTTTCATGGCTCAATGTATGAAGCACCTGGGTGTGCAAAAGTGCCCTACACACACCTAGATAATTTTTTTTGGGGGGTCTTATTTCCAAAATGGGGTTATTTGTGTGGTGTTTCCATGGCTTAGGCACATCAGGGGTTCTCCAAATGCAACATATTATCAGCTAATGATTCCAAACAATTTCTCATTCAAAAAGCCAAATGGCACTCCTTATTTCTGAGCCCAGCTGTGCGCTCAAACAGTGGTTATCCACGTACTCAGAAGACTTTGTACAACCAATTGTATGGAGCAATTTCTCCTGTTACCCTTGTACAAATTCAACATTTAAGACTAAAATACATTTTTGTAGGAAAAAGTAAACTTTTCATTTTTTCCTTCCACATTGCTTTAGTTCTGTGAAGCTCCTTAAGGTTTAATAAACTTCATGAATGTGGTTTTTAATAGTTTGAGGGGTGCAGTTCTTAGAATGGTGTCACCTTATGGTATTTTTGTCACATAGGCCCCTCAAAGTCACTTCAAATGTGATGTGGTCCCTATAAAATGGCTTTGTAAATATTGTTGCAAACATGAGAAATTGCTGATAAACTTTGAACCCTTCTAACTTCTTAATAAACAAAACATTTGTTTAGAATATTCTCCTGATGCAAAGTAGCAATGTTATTTACTATTTTTGTGATATAACTCCCTGTTTACGTTTGAAAAGTTTCTATGTCTTTGCCAAATTTCAGATTTTTTCACAAATAAACGCAAAAATCTATTGCCCTAGATATAACACTACAAAGAAGTCTGATATGTTGTGAAAAAAACAGTCTTGGAATCACTGGGATGTGTTGAAGTGTTCCAGAGTTATTACACTGGGGAACACAATTTTTTAGGAGTTAGGTCAGACAACTGTTCTTAATTAATTTTTGGAAGCTGAATCCAGAAAAGATCTCAGTTTTTCTCTATCACGTCAAGTTTTTGAACTATAGGATTTTTGTCTTCTCAAAAATATGTAAACTACTGTACCTAAAAAGTGTTTTTGTTTTTTTTAAATAGTACAAATATGAACAAAAAATGAAATATATAAGAAATAGGCATGACAAATATGTTTTTTTAACACTATCATGTTTTTTACAAAGGATATATGAATGGAATTGTAATCAGATAACAAGTTTTATTACACATATCAGTGCAATTGTGCTTCTCTGGCAGGTAAGTTGTGGAGGAAAAACTTGACGTGCTAGAAAAAAACTGACTACATTTTTGGAATCAGCATGCCAATTTTAGTATAAATCAGCTCAAAAACCTAACTCAACAGAAATTTTTTTTCAAATTGTTCCCCAGTGTTAGTTATCTCATAAGGTGACACTGGTAAGAATTCAAAAAAATGGCCAAGTCATTTGGGTCACAACAGGCTGGGGGTGAAGGGGTTAATACAGGACTCCCTTTATTTACCTTGAATTCTCTAGTAGCGTATTTCAAATTAGGCTATGTTCATATCATGTTTTTAACTTATGTTAGTGGGTCCAGCGGCAATTGACTTTAATGGCCCCTTTACACGCAGCTACAGGTAACAGGTTTTCCACAGGTAACTTACTGGCTGCAGTGAAATCATGGAGACATGGTTCTATCTTGTTGCTGTGTACAAATGGAACTATGTCTCCATGATTTGACTGCAACCAGTAAGTTACCTGTGGAAAACCTGTTACCTGTAGCTGCATGTAAAGGGGCCATTAAGAAACACACAAAGTAACTTTGCACTCCTTTCTGACCTAGGTAAGTTTCAGCAACATCTACTTTTTTGAGGTGGATACAAAAATCATGCTTTTGTGATTGTGATACAAAGTCCGACACTGATGAAAATTAATTCAGAGCACAAAGTGACTTTGTTTTTTTCTATGAAGCCAACGGCTATTTTTTTAGGGCTTCTCAAAGAAGCCACAGCCATATGGCAACAGTGTGATGTGATCCCGGCCTAATGTTATCTAACCATAAAGGTAACATTTCACAGTTTTTTCTCTTCACTTGCTTTTGACAAATAGAAAGTTGACTGTATACAGTCTGTCCAAAGGCATAGCTAAGGATTCACAGTAGTATTAGTAAGGAGAAACACATCTGAGTGGGCTGTCTGCTTTGATAATGCATGTTTAAAACTACAGAGGTACACCCTAATTAGGGTGGGCAGTGTGGGCTCCTTAGCAAATAACAATGCTGTTTGTAAATAAAGATCACTATGCAAAGACCAAGGCCAATGTTATGGTTATACCATGATCACATAGTGATAGATGTTAATTCTGCAGACCATATAAGGGATTACAGATATATTCAGAGATGCATTGATGATTTTATCTCTTACTAGATGGTGGCCCGATTCTAACGCATCGGGTATTCTAGAATATGTACTTACTGTAGTTTATTTATGAAGATGTAAGAATAATGGGAAGCTGGGTATAAATCCGACGCCAATATCGCTGATTTTTCGCGGCCGCAGCAGTGTTGGTGTGCAGTAGTGTCGGTGTACAGTGGTGTCGGTGTACAGCAGTGTCGGTGTACAGCAGTGTCGGTGTGCAGCGGTGGTGGTGGGCAGCGGTGTCGGTGGGCAGCGGTGTCGGTGGGCAGCGGTGTCGGTGGGCTGCAGTGTTGGTGGGCAGCAGTGTTGGTGTACAGCAGTGTCGGAGTGCAGCGGTGGCAGTGTGCAGCGGTGGCGGTGGGCAGCGGTGGCGGTGGGCAGCGGTGTCGGTGGGCAGCAGTGTCAGTGTGCAGCGATGTAGGTCTGCAGCGGTGTCGGTGGGCAGAGGTGTTGGTGGACAAGGGTGTCAGTCTGCAGCAGTGTCGGTGTGCAGCGATGTCAATGTGCAGCAGTGTCGGTGTGCAGCGGTGTCGGTGTGCAGCGGTGGCAGTAGGCAGCGATGTCAGTGTGCAGCAGTGTCTGTCGGTGTGCAGCGGTGTCGGTGTGCAGCGGTGTCGGTGTGCAGCAGTGTCGGTATGCAGAGGTGTTGGTGTACAGCGGTGTTCGAGCAGGGGTGAGTGGGTGCTGAGCAGGGGAGAGTGGGTGTTGAGCGGGGGTGAGTGAGTGCTGAAAGGGGTAAGTGAATGCTGAGCGGGGGTGACTGGGTGCTGAGCGGGGTCGAGTGGGTGGTGAGCAGGTGAGTGGGTGGTGAGCAGGGGTGACTGGATGCTGAGCAAGGATGACTGGGTGCTGAGCGAATGAGCGGGTACTGAGACAGGTGACTGAGTGCTGAGAGGGGTGTGGGTGATGAGTGGGGGTGACTGGGTGCTGAGACGGGTGACTGGGTGCTGAGCGGGGGTGAGTGGGTGCTGAGTGGTGTGAGTGGGTGCTGAGCGGGTGACTGGGTGCTGAGACGGGTGACTGAGTGCTGAGACAGGTAACTGGGTGCTGAGACGGATAACTGGGTGCTGAGCAGAGGTGACTGGGTGCTGAGCAGGTGAGTAGGTGCTGAGTGGGGGTGAGTGGGTGCTGAGAAGGGTGACTAGGTGCTGAGAGGAGGTGACTGGGTGCTGAGTGGGGGTGAGTGGGTGCTGAGTGGGGGTGACTGGGTGCTGAGCGGAGGTGACTGGGTGCTGAGCGGGTGAGTGGGTGCTGAGCGGGGGTTAGTGGGTACTGAGACGGGTTGCTGAGTGGGGTTGAGTGGGTGCTGAGTGGGGGTGAGAGGGTGGTGAGCAGGTGACTGGGTGCTGACACGGGTGACTGGGTGCTGAGATGGGTGACTGGGTGCTGAGACAGGTGACTGAGTGCTGAGATGGGTGACTTGGTGCTGAGTGGTGGTGACTGGGTGCTGAGCGGGTGAATGGGTGCTGAGTGGGGGTGACTGGGTGCTGAGACAGGTGAGTTGATGCTGAGACGGGTGAGTGGATGTTGAGACAGGTGACTGGGTGCTGAGCAGAGGTGACTTGGTGCTGAGCGGAGGGGACTGGGTGCTGAGCGGGTGAGAGTGGGGTTCAGTGGGGGCAGTGTGGGTTCAGTGCGCAGTGTGGAGGGGGGAGAGGGGGCAGTATGGGTTCAGTGGGGGTAATGTGGGAGCAGTGTGGGTTCTGTGGGGACAGTGTGGGGTGAGTCGGGTGAGCAGGGGTAGTTGGGGGTGAATAGCAGGATGGAGGAGGCTCTACTCACCCCAACATTGTTCTTCTTCCTCCTCTTTTCTTTCTTGCTGCATTGATGTTTGGTAATGAAAGGCTGTTGGTGGCGGGGTTAAAAGAGGGGGTGTAGTAATGGGCGTGACCGAGAACACTGCCCTAATGTGGTGGGCATGTCCTCGGTCACGCCTATTATGACGCCCCCTCTATTAACCCCGCTGCCCAGGCCTTTCATTACCACACATCAATGCACCAAGAAAGAAAAGAGGAGGAATGCCGGGGTGAGTGAGAGCGGGGCAGCGGGAGCATGGAGCGGGGCAGCGGGAGCATGGAGTGAGGCAGACCAATGAGTGTTGGCGAGCTGGCGCGCGATTTAGTCGACAGGCAGACACGATTAGGTAATTATATAGTAGATTGGAGTTCCTTATAGTCAGAGAGTCAAAGATATTGTTATCTCTGATTGGTGTTCCTTACATTTTTTGTCTGCCATGAAGACCTCTTTAGGCCATTACTCTTTTTCAGAGTTTGCAACAGAGTTTGCAATGTGGAATAAACTTAACTCCTTTTATGCAAGACTTTTTATGCCAGTGATTGAATCAAATAAAGGTTTGGAGATCCATAAAAGTATTGGTTTGCACAAATGCTATATCAATTAATGTCATTTTTTTTATCTGGACAGGCTGTAGAGGGGTATTTTCAAATGATTAAATTGCTTTTTTTAGTTAGGCATCATGAAAAATGCAAATTTGCAATTGACTTGATTTCTTTATCTGGTTTGACAAAACATAGAGATGAAGCCGCATGCCTCCTCCAGGTTTACTTACTTTATTTAATCAAATGGACATCAGGTTTTTACAGCAGCAGTTGCAGGTGGGAGGATGGGGGATTCCAAATACGACTGCTGTTTCGCATCGCCAATGGCGCTTCAACGGGTAACAATCCACAATATGGTGAGGGTACTTCCCTGTATTTGTTCCCACCCTCTCATTGCATTATCAATTTGGTTACCTAGCAACATATACACAAGAGCATAATCATCTAAAATCCTGGGTAACACTACTTACACCGAGTCATTGTCGAATATCAATACAAAAAATGCTATAAAAAGCCAGACAAAAGACAGAACAAAGAAAAAAACAAACATATGTCATAAAATTACACCATAAGTGTCCCATTACCATTATTTTTTTTTTACAAGAACACAGAGAGATCATTTTTATCATTAAAACCAGCCGCACCTCAGTCTTATGATCTAGCTTGCTTCTCTTTGCTGGAGTAATCTTTGCAGATTGCCTCCTGCTGGTGTCATTTCTGTCCTTTCTATACCTATAAAAGATAGATCTTTATGCATAGTTCTTACTTGATGTATCAGTCTTGGTGAGCCCACCCCTGACTTTATACATGTCACATGTTATCTAAAACGTACGTACATGCATCTTATTGTCTTTCTAATATAATATCTACCACAAGGGCACATTTTGGCATACACTACATTTTTTGTTTTTCAGGAGATAAAGCTATTTACCTTATGTAGGGCATGACCAATCTTTACAGGCTTATGGGTCACATGTTGAGAGCAGAAGTGGCAATTGCCGCATCTATAGTTCCCTGCTGGGCACTGCCTATCCAGCCATGTTCTTTCGGTAGAATCATTCTCTGTACCACCATATCTCCTGTGTATTTTTACACCTTTTATGTGTGATTAGGGGTTTACGAAAGGCTATTTCCCTTAGATGCTTGTCGCTCTCAATTAGGTACAAGTTTTTTCTGATGGCGGTGCGGATGGCTTTATCCATCGGTCCATATTTAAAATTGAAAATGAATCTACATTCCTTCTTATTCCACAGTCTTCTTCCATTCCTCTTTCCACACCTCATCTACCTTCCTATGGGCCTCATTAATCATCTCTTCTGGGTATGCTCTAGATCTTAACTGGTCTTTAAATCCCCTACTTGTTCTTGAAATTTCTCATCGTTGTTGTTAATTCTTCTTTAATGTAAAATTTGATCATAGGGCAAGGCTTTCTTCACATGATAGCGATGGTTACTTACATAATGAAGTACAGAATTCGTGGCAGTTGATTTCCGAACATTTTCAGTATAGATTTTACCATCACGTATTGTGATTTTGATGTCCAGGAATTCCAAGCTTACCCTTAACTTTGCAAAGTCACAAATACATTTTCTGGACACAACCATATACATCAAAGACAATACTGTACAAACGTCTGTTTACCACAACCCACAGGACATCCGGCATACCTGAGATGGAACAGCTTTAATACGAGACATATTAAAAAATCAATAATCTACAGTCAAGCTCTGAGGTACATTCGGATCTGTTCAAACATTGAGGACAGAAAACTACAACTGCTTTCACTGAGGAAAACATTCCTAAAACAAGGATACCATCCACTGGTAATAGATGAACAGATCCACATGACCACAAGGATCCCAAGAAGTAGCCTCCTGGATTACAAACAGAAGGAGGACAACAACAGGGTGCCTCTTGTGGTCACATACAATCCTCACATGAACATGCTAGGGAAAATTGGCGCTGATCTTCAGCCCATATTCCATAAAGACCACAGACTGAAAGCAATATTCCTATAATTGTCACTGCTCTCCTATAAACAGCCCCACAACCTAAGGAGTCTCCTTGTGAGAAGTGTCCTCACATCACCATCACAGATGGGCACATTCTCCTGTAACAGCAAGAAATGCAAGGCTTGTACCCACATATCACCAACAGATACAGTGTCTATACCCAACACAAACCAGGACTATAAGATCATGGACTTTTTTCATGTACATCCTCCAATGTGGTGTACATGATACAATGTACAAGGTGCACTACAGGAACATATATTGGGGAAACAATGCAAAAGCTACAAACAAGGATGAATCTACATAGACATGCGATAAAAAATTAGCTAGACATGCCTGTAGGAATACACTTCTCTTGACCTGGACACAACATGGCAGACATAAAAGTTCTAATATTGAAAGGTCTCTTCAAAAATGATAGGGAACGTAAAATATGGGAATTCAAATTCATAAGAATGTTCTAATCCCTAACAAAAAGGCTCAATTTGACACCTGGATTCATGGGTCATTACATAGACACAATTAAGACTTCCACAAGAAGATCTTCTCATGTGTAAAAGATCACTCCACCTAATCTACATCAGTAACAAAGACTTCATTTCAATTTCTGATGTGTAAAAGACCACTCCACCTCATCTACATAAGTAACAAAGACTTAATTTCAATTTCTTTAGCCCATCTCGATTTAGCATCACCTCATGTCTTGCTGTATTTTGTATTTAAATGTGTCAGTAAGGAATTTGTAATACGCCTGATGAAGGAGCCTTGACCTTTGAAAGTTTACAAATATAATTTTTTTGGCTAGCCAATAAAGGAGTCACTCCTAGAATACTTTTCTCAATTTTTGGGGGGGACTTAAGTATTTACATCGATATCTCTGGCTAACACGGTACCACAATATTATTTTGTATTGTTCTTCATTCTCCTATTATGAGAGCTTTTATGTTTCCTACTAGAGGGTGGGCCATTTATATGGATGCACCTAAATAAAATGGGAATGGTTGGTGATATCAGCTTCCTGTTTGTGGCGTATTAGTATATGGGAGGGGGAAAACTTTTCCAGATGGGTGGTGACCATGGCAGCCATTTTAAAGTTGGCCATTTTGGATCAAACTTTATTTTTTCAATGGGAAGAGGGTCATGTGACACATCAAACTTATTGAGAATTTCATAAGAAAAACAATGGTGTGCTTGGTTTTAACATACCTTTATTCTTTCATGAGTTATTTACAAGTTTATGACCACTTATAAAATGTGTTCAAAGTGCTGCCCATTGTGTTGGATTATCAATGCAACCCTCTTCTCCCACTCTTGACACACTGATAGCAAAAAGCTATTGGGAAAAGCGCACTGTGTGAATGCAGTTACGCATTTTTGCGCCGTACGCAAAGGTGATGCCGAAACGGCCGTAGAGGTCAGCGACAGCATCAAATTGGAGCACTTAGCACTTTTGGTCGATAGGTACTGTATTCACTTTATGTAAGACTATTACCCTGGTTTTGGTTCTAAATGTGTATTGTGTTCCAGGACGCTGGATGCTATTGGGGTCTACAACTAGTGAAAATTCACGGTGTTCACCTTGTTTTGTGTCACATGGAAACCTGGTTTACTCTGTATATACCTATACTAGCATGCCATGGATAAAAGTAGTCCATGAAGGTGTATATAATGTTATATTTATATGAGTACATAGGGCACACTGACTGTAATGTGGAGTAATTTTTGTACAATTACTGTATGTACTTTATTTGTAACCTGGGTTATATGCCTACATGTAATTCTTTGTATAATCAAAGTGCTCTATTGGTGCAGCCAAACCGATTGCAGCTTGTGTTTGTTCATCCCTAAAATCTGGTATTAAACATAACTAATTTTCATATATTGGACAGTTAATCGTGTTTTTTTCAACTAGTTATAGTGCCTGAGGCACGATTTGTCCTGTCCATGAGGGATTGTTTTGTAATATAATTATGGTGAAATACACAAACAATTCCAAATGAAGTTTTCTAAATGACTGGCACCTAGAAAATGTGGTGCCAATATTCAAAAAGAGGACAAAGTTTGCACCTGGAAATTAGACACCGGTAGGCTTAACTTATATTTTGGGAAAAAGTTTGCGGGTTCTCTAATAAATTCTATCCTAGAGTATCTCACTAAGAAGTACCTCATGACCCAATATCAGCATGGATTTACATGGGATTGGTCCCGAAAGACAAACCTTTTGAACCAAAACTGATATAATTTATGTTAAGCTGCTGTAATGCAGAATAAATCCACATCTCTGTTTTATTAATTTTTTTTTTTTTTACAAATCAAATTTTTATTCTTTTACAACATAAACAGGTCATCTTCATATTATATATGCATTTCACAAAATAGGACATCAAAAATATGATTGTTCTACTAGCAAATTCTTCCAATGTAGTGATATATAATAGTCTGCCTTAACTTGAAAACATCAAGGCCATCCATAGGCCGATTCGAATCTTATACTTGGCAACTATCTCAGTCTATATGGCTAACTCGCCAATCTGCTCATATAATCTTATGTAACCTATAGGGTTAGGGAAACAGGGGTAAAAACATCTAGGCAAAGAGGGAATAGGGAAAGGGGTGGAAAAAGGGAGAGGAACAGGATTGCCGAGTATCTCATATTCTTATAGAGTCAAGGTTATGACCTAGCCCAATCGAGTACATCATCTATTGCTGGATGTATATGATCTCAATCTACAAATGAAACCCAGGATTCAAGATCTGTAGAATCTCAATATAAGAACCATCGCTCACGGTGTCTTTCTAGACAGTTGGGGTCCCGTGAGGCATAAGATGCCAGTTCCTCCATCCTGCACACCTCATTAAGCTCAGCTACCAACTCCCACCTCGAGGGACGTCTAGTCTTTTTCCACTACCGAGATATGAGACGCCTGGCCGACGTTAGGAAGAACCTTAGCAGACCCCTCTTAAAACCTTTAATGGACATAGGATGGAGATTTAATAGGGCCAGTTCCATGGTGAATGTTATCTTGCAAGCTGTTACCCGGGTATAAAGGTCATTCACGTCTTTCCAAAAGGAGGATATCGATGGACATCCCCACCACACATGGGTATATGAGCCCACCTCCTCCAGACATCGCCAGCAATGGTCCGAGACGTCCGGAAACACGCGGTGCACGTCAGCGGGGCACCTATACCATCTCACCACCACCTTATAGTTTCTCTCCTGAGACAGAGCAGAGAGGGACGCCCCATACGTTGAGATGTAGATTTTTTCCCAGTCAAGGATAGACAGTGTTCTATCTAAGTCTTCCTCCCACCTCTCCACAAATTTAGGTCTGTCCCCCATGTCTACATTCCTATGTGTGTGAAATATATTGTAGAACACTGAAATGGCATGTGGTACAACTGTCCTTTTAATGCATATCTGTTCGAAGTCCTTCAAAGGTCTTCTAAGGGATGAGAACGGCAGGGACCTCACATTACTGCATAATCTAGCATACTGAAACCAGGTCCCTTGGGATGTAGGTGTCGCATTAGAAAAGTCAGCTAGTGGCCTGATTCCAGTCTGAGAGATGCAGTCAATAAGAGTTGGGCAAGACGTCTTAGTAAAACCCAAAAAAGAGGTACAACCCGGCTCCATTGGAAACAATGGGTTATCAAACAAGAAAGTTAGGGGGCCCGGATTGGTCGTAAGACGTAGAGAGCGAACATGTCCCCTAAAAGAATCATGTAATTGTACAGATAAAAAGGAACGGATTTCTCGTCCAGGTGGGTCCGAAGACCAAATCCACGTTAAAGGATCAGGGCCAAGTCTTCCCCTCTCCATGTCCACCCAACACCCCCCCCCCTCAAAGAGATCCAGAAGGCCCTTATTCACAGCAGCATAGTGATATAGTAGGGGATCAGGTAGGCCTATTCCACCATGAGCAATTTTCCTACTGAGAGTCTTAAAGGAAATTCTCGGGCGGCCATGTGACCATAGAAAGCGGGTCCACCCCTGCTTCAATCTGGAGAAAAAAGAGGCCGGCAAATGGATCGGTATGGTTTGAAAATGGTAGAGAAGGCGTGGGAGAATATCCATGCGTAAAGCATGTAGTCTTCCCAGCCATGTCAACGGTAGTTTATTCCTTCTAGCTAAGTCTGATTCTAGCAGTGACAGCAAGGGCATATAATTATGTAGGAACAGGAGTGTGGGGTCTCCAGACAATCTAATCCCGAAATATCCCAAAGACCCTTCCTTCCAGCTAAAGGAATATTCTCTGGCCAAAAGTGGCACCACCAGTCCCGGCAAGGTGACATTAAGCATTTCGAATTTTGAAGGATTGATCTTAAAATTACTCAGTCTACCAAATTCCGCCAAGTTTTCAAGTATACGAGTAAGGGTTATTAATGGGTTTGAGATGTAAATAAGCAAGTCATCTGCGAATAAGGCGATCTTATGTTCTTTTTTTTCCCACTACGAGACCCTGCACCAATGAGTCAGCCCTCAAGGCACACGCCAGGACCTCCATGCAGAGAATGTAAAGCAAGGGGGACAGTGGGCACCCCTGCCGTGTGCCATTGTAGATCGTAAAAGAATCCGACAGGGCGCCATTGATTCTTAGATATGCCGTTGGATGGGTATATAGAGCCTTAATACGGTGATGCATGGTTTCGCGAACCCCCAAATGACGCAAAGTGGCAAACATAAATCCCCAGTGCACCCTGTCAAACGCTTTCTCGGCGTCTACTGACAGGATGCACATGGGTATGGACGGTCCATGGGCGGCGTCAATCAGGGACACAGATCTAATCGTGTTGTCCCTGGCCTCCCTGCCAGGGACAAACCCCACCTGATCCCGTGGATCACTCCAGGGAGCAAGTGTTTAAGCCTGTTCGCCACCAATTTGGAGTAGAGTTTTATATCTAAATTAATTAAAGAAATGGGCCTGTAGCTTCCACAAGACGCCACATTTTTCCAGGTTTGTGCAGAACTACCACGTGAGCCATAAGTGCTTGAGCCGGGAAGGAACCACCCGAGGAAATATCATTGGACACTAATAAAAATATCGGTTCCAGGAGTTCCGCATATTTTTTGTAAAAACCCGCGGTGTATCCGTCGGGCCCCGGGCTCTTGCCAATTTTCATGTCCCTGATCCCAGCCTCAATTTCCCCCAGAGTAAAGTCAGCAGCCAAATGATCCTCGGCCTCTAAAGGGAACCGAAGCAAACCAGCTCTCCGAATATATTCCAAAAAATCTTCCTCAGAGGCTCGGGGGGCCCCCATATTATATAATGAGGAATAGAAATCTCGAAATCTGTTTAGAATATCACTAGTTTTATGGAGCATCGTGCCCTCTGGGTCTTGAATACGAGGTATAAACGTTCGAGGGGGCCTGGGGTGAAGGGTCCTAGCCAGTAATTTCCCACTCTTGTTACCCGACAGATAAAATCGAGACCTAGTCCAATCCCTATTCATCTTGTCTTTTTGATCAAGAATAGATAAGAGTTTGTGTCTTGTGCTAGATAAAAGGGAAAGACCTTGCGGAGTTGGGTCAACCTTATGTTTCGACTCCAGCTCAGCTATCTGAGTAAGCAGGTCTGCGATATCACGCAACCTTTGTTTCTTGAGACGGGTGCCATGTGCAATAAGCACCCCCCTCAGAACGCTCTGTAATGGTACCTTTACACGCCGCGACGGCAGGCTGGATACATCCCGCTACTTCACGTGCACGAGCACGCTCAAACGGTTACAAACGGTCAACGCACCCTCTTTACACGCCGCCACAAGGTGCGCTACGCCACGCTACATCTATAGCTAGCTACATCGCCGGGTGTCTCAAGTAGCCAGCTGTAGCTCATTTACACACCGCTATAACCAGCTACTATGGGCGGACCTGGTGCAGCAGGGACAGCACATAGGCGTGCCACAATTGTGGATTACGAGCCGTCCGTACGCTGATAGGACGAAGCAATAACATCCTGATTGGGCAGGCATCGCAGGAGGCTGAGTAATACAGCACGCTCGAGCGATTGTGTAGTGTGACTGGTCAGCTCCTTAAATATGCCTCCCTATGCAGCGACTACCAATCGTCATGCAGCAGCTTCCACCAATGATCGCACATGGGGCGCGGTAACATGGAGCCAGGGTCACGCCTTTGCTACATTGCAGCTACATCGCAGGGTGTCCAGAGTTCTCTTCCGTTGCCTCTTTACACGCCGATACAGCTCGCTACCATCGGCTTTGTAGCCATCAGTTTTCGAGCAGACCTAGGAAACAGATGTATCTGTTGCCGGCTGCAGCGTCACGTCTTCAGACGCCGCTACGACGGGCTACATTGGCGCTACAAGCTACATTTGTAGCCTGTAGCGGGATGTATCCAGCCTGCCGTCGCGGCGTGTAAAGGTACCATAAGGCTTCCCATTTTACTGGGCTAGGAGTCGAATCCAAGGAATGATCTGTCACGAAGTTCTTAATCGTAGTCTCAAGGTCCGAGTGAAACGCCTGATCAGCTAGCAGAGTTTCATTTAGCCTCCAGGTGAAGCCACTCCCCTTGAATGGAGAGATTGTCAATTTAAGATATACTGAGGCATGGTCTGACCAGAGTATCGAACCTATGTCAGCTGTCACTCCCTGGTCCAGTAATGAATGTGATATGTAGAACCTATCAATCCTACTATATGTCAGGTGAACATGTGAGAAGAATGTGTAGTCTTTTATGTCAGGGTGGAATATTCTCCACACATCGACCAGTTAAATCCCATCCCACTGTTTATTCAGGTGGTGGAGAGATGGTGCAGGCTGAGAGGACTTACCAGCCGACGTATTGACCACCGGATCAGCAGGATAGTTAAAATCTCCTCCCATGATGATCGGGACCGAGCCGGCGAATGTCTCCAAATGCCTCCTCAGGCGTGTAACGAATCTCAGTTGCTTCCTATTAGGAAAATACACATTAGCAATGATGAATGTGTGATCAAAGATATTCACCCTTAGGAACACAAAACGGCCCCCCGGGTCGACCTCCTGAGCCAATATCTGAGGAATGCAGAATCGGTGAAACACCACCGAGACCCCTCTCACCTTAGAGCCAGAGAATGTACTATGAAACCATAAAGGGTAATCCCTGGTTTCACATTTAGGAACTTTGTCAGAGCGAAAATGGGTCTCTTGTAACATTAAGACTTGTATTCTGGCTTTATGAAACGAATAACAGATCTGCCTCCTCCTTTCTGGTTTATTGATACCATTAGTGTTAAATGAACAACAGCTAAGCGTAGTCATATATGTCAAAATGGGCAAGCAGTCCTTGAGCCCTCTCTATCTGGATACTCGGCTTGGGGATAGGAATGGGAATGGGAATGAGCAGGTAAGGCAGGGTATCATAGGAAAGCGTAGAAAAACAACATGTGTATATGAACATACATACATTAACCAAAAAGGGGCACCATTCGGTGCAATTTTGCATGCGGCTATGGGTGACAAATGCCCTCCAGCACTGGGGGTACGGATGATTTACCTTGAGCGTCTGTCTCTCCGCGACGCCACCTTAAACAGCTCTGATACATTAGTTAACTATAGTCCAGCACATCAATATAGGACTCAAAAAATGCAAAAACAGACACATAACATATAAACTCCTAGGATGTCTCATAATTACATCCCGACATGTCCCCCCCACCTCCCCCTGGTGCCTCCAGGTCCACAGCGATGAATGATGAACCGAGTGTTAAATGAGAGAGGTGCAGGGAGAGCAAGGGAAGGAGCGGGGAAGGGTTTAACATATAAGGGTCAAAAAGGAAAGTATAGATTAAAGAAGAACAAGGAGCTGGCAAGTTGTAGGGAGAGGGGGAAAAAAGAAAGGGTCATTAGGATACGAGGGGAGAAGGACCAGGGCAGGTCAAATCATACGGAGCGAAAGTAAGAGGGGAAAGCGCAAAAATATCTAGGATATCAATATAAAGAGTAGTGAGAAAGAGTAGAGGGGTTGGTAATATATATAGAGAGAGGGGATGGAAGAAAACGAGGAGAGACCGATAGCACCAAGACAATGTACAGAGGAAGAACAAATAAGAATTTAAAAAGAAAATAAAGGCACTGGTAGAAAGGGGGAGCTCCAGTATCATCTCCCAAGGTTCGGAGTATCGACGGCCATCAAGAGGCGATGGCCAGATGGCACTTGGGACCTCATCAATCTGTCCTAGTCCAATAGGGCATCAGACAGGATCCCCATGTTCACTCCGCCGACTCCTTGGCAGGGAAACATGAAGTCAAAAAGGAAGAGTCAAATAGGCCACAAACCACCTCCTTCCTCTTCAGGCGGGTGGGCTTCCGGGTGAACGCTGGCGTCGTACCCCCTGCCATCTCACAGGAGCAGGCGGCAAACGAGGGAGCGCAGGCCAATCAGGTAGAGCCATCTCCGGTATATCCAGGGTCTTACAAAACGCAGGGAGGTCTACCAATTTCCTGAAGGATGCCGAGCGGCCATCATGTGATGCAAAAAGCTGGAACGGAAATCCCCTGCGATATTTTATCTCTCGCTCTCTCAGCACCTCCAGGAGCGGTCGGAGATCCCGTCACTGTTGGAGCGTACAGCTGGATAGGTCCTGCAGGAATATTATGGGAGAATTCAAGTACAGTACCTTTTCCTTTTGTCTGGCCGCAGAAAGAATAGTCTCTTTTATTGCATAGAAGTGCACCCGACAGATCACATCTCGCGGTCTGGTGTCCTGCAGTGGCCTTGGCGCCAGGGCTCAGTGCACACGGTCCAGTTCGATGTGAGGACCTTGTTCATCCCCTAATATTTGTTTGAACAACCCTTGGACGGTGTTAGCGAGCTCCAAAGCAGGAATGGATTCAGGCAATCCTCTTATTCTTATGTTGTTGCGACGATTGCGATTCTCCAAATCCTCCTGAGAATACGCCAATTCCTCTAAGAGGGCTGAATGTGAGGTCAGCATTGCCTGTGTGCTTGCAGTTCATCTAGCACTGTCTCCTGCGCTCTCTCTCCACCTCCTCCACTCTGGAGGTGACCTCCTGTCTTAGGGCCGCCATCTCCTCTCTATAGGTGTTTTCTATGCGGCGAACAAAGCGCTCTAAATCACCCTTGGTGGGGAGATTCTTGAGATAATCTCCTAACTCCACTCTAGAGAGTCTGGGAAGTCTGAATCCTCCTCTTGAGCGCCGCTGAGGGCTGCAAAGCGATTCGCGCCTCTCTTCTCCCTCTCCTCCCATTCCCCCGTCACATGCTGAGAGCGGGCAGACACCATCTTGGGAGTCGAGCGGTCTGGGACAGGGGTTGCTCCGGACCTCAAATAGCGGTCCATTCTGCTCTGGGACCCCCCATCTTCGGCCCCGAGGCTCCCTGAGGGCTTCCTTTTCTTTCCCATGAAGACTAGACGACAGGATCAGCAGATAATAGCTGGTAATAGTAGCGGCGTCACGGAGCTCCGGCTCAGCGCGTCTTATTCCTCAATGCGCTAGGCTCCGCCCACCTTTTTATAAATTTTTTAATTAAAATTTAGAAAAAAACTTCATTCCAATTTTTTATGCTAACGGGCCTACTGTCACCGATTGACAGGTAACTCTTCTCTGTAATCTGCTCCCCCACTCCCTTACACAGGTGCCTTCCTTCTGGAGGGCAGTGAATGCACTATAAGATTGTGATGACATTGCAAGAGCTGGGCTATTGATCTGCACATGCATCATACCTGGAAATCGTGCTTGTGCGAGATCTTGGTCAATGGAGCAGTTCATAGAGAAGAGTGACCTGTGAGTGACGGGAGGCTTGTGACAGGCAGGTGAAGAGCAAGAGTGGACAGTGAGATGTAAATCAGAAGCAAGCCCCTTGCACTTGTGGCTCATTAGTAAAAAAAAAAAATTAAATTAGGGATTTTTCTGCAATCTAATCAAGGAGTGATAAAACCAAGTTATTGATTCAGCATTTCAACAGCCACACATAGATTAAATGAATTTGGGATAAAAAAAACCCTGCTGACTGGATGACTTAAATTTAAGGCCACTTTCACACCGCGGCATGATCAGGTCCAGGGCTGTCTGGTGTAAACTGGACAGCCCCGAACCCGATTTGCAAACAGATCCATATTTGCCCTCCGGTCCGGTTTGCAGCCGGATTCAGCTGATAGCAGCCGCAGCTGCTGAAATCTAAATATCGTGGCTAGCGGGGAGCTATCCGCAGTCCTGAAATCTCTGGAGAGAACAGCTCATGGTGCTGAAGTTTAGCCCGCTCGCTGCTAAGCTCCGGCATCTGGCTCCTGGATCTGATTTTATCTTGGATCCAGCGCCATAGACTCCCATCGTGCTGGATCCGGGAACATCCGATTTTGAGCGGTTTTGGCCCTGGACACAAAAAATGCTGCTTTGTCCGATTTTGTGTCGGGGGCCAAGAAATGAAAGCTGCCGGATCCACCCGGACAGCACAAAACTGGATGGCAAAACACTGCCATCCGGTGCAATCCGGCCCCATAGGCTTATACTATACTATGAGGCTGAAACTGAATCCGGGACTGTCCGGTTCATACTGGACAGTCCCGGATCCTGAAAAACGTGGTGTGAATGGGGCCTTACCAGTGACCTAATTCAAGCTGCCCTAACCACTGGAAGCAGGAATCAGAGCCTAGCTGCATGACTGCAACCAGATACATATTTTTCTCTGAAATATTTAGTCTTTTACAGATATTATACCTTTACACGCGGCAACATTTCTAGGGTGTCAACAGGTAACTTACTGGCTGCAGTGAAATCATGGAGACAAGGTTCTATCTTGTTGCTGTGTACAAATGGAATCATGTCTCCATGATTTCACTGCAGCCAGTAAGTTACCTGTTGACACCCTAGAAATGTTGCCGCGTGTAAAGGTACCAATATAGTTGGAAGATTTAGCTGCAGACCATAGTTGGAGATGATATTAGTCTGGTGCTGCCCCCAGCTGGTGTTTCCCATCGTTGCTGCAAGTGTTTGGCAGATCATTCTCTATCAACATGAGGCAATTTTCATGTTTGCCCATTTGGTTTTTGTGCCCCCTCTTCCAAAAGTTTTTTGTTTTTTCATTTTTTCATCAACACAGCCATATGATGACCTGTTTATTACAGGACGATTTTAGTTTTGAATTACGCCTTCATTTTACCATTCAATATACTGGGAAACGGGAAAAATAATTAGTGCAGTCTGAAAACCAAGGAAGCTGCATACAGCGAGGATGATGACCTGAAAACCAAAGGCGGACATAGAGAACAGGTCCTAGAAGCATAGCTTTCAGCCGTCCGGAAATCAGCCAGACTGTCCCAATTTGAGGACTCAGTCCTGCTGCACCAGCAGTCAGGGCATTTGTCTGGATCTGTAGCACCTCCTCTTCGGAAGGAGGGGTGAGGCCACCATCTTTCAGCACACATACATAAATTAAAGCGAACCTGTCACCCCCTCCAGGCATCTAAAAATACCATAGCCACCTTCTGCAGCACTAAGGCTGCATTCTGACAAGGCGTCTATAGCATTTATGCTCCCTTGATTCACTAAAATAAAGACTTTTGTAAGATCTGTTTAAAACCTGATCCAAGACCGGGAGGCGGGTTTTCAAGTGCCTGTCTCCCTCCTCTGTTATGTCAGTCATCCCTCTCTGCTCTCTGTGCACCTCCTCCAGGGCCATCTCCCTGCATTACAGAGCTTTGTCAGCTCTGCTACAACACAGAGCTGCTGTTATAGGAGACCTCACAGTAGTAAATCTAGCAGGAGGACCCTGAGCAGACAAAGCTCTGCCTGCTACATAGCCCTTGAGCTGAGCAGTTTTCACTTTCAGTTTCTTGTAAACAGCAGCATTGCTCCTCAGCCTATGATCTAAAGCACAAACTCAACTCTGCTGCACTGCTGACAGCTCAAGGCTGCTATGTAGCAGGCAAGGCTTTCTCTGCTCAGGATCCTCCTGCTGGATTTACTACTGTGGGGTCTCTTATAACAGCAGCTCTATGTTGTAGCAGAGCTGACAAAGCTCTGTAGTGCAGGGAGGTGGCCCTGGAGGTGGTGCACAGAGAGCAGAGAGGGTTGACTGACACCACAGAGGAAGGAGATAGACACTTGAAAACCCGCCTCCCGGTCTTGGATCTGGTTTGAAACAGATTTTATATAAGTATTTCAGTGAATCAAGGGAGCATAAATGCTATAGACACCTTGTCAGACTGCAGCCTTAGTGCTACAGAAGGTGGCTATGTTATCTTTAGATGCCTGGAGGGGGTGACAGGTTCGCTTTAAATAAACTTTTTTTCTCTTTTCTCCTCGAGACTTGAACTTAAAAAATCCTTGTCCATAGGCAGCAGCTCTACCTATGAGAATTTGGTATACTTGAGCAGGGTTGCAGGCAGGCAACCCAGAATCAGATTATACAGGTATATAGAGAGACATAAATATTTGAGTCGGTCGACAGGGTAGGGGATACTCAGATACCAAGACAGGGGTTACTTCAGTGGGGATCACGGCTGTTCGGTTCCCGGTTCCGTGCCCTGGACCCTCAATGGTGGGGTGGGGGTGATGATGATGGGGTAAATGGTATCGTGACGCCACCTGTGGTACCTGGTAATAGGGTTACCAGCGCTGCGGCCGGCCACTGAGGTGATGGGAACGCAGCTTTGGTAGTACAGCTCCCCACAGGTGGAGCTTTACCTCAGGGCAGCAGGGTGGATGAGGGAGTAGTAGTCCTCAACTTGGCGATGATGCTGAAGCCCTCTGGGCGACGAATGAAAGGAGAACAGACACCACTTCAGCTCAAACAGTTTTTTTCTTGCACCAGATGGAAACAGGTACATGGTATATTCTGGTTAACAGGTATTGTAACCGCAGATCGTGAAGGCTTCTCCAGAATCTGACAGTGATGCCCTCAATATGACGCCCGTGGTCCTGTTACACTCTTGCTCTCCCCTCTTAAGTTAAGTCTCTAGTCCACGGGTCTGTTATCTAAAGTCTCTGGCTTGTCGGTGTCATGGACCCGGCTGTGGACCGATGTTGGACTTCTTTAGGGGTGCTTCAGCTTCCTGTATGTGTCGGGCCCTCAGCTCACTGGTCTGCAGTTAGGGTTGAACCTTTTGTCTAACTACCTCGGCTCTGGTATGCCGGTGGTGACCTGGCCCTTCAGCTGGCTCCAACCAGTCAATATTCAATCTGCTGCAAGAAATATGCGCAATATCGAACTATTTACAACAGTTTAATATGCTAAATTAGACTTTTAACCATTATACTTGCTCACCCGGATTGTGTACCACCCTAGGGGTCTGGCATGGCGTTCATATGTTATTGTATCGCACCGATATAAGTCCTGATCCAGTTGTCCTTGTAAGAGATGTGACACCACATCCCTCCTTGCAACGAAGATCTCAGAATGGAGGACCTTTTCCTGGGCAAAACCGTACCCGGTGCCTAGGTTGAAAACAGTGATGACCCCCTTTTTCCGCTGTTCCATTTGCAGTGGGGGTTGGGTGCGGGCAAAGGCGCTAGCTTGGCGGGTCTCCATCTCGTTTGCCCACCATAGCTCGCGGGGCCTGGACGCCTCTGTGCCGCCGGCTGGTTCTTTTTTTCAGTCCTCCTCCCCGGAACTCGCCTGGCTGGTAGAGCTTTCTCACATTCCTCTATGATCAGGTCGGGCTCCTGGGAGAACCGGATCAGACTTTCCGGTTCGGCAGGTTCCTCTTCCCCGGGCTGGTGCGGCCTGGTTCCTGACCCGCCCCCTTGGTTGTTTGATGGCAAGGGGGGTGAGGAGGCAGTTTGGTGCCTCTTGCATTGCCCTGCTGACTTGAGGGGCCGAGGCACTCCCCTGGGCCAGCACATAGTCTTTTACATAGGCAGACCCGCTTATTGGAATAGTTCAGTTAATCAGCCTCGGGTCTTCCCGAGGCCAGCCACTGCACTTCGTTGAACTTCGGCAGGGCGGGGAGGCGGGATTTATCTTCGAGCCTTTCAGCTGCGCAGCCGCGATGCACTTCCCGCGCTGTGGCACAGTAATGGTGGGACACATTTTTACAGTGCACAAAACAGTCAATAGAGTTCAATTTGAGGCACACAGTATCCAGTTTTACCGGGCACGGGATCCTGTTCATGATGCCAGAACTGATCCGGTCCAGGGAAAATATAGAATAGTGGTGTTCAAGTTGCGGCGCTAAGGAAGGACACTGTGCAGGTAAAAGCTTTTGAAAGATTACCTCCTGATTTATTAGACCAAAAATAGTTAGGATTCCTCCTTCCACAACATGTTTCAACGCCCAATGCGTCCTCCACTTGAGGAAGACGCATTGGGCGTTGAAACATGTTGTGGCAGGAGGAATCCTAACTATTTTTGGTCTAATAAATCAGGAGGTAATCTTTCAAAAGCTTTTACCTGCACAGTGTCCTTCCTTAGCGCCGCAACTTGAACACCACTATTCTATATTTTCCCTGGTTCTCGCCTCCCTATGGGGAGTGTGGTGGTTGCGAGCTGCTCTAGTTGAAAGGACCTTGCTGATGTGGAAAGCACATGACCGGTCATGGGATCCGGATAGAAGCAAGTTGTTCCATCACGTTGTCAGCCTAGAATCAGGAGCCGACGGGAGAGGATCTACAGCTGCTCTCTCACCATTGAGCCTACAGTCTTGTTGTGCAGATTTGGCACAAGAAGAAAAGGTAAGTGAGCATAAGAGTAATAGTAATCATAGGCTCTTTTAAAACAGTGTGGCACAATGATTATTTTTTATATTCACATAGAACTGATCCGGTCGACACGTAGGGGGTACTCAGATACCGGGACAGGTGGTTACGTCGTGGGGGGGGATCACAGCTGGTCGGTTCCCGGTTCTGTGCTTTGAACCCTCAATGGCGGGGTGGGGGTGATGATCATGGGGGAAATGGTATCGTGACGACACCTGTGGTACCCGGTAATAGGGCTTTCCAGCGCTGCGGCCGGCCACTGAGGTGATGGGAACGCAGCTTTGGTAGTACAGCTCCCCACAGGTGGAGCTTTTCCTCAAGGCAGCGGGGTGGATGAGGGGAGTAGTAGTTCTCACCTTGGCGATGATGCTGAAGCCCTGTGGGCGATGAATGAAACTTATGAAAGGAGAACAGACACCGCTTCAGCTCAAACGGTTCTTTACTTGCACCAAGTGGAAAAAGGTACACGGTACATTCTGGGTTAACGGGTATTGTAACCCCAGATCGTGAAGGCTTTTCCAGAGTCTGACAGTGATGCCCTCAATATGGCGCTCGTGGTCCTGTTACTCTCTTGCTCTCCCCTTTTAAGTCAAGTCTCTAGTCCACGGGGTCTGTTACCTAAAGTTTCTGGCTTGTCGGTGTCATGGACCCGGCTGCGGATCCGATGTTGGACTTCTTTAGGGGTGCTTCGGCTCTCTGTATGTGTCGGGCCCTCAGCTCGCCGGTCTGCAGTTAGGGTTGAACCTTTTGTCTAACTACCTTGGGTCCGGTATGCGGTGGTGACCTGGACCTCCAGCTGGCTCCAACCAGTCCTGGAGTAACCCCCTTTCCAGTCTGAGTCGCCCCTCTCCTAAGAGGTGCCCTCCACTGTAGCCGCAGGGTCCCCTGCATCCTTCTTCCTCTCTCTCTCACGCCAACTGTCTGACTGTGCTGTCACTCCCCGTCTCCTGCTCTCTAGGCTCCACCCCCTGGTACCTACTAAATATATGGTCCCCTGTCTTAAAGTGGTGTGTGTATGGGTGCTGGGGTGCAGACTCTGAAAATTTCCCCATGTCCACGGCTACGGAGGCACCACACCTTTAATTGGGGTGCAGTACCTCCCTGTAGCGCCTTGCCATAGGGGAGCCACATATACATAGTGTATTTCTATGTCCCTTTGTTTTAGAGGAAGAATAAAATAGAGATTTTTCCTATAAAATATTAAAAGCAGTAAAAAAAAGACATTTTAACGCAGCTTCTTTTTTAAAAAATAATAAACATCAAAAATCAGCAAATAACATAATCATATTTGGTGTACCTGTAATCATCACAACACACACAATACAGCATTCCTATTTTTATGGTGGTTGGAAAATGGCTTAAAAACATGGTGTGATTAGTTAGTTTTCTCTATTAAACCCATAAAAAATGTAGCAAAAATATAATGCTATGGCCATTTTCAGAATTAACATAAATGCTGCTTTTTTACTGCAAGTTTTTTGCAGGTGTGACACCATACAACTCAATAACAATCATCTACATACTTGCATAATGAACAGCCAGAAGTCGGTGAGTGGACTGGTAGGCGTGTGGGTGTGTCTGGGGGCCGATGGGCGTGGTTTGGCTGTTTCTACACAAACCGAACAATTGTTAATTTTTAAGTCCATGCGGTCGTGGAGCTGATTATAATAGAAGCAAAGTTCTGGGGGTAAAATGGGGAGATGCAAGGGGGTGAAGCTTACTAGTGGGCATGCCCTTGTGGTGTGATAACATTCTATGCACAGCAGTGCGCGGCTGTGTATTACTCACCATCTCTGACTCCCTATATATGCAAGCCCGGCTTCAGAGAGCTCAATGTACAGATAGGAATGCCCAGTGTTTTCATGTATATGCACTATACTTCCGGGTGTATGTATCCCGCCTTCCTAGTGCTCATGACTGGAAATGTGATCATGTGCGGTGAGCCTCTCTGAATCTGGAGGTGCATACACCCACATGGGCGGAATAACATACTGACCAGTCGGGGCAACTAATGCCCCATCGACTAGTGGACTGCCATCATTAGCATAGCATAAAGAATCTTTAGAAATACTTTTCTAAGATCTGTTTATGTATGCTATTATATGCTAGAACTATCAGAAAGGGATTTCAGATATGCACCCAGACTGCTCGTGGTTCTGGGGACCTGACGTTCCTTTTAAACACTTTGCCTCTTATCTGCACCAAAAATGCATCAAATAAAGGGGAAAAGATCGTTATTGTGTATTTGGTACCAGCAAACAAAAATACAGTATTTATGCAATGTGTGAACATGACCTTACAGACAAATAAAAGAAACATCATAAAGTGAAGCTTACATAAAGATAGGAAAGTTCTGGCTGCTATGACAATAAATGAACAAAAAATAAATCATTAGGTCCCAACCAAAGATCAGCACGATGCACACATGATGAGCACCATCCTGGCTAATGAAAAGTAGCACTGGGGATGTAGGGATCACTTCCTGGATTCTCGGCCATATTCCTGTGAATCAATCTGCTCATCTCTAATCCTAACCTTCCTGGGTACAATGGACAGTCCTGGATTTGGGTCTATGCCATACAATCTAAGGTGTCTGCTGTATGTTCCTCATTACCACCACCTTTCTCTCCTCATGCAGGATAAAAAGAAATAACAAATGTGTGTCGCTTGGGGATGTGGTTAGGGGACGTGGTCAAAATTTGTTTAATTTCATAATTTGTCACTGTTTTTGTACTTCTAATATTGAGAGGTAAAGGCACTAGGAGCCGCTGGACTACAGGAGTCGCCCTACAGCCCGCAGCCAGATTGTTGTACACAAAGTCCCAGTCTCAATGTCATCATCAAGGCCTGGTGTGTGCCTTAGATGCCCTTAAAGGGAACCAACAACCAAGATTTAGCGCTATGCAGCAGGTATTGACATTGCAGCATGACATCACTTTTTTTTTTTTTCATTTGTCCCCTGTGGGCTTGTTACTCAACTGGAAGCCAAACCCCCCTCCCTCTCATCCAGATTTTCATTTTACTTTCATCATCATATTGCTCGAGGATAGTGAAAGGAAAATGAAAGTCTGGATGAGAGGAACGGGTCGGGGGGGTCTGCTTACAGCTAAAAGCAAGCCCACAGGGGAGTGATAACATGCTCCTTCCTCAGGGACCCAGTGTTCCAGTTTCTGGTTTCATTCATTCAGCAGCACGGATCCTGAGACACTTCATCCCAATACAACTATACATATACCCAACAGAGGCTGCTGTTGGCTGTATACATAGTGGAGACTACTGCTGGCTGTATGCACAATAGAGACTGATTGGACTGTATACATAATAGAGACTGCTGTGGGCTGTATACTCAATAGAGACTGCTGTGGACAGTATACACAATTAAGACTGCCGCGGAATGTATAAACCATAGAGACTGCTGCAGACTGTATACACAATAGAGACAGTTGTCAGCTGTATACACAATAAAGGCCACTGGTGTGCTATATTCACAATAGAGACTGCTAGCTGTATACACAATTGAGACTGCTATGGGCTGCGTACACAATACAGACTGCTGCTGGCTGTATACTGAATAGAGACTGCTGTGGGCTGTATACTCAATAAAGACTGCTATGGGCTGTATACACAATAGAGACTATTTCTGGCTGTATACACAAGAGACTGCTGCATGCACAATAGAGACTTGAGAGCTGTATACACAATAGCTGCTGATGTGCGCTGTATACTCAATGGAGACTGCTGCTAACTGTATAATCATTAGAGACTGCTGCTGATTGTATAAACAATATAGATTGCTGCTGGATGTTTTTCCCAATAGAGACTTTTCCAGGCTGTATACTCAATACAGACTGCTGCAGGTGCTATGCACAATATAGGCTGCTTCTGGCTGTATATAATGTATCACATCACTATGCTGTATGCACAGATACACATAGTATATACAGACATACTGTAATACAGGATAGAATATATAAAAAAAGATATTCTTCAGCCTACCATGCTGCAGTTGTTCACAGGTCCAGAAGCGGCCTAATACCAGGAGATGTCCAGAGCAGTTTATCTGGAGCCACGAAACATGAGTGAAATGTACAAATGGAAAATTTTCCAGTGCCAAAAAGTTTAGAAAAATACTTCCCATTTATTAGGAAACTCTTAAAATCATATGCGGATTAAGGGCAGGGGGAGTGGAAAGCTACTCACTAATACTCCTGGACTCGGGCTCTGGTGCAATGGCTGCCATTGCACCAGAACCCGAGTCCAGGAGTATTAGTGAGTAGCTTTTCACTCCCCCCGCCCTTAATCTGCATTTGCAGCATTAGTCCCATCCTGTTCCCATGCTTTTAATTTGCATTGAATAAAGGATCTTAACAAGAAGAATGATGTCTCTGGTGACCTTCTTAAATCTTAAAATCATAGCAAGCCACCAATAAAAACAGGAAAGACTATCTTGCCTGTTTTGAAAGGTGCCTTGCTATGATTTTAAGATTGTCCTAATAAATGTGAAGTTTTATTTCTAAGCGTTTTGGTACTGGAGAACTTTCCATTTGGACATTACACTCATGTAATACAGTATAGAGACTGCTGCTGGCTGTATACACATAGAGGCTGCTGTGGGCTGCCTACACAATAGAGACTGCTGTGGGCTGTATGCATAATAGAGACTGCTGCTAGCTGTATGCACAATAGAGACAGCTGGCTGTATATAGAATAGAGGCTGAGAGCTGTATATAGTGTATACACAGCAGTATATTGTACACACAGATACATATAGTATATAGAGACACACTGTGATGCAAGATATAGTGTGGACCTGTATACACAGTATGGAGCTGTGTTTGAAGCAGGAACAGGAGCAGGAAGACAGAAACACACATACAGATCATACTCACCAGCAATGGGCACCTCTGATGCTCAAACCATGGCATGCTCAGTAGTGACTTCCTATTAGAGTTGAGCAAACACCTGAGTGTGCCAATTTGGTTTGGTTCACTGAAGTGCCCAAACACCATTGAAATCAAATGGCAGGCAACATGAAACATATAGAAAACACCTTCGAAGGTGTCCAAAACTGCCAAACCCAGCTCAAATAACACATACACACACAGATCATCTCACCAGTCTCCCGCTACTTGCTTGCTTCTGGGTCTGCTCTCCCACTCTCCCCCTCACTTACTTCTGGTCCTACCCATTAAGCTTCATGCATATTCACTTCACTGACCGGAAACAGCCAATCACAGATTCTCATACTCTGCGAGAGCATCTGTGATTGGGTGTTGCAATCAGACTGCATTTCCAGAATCTGGATGGTGCCTGTACTTCGTTGTCAATGTAGTTGTGATGTCTGCTGACCTCCCCCTTTGTTGGGGTGCTCAGGAAAAATGAAACATGTATGAGATATATTCTGGCACGCTCTTATGATTAAAGAGTCAGGAATGGTGTTCAAAATAAGTCTTATATTTTTTTACCTTTTCAAAAAAGTCTCAGAGTTTCTTTAACAATGTTTCCGTAGTCTTATGCTTTGTTCACATTATGACTTTGTATAAAATTACATGTAGCAGAAAAAACAAAATAGTATATCAGTGAAAATAATACCAACAACAATGGTAGACATGATCATAAAAAAAGGCAATACCTATAACCTAAAACACACCCAAAGAAAAATCAAGATATAACAACAATAGTAAAGCTTTACAGTAACCTTCTGTGGTTAGTGCAAATATTACTGCCATATAGTGTACTTGCAAACAGGTAAATTGACTGGTTATTTATTGGTGGGATATGTGAACATAGAGAGATCATGATGATTTTATTCATGTCACTCTTCTCACAAGGGCACTATTAGGGTCCCGTCACACTTACCGACGTTCCAGCAATCCCGACAACGATATGACCTGGTAAGGATAGCTGGAATGTCGCTACGTGGTCGCTGGAGATGTCAAATAGTCAGATCAAGTCAACAACGCAGCAACGATACAGCGACCTGTATAACGACCTCGGCTGTCGTTGGGACCCTGTGACACAGCAGCTAGTCTGACAACTCAGACCTACGTGGCTGAGTTCTGAGTCGTCAACGAGGTGTTGTTAAGGCATCAAACACACCAATGCAGGCTGCCCAGCGGAACTCGACGATCAAAAAATGTTCCAAGCCATTCCGACACGATCGGCAATGTCACAGCGGGGGCCTGTTCGCTGCTGTGTGTCAAACATAGTGAGATCGCTTGCGAGGTCGCTGTTACATCACAACACATGTGACGCAACAGCGATCTCACTATGTGTGACAGGGGCTTTAGTGGTTCTTCTATATACCACTCATGATCATTCAGGCACTACACTACTGTATTGCATCAGATACTATTGTTTTTGCTATCTCTTAATCACTGTATGTCTTTCAGCCACTAGGCCTGTTATAAGGAGCAGTAACAGCCTTTTCACTATAAGAAATGTGTTTAACTAAAGGCCCCGTTACACATAGCAATATTGTTAACGATATCGCCGCAACGTGGCACATGTGCAGCACGGTGTCTTAAGTGGTTAGCACCACAGCCTTTGCAGCACTGGGGTCCTGAGGTCCTGGGTTCAATTCCCACCAAGGACACTAAGGACAACATCTGCAAGGAGTTTGTATGTTCTCCCCGTGTTTGCATGAGTTTCCTCCGGGCACTCTGGTTTCCTCCCACGTTGTAAAGACATACTGATAGGATGTTTAGATTGTGAGCTCCAAGAGAGACAGCATTACTGATGTATATAAAGTGCTATGGAATTAATAGCGTTGTATAAATGAATAAATATATATACTGTATATATATATATATATATATATATATATAATGTCACAGGTTTTGTGACGTTGCAGCGACCTCGCCAGCAAAGTCGTTGCGTGTGACATGTAGCAACGACCACGATGAGCTCGCTTATCGCTGATCGTTGTGGAGTGACCAGGACCATTTTTCCATCGTTAGTTTCCCGCTGCCCAACATGCATTGGCATGTGTGACAGGGTCAACGAACAACGATTCCCATGCTGCTCCCGAGACAGTGAGTGATCCCAGCGACCGTCGGGGGACGCAGCATCGGTAAGTTGATCGTCCAGTGTCACTGCTCACCAGCGATCACATAGCGATGTTCCAGTGATCCCGGCCACGTCGGATCATTGGTGGGATCGCTAGAACATCGCTATGTGTAACAGCGCCTTTAGTCCAGAAGTAATTTGATTTATCCCTTGATAGACAACAATCGATGGGGTCATTCCTATTTTTTCACTATACACGATCTTTAATATTTTCAATAAACTTATGTTGCTATATCTTGATTTTTCTTTGGGTATGTTTTAGGTCATCGGTATTGCCTTTCTTTTTTTGATGATTGTGTCTACCATTGTTGTTTGTATTATTTTCACTGATATACAGTTTTTTCTGTTACATGTAGTTTTATACAAAGTCATAATGTGAACAAAGCATAAGACTGCTCAAATGTTGTTAAAAAAACTCTGAGACTTTTTTGAAAAGGAAAAATAAAACAAGACTTATTTTGAACACCATTCCTGACTCTTTACTTTAATCATAAGAGTGTGCCATAATATATCTCATGCATGTACTTCGTTGTCATACACATTAGTGTATGGCAAACAACCTGGCGTCATAGTGTGTAAAAAAAGATAAATAAGGAGAAAAAAATGCATCGGGTTCTGCTGTATTTTTCTTCTTAGCACAGATAAAGCAGACAGCTGCGAGCTGCCACCCTTAGCTGCCTAGTTTTTTTCTGCTATCCAGGAGAATCCGGCAGAAGCTTGACGCTCCCAGATTCAGTTGGTTTCCATGGACTTTCAATGGGGACTTCGGCACATATGGTTGCATCCAATTTATGCCAAATTTTTAACCATCAACAAAAACACAATATGTAACATTGGTGTATGGCAACCAACCTACCCTCATGGTGTAAAATAAATAAGGGAGAAAAAATGCATAGGGCTTTGATGTATTTTTCATTCTCAGTATAGATAAAGCACATAGCTGTGGGCCGCCACTCTCAGCTGCCTAGTTTAACCTTGAGTGACAATAAAAATGTGTGGGCTTTGCCCTATTTTCAATTGCCAGACAAGGTAAAACTAGGCAGTTAAGGGCTGGTATTCTCAGCGTGGTGAGGCCCATAGTTTTTGGGCCCCGCCACGCTATAGAATAGCAGCCCACACTCATCCCAGAAATAGGTGCATTTATTAGTTGCACCAATTCCTAGTGCTTTACCCAGCTCTTCCCAATGCCCTGGTACATTGGCAACAGCTGAATATTGACAGCTTGTCGTTAAGCCCTGGATTAGTAATGATGGGAGTTTTCTGATATCTGCCCATTACCAATCCGGTAAGTAAATAATTAATAAACACACACAGAACATTGCTTTATTAAAAATAGAACACACTGACAACCCCTATTTACCCCATTTATTAAGTCCCAACAACATACCCTTCGACAATAATCCTCCACGAGGTCCTACATTTCAATCTTAGTTCTGCTGCATTGGAAGTCACAATGAAGGAGGAAGCATCCTATCAGTGCGCTTTCCAAGGACACAATGACGGTACCGAAATCTTCGGCCCTGAGGTCAGCTGACGTGTTACCATGGTAACATTAATATAGCATTAATATATTACAAAATATATTATGTGAGCCACATTCATTAAATCTCAGTCTCATTTATTTCTGTTTGTCCAAATATATTGAAATAATTTAGCTGGGTTTAAAGTCCCATTCATTAAAGCTTTTTTAATTTTATCATGGAGAGTGAATAATAGCAGCATATTCAACTACGTACTGGATTCTGCTTGCACCTACTATCGGGGGCGAGAGGGTTGCACTGTTGGAACACTACAACAGTGTTTATTGTAAATCTCTATTTTATCTTTACTTTCATTTAGGTTATTACAACTTTTTGAATCATTGTAATGCACAACTCTAAGGGTACCTTTACAAGCCACAAACGCGGCGAGAATTGTTGCCGGCGATATGTCGCCCTGGAACTGTCTCCATCAAAATCACCCCCCAATTACAGCATGTATTTTGGGAATTTGGCGGCGATATGTCGCGTTTCCCCGGTCGCCTGATTTCAGAGCAGTGCTTTGAAATCAGGCGACCGGGGCAACGCGACATATCGCCGCCAAATTCCCAAAATACACGCCGCAATTGGGGGTGATTTTGACGGCGTTAGATCCAGGGCGACATATCGCCGGCAACAATTCTCGCCGCGTTTGTGGCATGTAAAGGTACCCTTAAATGTATGCATTTTTACAAAGTTATAAGGTACTTTATAGCAAACTTTTAAGTTGAAGACTTGTTGAAGTCTCTCAGGAAATTTTAAGTCTCTAGTCTGTTTTTATTATGAAGCTCCTGGTCAGTTTCTGAGCACATAGAATAGTATCTTCATTTGTAAAGTATATTCCTTTTGTGTCTGCGTAGTCTGGAGAATTGCATGAGGGAATGTGGATGGAAGAATCCTGTGCCATTACCACTAGCCTGTAAACAGTGCATCTATTCTTCTAAGGCCAAGAGAGATACAAAGTTTCAGAAGTGCTGGATGGTAGGAATCAAATGATGTGAAATATCAACCAACGAAAGGCCATTCAATCTTTTCAAAGAACACTCAGAAAGTTCTGTTAGATGTAGAATGCTTTAAAATGTTGACAAATATACAAAAGAATATCAGACTCATTTCGGTTAGTGTCATTCATGATGATTTATCATCGAGGTCTGGAAAAGCAGTGGTCTCAAAGGTGAAACAATTTTAGCTTCTTCGTTTTTTCTTACCTATTTTTTTGCAGATTGTTCCAATGTGGATCTTATATCCTTAGGGCTGAGCTATTAAATTCAAAGCCAGAAAACTTAATCTCAGAGCCAGATTTGACATGATTGTGGTTGAATTGAAGTAATTCAAGAATAGTTTGTTGGGTGAAGAGTGTGTATGAGCAACTGTACAATGACTTTCTTTGCTAGCTATATTAGAAATACATGCTTTGTTTGTTATATTAGTATTATTATTAAATATTTTAAAACCATTAAAGTGTCATAAAGTGCTATTAAAAATATTTATGCCCTTGATTTCTTATCGGCATTAATTAAATTTATTTTTACAATGATCAGAAGAAAAATGTTTTTGGAAGATCTGTCAAAAGACAAAGGTCCCAATTCATCAAAGCTTTTATGCCAGAAAAAGCTTAAAAAGTCTTAAAATATTTGCGCAAACACTTTGGGTAGAGCAGAGGCAGGACTGGGATGCGACGCCATATCTAGTCCAATTTATGAAGGGTTGTGACATTCCTTACGCTAGAAATCTTACTCTATAATTTGTAGCAAGGCATATGGAAGCACATGCCATTTGTCAGACACTCCTGATTAATTCAGAGGCATGTGTCCTCCTGCATGGCCGGTCTGATTATTCACAATTGCACAACATGTCGGGAAGATATAACACCCTGTGAGTCAGTAAGAATGGGGGGAAAAGAAGGTGTAGGGCTGAGACACAGCACAACAGGGAGGGTTTAAGAAGGTGGGGGGCCGAAACACAGAACTGCGGGGAGAAAAAAGAAGGTGTGGTAGCTGAGACAAAGCACTGCGGGGAGAGTATAAGGGGTGATGGAGACTTTTTTGGAGACCTTTGTGAACATAGAATAGACATCTCCACCTCTGAAACTAGTGTCCCAGTTACTGTATTTTTCAATCTCAGCACAGATAAAGCGGAACGCTCTGAGCTTCCACCCTCAGCTGCCTAGCTTTACCTTGGCTGGCAAAAAAAAAATGTGTGGGCTTTTCCGTACTTTTAATTGCTGGCCAAAGTAAAACTAGGCAGCAGGGAGCTCATATTCTCAGCGTTGTGGGAGTCCATAGTTATTCATTATAGAATAGCAGCCCTTAACCACCCCAGAAATTGGCGCATTCATTAGATGCACCAATACCTGACACTTTTCCTAGCTCCTCCCGATGCTCTGGTGTGGTGTCATTGGGATGATAGAAGAGCTTATTGAGAGCTGATGATTGACAGCTTGTTAGTAAGCCCGGATTGATATTGTTCAGGTCTCTATAAGACCTGCACATGATCAATCCTGTAAGGAGAGAGGTAAAAAACACACACACAGAGAAAAATCTTTTATTAGAAAGAAAACACAGAGAAAAAAAATCTTTATTAAAAAAAAAATGACACTGACAAGCCTTATCCTTTAATTTAATAATCCCACCCAATCTGCAATTCACAGTGGGTGGTGGAGATAAAGTCCAGAATGCTTGGGCCTCCCCACGCTGAGGATCTAGTCTCCTGGCTGGGAACCAAAAATACAGTGAAGCCCCATATCATTTTTTTAAATTATGTCAAAATATAATGAAAAAGAAAAGCTGTTTTTTTCTGCAGATGTGAGCACACCCTTACTGCAACATCAGGTGATGGGTCATGTGACTATTTAAAGGGTGAAGGAGGACAATCAACTGTATCACCTGATAAATGACTTCAGCAGCAACAAGGAAAACTGACAATAACCCTTCATATCTCAAAGGAAATTAACTACAACTAATATACAGACTGCAAAGCAGTCAACTCGTGACAGAATTGATTCTCTAACATAAAGAGGTCTATTAAAACATCAGGCTTATATTAAGGATTTGCCATTATCATTCTGCACTAGGTGATGATTTTTCAGATGCAAAAGGAAAAAAAAGCCCTTAAGTATACATCTCAAGTTTTCACTGGATCCAAGGATAAGGAAATACTAATTATGGAGTTTCCCTTTAACTAATTTCTTACACTTTAGACAGACTGGAATTCACTTCGGAGAAACCACAAACTTCAACTACCACTTGGACATTAAACCAATATTCCTATGTCTTTTCTTTATAAAAGCAAGAATATAACAGCTTTATATATTTATGCTGAGAGATACTTATTGTAAATGTCGCTTTTACGTTCTTTTAACAGCAAAATGCCTGATTTGGGAGCTTAACACTCAGCCTCCTAAGTGTTATATAGCTACCAATGGATAATCATTTATCTGAAAACATTGCCAAGCAAAGAATCCGTCAATACTATTCTTTAAAGACAGTCACTAGTTCATAGCATTAGAACCTGTACAAGGTTTGCAGAAAGCATTACAAGAGAACTGGAGCCAATAATAAAATCTTACAGCTTCGGTCGTATATTTTCATCGGTCTGCCTGTTTCAGAGTTATCAAAAAAACACACAAATGGTATGATTTTTAATAATGGATCCATTGTAAAATAGATTTAGCAATTCACACAAATATCGCTAAATCCATTCCGTACCTCCAAAGAGACACTAAATGGATATGTGATTGAAGAGGAATGACAGTACTAAAACTTTGAAATAATAATAAAAGAGCGCTTTTTGTTTCGGAATGGTGCTGGTAGAGGAAGTGAGGCGTAGAGTATTGTTTAAGATAAAGCGCTCATCTTCTGTATACTATGCATTATGACTGTGATGTCATAGTTGACAAATTCCCAATAAGCAATGTGTACATGTTGCTTTGGTCTTTTTCATATTGGTATTTTTAACACGAGTGCACTGGTCACTTATAGATATTTACAATCTCAGCATTTGATATAACCAAGAGAAAATCATGCTTTAGTGGGTACGTTCATCATAAGATGTTTTTCATTGGGATACATAATTATTTAATCACTAAACCTTTGGGAAAATATGCATGGTGTAGCCTGTTATATAGTTCAGATAACAATAGATACTGTCTAAAATGATAAAGTATGTTTACGGAAATCTATCAAGATGTATTTAGATGTTTATCAAAAGCAGGAACTACGGTAAGATAATAATTTACCAAACATGCATTAGGGTGAAACTATGTCTCCTATCACCCTATTACTCTAGGTATGGGTATTCCAGGACTACATCTATTGTCTTTAGGGTGTATACTCCCAATTTGTTACTGATATCTCTTTAATAGGCAACAAAGTGTATAATCATAACCATCAGGGAATTTTGATATTTGTTAACGTTTATTACAAGGATGAGCAAAAGGGTAACAATGTTTTCAACTATTGACTTTCAGGATTACCATCCACTACATCTTTGAATGTGAGACTACATTGATTTTATAGACAATCAATTTGACTTGTAACTATTCAGCATATGATTATTTATGCATATTCTTGTCATGTCACTGCATTGTTCCTGTTTTGCTCCTAGAGTTTCAAAAATCTTTTTCTTCCTATAAACAACAAATTACAATATGTTCTCAAATTTCCTAACAGCTCAGTGTGTTATTAGGTTTATTCCCAAGTGACAGGTCACTGGTTTGAATTGAGATGCTGCCATGAAGATGATTTCCCAAAGAAAGAGAAGCAGCAGCATCCAGCTCACCGATAGCAGTCTCTGGGACAAGAAAATTGCCAAACTGTATCATGTGAGAGCCATGACAGTTGGAAGAATACAAAATGAAGCCCATCCATCTAATCAAATACCAAGAGATGGCCAGCCTGAGTCAAAAAAATTGGCTTACCTTAAGGTCTGAAATGCTGGCATTTCTACCCTGACCTAATTCCTGCACCGACAGAGTGCAGAGTGACATACTCACTGCCACTGCCGCCCAGCTGCATCTCCTGTTTTGGTCCCTGCTGAGCCTTCCAGCTCCCAAGGCCTATGTACAGCATGCCTGGCCATGTGCGTAAGGTGCACACCCATGCAGTCCCTGCTTTTTCAGAGGACATGTGCATACCTCAGAAATTTCCTCAGCATATGGAAATGGTATAGAGAGGACCGCTCCACCAGCTCTATGGTACTGGAGTCTGGAGAAAGCAGGCGACGGCACCGCTCCACACAGCACAGATACGGCTGCAGAGTGTGGACCCGGCTGCACATGACCGGGACCAGGCGGAGGACCACCGGCTGCACAGGACATGGAGGGTGAGCGACACACATATGCAGACCGGGTCCCTGCTGCACTGACACAGTGTGCCGGAATCGCTTTCACAGCAGCGGTTTCGGCACCTTGTATCAGTGCACTGGGACCGCTGTTTTGCAGAGGGTGGTGGTGATGTCAGGGCTGGGTGGCCAGTAGGAGCCTGTGGGTGGTGGCATTCCATAGTGTTTAGTGGCAGGGGCGGGCATGTATGGCCTGGGGTGGGCTGGCCATACTAGGAATAGGAAGGGGGCGTGATTGTGCTAGAGTAGGTGTAAACGACCAGCATGCACAAATCACGCCCCCTGGACATTCTCTGCCAGCGCAAATGTGTTATATCTAGGAAACCCTGCAAAATGTTGACAACATGTATATTGCAGATTGTCAACATTTTGCAGCCTAGATATAAATATGAAATAAAACATAAGCCCGGACAACCCCTTTAATGCTGAGCTATATGTGAGCATCCTAGAAGACAAATTACTTCATACACTCAAGTACTATGGGTATGAAAAGGAAGGAAGCATGTTCCAGCAGAAGAACCCAAAGCATATGTCAAGATTGGTGAAGTAACAATGAATTAGAGGCGCTGGATTGGCCTCAATGGTCCCCAGACCTCAACCCAACTGGACAATTTGTGGCTTGAGTTGAAGAAAATCTATATACACAGCCAAGAGGGTTGACCAGTATGCACCGACTTTGGGTATGTAAATAAGAGAACTGGCATCTGATTTTGTTATAGAAATACTTGAATCTGATAGAGAGCATGTCTAGAAGGACTGAGGTAGTGTTTACAGCTAAAGGTGAATTTACAAAATACTAGCAAAATAATAAAATATTTTACTTTTAGAACCAAAACATTAACAATACTGCATAACTAATCATCAACTAATGCTAAAGAGTTGCAAGTATGTATGAGATAGCCAAGATGATTATTTGTAAAATGAAAGTAGTCTCATACAGTTGAAGTGAATGGTGAGATAACAAGACTGAAAGTAAAAAGTTCAAAATATTGTTACCCCTTTGCTCATCAGTGTACATCTACAGTTGTGGCCAAATGTATTGACACCCCTGCAATTCTGTCAGATAATACTCAGTTTCTATCTGACAATGATTGCAATCACAAATTCTTTGGTATTATTATCTTCATTTAATTTGTCTTCAATGAAAAAACACAAAAGAGAATAAAGCAAAAAGCAAAACATTGATCATTTCACACAAAACTCCAAAAATGGCCCAGACAAAAGTATTGGCACCCTCAGCCTAATACTTGGTTGCACAACCTTTAGCCAAAATAACTGCGATCACCCGCTTCCGGTAACCATCAATGAGTTTCTTACAATGCTCTGTTGGAATTTTAGACCATTTTTCTTTGGCAAAGTGCTCCAGGTCCCTGATATTTGAAGGGTGCCTTCTCCAAACTGCCATTTTTAGATCTCTCCACAGGTGTTCTATGGGATTCAGGTCTGGACTCATTGCTGGCCACCTTAGAAGTCTCCATTGCTTTCTCTCAAACCATTTTCTAGTGCTTTCTGAAGTGTGTTTTGGGTCATTCTCCTGCTGGAAGACCCATGACCTCTGAGGGAGACCCAGCTTTCTCACACTGGGCCCTACATTATGCTGCAAAATTTGTTGGTAGTCTTCAGACTTCATAATGCCATGCACACGGTCAAGCAGTCCAGTGCCAGAGGCAGCAAAGCAACCCCAGAACATCAGGGAAACCTCCTCCATGTTTGACTGTAGGGACCGTGTTCTTTTCTTTGAATGCCTCTTTTTTTCTCCTGTAAACTCTATGTTAATGCCTTTGCCCAAAAAGCTCTACTTTTGTCTCATCTGACCAGAGAACATTCTTCCAAAACGTTTTAGGCTTTCTCAGGTAAGTTTTGACAAACTCCAGCCTGGCTTTTTTATGTCTCGGGGTAAGAAGTGAGGTTTCCTGGGTCTCCTACCATGCAGTCCCTTTTCATTTAGACGCCGACGGATAGTACGGGTTGACACTGTTGTACCCTCGGGCTGCAGGGCAGCTTGAACTTGTTTGGATGTTAGTCGAGGTTCTTTATCCATCATCCGTACAATCTTGTGTTGAAATCTCTCGTCAATTTTTCTTTTCCGTCCACATCTAGGGAGGTTAGCCATGGGCTTTAAACTTCTTGATGACACTGCGCACGGTAGACACATGACAATTCAGGTCTTTGGAGATGGACTTGTAGCCTTGAGATTGCTCATGCTTCCTCACAATTTGGTTTCTCAAGTCATGAGACAGTTCTTTGGTCTTCTTTCTTTTCTCCATGCTCAATGTGGTACACACAAGGACACAGGACAGAGGTTGAGTCAACTTTACTCTATGTCAACTGGCTGCAAGTGTGATTTAGGTATTGCCAACACCTGTTAGGTGCCACAGTTAAGTTACAGGTGCTGTTAATTACACAAATTAGAGAAGCATCACATGATTTTTCTAATAGTGCCAATACTTTTGTCCACCCCCTTTCTTATGTTTGGTGTGGAATTATATCCAATTTGGCTTTAGGACAATTCTTTTTGTGTTTTTTCACTTAAGACAAATTAAATGAAGTTAATAATACCAAAGAATTTGTGATTGCAATCATTTTCAGAAAGAAACTGAGTATTATGTGACAGAATTGCAGGGGTGTCAATACTTTTGGCCACAACTGTAAAAATATTAGAAGCTGCATTTAGGAAGTTTATTCTGTCACAATGATTTTTATAACCTAATCTGAGAGCAACATGAAGTAGGAACAGATACATAGATTCCAGCAATGTGTCACTTACTGGGCTGCTTGTTGTAGTTTTGTTAAAATCACTATTTTATTAGCAGGAGATGAACACTAGAGGTCTAGCTGTCTTATGCCAATGTAGTCCTCCATATTCATGGTGTAACCACACCCCCACCACTGATTGGTAGCTTATACTGAGTGTACACTTAAAGCTGCCAATTAGTGGTGCAGGTAGGGTTATACAGAGCTTAGCATTCCAAGAACTGGTAGATCTACAGCAATTATTAAGTGATACATTGCTGGAATCAGGGCCTCTACCCCTACATCATGCTGCTGACTATGATGGGGCAGAAAAAAACCTTGTGAAGGATTCCGTATAAAGAGTTGTCATGAAAACAGTATATGTGGTAAATGATCGATAGGGGTATGACCACTAGGATACCCACCAATTATGAGATCTAAAGTGAATTGTTAGTAATCATATATGACTATCACTTTAGCTGTCTATTATCTCTCCATAGGAAATAGGGCAATGGATGCACATGTTCACCAATGCTTCATTGACATAGGGAACTTTGAGACCCCCATTCTCTTGATCTGTACTAGTCTCAGCAGTCGCCGGACGCATCATTTAGACACCCATTTTTTCAAGGAACGCTTGTCGACTGAGATCAACCGTTTTAAAGCGCTCATAGAGAAAAGAGGCTGGCAAGTTGGCCAGTAATAGGACATTATAGCATGCAGCTTTATCAAGCTTCCCTACCTTGACAGATAATAATAATATTTATTCGTTTAGATAGCACTATTAATTCCATAACACTTAAAGGAACCAACCACCCCAAATGACCCCCCCGGACTGTTAATATGTGTCCCTACACCCAGCACACACATTTGGGGCAATCGTTTTTGCTAAAAAAACTATTTAGTAGAAGCTAAGATATAGCTTTATAAAGTTTAAAAAATGTTGCCGACTGGGTGTTACCTAGCTTGTCCTCCTGCAGTGTTCATGTGCCTGTCAGCCTCCTCTCCCCCCCTCCCTTCAGTAAAGCCCTGCCCTTTCAGCCTCTCAGGTTTCAGCCTTTCAGGTTTGCCTTCTGTTATCATAAACAATGAGACTCCGTGCAGCAGCCTGTGACGAGGCTGAAAGGGCAGGGCTTTACTGAAGAGAGGGGGGAGAGGAGGCTGACAGGCACATGAACACTGCAGGAGGACAAGCTAGGTAACACCCAGTCGGCAACATTTTTTAAACTTTATAAAGCTATATCTTAGCTTCTACTAAACAGTTTTTTTTAGCAAAAACGATTGCCCCAAATGTGTGTGCTGGGTGTAGGGACACATATTAACAGCCCGGGGGGTCATTTGGGGTGGTTGGTTCCCTTTAACATACATTTGCAACACTGTCCCTTTTGGGGCTCACAATCTAAACATCCTATCAGTATGTCTTTGGAGTGTGGGGGAAACTAGAGAACCCACAAACACAGAGAACATACAAACTCCTTGCAGATGCTGTACTTGATGGGATTTGAACACAGGACCACAGCACTGCAAGACTGCAGTTCTAACCACTGAGCACCGTAACATCTGATTGAACATTGTGCTTGTGTTACACCTTAAGGGTACCTATACACGCCGCTTCTGGATGGTGGCAACAACCGGGTACATGAGAGAAATGTATCTTGCACCGCCAATTCAACCCGAGGTAGCGGCGTGTGAAGACGGTTGTAGCCACCCGCCAGTGGCGGCACCTGTTTCAGAGCACTGCCCGAAAACAGGTGGTTACCCAGCCGATGGTAGCGACCTGTATCGGCGTGTAAAGAAGGAACAGAAGGGTTGTTTCTACACCATGCTATGTACCTGGTATGTACCTGGGGCGTGACACAGCCTCCGGGAAACCACCCCCCTTCAGCGATCATTGGAGGAAGCTCCTGCGTTACGATTGGTTGTTGCTGCATAGGGCGGCATATTTAAGGAGCTGACCAGTCACACTACACAATTGCTCGAGCGTCATGTATTAATCAGCCTCCTGCGCTGCCTGGCCAATCATGATGCTATTGCTTTGTCCTATCAGCGTACGGACGTCTCGCAATCCACAATTGTGGCACGCCTATGTGTTGTCCCTGCTGCACCAGGTCCGCCCATATTAGCTTGTTGTAGCGGTGTGTAAATGAGGCAAGGTGCTCTGCAGAAGGTAACTTGAGACACCCGGCGGTGTATCCAGAGATAGATGCAACCTACCGTAGCGCACCTTGTTGCGGCGTGTAAAGGTGGTGCGTTTATCGTTGGCAACCGTTTGTGCGTGCTCGTGCACGTGAAGCACCCGGTTGTTGCCACCATCCAGTAGCGGTGTGTAAAGGTACCCTCATAGATATTTGGATTGTGGCAAGGGTGACGCTGACCAATACATAGAGCAAACACAAACACATTTGTTTCTAGCTGTTGGATGGCGGTATCTGTAAATAGTTAATAGTTCCAAGTACTCTTGACCACTTGATCAGGTTCTTTTATCTTTGAACATACATTTTATGGACATTGGAGAAATGACACAAAACTATTTAATGTGTCTTACTTACTTCTAGCCCTACTATTTTATTATCGATATATGTAAGGTTCAAAAAAACAAGACTAGGTACAATATTTACATTGGTTCATTCCAACTTTTCTTAGATTATGTTTAATACCAAGCTGATTTTTTTTTCTCCCAAGGAGATATGGTAATATGTCCTACACACCACCCTGGGGAATTCTGGAGAAACCAACAAGACTGCTTTTAAAGTTAATTCTTGTGAAAAACTAAAACAGGTAGTGGGATGGAGATGCTGAACATTAAGTTTTTTACTCCCTAATGTATTCCCTTTAATCCTCTACTTTAAACAGACTTGAAATTTGTGGAGTGCATTTGTGGATGTTTGAGGTCAGAGCACAAATTCCAGGGATACACAGAAAATGTGTAACAAAACCCGCATAGATATGATACTTAATCAACGTGTGCATTGAAGGCAGGAAAAAAACTGTTGAAGTGTAAATCTTATTCTCGGTGGACTAAGTCATATGCCAACCAATTGAAATCTCACTAACACAGACACTAGACTTCATCAAAAATTTAAGAAGTCTTCTACCCAGTTGCACATACTTAGAGGAAAATGTCTCTCCCCAAACTCGTTAAACAGAGAAAACAACATAAAAGGAAAAAGATAAAATAATTTCAGATTGGTCTTCAGACACATCTTTATTACATTAGTTAGACTTACACATGGTGACTCGTAATCTGAATATACAGAACATAGATTTATCGGTCTGTTGGATGCTATGTTAAGTTCCCTCTTATTGTTTATATTTGATGCAAATGTCTCTTTTCTGCTCTTAGAGTCATAGAACAAATGTTACCAAGCTTAAAAGACACAAATATATTGATCAGAATAAATGAGTACACCTCCTTTGAAAAGCAAGATTTAAATCAATATTCACTAAAGTATTCCAAAAAGTTTGACAATAGTGAGTTAAATAGAATATTTTTTAACCCATAATATGAAAGTAAGGTCAAATATATAATTTTCATTACAAAATCTTCTGTATTGATTTTCTTACAGCCTTCACTTTTTTGGCGTAAAGAAATTATTTTCTTTCTGAAAGTCTGATAACCATGGGCGTAACTAGAGTCTGGTGGGCCCCTCTGCGAAATTTAGACCTGGCCCCCCCATGGACACGTTGGTCAGATGTATGGGCCCTGTGTAAGGTTCTACATACTTTACAAACACAGATTGACCCCTCTCCCCCTTCATTATATATTAATGTCCCTCATCCTACTCTATATGGTCCTCCTCCTGGATTATGGCCCTTATTGTGGTATATATGTCCCTCATTATGGTTTATATGGTCTTCCTCCTCCCACCACCATAGTCCTTCAATTGTAATAATGATCCCCACATTCCTCTATACATTACAATGTACCCCCATAGTCGTCTATGTTATATAATGCATCCCATAGTCCCCCATTCATAAGGTAGCCATGATTGTCATCCAATTATTATAATGCACCTCCATTATCCTCCATATAGTATAATGCAGCCTCACATGCCTCCATATAGTATAATGCAGCCTCACAGCCATCCATATAGTATAATGCAGCCTCACATCGCTCCATACATCAATGAGGTAGAAGCTAGTGGAACAAAATAGAGCACATAGGATCTTAACTGGTAAGAAAAGGGTACAATTACAAGGTATATTCTCACCTCTTGTGGTTGTGTGAGATACAACCACCTATGAGGTCTCAGGCTGCAGCGAACCACCCATGAAACGTAAGACTATGTGGAGCGGGAATGGATGGATTCAAGTTGCGCTGCTCAATGAAAGGATGCAACCAGGAATTAAACGATGAAAGAAGCTCCATACAGTATAATGCAACTTCACATCCCTCCATACAGTATAATGCAGCCTCACATCTCTCCATACAGTATAATGCAGCCTCACATCCCTCCATACAGTATAATGCAGCCTCACATCCCTTCATATAGTATAATGCAGCCTCACATGCCTCCATATAGTATAATTCAGCCTCACATCCTCTATATAGTACAGTGCAGCCTCATATCCCTCCATATAGCATAATGCTGATTCATATTCCTCCATATAGCATAATGCAGATTCATATCCCTCCATATAGCATTTTGTAGCCTCACAGCCCTCCATATAGAATAATGCAGCCTCAAAACTCTCCAATATAGTGCAGATTCAAAACTGTCCATGTAGTACAGCCTCATCTCTCTATATAGTGCAGCCTCATAGCCCCTCCATATAGTGCAGCCTCAGAGCTCCTCCATAGTGCAGCCTCACAGCCCCTTCATAGTGCAGCCTCAGAGCCCCTTCATAGTGCAGCCTCAGAGCCCCTTCACAGTACAGCCTCATAGCCCCTCCATAGTGCAGTCTCACAGCCCCTCCATAGTGCAGCCTCATAGCCTCTCCATATAGTGCAGCCTCATAGCCCCTCCATTTAGTGCAGCCTCATAGCCCCTCCATATAGTGCAGCCTAATAGCCGCTCCATATAGTGCAGCCTCTCCTCCATTAGCAACCTCATTACCCCATATAGTGCAGTCTAATAGCCATATTGCAGCTCTAAACTACTATGAGCTCAACCCTCCATAGTGCAGCATCATAGCCCCTCCGTATAGTGCTCTCCAATCTCCATATAGTAAATGCTTCTCCCTTCTCTGCCATAATCCTCCGGCCACCACACTGATTTATAAAAAAATAAATAAATCTTACTTACCTCTCCCGTTTCACCCGCAGCTCCGGTCCCCACAAACAGACTCAGGAGGAGGCGGTGGTGCTGGCAAATCAGGAAGTGATGCCTTCTCCTAGTGTGGAGGAGGCAGCACCATCCTGCTGTATATGCGTTCTTCAGTGGAACGCAGGCCGGCACCGCTGCCTCCCCTACCCTCCCTGACACACTGGCCACGCACTCACATGTATGTGCATCCTTGGAGACCCGGCCTGTGATCGACGGTCGCAGGGGGCTGCAGGTGGCCGCAGGCGGCCTGGGCTTCTTGTAGGTCCAGGCCCCATCGCACCCGCGACACTCTGCAACCGTGAATCGTTATGCCACTGCTTATAACCTTTGTCGTTCATGTGGTACCATTGTGACAGAATGAAATGGGAGGGGTTTTATTTCTTAACTAATGCATTTTTATAGTGACCTGTCTGCTGGACATAGGTTTATGACTTATTATACTTGTGGTTAAATTCTTGTTAATTAGAATTTTGCATTTTAACATTTAGCTTTGCTTTTTAGACTATCATTGGGGTGTATTCAGTTTCAAAACATGGTCTTGAATGAATTTGTTAAGTTAAATTACTTTTATGGGTGTTCAAAATAACATAGTTTGTTTGCAGTCACCCTATTGTGGATTGTTACCCGTTGAAGCGCAATTGGCGACGCGAAACAGCAGTCGCTGTAAAAACCTGATGTCCGTTTGAATTAAATAAAGTAATATAACCTGGAGGAGGCATGCGGCTTCATCTCTATGTTTTATCAAACCAGATAAAGAAATCAAGTCAATTGCAAATTTGCATTTTTCATTGTCTAACTAAAGAAAGCAATTTAATCATTTGAAAATACCCCTCTACAGCCTGTCCAGATAAAAAAAAATGACATTAATTGATATAGCATTTGTGCAAACCAATACTTTTATGGATCTCCAAACCTTTATTTGATTCAATCACTGGCATAAAAAGTCTTGCATAAAAGGAGTTAAGTTTATTCCACACAATTGTTCAAACTCTGAAAAAAAGTAATGGCCTAAAGAGGTCTTCATGGCAGGCAAAAAATGTAAGGAACACCAATCAGAGATAAGAATATCTTTGAGTCTCTGAATATAAGGAACTCCAATCTACTATATAATTACCTAATCGTGTCTGCCTGTCGACTAAATCGCGCGCCAGCGCTCATTGGTCGCCACCAGCCGCAGCAACCAATGAGCGCAGCGCATTCAAAATAGCCATGTGTGTGTGTGTGTGCATGCGCATACTATATAGAGGGCTATGAGGCTGCATTATGCTATATGGAGGGCCATGAGGCTGCATTATACTATAATGGGGGACCATATATACCAGGATAAGGGCATATTCCAAGATGAGTACCATATATAGCAGGATGAGGAACAATAATACATAATGAAGGGGGATAGGTGTCAATTTGTGAATCTTTATAGGATTTAGAACATTACATGGTGCCCATACATCTGACCAATGTGTGTGTGTGTGCATGCGCACGCACGAGGAAGTGAAGGGGGGCACACAGGGGCGTAACTACAATAGGTGCAGGGGTTGCGATCGCACCCGGGCCCTGCTGCCTAGGGGGCCCCAAAAGTCCCTTTGGCCTACAGAAAAAGATGAATACTATTAAAGATTTGCAATAATTGGGGGCCCCATTGGAGCTTTCGCATCGGGGCCCCTGGCCCTGAAGCTACGCCACTGGGGGCACAGGTTCAAATTTTGCATCGGACTCTAGTTATACACTAGTGAAGAGGTCAAGGAGGATATGCAAAATGAGAAAAGAAGAGACACAGAGGACCTGTTATCAATATAGGCAACTTTAATTTGTGGCAAAAAACTTCACTTCAAATAGAATTTCCCTATAAAATCCAGGCAATTTGGTGAATATGAATTATGGCAGACTTTGACCACCTTTAATTGTACATAAAAAGTATGGTACCTTGTATATAATAAAATTGTAATGTCAATTTTAGGGTCATTTTGAATAAGCCTATTCGATTAGCAATTTTAACAGAATAGTGAAAGCCAAAAGTAGATGAGAAGAACAGCGGCTCTGTGTAAAACTCCTTTGTGCTTTTGTTAAAGAACGTAGAAGAAAGGACCCAAGTTGTCCTTGACAAACAAACATTAAACATGAAAATAAAAGTTGTTTGCCAGTTTTGCTGACAGCAAGTGAAATGTATTCTTCATGACCTTCCTTGTGAACACTTAAAGATTATGGTAACGGTTGACACCACAGAAAGGATTGTGGATACAGAAGGAAGGCTCATTTTCCGTGTGCCTTAAACAATGTTTCTTATAGACTATTATACACTTTATACTTTATTTTTTTATTTAGTTTTTTTGTTAATTTCTGATTGTATAAAAATATGCTTTTTATGCTATGGTTTGGTAAGCAGGTAGTACACTCACAATGAACAAAGTAAACCTTCCAGATTTCAGCTCTATTGGACTTATGGAATAATAAATGTAAAACGTCCACTTAAGCCATATTGCTATTAAAAATGTGCTTCTTTTACATTATCAAAAATGTACATGGTGCCCTCTTCACAGAGAAAATCTGTCAGTAGCTTAATGGCCACTTTACACACACCAACCTATCTGTCCAACTTCTGAACAACTTACTGGTTGCAGTGAAATCATGGACACATTGTTCCCTTTGTACACAGCCACAAAATGGAGCAATGTGTCCTATGATTTCACTGCAACCAGTAAGTTGTTCAGAAGTTGGACAGATAAGTTGGTGTGTGTAAAGTGGCCTTAAGTGCGACCAAAATAAATTTCTGGGTGTTGTAGTAATATACTTGATCAGCTACATCTCCTTGGCCAGGTGAGGATTTCAAATAGCTGTGAAAATAAACTATGGACTTTTTGTAAATGAGGTTGCAAGTGCACCAAGGATAGGTCATTAATTAATATCTGTCAAACAATGACATGATGTTTGACTGGAAATATGAAGAGTCGGTGGAATTGCTTGACTTGGCCTTCCCTGCTGTAACACAGTGAATGGTGTGGTGCTGGTTCGAAGGTACATTACGGCCCAGGTACACACACAGTTAATTGAGCAGAGATTGTTCACAGATCTCTGGTTGCAGTGAAATCATGGACACATTGTTACATTTGTACACAGCCACAAAATGGAACAATGTGTCCATGATGTCACTGCAACCAGAGATCTGCAACCAATCTCTGCACAATTATCTGTGTGTGTAACTGGGCCTTTATTCACAGCAAGTGCCTTTCACACTTCTAGAAGTAGGGAAGGAGGTAAAGCCTGGTTTCTTTGCTATTCTTTGCTATTCCAGGTTTCCAATGCTATGCCCAAATTGCTCAGATTCAGGAATTATGACTGTCTAAGGCTGGCTTCACACTGCAGTTTTTCACTGATCAGTGTCCATCAGTGTTTGGGTGCCAAAACCAGGAGTGTCTCCAAAACTCATAACAGGTTTCAATATTTCAATTATAGTTGTTCTCTGCAAGTTCCTCTCCTGGTTCCTCTCCTGGTTCTGGCACACAAACAGTGATGGACACTGATCACTGAAAAACTTCAGTGTGAAACCAGCCTAAGGGTGCGTGCACACAATCAGTGTACACAGCGTTTTGGACGCAGCGTCTTACCGCTGTGTCCAAAACGCTGCGTAGTACAGTACAAGCATAGTGGATGTGATTTCAAGAAATCCCATCCTCACTATGCTTTACCCGTCCGCAGCATGTTTGGAGCTGCAGTGCGGGTTGCCGGGAGTCCACTCCTCCGCAGCATGTTTATTTCATGCTGCAGAGTCTAAAGCGGCTCCCATCGGGTGACTGCAGGGAGAAGCCGCCCTGCACCTGCCGCACATGGTGACAGGGCGACTGCGGTCTCCCTGCGGCCATCCGCGGCTTCACTCAGGTCCGGAGGAGCTGCGTCCAACACGCAGCTCCTCCGGACCGTGTGCACACACCCTAAAAAGGCAGACGAGCTTCTTAGTGAGGTGGTGTCTGGGCTGGAGAATGCTGGAGAGCGATTATTTGTTGTTCAGTCTAAAGTTAAGCTACGTGCCTGGAATCTGCCTGTCCTGTCCCTGTCTGGCGTTATTAATCCGACATAGACCCTGGGAGTAGCACCTGTTGGCTACCTGCATCCCAAGTCTAGCCACATTGTGGCTCTAACGAAGAATCTGATGGCAGCTTAGTCACGCCCCTCCTATGTTAGGGTAAGCCCGGGTTTCTGTGATTCAGTGGGACTGCTCCACCTCATGTATAGATATTTATGTTTGTTTTTATGCTTTTGTACACCGCTTTGAATAAAATAATGAGTTGGACTGAAACCCCCATGTGTATGCCTCTTTACTGCATCCCTGCAAATGCCTACCAGGGCATTTACCCAAAATTGGTGGTATATTTGGGCATATGCAGTGAGGCTGGTGCTAAATCTGATTTTTCCCTTTTTTTGCACCTCTGGCTGGATGCCAGTGTATACCCTAGATGGAGAGGTTATAGCAAACCCAGATCGAGGTGACTGCAATCATGGCGAAAGCACGTATGAAGGCCACAAGGTCAGAGCATATCAACAGCAGTATAAGACCAATCAGCTGCTGGTACAAGACATGAAGACTAAAGTAAGCAGGATCTCCTCCGGGGGTCCATGATGACCACAAAGTGGTTCATATGGGAATCCCTAAAATAGAGAACTCTGATGACGTTGAGATCTACCTGTACATGTTTGAGATATTGACCAAGAAGGAGAGCCTGCCCCTGGATTAATGGACATAAGTTAACACTCCATTTTTAGCATCAGGACCCCTGATGGCCTATTTTGACTTGCTGGCTGACCTAGCAGAAAATTGTTACGGGTGAGATCCTGGCAGGACATGGTGTAAATGTGTTGGTTTAGGCCCAATGTGTACAACAATGGGAGTTAAACACTCCTACGCTAGCCAGGTCTCAATGTCATGACTTACTGTCCCTGATGCAGAAATAGCTGGAACCCTAGGTTACTGTCTCTTATTGCTATGCTGTATCGCAAAGTGGCTGATAAATTCTGGAGGGCCCCACCTTACCCTTTCCAGTGCTGGGTTGGACAAGTGTCCCTTAGTACTGCTGTCCAGATGGTGGACCTTGTAGAGCAATATGGGGATACCGGGGAGCTTTAGGGAATGACTTTGGGGAGGGCTGCATGAGAGTCCCAAAAGTCCCCAACCTGTCATCCCAAACCAAAGAGGGCCTCTCAAGACTTAACCTATGATGAATTGGACAGACCGATTGGACAGACCATCAGCAGATTTGGCTTTCAGTACCATCTTTATGCTGATGACACACAACTATACACTTCAGCCCCTGACCTTACCCCTGCGGTAGTAAAGAACACCAATGACTGTCTAGCTGCAGTTTCCAATATCATGTCCACTCTCTATTTGAAACTAAACCTTTCCAAAACTGAACTTCTTCTGCTCCCCCATCCACTAATCTCCCTAAATCGGACATCTCTCTCTCAGTATGCGGCACTACGATAACGCCTAGGCAGCAGGCTCGCTGTCTGGGAGTTATGTTTGACACCGATCTCTCCTTCTCCTCCCACACGCAATCTCTCGTCCGCTCCTGTCGCTTACACCTGAAGAATATCTCTAGAGTCCGCCCCTTTCTCACCCTGGAAACAACAAAAACCCTCACCGTGGCCCTAATCCATTCCCCGCCTTGACTATTGCAACTCTCTATTAAGCGGCCTCCCCCTCACCAGACTTTCTCCTCTCCAGTCCATCCTTAATGCAGCAGCCAGGATCACCCATCTGGCCAATCGTTACTCAGATGCCTCTGCTCTGTGCCAGTCATTGCACTGGCTGCCCGTATATTACAGGATCAAATTCAAATTGCTTGTTCTCACCCACAAAGCTCTTCACAGTGCAGCTCCTCCCTACCTCTCCTCCCTCATCTCTGTTATCACCCCACCCGCTCTCTACGTTCCTCAAATGACCTTCGACTAACATCTGCACTAATCCGATCCTCCCACTCCCGGCTCCAAGACTTTTCCAGAGCTGCATCAAACCTCTGGAATGCTTTACCCAAAGAAATCAGGACTATCTAAAACTTGCATGGCTTCAGACGATCCCTAAAAACGCATCTTTTTAAGGCGGCCTATCATACTCCCTAATAAGTCCATTGTACTGTAGACAGTGAATGGCCTATCCCTCTGGACATTACTCTTCTACAAACTCCACCAAACCATAAAGGTCTACACAGACTGTATAATGACCATCCATGTAAGCTTAGCCCTATACCCCATTTCCTCAAGATGCCTGGACCACCAGTGCAATAAGCCCCGGCACCTTGCGCAACCCCTTTCCCGTTGTAGATTGTAAGCTCTTTTGAGCAGGGTCACCTTCATTTCTTGCTTTATTTATTGTATTTTTTTTTTCACATTGATTCTATACCTATTGTTTTGTATCCAATTATTGTACTTTATTTGTTCTCTATTGTAATTACTTACTGTATTTTCTGTACTCTAACCCTACATTGTAAAGCGCTGCGGAATATGTTGGCGCTATATAAATAAAGTATTATTATTATTATTATTATGATGAAGGGCCAAAATAACCTGCTGGTGCTGCTAAGAGCTAGGCCATGTAATGGCCAATTGCCCACATTGTACTGAGCCCATGGACACAAACTTTGCATACCCACAATCTCTGTATTCTAAAAGAGTCTGTGCTAATAGCATCCTGGAAGCTCCCAATGCTGGACATTTGTGTAAAGTCAAAATAGAAGGAATCCCAACTGTGGCCCTACTGGACTCCAGGAGCCTCATGATCCTAGTGCAGGCTAACATGGTACAAACCATAGAGTTTTCTGGCTTGAAAAGCAGGCTGTTGTGTATCTATAGCGACTTAAATGACTACAGTCCCTGACAGAAGTTATGTCGCTTATCGATGTTATGTAAATAAAAGCTTTTAACCTGACGTTAAATTCATCCATTGGTTTTATAAATTACTTTTTGAAAGCTGAAACCCTACCAAATGTGGAAATATTGATCATTTAATGAACGCAGAATGGTCAGATTTTGGCAAGACAAAAGTTTTGTCACCTGGTCATACAATGCACCCAATCCTAGTTTACATCCTCACCTGTGCTCAGTAAATGATCAGTTAATTAGTGGGTGTGTATAAAAAGAAACCCAGCACCTCAGACGTTCACTTGAACTGCAACTTGAGCTGTGACAACATGCCAAAGATCCACCTTGCGACCAAAGCCTTGATTATCAAGAGGCTGAAGACCAGATCCACTGCAGAGGTGGCTGGCACCTTTAAAGTGTCTCAGCATCAAGTACAAATAATTAAAAAACATTTGAAGAGACTGGAGATGTGTTTGACAAGCCCAGGTCCGGCAGATCCCGCAAGAAAACTGCTCAGTAGGAATGTTTGTTGGTTAGAAAATCCAAAGCAAGCCCCTCTTCCACTGCAGCAGAGCCCAAGAGGCTGGTCACCTCAAGTCCCTGTGTCAACTAGAACAGTTTGTAGGATTCTGTCTTGAAATGGCCTCCATGGTCGAATCAGTGCCTAGAAGCCAGCACTAAACAAAAGGCAGATAAAAAACAGTGTGGCATTTGAAAAGTCCCACAGCCTGCTAATCAGATGGACGCTGGAAAAGTGGCAGAAGGTGGATTTCTCTGATGAATATTCAGTAGAATTACACCACAGCCGGCGCAAATACTACAGGAGACCTACTGGAGCCTGTATGGATCCAAAATGCACCCAGAAAACAGTTAAATTTGGTGGTGGAAAGATCATGATCTGGGGTAACATTCAGTATGGGGGTGTGCAAAACATTTGCAAGGTGGAAGGCAATATCAATAGCCTAAAATATCAAGAAGTAATATCATTGTTGAACCTCATGGATGCAGTCCTTCAAGCTCATGGAAGTCACACAAAATATTAAATATGACTCTAATAGCACCACAACTTCATTCACCAATGTTATGTAACAAATATTTGTAATTTAAATTAATTATTTGTTAGAATATCACATTACTTTCTGTGGGTGACAAAACTTTTGTCTTGCCAAAATCTGACCATTCTATGTTCATTAAATGATCAATATTTCAGCATTGAATCCAATTTATTTTCTTAACCTTAACCAAATTTGGGAGGGTTTCAGCTTTCAAAAGAGTCATTTATAAAATCAATGGATGAATTTAACATCAGGTTATAAGCTTTTATTTACATACCATGGATAAGCGACATAACTTCTGTCAGGGAGTGTGCACTAACACACCAGCCGGAAGGCGATACCATGAGGTGATGTGCCTATTAACCTGAACTATGAACTGAAATTTGGAAAAACGTCCACTTAGTCTGCTCTATGGCCAACAGTTGTCCCACCTACTGTACGTTAGACAGCTTCAGTATCAACCATGTTGCGTTCTTCAGAAGTGGGGCAAGAACCTTGTGGCCCTGTTGGGGAGGTGGCGGCTGTAGGAGGAGAAAAAAATCTCCCATGGAAATGTTGACCGAGGAGACAGAGGATTTTCCACCATGACCTGAATTGTCATTATTAAATATCTTTGGCGACATTTTCGGTATGGCGCAATTCCAAGATCCTATGTTGATGGGGAACCTCAACAACCCTACTCAAACACCATGTTTCCATGCTTTGAGGTGACTCAAGACTAGGTGTATCAAGTTGAAAAAACATGGAGTGAAATGATAGAACAATTGGTGGTGACACAGGCTAATTGCAGAACTCTGCCGCTTCTTAAAACGTAAACATTTACGCATACAGTTATATCATCCCCAAACAGATGGACTGGTAGAAAGGTTAAACAAAATGTTAAAGAGCATTATAAAAAGAGTTTATATAAAGTAGAGGCAATTCATTACTATCCCTGCCCATTACGACAAAGCAAGTGAAATCTCTCCTGAGGTTAGTTGGATATTATAGGCACTTTAGTCTCAATTTTGATGCATTGTCATCTCCATTAACAAAGTGCTTGAAAGGGAGAAAGTCTGTGATGTCTACTGGAATAATTAGTCCGAGGAGGCTTTTATGACATTGAAGTCAGTATTGTGTGGGTCATCTACTCTGGTTACGCCCGACTTCAAAAGAGAGTTTATTGTGCAAACGGATGCCTCAGAAATACTGTAGGTATGGGTGTGGTGGTGACCCAGTAGATTAAAGGGGAAGAGCATTCTGTTGGTTTCTGGACCCGAATGCTCACCTCAGTCGAAACCATGTAAAGTATAGTGGAGAGGGAGTGCCTCTCCATTAATTGAATATGCACCTAGGATTTCACTGTGTTTTAGCGCTTTTGCCGGCTGCGCACTGAGATCAGTGATTGTTTCGTGATGTTCTCCATTAATTGGACACTTGAGTCTCTTTGTTGTTATTTGCTGGGAGGGCATTTCACTTAGTAACCGATCATTCACCTCTTACGTTGATGAGTCAAGCCAAGGAGAGGAATGCTATGATCACAAGGGGGTTCCTTTTCCTGCAAAACTTCAAGTTTATGGTTGAACGGTAGGAAAGCATGTTACAGGGGAATGCAGATGCCCTGTTCCGAGTTCACTGTATGGCATATGCAATCCAATTAGGCTTTAACAAAGGGGAAGGGATTAAGTAACAAAGGGCCTGTTAGCTGCTGGCATTATGAGTATACAGCAATACATTGCACTTGTACATTTTATCTATGTGATTCTTTGTATGTATTTAGTGAAAGAGTCGGGGTACGGCACCAGAAAATAGCGCTTCTAATGAAACTACTAATGAAATTCGCAGCAGGGAGAGAGGGGCAGAATGCTTTGGCCTCCCCATGCCAAGGATTCCAGTCCCCAGCTGCCTAGTTTTACCTGGCTGGCAACCACAAATACTACAAAGCCCCACATTATTATTTTTTTATTATTTCAAGAAATAATTAAAAAAGGGCTCAGCTATATTTGGATTACCAGCCAGGTTTAACTAGGCTGCTGGGGGTGGGTGGCAGGCCATAGCTGCCTAGTTGTACCTGGCTGGAAACCAAAAATACAGAAAAGCCCCATATCTTTTTTTTTTTTAATTTATTTCAAGAAATAATTTTAAAAAAGGGCTCCTCTGTATTTTTGGTCTATAGCCTGCTAGGCAGCTGGGGGTTGGTGGCAGCCTGTACTTGCCTGCTGTACCTGTGCTGGTGATCAAAAATACAGCAGAGTCCCATGTCATCAGCACAACATTCACAGGAAATATGTAATGTATGAACAATGTTGCATATCTGCTGAGTATTTAGGAGCTAACAGTGAGGTCTATGGGTAAAAATCAGGAGAAAATACGCTGCAAGAATTGATGTGCTGCATATTTTTCCATGCGGAAATCCGCAGTGTGGGCACAGCACTTCTAACTTCCCATACACTTTTCAGGGAAGGTGCTGTCCTTCAGATTTGTCAAAAATACACAGAAAAAAGCAGGAAAAATACAGGTGATCACCGGCGTGGGCACATAGCCTAAAGCGCAAAACTGAATGCATTGAGATCGATCTGTTCATCTGCATTACCTAGCAATAAAAGCACTAAAACCACAACACTGTTTTTCTCATAGTTTTGGTGCGTTTTTTAAGTGCATTGTGTTCAATGTGTTCATCTGCATCACCTGGCAAAAAAAATCAGTAAAACGGCAACACAGTTTTTGCCGTGGTTTTGATGCATTATTTAGTGCAATTTTGGCACAAGACTGTGTGCTTTGTGTTCAATGTGTTCATCTGCAACTCCTGCCAAAAAATACCAGAAAAACCGTGATGCATTTTTTGCCGTTGTTTTTATGCATATTATAGTGCAGTTTTGACACAAAACTGCATAAATTGTGTTCAATGTGCTTGCCTCCCATGGCAAACCCCCCCCCAGAACCCTGACACGGATTTTGCAGCAGTTATGATGCATTTTTTAGTGCAATTTCGAAACAAAACTGCATGCATTATGTTCAATATGTTGATCTGCATCTCCTGGCAAAAAAGCACCAAATCCGCGATGTGGCTTTTGACGTGGTTTTGATACTTTTTTTAAGTGAAATTTTGGCTATGCGGCAGTATAGACATTCAAATTCCCAACATGTTTGAAAGATCCCCACAGAGAAGTTGGTGGTCTCTTGGCGTGTTTTTTCATGCAGATTTTGCTGCTTTTTTTTTTTTAGCAATTGTTTACTGTTGTGACTGTGAATAAAACTAGGCAAAAATGCCCTTGAGGCCTTTTTTTTATTTCTTGAAATAATTTTTAAAAAAATCAACATGGGATATGGCGATATTTTTTGTTTCCAGCCTGGTACAACTAGGTAGCTGGGGGCTGAAATCCTTACTGTGGGGAGGCCTGAATTTCAGCGGCCCCCCCTGCTGCGAATTGCAGCCTACAGCCGCCCCAGAAAATAGCGCATTCATTGAAGCATCATTTTCTGGTGCTTGTCCCAGCTCTACCAGCTGCGCTGTGGCAGTGGCAGACTGGATAATAAAGGGGTTAATTCCAGCTCAATATTGCCAGCTGACACTAAGCCTGGGGTTCATAATGTCAGGCCAATGTTAGACCTGGCTATTAGGAACCTCAAAGTAAGTATTAAATAAAACACCTCACCGTGAAAAATATTTTATTTGCAAATGTGAACAGAGAAAAATAATTTATTAGAAAAAAACACAGAAACACATCCCTCATTAACCATGTTTATTACCACCAGAATAACTCTACACACAAATCCTTTGCGACATCCATTCGCTGTGGAAGCCGAAGCACACTGCCGGATATGTGTGGGGTGAAATCACAGTAAGGTCCACCTGAGCACCAGCGGCTGAGCTCTGACCTTGGGTGAACTTTCCTGTATCAACCCACTCTGTAGATGGTAAAATATATGGGCTGTTTAAAGGTTTCTCCAACAGTCAATCACCGACGCCCACTGTCTGTGACAGCGTCTGTGATTGGCTGTTTTGCCCCTCAGCAGTTAATACCCAGGAAATTAATGAGCTGCCCAAGAAGTACAAGCGGGTGGATGCTGGTAAGTACAATGCTTATGTTTAACCCATGTTTTCTTTCTTTTTGCAGCTTCCTGCCGAACACACACTCGACCTGTCACACGAACTTCTCAATGAAGTCTGCATTTGGGGTCTGTGTCCAAACACTAGGGGTTTGGTATGAGCCCTAAATTTTACAATTCGGGATCATCCATCACTAGTAGTGTTCCAAATAATAGTAGTCCAACATGACTAACCAGATTATTCACTGTTTTTGGTATACGGTAAATTATATTACCAGATGTCAAACAATTTACCAGTTGGTGCAGTAGATTATTAGAAAAGCAACTAAGCATTCATGATCTGTATGTTTTGAGTCTGTATTTGAATAATTAATTGAAAAGGGGATGTGTTTAAAATAATAGCAGTGTGGAGTTTAATTAGTGCAGTCAATCATTCTGTGAAGAAACAGCCATGAATCAGGTGGCCGTTATTTAAGGTTGAAGTCAGTACATGTACATGCATTTCTCTTTAAAACCCTGAGAAATATGGGAGACATTGTTCAGAAGAACAGCATACTTTGACTAAAAAGTTGTTTGAAGAGGGTAAAACGTATAAAAAAAAGTGCAGACAATGATAGTGTGGCGCCCCGCAACGAGTGCGTCACAAGAGGGTATTGCAGCCATAAATGCAGCCGCAATATTCTCTGACACAGCAGTGATCTGGTTAACTTAGAAATCCAACCCTGCATGCATCACCTAGAACAGAGGGCCAATCCTAGGTCCTGGTGGGTGGAGTGTTAGGGAAGTGTAGGAGAACAGACCCTTAGTCTAGTTAGTTGAAGAAGGGATCTAGAACTTGACCTGAGCAGTCTAGAACTTGGAGAGGAGCGGGGGCTCCGCACCCCGTGCAGCCCCCAGGCCGTCACCGGTCGGGTGTCAGCACCTGAGGCCTTAACAACCGGGATTGGGCATTATTACCACGGGTTCCCAAAAGACTCCCGTGCCCACAACTCACAGCCGGTTCACTGGTACCGAAGCTGGCAGCAGTTCACCTCTGCTACGCGAACCAGAAGTGTGGAGGAGCAGCTTTACAGGAGCACCCCACCACCAGCCAACTTCCAGTCGTCTAACCAGCGGTGTATCCATTGAGGGATCCAAGGCTCCCCAAAACATCCAGAACGTACATCATGGATAGGGTATTGAAGCAGCCTCCCCGTACCCGACCTGGTATTCCTGGGCGACAATGGCAACCACTTAGTTAGAATGGAGGAACACTACGGATTTCTAAGGGACACCATCACTGCTGAGTCCACCCGGTCCACTACCCGTAAACTGTATACAATGTACTGCCTGCTGGTTACAGTAAAGACCCGTTACAGAGACTTTCTGTGTCCGTGCTTCCTTATGAACTGTCCGTCCGCACTACAAGGTAACCGCAGCTGCCGCACAACATCTTAAGCAGCTCCAGCCTCCGGGGATCACCGCTCAGCCTGTGGGGAGCGTTCCATCTTGCTGCTGTCCATCCCCCGGAGGTTCCGCAGCGTCAGTAGTCCTTACCGAAACTACTCATAGGTGGCGTCACGAATAAATTAAAAACCCCTTTAATCTGTTCCTACAAGACGTCTTCAACACTTTTGATCTGCACTACACCGGGCCCGCTACCGGCAGGCGCGGTCCACCCTTGACAAGGAGGAAGGAAGCATCGCCTGTCTAAACCGGAGTCCCGGCCATGGTGAGTCAATAGGCTGTTCAGCTATAATGATCTCCAATGCTTTAAAATGGAAAGCAAAACCAGAGAGACGTGGAAGAAAATGGAAGACTGCCATTCAAATGGATCAAAGTATAGCCAGAATGGCAAATGCTCAGCAAATGATCAGAACCAGGTTGATTATAAAGGAAGTCTCAAGTTACCTGTGAGTACCGTGACAGAAAATGCCTGCATGAAGTCCCTGCAAAGTCCCACTGTTAAAAAAAATAATGTACTGAAGCAGATACAATTTGCCAAAGAACACATCAACTGGAACTGCAAAGAGAAATGGAAACATTCTGTGGACTGATGAAAGTAAAATTGTTCTTTTTGTGTCCAAGGGCCACAGACAGTTCATCAGACAACACTCAAACTCTGAAATCAACCTACAGCACACTTTGAAGATAGTAAAGCATGGTAGTGCAAACATGATGATATGGGCATGTTTCTCTTAGACTGCTTTCACATAACGATTTTCGGTCATCCGATTGTATCCGTTTCAAAACGGATACAATCGGATCCGAAATTGGACCCCATGTTCCCCTATGGGGATCGGATGGGATCGGATGTGCCACTATTGGCACCATCCGATCCCATCCGATTTAATTACGGGCACAAAATCGTAGCCTGCTACGATTTTGTGTCCGTGACTCACATCGGACAGCCTTGGATCACTGCTGATCCGAGGCTGATCTGAGGGCCCACAGCATGGGAGCCTATGGACATTGCATCCAAGTTCACCTCGGATCCGATGTCGACTCCGCCTATCCTGTCCCCTGTCCTCTTCCCTGTCCTCTCCCTGTGTGTAAAAAAATAAAAAAAACCTCCTCCCGGAGGATACATCACCTGTCACCGGCTCGAACGCTGCAGCACCATCAGGGCAGAAGAGCCTGTGATGATGTAAGAGACCCGGTCAGCTGACAGGTCATGTGACCGGATCTGTGACATCATCACAGGTCCTTCAGTCCTGATGGTGCTGCAGCGTTGGAGCCGGTGACAGGTGATGTATCCTCCGGGAGGAGTTTTTTTTTATTTTTTACACACAGGGAGAGGACAGGGGACAGGATAGGAATAGAGGAGGATAGAGAAGCTGGGGCACAGCAAAGAATAGCGGGGGCACAGAATAGCATAGCGGGGAGACAGAGTAGAGTAGGAGAGGGAAGAAGATGGAGGAGCAGAAGCAGGGAAAGACAGGGGACCGCAGGATCCACACGGATCCTGCATAGGATCCGATCGGATGGCTATTTGCCATCCGATTGCAGGGATCCGTGTGGATCCGTGCCTGTCAGTGGGATCCCCCTTCAAAGTCGGATCCCACGGACAGACACAAAAACGTAATGTGAAACCAGCCTTACTATGATGCTGGGCCTATTTACTGCACACCAGGGATCATGGACCAGTTTGCATATATCAAAATACTTGAAGATTTAAATTTGCCATATGCTGAAGAGGAAATGTCCTTGAAATGGGTGTTTCAACAAGACAATGACTCTAAACACATCAGTAGTTGAACAAACTCTTGGTTCCAGTCCAACAAATTGAAGTCAGCTCAATCCTCGGACCTGAAGGCCACTTTATACACACCAACTTATCTGTCCCACTTCTGAACAACTTACTGGTTGCAGTGAAATCATGGACACATTGCTCCATTTTGTGGCTGTGTACAAGTGGAACTATGTGTTCATGATTTCACTGCAACCAGTAAGTTGTTAAGAAGTTGGACAGATAAGTTGGTGTGTGTAAAGTGGCCATTAATCCGATAGAACACTTGTGGGGTGAAATAAAAAATGATGTTTCTGAGACAAAGCCAACAAATGCAACTTGTGGGATGTAGTGAAAGCATCCAAGGCTGGGCTTGAATAATAGTTGACGGGTGTCAGACGTTGGTTGGCTGCATGCAACATACATGTGAAGCAGTTCTAAAAATCTGTAGTTATACAACTAAATATTAAGTTATTGATTCACAGGAATGCTAAATCCTAAAAGAGCACATATTTTAAGTTTGTAAAGACATAAGCAGACGCTGCAATTTTTTTGAACAGCCCAATGTTCATTGTTTGCTATTTTCTATAAAGTAGTTACACATTATATACATTTCTCTTCATGTATTAATTTAGAAAATTCTATACATTTCTTCTCATATTTTGATTTAGAAAACAGTGTGCAATATTCCCAATGCATGGAAATAAAAACTCTTGTTGAGATTTCGGGCTTAATTCATATTTTTGAACACACTACTATTATTTTGAACACAATTGTATTTCTATTGTACCTGCTACATGTTTAATGTTCTAGAATTTTCTGCATTCACCTTGTTCTAATCACAATACTTATATTCATGGGTCTGTACCCCAATTTATTAGTTATCTTTCCGCAATTGAAAAACACATTTTTTTGTATTATACATGTTGCTCTGTTTTAATATAACTAATGTTACGTAAAAATCTTTCTTTTTATACATAAAGTAAATAATTTGTGGTACCAAGTGTATACTCTATGGTAAGGCAGTTTTATTCATTCTGGTGGGTTTGCATTTTTTACATTTCTGTATTACACACTGGTAGCAGTGAGGATGGAGGTAAAGCCTGGCATAGACCTTCTTTGCTATTTCACATTTTCGGGGTAAGGCTACTTTCACATAACGATTTTGTAAAATCCGATGCTGTCCGATATAAATCGGACAGCATCGGATTCCTCTGATGCCTGGAATCGGGTGCCAAATAGGCACCCGATTACGACAGGAAATAGAATGCCCGCCCTCCTGTCAGATCGCTCCCTGAGAGCTGTCAGTCTCTCCCCCGGTCCTCTTCTTTATCCCCTGTGTCTCCCCTCTTGGCCCCCGGTCCTCCCCTCTTGGCCCCCGGTCCTCCCCTCTTGGCCCCTGTGTCTCCCCTCTTATCCCCTGTGTCTCCTCTCTGCACCCCCGGTCCTCCCCTCTTGGCCCCCGGTCCTCCTATGAGTCCATCCCCAGTCCTTCAATGTGCTGCCCCCATGTGTCCTCCGGCCCCCCCATGTGTCCCCCTCCTCTCCTCCTCTCCTCTTGTCCCCCCCCTCTCCTTTTGTCCTCCTCCTCCTCTCCTCCTCTCCTTTCTCACCTGTCCATGACTCCTGCACGGTCCCGCGCGTCTCCGGTGTCTGGCTGTTCTGTCTTCAGTGCTGCCAGGACCTCTCGTGATGTCACAATCACATGACTGCCGGCTATTGGTTCCTGGCAGTCATGTGATTGTGACATCACGGCAGGTCTTATCAGCACAGACGGCAAGATACCTGGAGATACTGGAGACGATGTGGGCCTCGTGGACAGGTGAGCATAGTTTTTTATTTTTTTAATTAACCCATTCATTCACTTTTGGAGCGATTTTAGTGTACTGAGCATGCTCAGTACACTAAAATCGGTTCGAGGAGACATAAGATGTTTCCTCGGACCCTGCTCCATAGGGCCCCATGTCAAATTGATCGGGTCAGATCGGATGTGCACTAAATGCCATCCGATCTGGTCCGATCCGAATCTGTCAGATTTTATTTTCGATGCAAAAATCGGAGCAAGCTCCGATTTTTGCACCGAAGAAAAAATCGGACAGATTCGGATCGGACCAAATCGGATGGCATTTAGTGCACATCCGATTCGGTCCGATGCCCATAGGGTTGCATGGGGTCCGAAAATCGGTCCGATGCTGTCCGATTTTTATCGGACAGCATCGGAACTGATAAAATCGTTATGTGAAAGCAGCCTAATGCCCGAGTTGCTTTGCTGCAGGGATTAAGACTGCATAAAAAGGCTGACAGAGGGTCAGTGGGGTAGTGTCTGGGCTGGAGAAAGCTGGAGAGCAGAGATGGGCAAACCAGCAGATGTTTTGGACCAGACTTGACTTGAACTTAAGCCCGAACCCTGAACTGTTACATAAGTCTATGGGGTCCCGAACGTCTGTGCTATAAAATGGTGGTAGTAAGAGCTAGGGGAATGCAAAAGGAAACAAAATGCAGGACAATTATACTTACCAGTGTCTTTGCTGCTGTCACTGCTTCCGGGTCCGATCATAAAACTTTATGCATATTCCTCTGCTTCCCCCGCCCACTCTCTGTGATGACATCTGCGATGGGTTTCAGTCAAACTGCGCCCCCACCCTCTGTGTATGGTTGCCCTCACACCAGTGGAAAAATATATAAGTAGTTGTAAAAAATGATGTGGACTATCCAGTATTTTTATAGAATTTTTGTAGAGGATTAAAAGCAGCACTCACCGGATTCGAGATTAAATCTTCTTTAATTTGTGCAAAAGATTAAAATGATATGCAGATGGTGGTAAAGGACTATGGCTGTTTTGTACTAATCCAGAACTTCTACAGGTCAATATTGAGTATAAACCAGTAAAAGTGCTGGATTAGCACAAAATGGCTGTAGTCAGTTCCTAGCTACCTCTTCCCACCACCTGCATGCCCTTTTAATCTTTTGCACAAAATAAATAAGATTTGATCTGAAGTCCAGTGAGTGCTGCTTTTGTCCTTCTACAAAAATTCTATAGGCCACTTCACACACACAGATATCTAAGTCCAATATCTGAACAGATCTCTGGTTGCAGTGAAATCATGGATACATTGTTCCATTTTGTGGCTGTGTACAACATGGAGCAATGTATCCATGATTTCACTGCAACCAGAGATCTGTTCAGATATTGGACTCAGATATCTGTGTGTGTGAAGTGGCCTAAAGGTTTAGACTTTCTCACTATTACTGAGCACCACAAACAGGACAGTGATCTAAAACACCTGACATGAGAGCTTGGATCTTACCCATGAATCTAACTGAATTAGTGGCTAATTATGACCCTTGGTGTAGAGTATTTAGTTATCCTGTATTTTTATACCTAGCACAGATAAAGCCAACGGTTTGAGGCTGCAGCCATATGCTATAGGGCAGCACGGTGGCTCAAGTGGTTAGCACTGCAGCCTTTGCAGCACTGAGGTCCTGGGTTCAATTCCCACCAAGGACACTAAGGACAACATCTGCAAGGAGCTTGTATGTTCTCCCCATGCTTGTGTGGGTTTCCTCCAGGCACTCCAGTTTCCTCCCACATTGTAAAAACATACTAATAGGATATTTAGATTGGGCGCTCCAAGAGAGACATCATTACTTATGTATGTAAAGTGCTATGGAATTAATAGCACTATACAAATGAATATATTATTATATTTTGGCTGGGTAGCAAAATACGGGGGAGCCCCAAGCCGTTTTTAAAAATTATTTAAATAAATCATTTACCAAAATGGCGTGGGGCCCTCCTCCCAATCTTGATAACCAGCTAAAATATAGCACACAGCTGGTGGCTATTATTCTAAGCCAGCAGAGGCCCATGAAACTGACCTTTTTTTCCCCGGGTCTTCATAGCAGCCAAATGGCTGCACCACTGGCTTTTTACATAAGGTGCATTAGTTGTAATCTCTGACACTAGATAGGCAGAATGCGTGTTTGGTAGGAAGAGAGAAGTAGTGACCTTTTGTTATCTTGAATGGAATACTATCTACATAAGGGAGAGTGAATGTAATTCAACTATTTGTCTAGGCTCCTCTCTTTCCTATACATGTGATATTAAAGAGAGACATGCCAAGCATTCTACACATTATTGGCCCACTATGTACATCTTGTATACTCCATGCAATTGTGTTCTTTACAATACACATCTTAGTGCCATTTTGCATCATATTTGCTAACTTATTTATACATAGTGAACAAAAATATAAATGCAACAATTTTGTTTTTGCTCCTATTTTTCGAGGCGAAATCAAAGATCTAAGGCTGGCTTCAGACTGCGTGTCTGATCCGATCCGTAGCTGTCCGCTTGAGGCAGACAGCCGCGGACCGGATCAGCACACAGGACGGGGGGCTATTATGCCCTCCGATCCTGTGTGCAGCCGCACGCAGCTGAACCAGCTGACAGGTCAGGACCGCGGCTCCCGCGGTCCTCACCTATTAGCAGCGGGAACTGCGTGCGGCTGCACACAGGATCGGAGGGCATAATAGCCCCCCCTCCTGTGTGCTGATCCGGTCCGCGGCTGTCTGCCTCAAGCGGACAGCTACGGATCGGATCAGACACGCAGTCTGAAGCCAGCCTAAGGGCCACTTTACACACACCAACTTATCTGACCAACTTCTGACCAACTTACTGGTTGCAGTGAAATCATGGACACATTGTTACATTTGTACACAGTCACAAAATGGAGCAATGTGTCCATGATTTCACTGCAACCAGTAAGTTGTTCAGAAGTTGGACAGATAAGTTGGTGTGTGTAAAGTGGCCCTAAGACTTTTAATGTGTACATACAGGGGCGTAACTACAATAGGTTCAGGGGTTGCGATCGCACCCAGGCCCTGCAGCCTAAGGGGGCCCCAAAAGTCCCTTTGGCCTATAGAAAAAGACTAATACTATCAAAGATTTGAAATAATTGGGGGCCCTGTTGGAGTTTTTGCATCGGGGCCCCTGAGCCTGAAGTTACGCCACTGTGTACATAAATTCTCTCAAATGTTGTTCACAAACTGTTCTTAGTCCAGCGTCACATCTCCATGTTTCCAGTACGTGTGGTATCTGTTTTCACACGTATCAGAGACTTGTACACACGCAGACTCATTAAATTGTATGGAAATCCTCACACATCCATTTTTTCACACATACTATGTGTCCGTGTGGACCATACGTACCCTCATGGATGTCAACACTTGTTAAACTCATTGTCTCGTGTGATATCTCAGGTATTCCAGAGAGTGAGCTTGACTTGCGGTGACGTCACTGATTACTGCTGGTCACACTCACAGGATACCCCCCCATGTAACCCCATGAAAGTGAACTGCAGCAGTAACCTTTTCTGACGTCACTGCTTGTCACACTGCTAGGAACCAGGTAGTGTTTGCTCTCTGACCATAAGAGGGATGCGTGCGTTCTCTCAGTGTGCTACCCATATGCTGGGAGAATGAAACTTCGAGGGACCTGCCTTGGACTGTATGCATACAGCATAATCTTTATCAGGGTGGGCTCTACTGCTGACGTCACAAAAAAGGGTATCAGCAGCCGGGACCCGCTCCTAACTATTCCTTGCTGTGCGCCTGTGTGAATTGAGATGCTGATGCGCAGGACAGGAGGGGGCCACACACAGGCAGGAGGTGGAACAGGGAGGCAGGAGTCGCCACAGAGAGGCAGGGAGCGGGAGGACCATCTGAGCAGCGAGGAGAGTGAGATAAGTGAACTCCCTCCGGACTTCTTAGGCCGGCTTCAGACTGCGTGTCTGATCCGATCCGTAGCTGTCCGCTTGAGGCAGACAGCCGCGGACCGGATCAGCACACAGGACTGGGGGCTATTATGCCCTCCGATCCTGTGTGCAGCCGCACGCAGCTGAACCAGCTGACAGGTCAGGACCGCGGCGCCCGCGGTCCTCACCTATTAGCAGCAGGAACTGCGTGCGGCTGCACACAGGATCGGAGGGCATAATAGCCCCCAGTCCTGTGTGCTGATCCGGTCCGCGGCTGTCTGCCTCAAGCGGACAGCTACGGATCGGATCAGACTCGCAGTCTGAAGCCGGCCTTAACTGAAAACTTTCTAAAGTGTTTTATACAGGTTAATTACAGGTGGGGTAGAGACATTGGGGACACCTTCCCTGAATGCAGTATACACACTGCATTCATTGCTGCTTTCAGTTTGCAAAGCACCAGGGGGGTGACATGTCCTCTTTAAGTGTCCTTTGACCATACGCAGGTTTTTCTGTGTCACTTTTTTAATCTTGCACCTATATTTTTGTATATTAAATTGGTCTCATCTTGTAATAAAAAAGAATCTTTTGTAAGCAAAATGGCTCCAATATTTTTGGTCTCATTTTTCTCATCAAATTTGTTGCAGCAGCTGTGCTGGTGACTGGCCTCAGATGATCTTGGAGGTGAAGATGCCGGATATGGAGGGCCTGGGCTAGTGTGGTTACACGAGGTCTGCGGTTGTGAGGCTGTACTGCCATATTATACTCTAAAAAGCTTTTGGAGACGGCTTCAGTAGAGAAATTAACATTCAGTTCTCAGACAACAGCTCTTTTGGACATTTCTGCAGTCAGCATGCTGATTGTATGCTCCCTCAAAATCTGCAACATCTGTGGAATTGTGGGATGTGATAAAACTGCACATTTTAGAATGGCCTTTTATTGTGGCCAGCCTAAGGCACACCTGTGAAATAATCATGCTGTCTAATCAACCCCTAGATATGCCACAGCTGTGAGGTGGATTATCTCGGCAAAGGATAAGTGATCTGTCAGCAGCTGCAGCTGTCTGGATCCTCCCGGACAGAACCGGACCGGATCATGCCGCAGTGTGAAGCGGCCCTAACATAGATGTAGACAATTTGTGAACATTACTTCAGAGAAAAAGGCCTTTTGTGAACATAGAAAAAAGTCTAGATCGTTGACCTCAGCTCATGGAAAAATGTGTTGCATCTATATTTTTGTTCAGTATATATTGATGTTTTATTAACCACTCCCACATGACTAAGATATTTTTAATGATCATACACGATTTTGGCAACTCATTTTTGAGTATGACTCTTTTTAGTTATTCACTATCCAACTGATTTTAGTTTAGTTTTTTACATACACCATATTTTTTCAAAGACATACTGATAGGATATTTAGATTGTGAGCTTGTAGTGGGGACAGTATTGCAAAATGTATGTAAAACGCTATGGAATTAATAGTGCTAAAATAATGAATACATATTATTATTATTATTTTTTTTTTTCTTTTCTTCTTCTTCTTCTTCTTATTATTATTATTAGACTATACGTTCCGGAACCTAAAATTCCCCTAAGTTAGATTGGAGGAAAATAGTAAAAAAAAAAATAGAACCCAAAAACTGTGGTCTACTGCTGACAGTGTAATGGATGTGAAGTCCACCAATTCTGTACTAATGTCCCCCATCCTGGGCCCCTTCCAGCTATATACAGTATGTCATCTATCCTGGTAATATGTCCTCCATGCTGATATATATGTCCCTCATCCTGATATATATGATCCCCATCCTGCTACATACAACCTCTATCCTGGTGCATAAGTCCCCCATCATGGTATATATGGTCCCCATTATGGTAAATATGTCTGCCATCTTAGCATATATGATCTTCACTTTGGTATATATGAGTCAATCGACAGGGAGGGGGCGCTCGGATACCGGGACAGATGGTCACTTAGATGGGGGATCACAGCTGGTCGTTTCCCGGTTCCGTGCCCTGGACCCTCAATGGCGGGGATGATGATGATGGATGGGAGAATGGTAACGTGACGCCACCTGTGGTACTTAGTAACGTGGATACCAGCGCTGCGGCCAGCTGTTGAGGTGATGGAGGTGCAGCTCAGTGTAGTGCAGCTCCCCACAGGTGGAGCTTTACCTCAGGGCAGCGGGGGTAGATAAGGGGAGTAGTAGTCCTCACCTTTTTTGATGTTGTAGGAGCCCTTCGGGCAGCAGAGCAAATGAGTACATACACCAGATCAGCTCAATAAGTTCTTTACTGTCTCCAGATGAAAAACAGGTACACAGTTCAGTCTGGTTTACCGGGGACATAGCCACAGATTTGAGGTAACTTAGCAGAGTCTGTCGGTTGTACCCTCTTACAACTTTCGGGGTCTGCGTTCCGATTTAATCCTCTCCTTTGTTTCAATTGACATCTCTCGTGTTGGAGCCAAGTCCACTTGGTGCAACAGCTCTCCAAGGTGTGATCACTCCTTTTTAGATGCAGACTAATGAGCAGATCTTATTTGATGCAGGTGTTAGTTTTGGGAATGAAAATTTACAGGGTGTTTCCATAATTTTTACCTCAGAATTGAGTGATTCCATAATTTTTACCCCTGTTTGATCTACAAAAGTGACCGTTACTGGCTAGCACATTTTTTTTCAAGATTTCTTTTATTGTTTCTTCAAGGCAGAGAGTTGTCATTTGAAATGACTTTAGTTTTGAGCCATGTCTGTGATCTGCTTTTTATCTACAACATTAAACAACTGAATGGACATACTCCGGGCCAGGTGATTCCATAATTTTTTCTAAGGGTTCTAATCAGAGAACACTTTCTTATGCAGAAAGTAGAGATTTTTTCTAATTCTGTACAATCCCTCTTGACATTTATAATTTGCCCTTTTCATCCCTGGATGCATGCAGAGGAGGGCTGCAGCCAGGGCCGGACTGGGACTAAAAAGCAGCCCTGGAAAACAAATCCCAGCAGCCCACATACTATATCACCCATCAGCCGCGATCAGTGAAGTTTGCTTTTACATTGTCGTGGCCTCATCACTTTCTTAAAGGAGTTATCTGAAGAGCCACATGTGAATGGTGGAGCAGAGGGAAATCAATCGCAGCTCCATTTACATATTACTCTTCAAATATACATTTCTCGGGATTGTGGGGTCCCAGCGGTCAGATCCACTGCGTAGAGAAAGTCATCACCTATATAGAAGAGAAATGATGACTTCCATATTGGGGATAATCAATTTAAACAATATTTAAATGCTGAAAATCCAAAAGTCCAATACCAACTCTCAGTATTCAGGACAGGAGAAGTGGTACTGTGCAGTGTATATATACAGAATAATAGAGATACTGAGGATTACACCCAGTATACAGGACAGGAGAAGTGGTACTGTGCAGTGTATATATACATAATAATAGAGATACTGAGGATTACACCCAGTATACAGGACAGGAGAAGTGGTACTGTGCAGTGTATATATATATAACAGAATAATAGAGATACTGAGGATTACACCCAGTATACAGGACAGGAGAAGTGGTACTGTGCAGTGTATATATACAGAATAATACAGACACTGAGGATTACACCCAGTATACAGGACAGGAGAAGTGGTACTGTGCAGTATATATATACAGAATAATACAGATACTGAGGATTACACTCAGTATACAGGACAGGAGAAGTGGTACTGTGCAGTGTATATATACAGAATAATAGAGATACTGAGGATTACACCCAGTATACAGGACAGGAGAAGTGGTACTGTGCAGTGTATATATATATACAGAATAATAGAGATACTGAGGATTACACCCAGTACACAGGACAGGAGAAGTGGTACTGTGCAGTGTATACAGTATATACAGAATAATACAGATACTGAGGATTACACTCAGTACACAGCACAGGAGAAGTCGTACTGTGCAGTGTATATATACAGAATAATACAGATACTGAGGACTACACCCAGTATACAGGACAGGAGAAGTGGTACTGTACAGTATATATACAGAATAATACAGAGACTGAGGATTACACCCCAGTACACAGGACAGGAGAAGTGGTACTGTGCAGTGTATATATACAGAATAATAGAGATACTGAGGACTACACCCAGTATACAGGACAGGAGAAGTGGTACTGTACAGATATATATTCAGGATAATACAGATACTGAGGATTACACCCAGTATACAGGACAGGAGAAGTGGTGCTGTGCAGTGTATATATACAGAATAATAGAGATACTGAGGAATACACCCAGTATACAGGACAGGAGAAGGGTATTGTGCAGTGTATATATACAGAATAATACAGATACGAGGAGTACACCCAGTATACAGGACAGGAGAAGTGGTACTGTGCAGAGTATATATACAGAATAATACAGATACTGAGGATCACACCCAGCATACAGGACAGGAGAAGTGGTACTGTGCAGTGTATATATACAGAATAATACAGATACTGAGGATTACACCCAGAATACAGGACAGGAGAAGTGGTACTGTGCAGTGTATATATACAGAATAATACAGATACTGAGGATTACACTCAGTATACAGGACAGGAGAAGACGTGGTACATGTGCAGTGTATATATAACAGAATAATACAGCTACTGAGGATTACACCCAGTATACAGGACAGGAGAAGTGGTACTGTGCAGTGTATATATACAGAATAATACAGATACTGAGGATCACACCCAGCATACAGGACAGGAGAAGTGGTACTGTGCAGTGTATATATACAGAATAATACAGATACTGAGGATGACATCCAGCATACAGCCCAGGAGAAGTGGTACTGTGCAGTGTATATATACAGAATAATACAGATACTGAGGATTACGCCCAGAATACAGGACAGGAGAAGTGGTACTGTGCAGTGTATATATACAGAATAATACAGATACTGAGGATTACACCCAGTATACAGGACAGGAGAAGTGGTACTGTGCAGTGTATATATACAGAATAATACAGATACTGAGATTACACCCAGTATACAGGACAGGAGAAGTGGTGCTGTGCAGTGTATATATACAGAATAATACAGATACTGAGGATTACACCCAGTATACAGGACAGGAGACATGGTGCTGTGCAGTGTATATATACAGAATAATACAGATACTGAGGATTACACCCAGTATACAGGACAGGAGAAGTGGTACTGTGCGGTGTATATATACAGAATAATACGAGATACAGAGAATTACACCCAGTATACGGACAGTAGAATGGTACTGTGCATGTGTTGCATAGGAATCATTGAGGATTGCACATCCCTGCAGCTCTCCTGATCTGAGCATGACGGCCTCATGTACTTCTATGCAGCTGACATATTCAGGTCAGGAGAGCCACCAGCTGGTCCGGGTGGTGCGATTTGATCCTTGCAAAGTCATACGCTCATGTGAGTTCAGCGTTATATAATATATATATATATAAATATACATACACACAAAATTAGAGCCGATACTGACAATTACAGGATAGAGATAACACAGGTCAACAAAAAAAATTTTTTTTTCTGGTGCCCAAAATATTTTAATGAATTTGGGGTATTTTTGGGGTGCTGATTCTGAATATGCTATCAGTTTTGCCAGATTGGCTCAAGTTTTTGAGATTTTTGGTATCTTATTTATAGCACTTGTTCGTAAATGCGACGCATCATCTCATTAATTTCTTGGGATTAGTACTTGAACTGAGCAGTTCTCAATATAGTTTTGTGTTAATTAGTGTTCTAAAAGTTTGTTCATAGCTTGATTTTTTGCACTAACTTTATGTTGTTTTCTGTTGTCCAGTGAAAAGCATGAACTCATCAAGAAGAAGTTGTCTTAACGATCCAGACTCATTCTGTTACATTTGTGGTGAATATACACTGACAAAACATAGAAGAAACATAACAGACTTCGTTAAAAAAGTAGCAAAAAACGTCTTTTTTGTTACACATTTTACGAAAAATCTCAAAAACTTGAGCCAATCTGGCAAAACTGATGACATATTCAGAATCAGCAACCCAAAGTTACCCTAAATTCAATGAAATATCTTTGGCACCAAAAATGCTGTTGACCAGTGTAATATATATAGCATACACCGCTCCACAATATACTGTATGCTGCAGTCAATGATACACACAGCTCCACACTGTACACAGTGTTGAGGATTATAGAGTGGAGCTGTGTATATACTGTGTGTTGTCACCTTCCTAACAAGTCGCCTTTTGTTCTTTATATGTTTTTGAATGTGCCTAAAATACATTTCAAAACTGCACCTGTGACATTAAAGAAGATATCCGGGATTTATCTAAAAAATAAATTGTGTGTAAGCACGAGCAGGCATGAGGCTGACCCCGACCTGCCTGATGTGCTCGGCACCAGTCACCGCTGTCCTGAGCTGTCACTGGCCGCTCCTGTCAGTGATTTTGCAGCTTCCACTGACGTCACGCTGATTGACAGTCAGTTCCCCCAGTCAGGTAGTAAGGAGCCGGCTGTCCATCAGCAGGCTGTCCCGTCACTTCCACAGACCAGTGCTGTTGCTGGCAGGAGCGGGCTGTGGCGGGGCTCAACAGAGGTGAACGGTGTCAGGCACAGCAAGCGGATAAAATTCCCGTTTAACCCCTAATCCCGCATAATCAGTGGTGACTAGTCATGGAAGATTTGTTACCCCGGACCTAGGCCATGTTCACACAGGGTGTGTTTCCTGTGGTTTTGGTGAATGTTTTGTTGTGTTTTTTACCTTGTTTTTTGCGCATATAAACTTGCATTTTTTCATTCCCAGCAAAGCCTGTGTGATTCCGGAGAGGTTGAGCGCGCACATTGCTGCTGCACAGGGTTTTGCTGCATTTTTAAAAGAATGAGCGTCAATAGTCTGTGGTTTAGCTGCAGAAAAAAAATCAGCAAAAATGCCCAGTATGAACATAGCCTTAAGTGTTCCCACTAATGTTATGTCCCTGTGTGTGACAAGATTTACAATAGCCGCGTCACCACCAGCTCTGCCTTCCTTGATGAATACAGGGCAAATGTCTGCACCCCGGCTTCACCAGCGCAGGGCGAGCGTCTGCACCCGGCTTCACCAGCGCAGGGCGAGCGTCTGCACCCCGGCTTCACCAGCGCAGGGCGAGCGTCTGCACCCCGGCTTCACCAGCGCAGGGCGAGCGTCTGCACCCCGGCTTCACCAGCGCAGGGCGAGCGTCTGCACCCCGGCTTCCCCAGCGCAGAGCGAGTGTCTGCACCCCGGCTTCACCGGCGCAGGGCGGGCGTCTACATCCCGGCTTCACCAGCGCAGGGCGAGCGTCTGCACCCCGGCTTCACCAGCGCAGGGCGGGCGTCTACATCCCGGCTTCACCAGCGCAGGGCGAGCGTCTGCACCCCGGCTTCACCAGCGCAGCCCCAATAAGAGCATAGGCCTATATAGTGCACATACACAGCCCAGCCCCCACAGGCCCATATAGTGCACATACACAGCCCAGCCCCCACAGGCTCATATAGTGCACATACACAGCCCAGCCCCCACAGGCCCATATAGGACACATAATATACACAGCCCAGCCCCCACAGGCCCATATAGGACACATAATATACACAGCCCAGCCCCCACAGGCCCATATAGGACACATAATATACACAGCCCAGCCCCCACAGGCCCATATAGGACACATAATATACACAGCCCAGCCCCCACAGGCCCATATAGGACACATAATATACACAGCCCAGCCCCCACAGGCCCATATAGGACACATAATATACACAGCCCAGCCCCCACAGGCCCATATAGGACACATAATATACACAGCCCAGCCCCAGCCCATTCAGACTTACAGAGCAGATGAAAGTGAAAGTGCTTTTCCTGCTGTCTGTGTCCCGCACTGGTGGCAGCCCCGGGTCTGCAGCTGAGGTAGGAGGAGTGAGAGGAGAGAGAGAAGTTGCCGGCTGCTGAGCTGACTGCTGGATCCAGCTCCAGGGACTGCTGTTCCATTTCATGGGCTGGGTGGACGGGTGAGAGGAATCATCTGCTGCCTCCAGTAACTCCAGGACCGGGTAAGAGCACATTTTGTGGGGTGGAGCAGAGTCTCTCTCAGTCTCCGCCCACAAGAACATGCTGACGTGACGTCGCACAGCACAGGCTGCACACTGCTCGCTACTCCAGATGAGCCGCGCCAAGTTGGTGAGTGATGATGATGAGTCATCATCACTCACTCTGATGATGTGTTGGCTGCCTGGCGCCGCTCCCCAGACCCCACAGTGTGTGCTAGAGTCGGCCACATTAAAGTCGGCCCTCGGCCGGAGACGGGCAAGGCCCCGCCCACTTAAGGTCACAGGCCCCGCCCACTCCACAACCAGCGGCCCAGCGGGAAAGTTCCCGGTAGTCCCGCCTATCAGTCCGGGCCTGGCTGCAGCTCCATTGTGCATTGTCTGGTATTATCATAGTGTACACATGTTTGGTAGATCTACTAGATTTATATAGTAGGTGCAGATCCCACCAATGGGGCCACAACCTGCTCCACTCTCAGCCAAGAGATGGCAGAAGTCCAATCCATATGTAGATGAACTTATACCACCTCTTTGTGAAAAGCTGCAGCTCCTCATTCTCCAGACTGATGGGGTCCCAGTGGTGAGACCTGCTTATCCTATCTGTTATGTATGAGGTCAGGAGACCACTGTAAGTGTGAGTTCACACGTAGTGGAATTAATGTTGATTTGAGGTGCAGATTTTACAGCATAAATTCAGGTGCGTTCATTGTACAATACTTACAATAAATAAATTAACTAGGATATAAAAAAATGGTTTCTGTCCTTGGAAACTGGATAAAAAATCAGTAGGGTGGGGGAAACAAAGGGCATTTTTGTACAGGCTGACCCGCCCCAGGGACTTGGGGTACCCGGTCCCTGGCGTTGTAGTTCATAAGGGATGTCACTGGGATCTGTGCCCGGTCATGTGGCCCTGGTGGTCACTGAAAAGAGTGAATTAAAATAAAATAAAAGTGTTTCGCCACCTATGGTTCTGGTAACGTTACCAGCGCTGCGGAACACACCTCCAGGGTGATGGTGGAGCAGCAAGATGGTTACACTCCGAGTAGGTGGAGCGGGATCCCCAAGGCAGGAGTGAAAGTTTATGATTTCACACAGGGATGCAGCTAACACCAGGCCTTGACAGTTGTCCTCTCCCTGCTAGCACAGTCTTTTTGGGTTTGCCTGGCCTGAGAAGTTACTGGGGCACCAGGATGCTTTACTCAGGACCCTCGGTGGTATGCCTGCCGTTCCTGTCCGGTCCCTCACTGCGCTGTCTCCTTCAGCACTCACGCACGCAATGCTTCCAGCCAGCTCCTACAGATCCTCTCTGGAGGACTCCTTTTCATGTCCTCCGGACCCTATACAGTGCCTTTTTAAAGGTGCACCGGGCGTTCAGCCGCGACTTCCTCTAGAAGCTTGAGCCTCCGATTCGACGGCTTGGGGATAGACACCCGCACCGAGCTCAGAGCTGGTCTCTGTTTCGGGACAGAACCCTCCGGTCGGTAGACTTACTGGGTCCGGATGCAGGCGCACCGCACTACCTGGTGCCCTTAGGATCTCCTTCTGACCTGACGGCTTCTCCGCCGCCCGGTACTCCTCACTCCCCAATGGAGCGCTCTGACTACTCAGACTCTCCTCCCACCCCCACACTTTTCTACCATCACACCTCTCATGGGACTGGGTCCTCCCTGAAGCGGGTCCACCCATGGTTCCCTACCTCATGTGTGTGTGGATGTGTGTTATGAGGGTCATTTGTACGACATCCCAATTCCCTAGTCACAGGAATACTACACACTCTTATATGGGTGCAGTACCCTTACGTGGTGTCCCCACTGTCTGTAAGTGTCCTTAGACCGTCTTTGCACTACTCCCTACTTGGAAAGACATTTCCCATGTGTAATTCTGATATTTTATTAGTCCGGCTATTTAAAGAATTAACACATGGGTCTAAATGCATTTCGTCTACCCCCAACTACACAGCCTGACTGACAGCTGCAGCATGTTCGGAGCAGCATGAGATACCAGCAACAGCAAGGAGAAACTCTGACATAAATCAGGCTAGGTCAGCAGAGATTGAGTTAAGTTTCATAAAAGGTTATATAGATATTCGGTCATGTATTTTCAAATAATAGCAGCATCCTTATCAGGTCTAACAGATTTATTTTGTAGTTTATGCAGCTTGTATTGTGAACACTAGTGACAGATCTGCTTTGTAAATCAAGATGCATGGTAGCAATCATCAAATTTTGCACTATATGTCTGTAAGTTGTCAGAGTACTTTGGTCAATTCTGCATTTTACGTCCCGATATAGTCAAGGTGAGACAGAGTACAAATTGTGTAAGCTAATTCTGTCACTCTCCTCATCTTCATAATCTTCTCTTGGCTTCCTTTGCCTTGTCACCCCTGGTATTGATCGGGTCATGGGCCACAGAAGACCAAGGCAGGGGGCTGAAATCCTTTCCTAGAAGCAGACACAAGCATGCCTGTTGCGGTTTGGGGAAGAGAAACACGCTGTGAAAACAATCTGTGCATTTATTTTAGATCTAAGTGATTCCAACTAGGTCGATGCTCCATGCTGATGTGTTGAAAACATTTAAAACATTCTCAGTGTTTCATTTCAGCTGCAACATATGCAATGTGCTTCATTCTGTCTGACTTTCCTCGTCAGTTTCACCGCAGCACAGGAAATGTGCACATAAAGGTAATTTCTGTTTAGAAGTCATTTGCATTTGGAAGTCGCTGCTTGTTTTATTTGGAAGCTTTTCATCCTTCAGCACTTTTTGCCATTTATTAAACGCTTTGCTCATAGCAAATATTTACCTCAATATTTTCCAGTGCTGTATAATACCAAATGTTGAGTAGGCATATAATTGATATAAATCTTTACTATGAATATTTGGAAGTATTTTAAATAATAAAATAATATCTATTAGTATAAAAGCCCTAATGCAGCTTCCGTCCGGATTCACCCCTATCCCTACGTTACATCCGGACAGAAGCTGCATGTATACACCCGCTCGGGGTGATCCAATATGGCCAACCTTTGCCGCTAGCAGGGCTCCCAGAGCCTCACTACTGGCATCGGTACCGTCGCCAGTGTCCCTATCCCGCACATTCAACTACCGCACCGGAGCCCCTCCGTACCCTCGGCTGCGTCCCTGTCCCTCAGATAACACTACCCGCTTCGCACCGGATTCCGCACCGGTCCCCACATTATAGTTACTGCACCGGAGCCGGTCTTCTTCCTTCACCCTGCACCCACCGACATCTTCCACCGCCGCCCGCCACGTCTGCCTTCTCTCCGCCAACAGCTCCCGGACCTCAGCGTCATTATGCCCACCAACAAGATGGCAACCGTCACATTTGGCGACACTTTAAGAACGTCATCTTGCTGGTGGCCATAACTACGAGGGCGTTATGGAACTCTCGCGAGATCCATGAACCCATTTTAAAAGCCGCCCACTTACGATCTGCGCGCCATTTTTCAAGCCGCTCCCTCAGTGCTGCTCTGGACCGCCTCCTCCCCGCCTCACGAACTCCGCACCAGATAAGACTTAACATTGTTTGAATAAGATTTTGTTGCCTGTCAGTCCGCCATTACTCCGCATCCAGCCTTTCCCTCAGCACTCCTCCACGTCTCATTCACTAAGCCTCCTCACATTAACCCTTGCAGGAGAACATTAGGGTTAGCAGTCGCGGGTGAGGTCTGGGGGATGGGGGTGTGTGCTGTCAGAGCACTGCCGCCCCTGCTGCAGCCGCGGGTGAGGTCCGGAGAGGGGGGCCGCCCCTGCATGAGGTCTTACCTGCCCCTTGCCGCCGGCACCATGATAGGGATGTGGCGCCGCCCTTTCTCCTAGGGCTAGGGTTAGGGCTAGGGTTAGGGTTAGGGTTAGGGCTAGGGTAAGGACTAGGGTTAGGGTTAGGGTTAAGGTTAGAGTTAGAGTTAGGGCTAGGGTTAGGGCTAGGGTTAGAGCCTGGGCTGCAGACAAGAAGAGGGGCGGGAACACCCAAGGGAAGCAGGATGCTTCCCTCAGTTACCCTCCTCTCCTCTGTCACAGGGTCACGGGGGCCCCCTACTGATGCTTGAGGGGCCCTCTACCCAGTCGGGGCCCTGGTGCAGCTGAACCAGCTGCACCACGGTAGGTCCGCCCCTGACGCTCGGAGCAGCGGAGTCTCCTTACCTTCTCCTGGTGATCCAGCGATGTCGCCGCTGTGATCGCTGGTGATTCTAGACTGCCTGATTCTTTAGAATACACCATGTAAATCCTGCAACAACAGCATTCTTTCTGGAGAGAGGACTGTACTATTCAGCGGCTATTTCTAGGGCAGCGGTTCATTTCACCGTACTCCCAATGCGATAGCATTGGGCCTTAATCTAGTTAATAATAATTGTATAATTAGGGATGAGCATGTATATTCGCTACTATACGGAACTCGTATTCGGGTACTCGCTACTCTCCGAGTATCTTATGATTACTCGGGAGTAGTGAGTAGTCCATTCACTTTCGCAGTGTATCTATAGATACACTGCAAAAGTACCCTAAAAGTGAATAAAAATTGTTAAAAATAATAAAATTACATACTCACCTGTCCGACGCCTGCACCGGGACCGGCAAAGAAGACCCCGGGACCGTCCCAGAAGACCTGCGATCACCGGACAACAAGGACCTGTGACTTCCAGCCAATCAGATGGCCGGTAACGATCTGGCCAATCAGATGGCGACACGTCACAGCCACGTGATCGCTAGCGGCCATCTGATTGGCCAGATTGCAAGGTCCTAGGTGTACTGCCAGGACCTTGCAATCTGGCCAATCAGGTGGCCGCTAGCGATCACGTGGTTGTGACGTCTCACCATCTGACTGGCCAGATCGCTACCGGCCATCTGATTGGCTGGAAGACACAGGTCCTTGTCATCCGGCGTTCGCAGGTCTTTTGAGATGGTCCCGGGGTCTTCTTTGCCGGTCCCGATGCAGGTGTCGGACAGGTGAGTATGTCATTTTAATATTTTTAACAACTTTTATTCACTTTTAGGGTACTTTCGTAGTGTATCTATAGATACACTGCAAAAGTAATCGGACTCGCTATACTCGCAATGAGTACCGAGTAGCGGGACCTACTTGTTGCGAGTATAGCGAGTCCAAATACTGCGGTACTCGCTCATCCCTATGTATAATTCAATCCCTTTTCATATTTGGACATATGATGTGTTTATGTGTGAATAAGGCTCCTTTCACATCAGCGGTTTGCTAATGCTACCGGCCGATCCGGCATATGGTGCCGCATCTGCAGGATCCACTAACTCATTGCTATTTTGCCATCTGTCTTTCTTTCATTTGTAAAGGATTCATGCTACTGGATGAGTTTCGAATTGAAGATTAATAGCAATCAGTAAATGGATCCATTCCCCCCAAAACATGGATCTTGCAAAAATCTATTTTTTCAAAACAGACAAAAGTGTAATGTGTGGAGCTGCATAGTAACACAATCGGAATCACAAAAAACAATCAGAAAAACATGTAGAAATACTCTGTTATAAAAGATAAAACAGTAAAAAGCAAGTGCTGCATAAAAAAGTGATGAAAAACAGGGTATTTAGTTGATACGTTTTTTGCAAAAAATGTATACTAAGCTGCTCTACCAAACTTCAAGGTAACCCGCATCAGAGCAGTCCCTATCTGTGTGTTCAAAAACCTGACCATGTGAATAAGTACCTACATGTGCCGGGTCCAGACAGGTCCAGTGTCTGACACGGACTGACTGCAGAAGACGGCTTTTCATGTGCAAGACCCAAAGGGAGGGGTGGGGGGCTCCCTTCTCTTGCAGAAACAAGAAACAAACTAGACAAAACACTAATGAGCCATGCACACAGTGAACAGATCTGTAGGATACTGTTTACACCACCAAAAAACTGAATCACAAAAAACAATCAGAAAAACGTGTAGAAATACTCTGTTATAAAAGATACAAACAGTAAAAAGCAAGTGCTGCATAAAAAAGTGATAAAAAACAGGGTATTTAGTTGATACGTTTTTTGCAAAAAATGTATACTAAGCCGCTCTACCAAACGTCAAGGTAACCCGCATCAGAGCAGTCCCTATCTGTGTGTTCAAAAACCTGACCATGTGAATAAGTACCTACATGAGCCGGGTCCAGACAGGTCCAGTTTCTGACACGGACTGACTGCAGAAGACGGCTTTTCATGTGCAAGACCCAAAGGGAGGGGTGGGCGGCTCCCTTCTCTTGCAGAAACAAGAAACAAACTAGACAAAACACTAATGAGCCATGCACACAGTGAACAGTATAGTAACACAATCAGCTGACACACTACCGTTCAGAGAGGCAGGTGAGTGATGTAAGGTACACATGAGATACTCACATGCATCTCACATAGTGTGTCTCTGCCCTAATGGATGATTACTGGAGATGTGAACTTATCCTTAAGTCTCAGTTAGGCTAGGTTCACATTTGCGGTCAGGATTGCAGATCCTGATCCGGTTTTAAGCTGTAAAAATACTCAAAACCGGATCAGGATCCGCAGCCCATAGGCGCCCATTATGAAACCGGACTGCACTTAATGCAATACGTTTACCGCATTCCGGTTTCACTGCCTGCATGAAAAATCATGCAGGCAACGTTTTTTGGAGCAGTTTGAAAACCGCAGCAGGGCTGCTATAATGGGCGCCTATGGGAGCCCATCCGGATACAGCAAGGCACATGTGAATGGCTGCGGTTGCCGGATGCTTTGTTCATCCCTGCGGCTGCGGGGATGAACAAAGGGATAATGTATTAAATATATGTTGGCAACATGTCCACAGGGAGTGTCCACCCTCCCTAGAGACATGTTGTCCGAATACACTGGCATGTTAATGGTTAACAGGTTTATTATTGTATCGCCGCTATTTGTCGGTCTTTAAAACTTTTATGAATGAAAGCCGGCGGCTCCTCTGTGTAGTATCAGTATGTAATTTACTAATAGTTTAGTGTTGAAGTTACATGTTCATTGTAAAGAAGGTAACAATGAATATTTCTAACATTAATAATATGAATAATTTCTAACAATGCTTCTATGTGTAGATATTGCTTGTCCATGCTTGTTATGGTGCCACCTAGTGTTCTTTTTATTTATATCCAGATTGTCCACCTGGTCACATCACCTGCATTTTTTAGTACACATGATAATAATACTAGGGGCCCTTGAACAAGTATCTAACAGCAATATCTGGATATCAGTTTGTTATTTAAATCGAGCTAAAAGCTTTCTAAGTTTTGGTATAAGGTATTAGAAAAACAGTTAATATTTATTCATATAAATTTACTATAGATTTGGGTCTGCGGCTGCATTACTTGAACAATTTTATTTAGTCCGTTAGTGGCTGTTTACATTACATTCTATAGATTTTTTATAGTTAAAGGTGTGGTTCAATACTAAAATTTATTTTCATCATAACTCTCTATTTAATGGCAATGTATTATAATGTAATATTTTCTCTAAAACACTTTTGTTAAAAATTCCCTATGTTTTCCTTACTACTCTATCAAACTACTTTTTATTTTTGATTTTTCCTGTGTGATAATGCTTTGTTTAAGAATCATGCTGGAATAGTTAAAAGAGTCATCATCAGGGGGCAGAGACTGCGGTCAATGCTGTAGCCTCTGACTCCACCTTGATATGAAGCATCATAAGTGATGTGTATTTCAGGGGTCAATCTAGTCACTGCTCTACTGAGCAGGTGTTGGTTATCTATTCCAACTTATGCTCAGGAGAATCTAGTTATTGTGCAATATGCACAGTTACAGAGTGTTCCCTCTCTGATTAAAAAACTTATTAGCCAGTAAGAGAGCGCAGTGGCAGTGCACATTGTAAGAAGAGCTGCATGTAAAGCAAAGACCAGCACCACCACCGCAGGTAACATTACTTGTGGTGGCGCCACTGGTATGTGCTCACTTTTTCTCCCCTTACAATACCCGCTGACAGTGCTGTCTATTGTCAGCTTTTCACTTTTCATTAGGGCCAGCGAGAGAGTGAACTGCCATTGTGCATTGAGAAGAATAATGCACAGTGACAACATTGAGCAAGCATATGTGGTAATTTTCAACCAATGCATGCTCAATTGAGCAGTGTCTATGAAAGCCCCTGAAACAGGTATCACTGGTGACACTTCTTTTCAGAGTGGGGACAAAGGCTGTCTCAGAGACTACAGGCTCTGCCCCCTGATGATGATATGTTTAGGTATACCAGTGTTGGCAGCGGATAATTCAGTATACACTGAAAGCGTGTTGACAACAGAACTTAGCTTTAATTAGCCACAAACAGGTACAGATATGAAGGGCTTTGTGGAAACAGGAATATACATCTTAAATGCCTCTCTGCAGCATCAGCAAGCTGCTGTGCTTCTCTTCATATGCACAGAAACAGGAAACAGGTTACAATCACATGGTATTTCCTGTGTGTGAGCCTCTGGGAGTGTTCCTCTTTTTTTTCTTTAAACTAACTTTACTGACAATGTACAAACCTAGCAGTATAACACACATACAGGATTGGAGTTGTTGCACTAAACATATTCAAACACCTCCACTCAACAACTACTTATCCTGTTGCGGTTCTGAAGTCCTCAAACTTGGCTCTTGGCAATGGTTTTGGCATACCATCTGCTAACATCTTGTCAGACTCGCAATAGACAAATCTTAGTACATCATGTTCCACTAAGTCACATAAGTGGTGATGCTTAACGTCGATGTGCTTAGTCCTTGCACTGATCTTCTCACTGCTGGCAAGTCCAATACATCCTTACATCCTTGGTGGTCCTTATATACACAAGTGCCCTCACTGCTTGGTTGTAATTCTCGTTGCCGGAATCTTGATGAATCTTTGGTTTCTGAGGACTTCTTTTCATTGCCGTGGTTGTGGCTCTGATTCAGGAAGTGTTCTGACCCCATAAGAAAGTCTTCTAGATGGGATACCTTTGTTTGGTCTTGCTGATCTTCTGACTGGAAGTTGACTTGGTTCTTCTGTTTCTACCTTGCTGGCTTCAGAGCTTATCCAGACTTCACTGTTTTCTTTTTCAGTGTCTGGGTTTGGTGACTGAGATTCTTCTTCTTGTTCCTTTGCTTGAATGACTGGTGTAACGTCATGAAATTTCAGTGAAACAGAGCTCTCATCAATCACTACATCTCTGCTGATTGTTACTGTGTTGGTCTCTGGGTGGAGGATTCTGCATCCCTTTTGAGTTTCACTATAGCCCACCAGGACTCCTTGCTTTGTATGTGATTCCCACTTGGAACATTTTTCTTTGGGAACATACACAAACGTTTTGCTTACAAATATTCTGAGGTGCTTCAGGTTAGGCTTCTTGCAGTTCCATAGCTCATATGGAGTTTTATTTGTGGCTTTACCTGGCAGTCTGTTTTGAAGATAGCAAGCTGTCATGATGGCTTCTCCCCTATACATTGTAGGTAGATTGGCATCAAGCAACATACTTCTTCCACTTTCACAGAGAGTGCGGTTCTTTCTCTCTGCAATGCCATTATTTTCTGGGTTGTATGGAATGGTACTCTGGAACACAATTCCATTCTTTTTCAAAATGGTTTGCACCCTTCTACTTGTATACTCAGTCCCATTATCTGCAAGTAGGGCTTTTGTCATTCTTCCAAATTTGTTGAACACTGCTGCAAGATATTCTTCAAGTTTCTGTCTAACTTTATCCTTACTGTGAAGCAGGTAGGCAACTGTATATCTGGAGTAATCATCAATAAATGTGAGAAAATATCTCATCTTGCTTTGAGTTTGAACACTCATTTGACCGCAAACATCTGTGTGTATCAAATCCAGTGGCTGGGCAGATTTAGTGCTGCTTACTTTAGGAAAGCATTTTCTGGACATTTTCCCTTTAAGACAGCTAGTGCACTTCACCATTTGACTACATTGCTTGATTTCAACACCATTTGCTAGTTGATCTAGCTTCCTTACTGCTTCTGGGTCTCTGTACCCAAGACGTCTGTGCCATACATGGATACAGTCCTTATGCAGATCTTGTCTAGCACTCTACACTATTTCTTTGCATTTTAGCTGATAAAGTTCATTTTGGAATTTTCTTTCTGCAAGAGTGTGACCCTCCTTTGATATAATGCAGCTGTTGTCTTTAAAAGTAACTACATTCCCCTTTTGCGTAAGCTTTTTTACAGACAGAAGATTGCTTTCAAGACTGGGCACATAGAGAACATCCTTTACTGGGATCTTTCTGCTTTGCGCTGAGGAAACTGGACAGTGGAGGTAGCCATCTCCTACTCCTTCTGAAGTCATATATTGACCATTAGCTAAGATGACCTTTTCTGACTTGCTTTCATCAAGGTCAGTGAAGAAGTCCTTATCATTTGCCATATGGCTACCAGCACCAGAGCCTATACACCACATATGCTTTGCAGATGAGCCTGCACTTGTATAAAATGCAGCTTCAACACATGCAGATTTTTCTTTTATAGCTGTTTTCACCTTATGATCACTGTTCTGCTTTTTAAACTGACTCATTCTTGCTTTCCATATTCTGCAGTTTGCTTTAAGGTGGCCGGGCTTTTTACAGACAAAACATTCACGAGTTTCCCATAGATTGCTCTTATATTTAGGAAAATCCTGTGTCTTTAATGGTGTCTCTGCTTTAGATTCATTACTGCTGCTTACATTGTGCGTCTTTCGCTTGAATTCATCTACAAGCTTGCCTTTGACATATTCTACAAAATGTTCCAAATTATTATGCAAATTGGTTTTACGTGTCATAGGGTTTGTTTGTTTTTTTTAGGAAGTGAAATCCATTGATAATATTTTGCCTCAGGGTTCTTTGGATCACTGAATTCAATCTCAGATATCTGTGATAATTAGTTTGGCAGGTGAAGCCCAATAAAAGGAAAACTGGGTGTTCCACAATATTAAGCAGGCCACAGTTTTCAAGTAACATGGGAAAGAAAAAGGATCTCTCTGCTGCCTAAAAGCAACAAATAGTGCAATGCCTTGGACAAGGGCTAAAAACATTAAACTGCACAAAAACTTAAGCGTGATCATTGTACTGTGAAGAGATTTGTGGCTGATTCTGAGCACAGACGTGTTCGTGCAGATAAAGACAGAAAAAGGAAGGTTTCTTCCAGGCAAGTTCATCGGATTAAGAAAGCAGCTGCTAAAAAGGCCTTACAAACCAGCAAACAGATATTTGAAGCTGCAGGTGCCTCTGGAGTCCCTCAAACCTCAAGGTGTAGTATCCTTTAAAGGCTTGCTGTGGTGCATAAACCTACTATTCGGCCACCCCTAAACAGTGCTTACAAGCAGAAACAGTTGGCTTGGGCCCAGACATACATGAAGATTAATTTTCAAACAGTCTTGTTTACTGATGAGTGCTGAGTAACCCTGGATGGTCCAGATGGATGGAATAGTGGATGGTTGGTGGATGACCATCATGTCCCAACAAGGCTGTGACGTCAGCGAGGGAGGTGGATGAGTCATATTTTGCGCTGGAATCATTGTGCGACAGCTGGAAGGCCTCTTTAAGGTTCCTGAAGGTGTGAAAATGTCCTCTGTAAAGTATATAGAGTTTCTGACTGAGAACTTTTTTCCATGGTACAAAAAGCAAAAACGTGCATTCAGGAGAAAAATCAACTTCATGCATGACAATGCAGCATCTCATGCTGCAAAGAATACCTCTGTGTCATTGGCTGCTATGGGCATAAAAGGAGATAAACTCGGTGTAGCCACCATCTTCCCCTATAGAGAACATTTAGAGTAAAATTATTACTCGGGAGTAGCGAGTAGTCCGATTACTTTAGCAGTGTATCTATAGATACACTGCAAAAGTACCCTGAAAGTGAATAAAAGTTGTTAAAAGTAATAAAATTACATATTCACCTGTCCGACGCCTGCATCGGGACCTGCGATCACCGGACAAGGACTTGTGACTTCCAGCCAATCAGATGGCCGGTAGCGATCTGGCCAATCAGATGGCGAGACATCACAACCATGTGATCGCTAGCGGCCACCTGATTGGCCAGATTGCAAGGTCCTGGAAGTACACCTGGGACATTGCAATCTCACCAATCAGGTGGCCGCTAGCGATCACGTGGGTGTGACGTGTCGCCATCTGATTGGCCAGATTGCTACCGGCCATCTGATTGGCTCAAAGTCACAGGTCCTTGTTGTCTGGTGATCGCAGGTCTTCTGGGACGGTCCCGGGGCAGGTGTCGGACAGGTGAATATGTAATTTTATTACTTTTAACAACTTTTATTCACTTTTAGGGTACTTTTGCAGTAACAGTAGTGCAGCTACATTAACGTCTTTAATTTCTTCACTAATACCCCTGAGATGCTCCACGATCTCTAGGGTGTTTCTTATATAGTCCTGCATATTCTGGCCATCACTTAGCTTAGACTGGTACAGCCTTCTCATGAGATAAAGCTTATTGCTAAGATTTGTTCTTTCATGCACTTTCTGTAACTCATCCCACATCTCCTTTGCAGTTGCACACTTGCATATATGCTCAATCTGATCATCATCTACACTGAGGGAGATAGTGCTTTGTGCTTTCTGATCCTTCTCTATCCAGTCATCTTCTGGTAATGGATGAGGCACTTGTTCCTGTGTATATTTCCACGTATCTTCTCTTATGAGCAGCATCTTCACCTTGAATTTCCAGGATTGGTAATTCTGATTGGTGATACTTTGCACTGAGAACTTACAGTAATCCCTGCTTGTGGACATCTTCTCTGTTGCTCTGCTGCTTTTGCTTCTGTTGCTGTATTATTCTTCTGTATGACTCTGTGTTCTGTGTCACTCCTGGGATACTGTGTCATGCTGGGGTTCTGTGTCACGCTGGGCCCATATCCTGTTGGCAGCAGAAATTTCAGGATACACTGAAAGCGTGGTAACAACAGTACTTAACTTTAATTAGCAACAAACAGGTACAGATATGAAGGGCTTTGTGGAAACAGGAATATACATCTTAATTGTACCTTTGCAGCATCAGCAAGCTGCTGTGCTTCTCTTCACATGCACAGACACAGGAAATTGCTTACAGTCACATGGTATTCCCGGTGTGTGAGCCTCTGGGAGTGTTCCTCTTTTTTCTTTAAACTAACTTTACTGGCAATGCACAAACCTAGCAATATAACACTTACACATACAGGATTGGAGTTGTTGCTCTAAACATATTCCAACACCCAGCATATATTGGAAATCTTAAACCAAGTGTCGTCTCAAAGGAAGTAGTAAGAAAATTAAAATAAAACAGTGTAGTGAGGGACTTTTTATTAAAAGTATATTAGAAAAAGATTGGATTAGGACATTAAATAGAGATTTACAGTTAAAATTAATTTTAGTTTCCAACTACCCCTTTAACACTGAATAATTGTCAGTGTCCACCCCTGTTTTTTTAACATATCCAGAAAGCTATAAAATATTAAAACAAATTATTCTCACTTCCAATCCCCTTCCGGTCCTTATACTTCCTGTTCGATGTCTGGACAGGCATGTAAATCTTGCAGTCAGTCACTGTTTATTATTATTAATATGTATTTATATAGCGCTATTAGGATACATGGCGTTTTACAATTTAGAGGGTAGACAAAGAAATGTGGTCGAAGACGACCACAAACGGCGACGGTCCTTATACTTCCTGTTCGATGTCTGGACAGGCATGTAAATCTTGCAGTCAGTCACTGTTTATTATTATTAATATGTATTTATATAGCGCTATTAGGATACATGGCGCTTTACAATTTAGAGGGTAGACAAAGAAATGTGGTCGAAGACGACCACAAACGGCGACGGTCCTTATACTTCCTGTTCGATGTCTGGACAGGCATGTAAATCTTGCAGTCAGTCACTGTTTATTATTATTAATATGTATTTATATAGCGCTATTAGGATACATGGCGCTTTACAATTTAGAGGGTAGACAAAGAAAGACGACCACAAATGGCGACAAACAATGACAGATCACAATTAGTCATACGGGTACAATAGGGCCAGGGATCCTGTACGCGAGGGCTCACAGTCTATGAATTCCCAAATGCAGCAAAGGCAGGCACTTTCATTCATCATCCTGTGGTTACTTCATTTCTTGATGCGGGTCGTATTTTGTTGTTACAGTTATGGCCACTTTACACACACCAACTTATCTGTCCAACTTCTGAACAGCTTACTGCTTGCAGTGAAATCATGGACACATTGTACCATTTGTACACAGACACAAAATGGAGCAATGTGTCCATGATTTCACTGCAACCAGTGAGTTGTTCAGAAGTTGGTTAGATAAGTTGGTGTGTGTAAAGTGGCCCTTAGTCCATTGCACAAAACATGACATTTACAGGCAATAATACTATAATTCTATTACACACTGTAGGAATCTTCATATAATTACACACACACAATCACATGTGTGCTGTTTCTATGTCTATGTAGTGATCTGATACCAGAATATAGCAGGATGTCACCTGAGAGCAGAATTGTCAGTCACTCTACAGTATGATCCACATTATGCTATTTCTCATGTAAAGCCTAATATCCTGGACTCACCCCATTGTACATGTATAGCATCTATGCTCCCTTGTATATTTAAAAGGGCTATCTATATTAGGGCATTGATCCAATTAAGTAGTCTGATTACCATATAGTGTCGGGAAGGCATTTTTTCCACCAATATGGAGCTTATGTGGCGCCCCACGTAGTCAGGCGTCACAGAGGGGTATGGCACCCATAAAAGAGGTGTAATTTCCCCAGCTGCAAGTGGACCCTAGGTTGGTGGGTGGGCCCCATTCCAGCACTCCCACATTAGAATAGGAGTGGGAGATTACCCGGGAGGGAGATATAATCACCTCAAGAGGGAACAAAGGATGTCAGTCAGGAGAAAGAGTAGTCTCTCTAGTTGGTGAGAGAGAGAGAGTCAGGACAGTCCGTGGAGGAGGAGAGGAGAAGGAGGGTGAAACAAGGCGGAAGGTTTGACCCGGACGGCTCTACGCTGATCCGGAGGAAAGGAGAAAGAGGGTCTTGAGGAGATCCTGAAAGAGCGCACCTGATGCGAGGAGTCTGGGCCATAGAGAGAAAGGGGGAACCCCAGCGTGGAGCAACCATGCTCCAAGGGGTCCTCCAGTCCACCACGGCAACGCCGGGCCCGAGAATCCAGCCAAGGTCTATCTTTGCAGCCGGCAACCTCGTGATCCATTTATCACCACAGCACTCTGCCAGACGGAGCGGTCTGCCTGCTTCCTCATCACGGGGTAGGGGACCTCTAAGTCTACCTACATGGAGCCATTGGGTATAGACTCATCCTAGTTGGGGAAGAAAGGACACAGGTTCGTCAACTAAGGTTTACCATGGGTCCCACCATACCACCTGGGATCCACTTGCAGCCACCCGTTACTTTAACAACTGTTGCTGAACTGTGGACTCTGTATTTGCTACTGAATGTTTACAGTAAAGTACCTGGGAGAAAGTGACTTTGCTTGTGTGTGGTTATCTCCATCAACCTGTTCCCTTTCAGGAACGCTGTCCCGGAGGACCAGCTCCACCTGTAGGGAGCTTTGCCATCCCAGCCACATTACCATCTTCCTCTGGAGGCCTGTGGCGGTGCTGGTGACCCATCACCAGGTACTACAGGTGGTGTCACATGACAAACTCTAATCCCCTGTACATACACTCCTTTTTGAAGTGTCACCCAGGCAACGGGCTCAGGCGCTGCCACCCGTGACATCCCCAGTGAGAACACCCACCAAGCCTGATACCAGAGTACCCCAGGGCCTGGGGCTCGACATATCGTGTTTGCCCCATGGGGTTTTTGCCTTCCTCTGGATCAGCATATGCTATGGGTTGAACTGGATGGACTTATAGTCTACTTTCAACATTAAAAACTATGAAACTATTGGGTTTATTACGGTATGTAGACAAAATATATTTTAGATGGCGTTGTTCCTGAAATGTCTACTATTTCATCTTTTTGGTTTTCTTTACAAGTCTAAGTGGTACTTCACACACAGCAATGTTCGAGCGATCCCAACCATGACCAGGATCACTGGAACATCGCTGTGTGGTCACTGGGGAACTGTCAAACATGCAGATCTCCTCAGCAACCAGGGACCAGGGAGCCGTATAACGACCTCCACATTGCTGGGTAAGCGGGAGAAGGCTGGTAACTAAGGTACACATCGGGTAACTAAGCACAGTGCTTTCCTAGTTACCCACTGTGTACCTTAGTTACCAGCCTTCTCCCTCTTATAGGCTGGTAACCAGGGTACACAGGGGGTAACTAGGACAGCGCTGTGCTTAGTTACTTGATGTGTACACTGGTTACACATTGGGCGTACTGTGCACCCGGCCGCGCAGTGCACACTGGCACATGTAGTCTTATGACTACATGTCCCAGTGTGTAGTGCGCGGCTGGGTGCACGCCATTGTGGCAGCGGCTGGTGGTGGTGCTGCTGCCAGCGCCGGCTCCCTGCGCTTTCGGAACCAACGCTCGTTGGTCTCCTGCCGTCTAACACGCCGATGCGTGCTGCACAGCGGGAGACCAACGCGCAAAAAATGGTCCTGATTGTTTTATAATGATCAGCAACCTCGCAGCAGGGGCCCCGTCACTGCTGCTTTTCACCCACAATGATATCGCTGGCGAGGTTGCTGATTTCAGCAATATCGCTAGTGATATCACTGTGTGAAGTACCCCTAAGCCACCTGAAGGAACTTCAGGTCACTTTGTTAGCCACTTCACACCTTTTAAAAACCTAAAGTGGATAAAAGAAGCTCCAAAAGACTGAACATTTGTTCAGCTAGCCGTTTTGATACTGCAGTGCATTTAATTATTTTTAGCATTTTTCAAGTGCTTTTTCAGGCGGGTTACTGAGTAATCCCACCTGAAAAAGACTTCATGTGCCAATAATCTACTTTCTGCATGGGGAGGTGAGCCATCTTTTGCAACTTATTTGGATAATGCCTCACTTTACCAGCTACTCTTATTATACTCCAGTGAAAACCAATTATCTCTGTTATTTTGTCATATATTGGCAAGTATCGCACAAGCCCAAAATGAATGAATCCAAATCTAGTCATGAGGGCAGGTGCACAATATCTGCTAGCGATGAAAAAGTCTTGGTAAATTGCCCACAGACATGAGGTCAGTAATGTTTCTCCTTTCCCGATGTGGAAAGTGAGAGGCTCTAGACTAGGGTGTAAATTATTTGGATGATCCAATATATTAAACAATTGTTCTTGTTCACTACAGTTTGTTCTGCCTCTGTTTTTGTTTGCAATTTAACTTAACCACTTGTCTACTGGCAAGTTGGATAGCCCCACCTCTCTCCTGCTGAGCAGAAACTGATACAATGAATCCCATCTGCAATTCATTATGGGGCCCAGTTCATACACAGCACCCTGCAACTTCTGTGGTTAGTAAGCACAGTAGTAGGTTATAATATGGTTAGTGTAGGGGCCGTCCCGAAATGAGTCACCTTGTCATTGGTGGGATGGCTTAAGTATGTTTTTTGCCAAAAAAAAAACAACCAAGTACCCTGTGTTTTTACAGCACTAGCTTTTATTTATTTATTTATTGCAAGGTATTTGGAGACAATACACTCATACTTTTTTTGTTTTCTAGCTGTTGTTTTATATTAAAAAATTATAGACATCATTCTCAGTGTGTGCAAGATCACTTTAAAGTGTTTTGTAATTTGACCCAAAAGCAAACCAATACAGGGAATAGTGAGTAAAGCTAGAGCCTTGAAGTAAAGCGGTTCTGCAAGTTCAACATGGAGGTTCACACATAAAATGTTCTCACGCCGCGCATCTGTAAAGATGTGAAGGTGTCCCCTCCTACAACAGACCCCCTCCCAACCCCTCTTTGGATTTTATAACGCAAAGTTTTCTAGTTTCCATTTTAAATCGCTTCCTGGTTAACCCTGTATGTGAAAGACAAACATCAGCTATGTTTAATATAATGCGTTATCCATAAACAGAACATGCTACCAATAGTTCAGTGGCACCCTCAGTACTTACAGAGCCAAAAGCCAGGGCATGACCATAGATTATTAAAAGAAAAACACATTTGAAGAATCTCTGCAAGAAATGGGATATCTTTGGTTTATTGAGATTGTTTGCAATGCCCTAATGCGCTGTCACCGCAAGAATAATTTTTTCCTTCACAATCTACTTAGCAATGATTTATCGATCCTTGTCCCCTTCATTGAGAATTACTGATCCATTTTAGAAAATCTGATTTTCACACCCTTCATGAGAATGTGCAGAGCGCAGATCCCTGGAGACTGCCTGAGAAGTTGACTTTGACATGAAATTCCTCAGCTGCAGCACACCGGAGTCCATGGGCTCATTCCGATTTGCTGCAAAGGGTGGTAAAATACTTTTCTACATCTAGAGAGACATGATTGCACTGCGAGGACCTATTTCTTCCATCCTGCTGGATGTATCTGGGTTACTGTTATTTGTGTAAATAGCATTTTTCCCTTTCTTCTCCCTCTCGCTCTCCCGCTCAGTAGCTATGCTTTGAACACCAAGGTAAGATTTACATTGTTTAAATTCAGCTTTTCGAAGCAGTGGGGTTTGTGGATGAAATATGTATTGTGTGAGCAAATAACTTTCTTGTAGATTGTCTGCTCTGCAGCGACTACTGGCTGCTGGAGCATCAGAATTAGACATGACACAATAGCCTGTGTATTAATCTGTATTAATGAAATATGTAGCCATAGCATCCTTCATTCACATAATCGTAAGCTTAATAGAGGCATTTTAGCTGTCATTACTTTGATCTAATTTTGGCATTCCAGAACTTTTTAGGCTTGTTCAAACATGGCATGCTTGCCTCTATTTTTGCGCTCACTTTTTCTGCTGCGAAGAAACACATTTTTATTGTACCCACAAAGTTTTCTGTGTCTCACATTTCTGTACTTTCATGCAAGGATGTTAATTTTTTCCTTACAGATTTGAACCTTAAGGCTTTGTGCACACCTAGTGTTTTTTGTGCTTTTATCGACACATTCTTACTTGTAGATTTTCCAAAATCTGCAAGGAAAAACGTATGGCAGCAAAGTCTATGGGGTAATTAAAGTGCGGTGCCCACTTTCCATTGCCAATTTTGGTGCAGAAAAAAGAAACAGCACGCTCATTCTTTCTGCAGATCTCCCTGCATTTTCCCCAAAGGACAATGATGAACAAAACGCACCAAAAAAAGCATCAAACTGGAAAAAACTAAGTGTTTTTGTCTGCAGTGTTTTCCTGCCAGAAGATGCAGATTTGGTACAGAAAAAATCAGCTAGGTGTGCACAGAGCCTAAAAGTGTTTTTTAACCAAATCTGCAACATGCTCATACTTACAGAGTCTTTGCAGCAAATGAATGGGAAAAAAGCAAGTAAAAATGCATAAAGTTGTGTTGAATCATGTGTATTTTAAACAGCGGTTTTCAAATTTGCTTTTTAATAGAAAACAAATCTGCTGTAAATACTAAACATGTGCACATATTATTAATATTTTTTTGTATATATATATATATATATATAATACATATATGTATATATAATGGTTACATTGTTTAAATATTCCGCAAATAACATTCAGATTGTGAATTAAAAACCTACCCTTAACGTACATTTCGGCTAAATTCACACGCGCATATAAGAAAATCTTTAGATTTTGATTTTAATCCAGGGAACACAAGAACTCTAACGATTTTTCATCTGTATTGTCGTCAATATACAGTCCGATTTTCAGCCGTTTGATATCCGTTTGTAGATATCAGAAGTTAATAAAATCTATAAGACCAAAGACAGTTTACTAAATTAAACAATTGCAATCTATCCATAAAAGTCAGATGTTCCGATTTCTTTTGCACACCCACAGTCTTAAGTAGGCGAGTCTCATCTGACATAAAACTTGGCTAGGTTCACACAGGTAAGGCTTTGCTGCATTTTAGCTGCGGTTTTGGGGTCAGGTTGGTTTTATGTAAATATATGCTAATCTAACCTGCATTTTTGGGGTCAGGTTTTGCCTTGGGTTTATGATAATGTATGCTAATCTAATCCTGTGTTTTTGGTTTCCAGTAAAACCTATGTGATTCAAGGAAAAGCTGTCCACACACATTGGTTTTATTTCACTGCAGAAAGTGGAAACACCACAGGTTTTGCTGCGTTTTTGAAAGAATGAGCATATCAAGTCTTTTCTGCATTTTTGATATAGTTTCTATTGCAAAACTACAGCAATAGTGCAGCAAACAAAAACGCGGCAAAAAACGCAGCAAATATCCTGCCAAGAAATCAGAAGAAAAAAGCAGCCCCTAGGATTAGCTGCAGATTAGCTGCAGATCTGTTCACACCAAAAACCAACATATCTGGACATAGCCTTGGGTATGCTGCAACTTCTTTTTCACATAGATATTTGACCTGCGAAAAGAAACGCACATCTGAACAGCCTTATTGACTTTTAGTCCTAGTGCTGTCTGCAGGATATCAGTTTATTCTATGAACAACAATCAAAACTATGATGGTGAATGTAGCCTTACTGTGCATTTAAATGCTCGCTATTGTCCCTAGAGGAGGCCATTGCAACTAGTAGAAAGGTTGTGGAAGGTGGTTTTGGTGAGGTGACAGGATGTGTGAAAAAATAGCTCCGTCCCTATTGTTATAACAACCTGTATTTCTATAGCTCCAACATATACTGCCATGGTGTAAAAAGACAATTGCTGACATAAAGGAGCGAGGAGACCCTCCCCACAGGAGCTTACAGTCAAACTGCTCCCTTGGTCAGTGCTTTGTCTCATTATCTACAATTTTGAAAGCTGTAGAAGACATTTAGAGACAGATGTACAGTATGTCATCGCTTTATCAGTCGCTTTATCAGTCCTTTTGACAAATGGCTGACAACTTTGATGCTGAGAGCTTTAGGTTTGGCATCCATAGAAGTAATTAATTCAAAGGTTTATTGTGAATATTCTTATTATAATTAATAATAATAATGCATATATATTAACTAATCTGCACATATGTCTTAATTGAGCATATTTGCTATAACACTAACAGCTGTTTCCGTTACTTCACCCTTCTATATTGTACATGGAAAGCAATATGCTCTTTAGTTTTCAAATACAATTTGATTACTTACACAACAACTAAACCCATTGTCACTAACAAATAAATGTAAGTATTATATATAGAGCTGCTAAAATGGGCAAAAAAATACATGAAAATATTTTTGAAGATTTTCAAAACTGAAGATAACTGAGATACAGTAATAATAATCACTGGACAGACGTTTTCCCGGATGTCAGTCTGTCAGTCTCTTCTGCCTGATAGTGAGGAAGAATAGATTGCATTCAGCCAAACTGCAAAGGAAGGGCTTTTAGGTGTCATGTCCCTGGAATAACCATACTTATACAAAAAAATACCCTCTTTAATACTTTTTAACTATAGAACAAATGTCCAGAAACAATTAAAAAAATAAAAAGTGATGGTAGAACAGGAATGGTACTTTATTGTGAAGTGCCAAATTGTTCACAAAAGGCTAGAAACGGTAGGAAAAAAAATAGTTTCATGATTTTTATTTTTTCATAAAGAGAAAAGAGTACATGCAGGAAGAGTTCTCGGCAGGAGCAGGGCTAGAATTCTTTATTATACATCCATGGAGACAATAGCACGGACTGTAAGTAGCTCCTGTCTCTCACTATAATAATGCACATAAAGCCAGGGGTCAGTTTGGGTTCGTTCCTGGCTTTGATGCTTGGAGAAGGTCACCAGGGGAATCGATGGGCAAAAAATGAGACCTGCATTTCATCCAATCAATGAAATTTTTTTTATCTAAAGTGGACACCGCTGGGTGTAAGTTTTACAGCTTCAAAATGCTTTTTCCCACTTTAATAGACTGTGAGTGAGATGTATTATATACTTACAACAATTTTTTTTTAGAATGGAAAAAAATGACTATCGTCTATAGAAAATGATTTTCACAAAACTCACGGTTTCTTTAAAAGACCAATTTTAAAGTAGAGTGATACAACACTAGACTCGTACTCTTGTAACTGTATTTCCATTGTAAATAATATTTAGTCTTCTTAGCCCCTTGACAACTTTCTGTCAGTCATTTGAGCTTGAAACGAGCTTTATTTGTAATTGTAATCATGAAAACGAGGTGGCAAGTGACATTCCATTCCATTTTATTATTTGCCTTCAAAAAAGTTATGGGATCAGGACACCTAAAGATCCCAGTTAGCTGTAATGTGTAAGGCTGGCTTCACACCATGGCTCTTTGGATCCAGGGCTGTCCGGTGTGAACCGGACAGCCCCAGATCCGATTTTGCCCCCTATGTATCCCTATGGCGCTGGATTGTGCCTATTTAGGCTCCGGTTTGCTGGTTTTCCGAAAGGATCCGGTTTTGTCCGATTTTTGCATCGGACACAAAACCGGAGTCTGCATCATTTTTTGGGTCCGATGCAAAAATTGAACAAAACCGGATCCGGCGCCCATAGCATGGGAGTCTATGGCCGCCGGATCCGACATAAAATTGGACCAGTTCCCAGATGCCGGGTGCCTAAACTGCGGCGGCTGTTAAAAGCAGCCGCCACTGAATTTCACCACCTGGAGAGCTCCAGAGCTGAAATATCAATCAGCACCATGGCCAGCTCCTCTGCAAACTTCTGTGTTGATATTTCAGCACTGGACAGCGGCACAGACGATTCTAGCACAAAACAGGATCGAGGGCAGATTTGCCCTCCGGTTCTCTTTTTCCAAGGCTGTCAGTCGTGTCCGTGTAGCCTGCAAAACACCGGACACACCCTGACAGCCGAAAACCGTGGTGTGAACCTAGCCTAAGAGATGCTTTGTTTAGCTTTCATCTGATAGTTTAGGAGAGTTCTTAAAAGGATTTTACAGGATTAGAGAAACATGGTTTCTTCCTGGAATAGTGCCTCACTTGTCTATAGGAAATATGTTATATTACAGTCCATGCACAATCATTCTATTTGGCTGAGCAGTAATAGAAGCTACACCCCATGAACAGGTATGGTGCTGTTGCTGAAAGTAGCTATGTTTTTCTAAATGAGATAAAAGACTGCACTCACCAGATCTCTTCGATGTGCTCTTTATTCACAGAATATGAGGGTACATAGTGCAGGGAGGGGTCGGCAGGGTGGACAATGGCTTCGTTTTGCGCGTATAGCGCTTCTGCGGTTCTGGACCCGCAGAAGCGCTATACGCGCAAAACGGAGCCGTTGTCCTCCCTGGCGACCCCTCCCTCCACTATGTACCCTCATATTTTGTGAATAAAGAGCACATCGAAGAGATCTGGTGAGTGCTGTCTTTTATCTCATTTAAATCATGCTTCTTGCTGACTGAGGAACACTGGTCCCTGGAACACTTATATTCACCAACCAGGTTACACATGGATGATAATTACATCATAATAGGACTCTCTTACATATTGTTTTACACATAATTTTCGGATATAGAGAGTTTACACCTAAATAATAAATATGCACAATGACATGTTAAATTTTAAGATGCTTTTATTAAATTCATCAAAAGGTAAAATCACAAGTGCAAAAGTGCAAAAAGTAGATAAAAGTAGTGATACATGGATCAGCATACAGAGGACACTAACAAGTTACGGTAATAGCCATTTCTCCTTAGCCATGCAAACAACACATGGGAGCATCATTTCTCAGTGGTATAGGGCAGAAAAGGATATAATGAGGCAGGATATGAAAAGTCCATTTAACAACCTCTAAAGTGAGTTTGTCTCTTATCACAAACCCAGTGATCTAATACTGGTATTCACAATCTCCCATCCGCCCTCACTCCTGTATACACTAACCCACAAACCCTGTTTGCAGCTTACCCATTTTGTAGATCTGCTATGGTCAGGTGGCTTAGGGGTCGCCCCATCGCGTTTCCCTAAGAGCTTCCTCAGGGGGCATGCTCTCTTGTGCGTCACCCATCCTATATACCCTCCACCATTGTCGCCACCTGTTGTAATCACCCGCTCTCACGCTGCACATGAGCGGCCGCGTCATCCCCCAGCGCCACTTTCCGGCCTTCACACACAGGAAGTGCGTAAAATGATGCTACATCCTGTGTTGCAGAAGCCTTCTGCCGGCCGTGAGGGACGCGCGACCGTGCATGCGCGGACCACAGGCGCCATTTTGTGTATCTGCCTGTGCTGTCTGAGCTTGCAGCCCTGGTGCCTCGCTCTCTTATGCAAAAAGCTATGCTTTTCTAATTATGGTCAATTTCTTATCTCTGGTTTTTGAAAGAAGATTTTCTAAAGTTGATAACCCCTTTAAAATAGTTACTGTCCACAGTGCTCTAAAACTGCACACACTTTTCATATGGCTCAGGACAAACATCGGTAAACTTTGCTTACAATAGAGTGTATAGATGGTCTCTCACAAGGCATTATTCTTATATGGTATAGCTCCTCTATTACAGTTACATCTGAAGTCACACCCGTGGTCAAAGTGGGTGGAAGGAGCCTGACATTTCATTATCCCCTGAGTATCCAACTTTATGGGCCAATCTAGTTCACCATGATTGACCTACCGTACTTGGCTGTTACTTCTTTAGGATAACTCCTCAAGTCTACCCTCAGTGCTAGTGACCATCAGTCACACCACTGTCTGCACCATTCAAACTAGCCTCTTAATGAGGAGAAGTGCACTTTCTGGTCCCCCAAGTCACCTTTATGAAGTTATATTGCAATACGGATCTGGTCACCTCTATGTTATCCTGCACAATTCTTATGACTTGGAATGCTCTCTACAGCACACCACGGTTATTTATGGCTCTCCGCACTTTGCGCTTCACTTTAGTCTCGATTACTGATCTCTCTTCAACCCTGAAATACACAGTATTAGAACCCGTTCCCTTATGGGCCAGCTTCGCTTTCACTATACCTGATGCCTAGATTTTCCCTTCTAGCTAGGGAACCCAGAACTGGTGACAACTACTGGTGGCTGCTTAACACTGCACCCATAAATATAAAAAAAGGATTTGAACAAACTGCTAATACTATACCGTACATACAGATATACATTACACATAAAACATTGACGTCTTCTGGGGGTAGTCTCTTACACACTCACATATAACAGTTTACACTGAAAAGCCACTTAAAACAACAAGTATGCTCAAATATATTTGAGATGACTGAGAGATTATTGTTCCTGGAAATGTGAAAAAATATGGCTATGTTAAGGCTACGTTCACATGTAGCGTATTTGCTGTGCTTTCATGCAGTTGCGCGTTTTTGCCCGCATTTTGGGCAAAAAAGCGCAAATGCATTCATACGCCGCGCTTTTTTGGCTGTGCTTTTTCTGAACCCATTTTATAATGTGGCCTATGGGAAAAGCGTGCCGAAAAAGGGCAAAGAATTGACATGGTCATAATTTTTGCGGACACGCTTTGCAGTGAAAACGTGTCTGCAAAATTATGCAAAAATATGCAGCATCTGAAAGCATTTCAGCAAAAGCCATAGCTTTTGTTGGGATGCGCTTCCAGTGTTGTGTTTCACTGCATTTATGCAAGCACAAAAAAGCTCTGCGTAAACGCAGAAATACGCAGTGTGTGCACACAGCCTAACACTGGCACCATTGCTTGTTTAAATTTGTCATAAAAACAAAACCTAAATGTCCATCCATGTGATTGGCTGAGTACAAAATGAGACAGATACTTGTATATAGATACATGCATTGTCTCCATTCACATATTACAGTTGCTATAAATGTCACCACTATGTGCTGATGGCTCTCATACTCTGTTCAAAAAAATAAAGGGAACACTAAAATACCACACCTTAGATCTCAATGAATGAAATATTCTAGGTGAAAATCTTTATTCATTATAGTGAAATGCATTGAGAAAAATAAAACATACAAATGATCAATGTAAATCAAAAGTAATATCCCATTGAGGTCTGGACGTAGGATGATATTCAAAATTAAAGTGGAAAATCAGATTACAGGCTGATACAACTTCAGTGGAAATACCTCAAGAAATAAGGCTCAGTAGTATGTTGTCACGTGCCTATATGACCTCCATACAATGTATGGGCATGCTCCTGATGAGATGGTAAATATTTTCCTGAGGGATCTCCTCCATACCTGGATTAAAGCATAAGTCAACTTCTGGACAGTCTGTGATGCAACGTGGTGTTGGTGGAAGGAACAAGACATGATGTCCCAAATGTTTTCAATTGGATTCAGGTCTATGGAATGAGCAGGCCTGTCCATAGCATCAATGTCTTGATCATGCAGGAACTGCTGACTTCCTTCAGCATTGTCATGCCTCAGAAGGAACCAAGGGTCCACTACACCTGCATATGGTCTCACATTGGGACTGAGGATATCATCGTGGTACCTAAAGTCAGTCAAGGTACCTCTGGCTAGTACATAGAGCGCTGTGTAGCACTCCAAAGAAATGCCTCCCCACACCATTACTAATCCACTGCCATGCTAGTCATGCTACATGTTGCAGACCGCAAAACATTCTCAACTGCATCTCCAGACTCTGCCACTTGGGCTCAGTATGAACTGGCTCTCATCCATGAAGAGCACAAGGCACTAATGTTGAATCTGCCAATCTCTGTGTTCTCTGGCAAATGCCAATCGCCCTGCATGGTGTTGAGCTGTAAGCACAACACCCCTACTTAGGGATGCACTCATATCAGCCTTAGGCTGGGGTCACAGTACCATTTTTCACATGCATTTTTGGAGACCTGCGTTTTCAAAAACGCATGTAAAAAACGCACCCATAGGCCCCCATGTTAAAAAACGCATGCCCTAATAGCCAAAAAGCATGTGTGACTGTCCCATGCGTTTTTGGAGCATATCCAAAAACGCATGCGTTTCTGTAGAAAACGCATGCGTTTTTGTAGAAAACGCATGCGTTTTTTAACATGGGCTCCTATGGGAAACGCATGCGTTTTTGAATGGCACTAAAAGGTACTAACTGTACATGCGTTTTTGCATGCGTTTTCCATAGGAACCCATGTTATAAAAACGCATGCGTTTTCTACAAAACCGCATGCGTTTTTCAAAACGCTCAAAAAAATACTACAAGCACTATTTTTAGGTGCAGATTCAAAAACGCACCCAAAAACGCAGGGAGCCATCAGAGACCTTAAAAAACTCATGCTGACATGAAAAACGCATGTAAAAAAGCATGCGTTTTTAAAAGGCACTAAAAAAACTGTGACCACAGCCTTAGGGAGTATGTTTCTGACAGTTTGAGCAGACACATGGGAATTAGTGAGGTGGTGCAGCAGATAGATCCAAATAGATGGTGATTTTGCGATCTGTTCAAACTGTATGATGAAAAGGACCACAAGGGATCAAAAGGAAATGGTGCGTTATTCGACACTTTTCAGAGCGTACCAAATAATCAGATAATGGTAGTATTCATGAAGAAGGAGCGAGGATACGTTCTGAAATGGGCCGAATAAAGCACAATTTCCTTTTGATCCCTTGTGGTCCTTTTCATAGAGCAGCTTGTGCGGATCGCAAAAACACTGTCTATTTGAATTTGTATCTGCAGGATGGGTATTCAATATCTGATCAGTTGGGGTCCACTAACCAGGACACCTACCCATCAGCAAACAGGAGTGCTGAACGTCTATGGAAGAACCCGCACACCAGAAAACTTCATTCACTGTAAATTTATGCTGAGAACTTACAACTCTCGCCTCCACCTCAGAAAAACAGACCTACTGTTTTTGACCACCCTGATCTCACTATCCAACAACCCAAAGAAACTCTTTGACACCTTTCACTCTCTCCTCAGTCCTAAAGTGCAGGCCCTTATCACTGACCTCTGTGATCTGGCTTCTTACTTCACTAAGAAAATAGAAAACATCCATCAAGAAATCAACTCCCAACCTTTAATCGCTGTTACCCCTATTTCTCCCCACATTTTCTCTTGCTCTCTCTCCACATTTGATCCAGTCACAGAAGAAGAAGTTTCCAGGATCCTGTCTTCCTCTTGTCCCACCACATGCACCAATGACCCCATCCCCTCATACCTACTCCAGTCTCTCTCTCCGGTGGTCACCACTCACCTAACCAAAATCTTCAATCTCTCCCTCTCTTCTAGCATCTTCTCATCCTCCTTCAAACACTCTATCCTTACTCCATTACACTGTGTGCAGAATTATTAGGCAAGTTGTATTGTAGAGGATTATTTTTATTATTGATCAACAACTATGTTCTCAATCAACCCAAAAGACTCAAATATCAAAGCTTAATATTTTTGGAAGTTGGAATGTTTTTTTTTCTAGATTTGGCTATCTTAGGAGGATATCTGCTTGTGCAGGTAACTATTACTGTGCAGAATTATTAGGCAACATAATAAAAACCAAATATATTCCCATCTCACTTGTTTATTTTCACCAGGTAAACTAATATAACTGCACAAAGTTTAGAAATAAACATTTCTGACCTGCAAAAACAAAACACAAAAAAATTAGTGACCAATTTAGCCACCTTTCTTTATGATGACACTCAACAGCCTTCCATCCATAGATTCTGTTGCTTGATCTGTTTACGATCAACATTGTGTGCAGCAGCAACCACAGCCTCCCAGACACTGTTCCGAGAGGTTTTCCCTCCCTGTAGATCTCACATTTTATGAGGGACTAAAGGTTCTCTATCAAATAAAAGAAGGAGGGGGAACAAGAGGCGCAATAGTGCCCTATCACTGTGGCACTAGATATAAAGTGGTGAAAAAAGGAATTCACTCACCTGGGACAGTTGTGTCACCCACAACTGGCTTGAAGGCGTACTTAATGCTTTATTTCTGGATGGCTGCTGCAGGACTTCCACCGTCCACTCATATGCGGAAATATATCGAATCGTGGGGAAAAAAATGGTGTATCATGGTCCGCGCTGCCAAAAACATCCACTCTGAAAGTAATGCACGTGAAGATGGAACTTCAAAATAACTTCTTTATTGCCTCCTACGCGTTTCAGTGCCCTCCTGGCACCTTCCTCAGGGATATCTCAGTTGATTTTCCCCACGATTCGTTAAAGGTTCTCTATGGGGTTCAGATCAGGTAAACAAGGGGGCATGTCATTATTTTTTCTTCTTTTAGACCTTTACTGGCCAGCCACACTGTGTAGTTGGATGCATGTGATGGAGCATTGTCCTGCATGAAAATCTTGTTTTTCTTGAACAATACCGACTTCCTCCTGTACCACTGCTTGAAGAAATTGTCTTCCAGAAACTGGTTGTAGGTCTCCACCTTCTTGGCGTCTGAATCGAAGTGGAGCTCTCTGCCCTTTACTGATCCAGCCTCTGGCCCATCCATCTGGTCTTAAGAAATTTCTTGGCCCAGTCTTGACGTTTTATCTTATGTTTCTTGTTCTAAGGTGGTCATTTTTCAGCATTTCTTACCTTGGCCATGTCGTTGAGTATCACACACCTTGGGGTTTTTTATTACTCCAGTAACATTGAAGCTCTGAAATATGGCAAAACTGGTTGCAAATGGCATCTTGGCAGCTTCATGCTTGATTTTCCTCAATTCATGGGCAGTTATTTTGCGCCTTTTTAGCCCAACATGCTTCTTGCGACCCTGTTGGCTATTTTTCATAGAACGCTTGATTGTTCAGTGATCACGCTTCAAAAGTTTGGCAATTTCAAGACTGCTGCATCCCTTTGCAAGACATCTCACAATTTTGGACTTTTCAGAGCCCGTCAAATCTCTCTTCTGACCCATTTTGCCGAAGGATAGGAAGTTGCCTAATAATTAAGCACACCTTATATAGGGTGTTGATGTCATTAGACCACACCCCTCCTCATTACCGAGATGCACATGACCTGATTTACTTAATTGGTAGTTGGCTGTCAAGCCTATACAGCTTGAAGTAGGACAACATGTATAAAAAGTATCACGTGATCAAAATACTAATTTGCCTAATAATTCTGCACACAGTGTATTAAAGAAAACTTCTCTCGACCCATCCTGCACAAACAACCACAGACCAGTCTCCAATCTCCCCTTCATCTCTAAACTCCTGGAGCGCCTGGTCTACTCCCGCCTCACCCATTACCTCTCCACTCACTCTCTTCTAGATCCACTCCAGTCTGGTTTCTGCCAGAAACTGCCCTCACCAAAGTGACCAATGACCTTCTGACAGCAAAACGTAATGGTGATCACTCTCTACTTATTCTTCTTGATCTCTCTGCAGCCTTTGACACTGATGACCACCATCTCCTACGCTCCATGCTGCACTCCATCGTCATCGAAGACACGGCACTCTCCTGGTTCTCTTCCTATCTTTCTGACCACTCTTTCAGTGTATCATTTGCTGGCTCCACTTCCTCCCCTCTTCCTCTCAATATTGGAGTCCCCCAGAGTCAAGTCCTTGGACCTCTTCTCTCTCTACACAGCCTGGATTGGACAGGCCATCAGCAGATTTGGCTTTCAGTACCATCTTTATGCTGATGACACACAACTATACAATTTTTCCCTGACCTTACTCCTGCTGTAATAAAAAACACCAATGACTGCCTAACCGCAGTTTCCAATATCATGTCCACTCTCTATCTGAAACTCAACCTTTCCAAAACTGAACTTCTTCTGCTCCCGCCCTCCACTACCCTCCCTAAATCTGACATCTCCTTCTCAGTGTGCGGCAGCACGATAACGCCTAGGCAGCAGGCTCGCTGTTTGGGTGTTATGTTTGACTATGATCTTTTCTTCACCCCGTATATACAATCTCTCGCTCGCTCTTGCCGCATGCATCTGAAGAACATCTCTAAAATTCACCCCTTTCTCACCTTGGAGACCACAAAAACCCTCAGTGTGGCCCTGATTCATTCCTGCCTTTACTATTGTAATTCTCCTTTAATTGGCCTCCCTCGCACAAGATTCTCACCTCTCCAGTCCATCCTTAATGCAGCAGCCAGGATCATCTATCTAGCTAACCATTACTCGGACGCTTCCGATCTATGCCACTCTTTGCACTGGCTTGCTATACACTATAGGATCCAATTCAAACTGCTTGTTCTCACCCACAAAGCTCTTCATGGTGCAGCACCGCTCTACCTCTCTACCCTCATCTCTGTCTATCACCCCACCCGTTCTCTTCGCTCTGGAAGTGACTTTAAACTCACTTCTGCATTAATCCGAACCTCCCACTCCTGGCTCCAAGACTTCTCCTGAGCTTCATCAATTCTCTGGAATGCTCCACCCCAAGAAATTAGGTCTATCCACAACTTACATAGTTTCAAGCGATCCCTGAAAACACATCTTTTTAGGGCGTCCTATCATGATCTCTAGTCAAAGTCATCTAGACATAGCCTACCGCACCACCAGTCTCAAATGCATCACAAATAATGATTGATGGCCACTTATGCTACTCCTATCTGTTCCCCATTTCCTCAAGTTGACTATACCATCATTATAAATAATCACCTGCACTTTGTGTCACCCCCGCCTTATTGTTAGATTGTAAGCTCTTATGAGCAGGGCTGTCATTATTTTGCTTTAATTATTGTCTACACACTTCCGTTAGAATGCAAATTTTTGTCTTCTAAACAAATAGTTCTAAAATTAATCTTCTTGAAATTGTTTCTACTTGTAATGTCATCTATGATCTGTACAAATGAATTGAGAAAGAATCTTAAATAGTTTTGAGAAGTGTAACTAAAATTACCAAAACTAAAATAATATGGTTGCATAATTGTGAACAATATCTGACATATAAACTCACGTTAAATAGTAGTCAGTACACAGCCATCATTTAAAATGTTTCTGATTAAGTCTTTATAAGATTTAACTGGTCAAGGAAGATTTTCCTAATATTTCTTTAGTTGCATTTTACAGCAAAAGCTATGGTCTGTAAACAGCTTTCAACACAGCAAAGGCATTGTTTTGAAACTTTAGGAGACTAGGAGAAAGGTACAAAAACACTCCCAAGGTTTTAAATATACCATAAAACACTAAGAAAATAGTGATCAAGTAGTCGCTTAAATGTGGCATAACAATGAGATTACCAGCAATGGACACCACTCAAAAATTGATTAAAAAGCAAGAAGAAAATTGGTACAGGAGGTTTGCAAGATGCCTTTAATTAAATATTACAGGAGCTGCAGGAATTTCTGGAAAGTACTGGTTGAGTAGTGCAGGAAGCTGAATTTCACCTCTCAGCATGACAACGACCACAAGCACACCTCCAAATTAACAAAATAATGGCTTTGCCAGAAGATCGAGGCTTTAAATTGTCCTGTATGAGCTCAAAACTGAATCCAATTGAAAATCTGCTGATTGAGCTGAAAAGGGCTGTACACAGGAGATGTCCTGCAATCTTGAAGATTCTGATCACTACTGCTAGGAAGAGAGGGCAAAGAGTGCCAATTCTAGATATGCCATGCTCATAAACTCCTAACCAACAAGACTAAATGAAGCACCCTAAGGCCGTGGGGTAATCGGGGCTGGGCTGGTGGTGTCTCTCTGGATCACGGTAGTCGTGACCCTGTCCCGTGGCCTGGGCTCAGTACAAAAAGGAAGAGGTTATTTACAGGGGATTTTGTTGTGACGTCACACGGGTATGTGGTCAGTGGGACCACCACTGCCGTATTCCTACTGGGGACGGTGACTTAGGGAAGTGTGGATGATAAGTACTCTTTGGGTAGGGCCGAGGGACCCAAGGCATGTGTAGTGTAAAGGGTTGCATACTCTGGATGCTTCACTTACTTCTGTACTGCAGCTTCTCCAGTCATCACGCAGGGACAGCAGGGATGCGGCTCTGCAGGTAGAGATCTCTGCAGCGGCGCTGGAAAGAACAGTCTCAGGCAATGGTGAGCTTACCGGGTACTTTACTGAAGTTCTTTTAGCAGCACAGTTACAAGTCACAGTTCTTGCAAGTTAACACTGCCCTGGGCACCCGGATTCTACTGCAGCTCAGACGATTCCTTTTGCATTGCCTCCCTTAAAGTTCCTTTCAAGCCCTGCTCATCTCTTTCTCTGTCCTCACTCACGGGTTTTGTCTGGCCATCACGGGCTTTTGTGGGATGATTCCCTCTGTCTCAGGGTCACTAGCCCTAATTCGATTGCTGTGTTCCTAGACTGTGGTGGTAGGAAGGCTGCAGGTCATAGAGTACCTGCCCCATGCCGGTGTGTCTCGTGATTGGGGTCTTAGAGTCTCCCCGGTCACCTCTACAGAGCCGGCTCTCTGGCTGTCCTTGGCCTAGCTCTCCAGTGACCCAGATATAATGTGGACTCACCAGGCTCCTTTTATGTCACTGTGGGGTGTTGCTGCAGCGGCTTCCTTCCCTTCGCCTCCGGCTATGGAGCGAGATTTCTCTCTTGGGTATTCTGCCTCTAAGATTCTGCATCCTCCAGGGAACCTCTCCTCCTGGGAAGTCATGTCTACAACTAGTTGTTCCTGTGTTTTATTTTCGGTCTCTCCACCCACTTGTTCAGCTACTCTTTCTCTCCTCCCACATTGCTCTTAACCCTTGCTACCCCTTGTCTAACCTAGAATCCTAGGTGTAGGGTCAGTGTGTGTCAGTGTGTGGGTGTTCCTATGGTCAACCGTCTTCCTCGCCTGGCTGCAGTTCACCCTATGGCCGCCCTGGTCGCAGGGGCGCCACACTAAATGTTGCCATAAATGAAAGGATACATCAACCAACTATTAGAGTAAGTGTATGCATATTTATGAAATGCATTATTTTAGTTCTTTAATTTTTGTTTTCCACCTCAAAAGATTTCAGCTTGTTTTTCAATTGAAATGTACATATTTATGGGTAATATTAATGGTGTAAAAAGTTCTGAAAAAGTTGCTCTTCCTAGGTGTTTTTCACATGACAAACACTTGAAATTTAAAGGAACCTGTCAGGTAATTTATGCTCCCAAACATATCACTACCTGTGCCTGCATCTTCATGATGTTTCAAATCTGTTGGCCTTTTACCTGATATGACGTGCCAGCCGCGCAACATTTCCTGTCCTGCACTGTGGGGGGCATATAGGATATACTGGCCAGCTCTGGAGCATGTGCAGTGAGCATTCTGAAGCAGCCGAGTACCCCCAATAATCTCCATTTGGGATGTTCGTCACCATTGCAGCCTGCAATGTATGGATGACTAGATATACAAGATGTTAAATTAAAATTAGTTTATACTAGTATTAAACATTTACAAAGTCAACTTGTTACAAATATTCTAATGAAACTTTATAGGGAAGAGTTTTCTGTACTGTTAGTCTAAATGGCATGTTGTGGTGTCTTGTTAATAGAGCCTTTCACAGAATAAAGTATACTTATAGTTATGAGACAACTGACTTCTTAATACATTCCTTTACCCCTTCTCCCTGCCACCCCTTTGCCGTTGACTGTTCAATAATGAAACCTGCAAATGTGATAGTTATCAGTGGGAAGAAAGATATATGTGCAACTAGATGGTGGCCCGATTCTAACACATCGGGTATTCTAGAATATGTGGGTGTGCGGCATTGAGGGTGTACGGCAGTGCGGGTGTACGGCGGTGCGGTTGTGCGAGTGTGCAGTGGTGGCCCCCTCAGTTCTTACTCACTCCAGGCTTCTGTCCAGCCGCCTCTCACCCTAACATGTCTTCTTCTTCCTCCAGCATAGACGTCAACACTTGCCCCCCTGCCACCTGGGCCAGTCCGCCCCTGACGTCCATTATGCATGGCACACGTCCATTATGCATGGCACACGTCCATTATGCATGGCACATGTCCCCTATGCATGGGACACATCCCCTATGCATGGCACACAACCCCTATGCAGGGCACACATCTCCTATGCATGGCACACGTCCATTATGCATGGCACACGTCCATTATGCATGGCACACGTCCATTATGCGTGGCACACGTCCCCTATGCGTTGCACACGTCCCCTATGTGTTGCACACGTCCCCTATGCATGGCACATATCCCCTATGCATGGCACACATCCCCTATGCATGGCACACATCCATTATGCATGGCACACGTCCCATATGCGTGGCACACGTCCCCTATGCATGGCACATGTCCCTATGAGTGGCACATGCCCCCCTGTGCTAGACATGGCCCCCACGCTGCTCTATTCTTCCTACCTCCAGCGCTGATCACCCGGTCTCCCTCCGTGCAGTTGTGATCGGACAGAGATGATGCTGCAGAGCTCCTCCAATTCCTGGTTCTGTGCGGTCATGTGATCGGCAGAGAGTGACATCATCTCTGCGTGCGATCACAGCAGCAGCTGGGAGACCGGAGAGACACCGGGAGATCAGCGCTGGAGGAGTAGCCAGGAGGTAAGTATACAGTTTATTATTTTACTATGGCAGCAGCATGGGGGCCATATCTAACATAGGGGGGGCATGTGCCATCACAGGGGGGTGCGAGACCATATAATATGCGCCGCTCCCCCAGCCCATCGCTGTGGTGCGGTTTCAGCACCACGGTGATGGAGAGTGGCTATGCATATTATATGAGCGGGAGCAGGAGATCTCCCGCTCCCTCCACCAGCTTCCGCCAGCTCACATTTTCTGGTACACCGTACCGTCGCAAAAAAAGCACTGTCCGTCGCCAGGTTTGGAATGCGCACGCCTATTTGCATAGTCTGCGCTCATTGGTGGCCGCTTCCGGTTCTGCACTTCCAATCATGCGCAATGCGCCTCTCTGAAGTTGGGGCACGTATAACGGGCTTCAGACGCACACTGCGCATGATCGGAAGTGTAGATGTTAAATGAAAAGGCATAGATTTCAGTCTCAGTTTTGGCTCATTCCAAAGGTGATCAATAGGATCAATAGTGATAGTCAGGATCCTGCACATCACAAACTATCAACTATGCCTTTATGGCCTTTTCTTTGTAAACATAGGCATTTTCATGCTGGAACAGAAAAGGGATTTCCCCAAATGATTCCTCCAAAGTTGAAAGTGTACAATTGTTCACAATGTCTTAGTATGCTGAAGCATTAATATTTTTTTGGAACTAAGGGTCCTAACCAGCTCCTGAAGACTAACCTCATAGCATTATCCCTCTTCAACCAAACTCTACAGTTGGCATAATTTATTCAAGCTTCTAATGTTCTCCTGACCTTCTCCAAACCCAGACTTAACCATCAGATTACCAGATAGCGACGTGTGATTGATCACACCACATAACACATTAAACTGCTTCAAAGTCAATTGTCAGAATGCTTTACAGTCACTTCATCCAATACTTGGCATTGTGGTTGGTGATGTACTACTTACGTGACATTGCTCAGCCATGGAGTTCCTCACAGTTTTTCTGCAGATAGCAATGACAAAAGAGGTTTTGAACTCTACAGGTATTGAACAGATATATTGAAGTAAATGAAGGCAGTATTCATAGATTGCTACAAATAAAAGTGTATTAGCGCAACATGCAATGTTTTTTCTACAAGCTTAGCCTCCTTCTTCCAGCATTTCTGCTCTTGTGTAAACATCTGTCTGGGCTTAGGCCCCTTTCACATCAGCGTTTTTTTGAAATCGCAGCAGATGCGGTGAAAAAACCGCATCTGCCGCGATTACCGCATACCGGCTGCACTTGCGGCTCGGTTGTGGCACGGTTGCGGCAAGCCCCATACAATGTATAGGCAGGCTTGCGGCAGGTGCGGCAAGTGCGGTTTTGGCACTTGCGGCAGGTGCGGGCGCGAAGAAAACCGCGGTCAGCCGCGATTTCAAATAAACGCTGATGTGAAAGGGGCCTTACATATCATGAAGCTTGTACCCTAAAAAACACTTCACAAGTCAGGACTTGAAGTGCTGTTCATTCTATGAACCCCTCCAGTAATCAAGTTGGAGCGCTGGTGACTTTTATCCAACATGCATCTGAGCACTCTGCAACTTTGTAGCTCTATGTGATCTACCCCTTTGTCGATGAGTTGCTGTGGTTCAAAGAAAGCTTCCACTTTTTAATATTCCTACTCACTGTTATTTAAGAAATATTTAGGAGGGAAGAAACTTCAGACGCTGACTTGATACACAGGTGACAATGCTCTTATACAGTGATATCTTTAGAATTATTGTAATTTTCAGACTATAAGACGCAACTTTTTCCCCCAAAAATTTTTCAGGAAAGTGGGGGATGCATCTTATAGTCCGAATCTACTGTGGGGCTGCCCTGTAGGGGAGGGAGGGCGGCTTTGGAACAACCACTAGAGGCTGGCGCAGGCTGCAAAGGCAGCTGTTGGTCACGTGGGCCTGCTTAATAGGCTTATGTAATATATGCAGCATCCCTCTTCCCATCACCTCTCAGCACTGAGAGGTGTGCGAGGGGAGCGGCACATATTACAATAGCCTAATGAGTGAGCCCTGTGTGATACTGTGTCGATATTCAACGCATTCCATACATATTTCATTGAGTGCAAAGCACTGAATATGCCAGTGACACACGATCATACTCACCTCTATATCGATCCGTGCAGCCCGCACCAACCCTCTATTTGTGCTGGTATCTGATCATGGGAGGATTGCTGCACAATGATGTGATCACTGCATGCATTGCTCACATGATCGATTGCCAGGACAAGCAGACAGAAGGCTGCAGGGAGCAATGGAGAGGTGAGTATGATAGTTTATTATTTTTTAAGTGTGCACCAGCATTAGGGCAATATCCAGGATGGGGGGCTATGTACCAGGATGGGGGTCCATGTACCAAGATGGGGGGCCATGTACCAGGATGGGGGATCATATATACCAGTAAGGGGGATCATCTCCAGGATTGGTGGTGCCATGTACTAGGATGGGATATCATCCCCAGAAGGGTATTTATATACACCAGGATGAGTGATCATATCCAGGATGGGGGGCCATGTACCAGGATGGGGTTCATATACACCAGGATGGGGGACATGAACCACTATTTTTGCTTCATTTTTTTCCCTATTGTCCTCCTCTAAATCAGGATGCATCTTATGATCTAGTGCAACTCATAGTCTGAAAAATACAGTACCCATTCTTTCACAAATATCAGTAAAGCCAGACTGCGTGATAAGGGGCTGGATGTTATACATCTGTGGTAATGGGACTGAATGAAAAATATGAGTTTACTTGTTATGACTGCATTCAAACCCATTTGTCCCAATGCTGTACCCTATAGACTACTGATTTGTCACCATTCTGGTAGTTCTGAAACAACTTAAAAACCAAAGGGTTGTACAACCACCATCAATAATTTGAGTATGAAGTGTACAATTTGACTGATCTGTGTTCTTAGAGCAGAAAATAGTCAGTCCTGCAGTTTGAGACTAATGTCTTCCAAAATAAGACCTTCGATAACCCAGACACTTGTCTTATTTTCGATTAAACTGAAGTGGTTTAGTATAATTCTCTAAACATGTCCCAACTGGAAAGTACTTTGCTTTAAATTACTTAGACTCCAAAATGTGTACTTGTAATGGTATGTGGCCTTTCCATTTCTTATAGACTTACACAGCTTTCTGAGCCCAATTGTAGCTAGGCAATACAGAGAAATGTATTGGATAATTTAATTTACTATAGCTTGCTGCTGGGAAACATGAGCACCAACCTACTGAGCTCGCAAATATTTCTGAGAAGTGCATAGGTCATTCTAATCATGAGTTTCCCTAAAATATACTGCCTTCAAATTCAAAAGGAAGAGCAAAAATCTCAATACTTGATGTTGTAAATCATGTCCCTTAACACATAAAAGAACAGGCAAAGGTTTATTGTATTTTTAGAATTGGGGCTTTGAAACTCTTGAGCCAATGTTAAGCAAATAATCCAAGATAATACATGCACCAATATAGCTACACCCCTGACGTCACTCCTTAGTGGGCAATAATACATTATTCACATTATTAAGTGTATTTCAAAAAATTCTAAGTTATGAATACTAGCCCTTCAATTCATTTTCATTAATTAATATTTTTATTTATCTAAAATTGTCTATAATTATGTGTTGAATAATTTTAAAATATATTTTGTTAAGGTTGGAGTTTTGTTTAACTTATAGAAATCTAGAAATCTTCATATGCACATAAAGTTAATTAACACCTGTCCTCGTTCACTAACCCATATGGGAAACTGCTTATTGGGCTTATGGCATAGTCATTCGAAAGTTTAAAACATATTCTATGAACTTTGATTTTGGGCAGCAACAGTGATGATATCATCATTATTAGCAATAATAATAATAATAATAATTTAACCCCTTTACCCCCCAGCCTGTTTTGACCTTAATATATAGAATAAAACCTTGGCTCACAAAATGGAATTTTTAGAACAAAAATGGATATCTCTTATTAAGTAGGCTTTTGACTTGCCCAGGGTATGGGGATTCGGGTATCTGGGCCCTCTGTGGCAGTAGCGATGTCACAGGTGGCCTGCCCAGACCTGTGGCCCTGGTGGTCAATTAAAAAGGGGTAGTTGAAATGGGAATAAATGTTTATAAGTTTATCGTGACGCCACCTGTGGTATCTGGTGATTGCACCAGCACTGGTGAGGCTTCCGGGGATGATGGATGAGCAGTTAGGTGTTGAAGCTCCCCACAGCTGGAGCTGGGTCCCTGGGGTATTTGGTGATGATGATGAGGAAAGAAGCAGGGATTTGGCCAGGCTGTTGGATAACGGGACAGTCTCTGTGGATGGCAGGGGCGCAGGTAAGGAACTGACACACACACTGCTGGTCGTTTCTTTACCTTTACTGGTGTAGTTGCAGGTAAACGTCCAGAGCACTGCCAGGTGTTCAGGATGCACTTCTAGGTCTCCACAGAGAGTGGGTATAAGGCCTCCTTGTCTCTTTCCCCTGTGTGTGTGCCAAGCCTCTGTCCCATGTGAAACTTGGCTGGCATCCTCTGCTCTTCTCTCGACCTGTGCTGTCGGCGGGACACCCTCTATGGACTACCGCTATTGCTCTCTCCGCGGTTCCTGGCTCCCTGATGAGTGACTGCACAGGTGCTCGAGAGACTGAAGTCTCCACTGTATACCGGTGTTCTCTACTGGGCTGGGTACTCTCCAGTAGACCCGGACTCTGGTGTCCGGTGTGCTGTTTGGGTGAACCTAACGCTGGCTCCTCGGTTTGCACTTTGTTCTTACTGTTCTCCTCGCCTTCTGATTCCATTCTTGGGCCTTGCAGGACTACTCGAAGGCTGTTCAGGGTCACTGGCTTAGGCTAATGCAGCACTGACCACCAGTACGTCTTCGCAGCTCTTGTAGCATCTGCACACTCAATAACTAACTTGCTCCCAGCACCAGTATTTATAGGGGATTTTGCCTAAAGGCAGCTAGTGGAGCTTCCCCTACTCTGCTGGGGTGGAAGGTGTTGTTTGTGTCTATGTACCCAATGTGGAAACCCATCCGTGCTGTAGGTGAGTCTGTGCTTACCTGTGTGAGCAGGGCGCCACACTTTTTCCAAACAAAATTGGACATTTTACCTCTGAGCACCAACCTCCTTTAGGTTGAGCTAGTCAATAACTCATGTTTTCACCCTAATAACCAGACCATTTTTTCCAATTCTGACCAGATTCACTTCATGAAATAATAACTCTGGAACACTTTAACTGATCCCAGTGATTCAGAAATTTTTTTTTTCGTGACATAGCGGAATTCATGTTAGTTGCAATTTTGAGAAGATAAATTTTGAGCTTATTTGTGAAAAAAAATCTGAAATTATGAGAAAATGTAGACAATGTTTCAATTTTTAAACTTTTAATTTTTATACCATTAAGGGTCCTTTCACATCAGCGGTTTTGCGCTGATTGCGGCAGGTTGCGGTGAAAAAACGCAACTGCCGCGATTACCGCATAACGGCTACACTTGCGGCACTCTATACAATGTATATGCGGGCTTGCGGCAGGTGCGGCAAGTGCGGTATCGGCACTTGCAGCAGGTGCGGCCGCGAAAAGAACCGCGGCTGATCGCGTTTTTTTCGCGGCCGCACTTGCCGCAAGTGCCGATACCGCACTTGTCGCACCTGCCGTAAGCCCGCATATGCATTGTATGGGGCTTGCCGCAAGTGTGCCGCAAGTGCAGCCGTTATGCGGTAATGCGGCAGTTGCGTTTTTTTCACCGCAACTGCCGCGATCAGCGCAAAACCGCTGATGTGAAAGCAGCCTAAACCAGAGAGTTATGTCCCACAAAATAGTTAATAAATAACATTTCCCACGTCTACTTTATGTCAGCACAATTTTGGAAATATTTTTTTTTTGTTAGAAGGGTTCAAAGTTCATCAGCAATTTTTTATTTTTTCAACAAAATTTAAACTTTCTTTAGGGACCACATCACATTGAAAGTGACTTTAAGGGGCCTAGATGACAGAAGACACTCAAAAGTGACACCATTCCAAAAACTGCACCCCTCAAACTACTGAAAAACACATTCAAGAAGTGTATTTAAGGGACTCACAGAACTAAAGCAATGCTGAAGGAAAAAAATAAAAAATGAAATGTTATTTATTAAAAAAAAATGTTACTTTAGCCTCAATAGTGAATTCTCAGAAGGGTAAAGGCTGGTTTCAAACTGGCACTTTTCACCATCCGTGTGAATCAGGCTGAAACTACGGTAGATGCACCCATATCCATTTTCGGCCCGATTAACTTTCAATGGGGACACATGAACTTGTGGGTGTTTCCTGTTTTGCCCTTTTTTCCCAGATTCAGTTTTTTTCACTGAGACCAAAAAATGCATCTTGGTGCATTTTTGACCTCTGAGACCCGGATCCAGGGCACCACAGGTAAAATCACAATGTGCCCAATGGAACCCGAATCTGGCAAATTCTGGATTCGTTAGATCCGGACCCTTGGAACTGGGTTTTTAAACTGCGTATGCCCAGATTGCAGTTCCAAATGACATACATAGGGGTGATAATACCTGTGTGGGGGCATCAATTTTTACAATTTTGGGGGATTTTGGGGGAATCTTGGAAGATGCAGGAAAAACCTCATTTCTTCTCCACAGATACAATAAAAAATTGTGTGAAACTAGCCTAACAGGAAAACATGGACCCTAAAATGTGTTGTGCCATTTCTTAAGAGAATGGTGATACCCCATATGTGTTTAAAAACCACTGTTTGGGTGCACAGCAATGCTTGGAAGGGAAGGAACGTCATTTCACTTTTTGAATGGAAAATTAGCAGGAATCATTAGCTAATACCATGTTGCATTTGGAGAGCCCCTTATGTGCCTAAACAGTGGATACCCCCCACAAAAAACACCATTTTCTAAACTAGTCTACCCAAAGAGTTTATCTAGCACTTTGAATCCCCCAAAATGCTTCATATATTAAGCTGTGAAAATGAAAAAGCTTTTAGGCTCAATTTTTTCACTTTCACAGGGGCAACAGCATAAATTGGTCTCTAAAATTTGTTGGGCAATTTGTCCTGAGTACGCTGATAACCAATATGTGGCTTAAACCACTGTTTAGGTGCACAGCAGGGCTTGGAAGGAAAGGAGCATCATTTGACTTTTTGAATGGTAAATTGGCTAGTATCATTAGCAGACACCATTTCACGTTTGTAGAGCCCCCGATGTGTCTAAATATTGAAAAAAAAAACACAAATCCAGTTTGGAAACTAGGTGACTTAAGAAATTTATCAATGTTGTGTGGTGAGCACTTTGAACCTTTAGGTGCTTCACAGAATTTTATAATGTTGAGCTGTGAAAATGAAAAAAGTACTTTATTTTCTCAAAAAAATTCATTTATGCTCAAGTTATTTCATTTTCACAGGGGAATAGTTTAAAATGGACCCCAAAATTCGCTGGCCAATTTGTTCTGAGTACACTGAGACCTGATATGTGGCAGTAAACAAACTATGTGGACACACTGCAGAGCTCAGAAGGGAAAGAGCGTATTTTGGAGCCCAGATTTGATGGAATGGTCTGCAGGTGGCATGTCGCATTTGGTTAGCCCTTGATGTGCTTAAACAATAGTATTCCCTCACAAGTGACCCCATTCTGCAAAATAAACCTGCAAGGAATGTATCTAGATGTATAGTGAGCACTGTCAACCCACAGGTGTGTCACAGAATTTTACGTCGAAACGAGAAAATAATAAAAAAAAATGTTCCCACAAAAATGTTGTTTTTGCACCAAATATTTAAATTTTTACAAGGATAATGTGGTGCCCCTATGGCAAGGCGCCACAGGGAGGTACTGCACCCCAATTAAAGGTGTGGTGCCTCTGTAACCGTGGACGTGGGGAATCTTCAAAGTCTGCACCCAACACCCATACACAGGCTACTTTAATACAGGGGACCGATATTCATAGGTCCCAGGGGATGGAGCCTAGAGAGCGGGAGACAGGGAGTGAAAGCACAGTCAGACAGTTGGTGTGAGGAGAGCAAGGAAGGAGGACGCAGGGGACCCTGTGGCTGCATCAGGAGGGCGCCTCTTAGGAGAGAGGTGATCCAGACTCGGAAGGGAGTTTACCCAGGACTGGTTGGAGCCAACTGTGGACCCAGGTCACACCGGCATACCGGAGCCGAGGTAGATAGATGCAAGGTTTAACCCTAACTACAGACCGACAAGATGAGGGCCCAACACACACAGGGAGCTGAAGCATCCCTAAAGCAGCCCAAAATCAGTCCCGCAGCTGGGTACACGACACTGACAAGTGAAAGACTTTTAGGTAACAGACACCGAGGACTAGAGACTTGGCTCAAGTGGAGCAATAGAGACAGAGCAAGAGATAGTAACAAGACCACCAGCGCCATATTGAGGGCATCACTGTCAGACTCTGATGAAACCTTAACGATCCACGGTTACAATATCCATTAACCCAGAATGTACCGTGTACCTGTTTCCATCTGGTGCAAGTAAAGAACCGTTTGAGCTGAAGTGGTGTCTGTTCTCCTTTTATTCGACACCCGGAGGGCTACAGCATCATCACCGGAGGTGAGGACTACTACTCCCCTCATCTGCCACGCTGGCCTGAGGTAAAGCTCCACCTGTGGGGAGCTGTACTACCAAAGCTGCATTCCCATCACCTCAGCGGCCAGCCGCAGCGCTGGTAGCCCTATTACCAGGAACCACAGGTGGCATCACGATACCATTTCCCCCATCATCATCACCCCCACCCCCCGCCACTGAGGGTCCAGGGCACAGAATCGGGAACCGACCAGCTGTGATCCCCCACCGAAGCAACCACCTGTCTCGGTATCCAAGTATAACCTACCCATGTGATGTTGCTCAGGCGATCTGCTAGTATCGCTCTGTATGACACCGCAATAGTGATGTTGAAAGCAACTTCCCCTATTCACTACATTAATAAGTATCGCTCGCTGGGTTGCACAAACCCCAGCGAACTAAAGTAGCTTTCAAAATCCTAGTTGCGTTGCGAACGATATCTCTGCGTGTGACATCTCCAAGACAATCTTGGAAAAGTGCCAAAAACGTGCGCGCTCCCATGAAGTTGCCGGCAACATTGCAGCAACGTTGCTGCGTGTAACGGTACGTTTAGTGTCAGTACAGCAGAAACCTCCTCAAGTGACCACATTTTGGAAGTTACACCCTTCTGGGAGTTCATCTATGGCAGTAGTAATAATTTTATCTCTGGAACACATCCATTGAGTCAAGCACAGTGAATGTTGCATTATTCAGAATTGAAAAATAAGCCCTTGCAGTGCCCAGTACATTGTAGTGCTCATACATTTTGCCCGGCTCGTTCTTTTGGAGAAATACACCCTATAAATTAAGCTGGGTCTCTTCACTACAACAATGCCAAACATGTTGATGTTCCAGAATTTTCTCTAGCTTTCACGGACTTATGAGATACCACATATATTTAACAAAAGTCAATTTATCATCATATTTGCAAACCTTGGTAATGCCTCCCACAGATTCTTCCGATTCTTCCACTTTTTTCACATCTCCACCTTTCTCTTTACTCTTAACCCTTATTTTTTCTTTTTTTTATCTTTTATTTCTCTCACCTATTAATTTCTTTGACATTAATAGTATAGTTACACTACTGTCAATCACGGAAGCTATTGCTGTCCTCCTTAGCAGATGCATATTCTATCATGAACCTGTTCAATTTTAGGCTTCGTAGGTACCAGGACATTACAATTTGATGGCACTGTTCCTGGACTTGCTTTCGTGCCTCATTCATGCTTATTTACGTACTCTAGTGGTTGACAGCCATTTCACTTTTGATTGACGGTGTTACTACATTTACCTATTCTAATATGCAATGTCAGTTGTTATAGGTTATTTGATGCTGAAATATACTTAATAAAAAGAACATTAAAAAAGATAACAGTGATTTAGACGTTGTGGGGTTTAGAAGGGAGGGGAGCATTTGGATTTGGGAGCGCAGGTTTTGCTGGTTTTCTTTTTGGGAGGTGAGAACATAGCACTTTTCCAGAGCCTTTCTGCTTCCATTAATGTGGGAACCTACTATATTTATGTTAACAGAAGTTGGACCTGAGTGGGAACTTGTTTTTTTGTGGGTTGACTTGAAGGCTATTGGTTGCAATTTGGGTACATAACATTTTGGATCAGTTCACATTTATCCTGTGCTCTATGCTGAGCACTTACATTCACATTTCCAGCTACGGTGGGTACAGTGGGTACGGAAAGTATTCAAACCCCTCTAAATTTTTCACTCCCAAGAAGACTTATAGCTATACTAGTGCAAAATAGTGCTTATACTCAATACTGAGCAAAGGGTCTGAATACTTATGACCATGTGATATTTCAGTTTTTCTTTTTTAATAAATTTGCAAAAATTTCTACATTTCTGATTCTTGTAAGTCAAGATAAGGTGCAGAGTGTACATTAATGAGAAAAAAATGAACTTTTTAAAATGTTACCAATTTACCACAGGATAACTGTGAACCGAACCTTACTGCGATCATTGGGAAACAGCTGCAATTGAAGAATTTACTTTATTGCTATTTTTATGCTATTCTCTTTGTGGTATAAGTGATTACCGTAGGTGGCTTTATTTGTCAGGTCACTATGATCGCAGTAATACCAGATTAATGTCGTTTTTTCAAGGTTTGGCTACTATCACAGTAACAAAACAGGATTTTTGCATCACTGAATTTTGAAGGCTGTAGTTGTTTTTTTTTTGTCATTTTTCTGCCGACAGTTATGTGAGGACTTGTTTTTTGTGGGATGAATTGAAGTTTTTATTGTTATCATTTTGGGTCACATATATTTTTTCATCGCTTTCTATTCCATTTTTTGTCATGCAGAATCAAGAAAGAACAGCAATTAAGGAATTGATTTCCTTTTTTTTTTACACCGCCCACCTTCTCATAAAAGTGATAAAACAACTTTATTCTCTGGGTCAGCACCATTAAAGTGATAACCGATTAATATATATATTTTTTGTTTTTCCACTTTTACACCATAGGTACTATTTTATAGAAAAAAAAGTGTTTGTGTTGCTATATTCTGAGAGCTATAGTGTTTATAATTTATTTTCTCATGGAGCTGTATCATGGCTTGATTTTTGAAGGACAAGATGTTTTCACTATATCATTTTTATTTATACATGACTTATTATTCAAATTTTATTCCACTTTTTTGTCAGCTGTATGATGAAAATACATACCGTATATACTCGCGTATAAGCCGAGTTTTTCAGCCCAAAAATTGGGCTGAAAAGTACCCCCCTCGGCTTATACACGAGTCAGTGCTGTATACCGATGTATACATCGGTACATACCGATGTATACATCGGTATACAGCAGCCCCCGCATTCCCAGTAATGCAGGGCCCCCCCAGGGTCTCTCCGGTCACCTGTAAAGCAAGCTATACTTATCAGTGTCCCGCTCGCACCCGCCGCTGCCGACATCCACGATCCTCCATCTTCATGCGACTCCTCTTCCTGTTTCTGTGCGCGTCGCCGGCAATGACGTCATTCCCGGCGACGCGCACAGGAAACAGGAAGAGGAGTCGCATGAAGATGGAGGATCGCGGATGTCGGCAGCGGCGGGTGCGAGCGGGACACTGATAAGTATAGCTTGCTTTACAGGTGACCGGAGAGACGCTGGGGGGGCCTGCATTACTGGGGCTGCCTGTATACTACCGCTGGGGCTGCTATATACCTCTGGGGCACTGTATACTACCACTGGGGCTGCTATATACCTCTGGGGCCCTGTATACTACCACTGGGGCTGCTATATACCTCTGGGGCACTGTATACTACCACTGGGGCTGCTATATACCTCTGGGGCCCTGTATACTACCACTGGGGCTGCTATATACCTCTGGGGCACTGTATACTACCACTGGGGCTGCTATATACCTCTGGGGCCCTGTATACTACCACTGGGGCTGCTATATACCTCTGGGGCCCTGTATACTACCACTGGGGCTGCTATATACCTCTGGGGCCCTGTATACTACCACTGGGGCTGCTATATACCTCTGGGGCACTGTATACTACCACTGGGGCTGCTATATACCTCTGGGGCCCTGTATACTACCACTGGGGCTGCTATATACCTCTGGGGCACTGTATACTACCACTGGGGCTGCTATATACCTCTGGGGCCCTGTATACTACCACTGGGGCTGCTATATACCTCTGGGGCACTGTATACTACCACTGGGGCTGCTATATACCTCTGGGGCCCTGTATACTACCACTGGGGCTGCTATATACCTCTGGGGCACTGTATACTACCACTGGGGCTGCTATATACCTCTGGGGCCCTGTATACTACCACTGGGGCTGCTATATACCTCTGGGGCCCTGTATACTACCGCTGGGGCTGCTATATACCTCTGGGGCCCTGTATACTACCACTGGGGCTGCTATATACCTCTGGGGCCCTGTATACTACCACTGGGGCTGCTATATACCTCTGGGGCCCTGTATACTACCGCTGGGGCTGCTATATACCTCTGGGGCCCTGTATACTACCACTGGGGCTGTATATACTACCACTGGGGCTGTATATACTACTGGGGCTGCGTGTATACTACCACTGGGGCTGCTGTATCTACCTCTGGGACTGGTGTATACCACACTGCTGGGGCTGTATACTTGTGCTAGGGTCCACCCTCGGCTTATACACGAGTCAATAGATTTTCCCAGGTTTTGGGGGCAAAAGTAGGGGGGTCGGCTTATACACGGGTCGGCTTATACACGAGTATATACGGTAGTTTTTGCTTTGCTTTTTATTTTTATTTTTACTGTGTTCACTGAAGGGGTTGACTTGTATGACAGCTTTATACAGCGGGTTGTTACGAATGTGGCAATACCAAATATGTTGTTTTTTTTGTTTGCTTTTACATTACTATACAGTTAAAACCAAGAGTTGACATTCACTATACAAAAAGACACATATGCATGTTTTCCTCACTCTCTGACATGAATTCAGAATAAACCTTTCCCATTTTAGGTCAATTACAATTATCATAATTATTTATATTTGCCAAATGCCAGATAATGAGAGAGAGTGAATGTTTTAAGGCATTTTCACTACTTTCTGCAAAGTCAAAGGTTTACATACCCTAAGATTACTATGCCTTTATAGAATTTGGGACAACCCATATGATGATGTCATGTGTTTGGAAGCTTCTGATAAGTTTATTGGCAACGTCTGAGTTAATTAGAGATACACCTGTGGATACGTATTTTAATTCCACCTGACAAACACTGCTCCTTTGTGTAGCATCATGGGAAAGTCTAAAGAAATCAGCCAAGATATCAGGAAGAGAATTGTGGACTTGTACATATCTGGTTCATCCTTTGGTGACATCTCCAGATACCTGAATGTGCCTCATTCATCTGTACAAACAATTATATGCAAGTACAAACAAGATGGGAATGTCCAACCACCATACTGCTCAGGAAGGAGACAGGTTCTGTGTCCCAGAGATGAATGTGCTTTGGCCCGACTTGTGCATATCAACTCAAGAACAAAAACAAAAGACCTTGTGAAGATGATGGCAGAAGCTGTTAAGATTTTTTAGTTATCCACAGTGAAATGAGTATGGGTTAAAAGGCCACTTTGCCAGGAAGAAGCCATTAGTCAAAATAAACATAAAAAAGACAGATTAATTTTTGCAAATGAATTCAGGAATAAACACCTTATTTTTGAAGACATGTCCTGTGGTCTGACAAATGTAAAATGTAACTGTTTGCCTATAATGACTATCATTACATTTGTAGGAAAAAGGGAGAAGCTTGGAAGCCTAAGAATACCAACCCAACTGTGAAACACCAGTCCAACAGGAGGAGCAGGAGGAGTACAACCTAACCCCTCTAGACTATATCCCAGGGAGGTTTACCTCAACCTACTGGTCAGCAACCTTTTTTAGACCACCGTTATCTCCTCAGGAACCATCCACAGAATCCACAGTATTATGTGATAATATTAAGATAATTAATCTATTACATAAAGTGTTGGATCAGAAAGAGCTTTTGGTGCTTGGGAAGGGCTTTTTTTTTGTGCCGAGCTCTGGTTATGACCTATTTAGATCCATTAAGGATCTTAACATTTTTCTACGTAAACTGAGATGGCGGAAACATTTTCTCAAACAGTCAAACAGAGAATGTGGGGATCTAGGTATCCCTGGCGATTTGTTGCCAGATGATAGATTACTTGAGAGCATTGGTATGACAACTGGGGCAGTATCAGGCGAAGGCCCTTTTACTTAGTTATCACGAAAAGTGCTCCTATTACAGCTTGATATTTTTGCCAAACTTGTGACCAATCATCTAAAAGAAAGACCATACAGTAAATTTAACCTCTCTAAGATGGAGATGACCGTTCTGAGGGGTTTGGAACTTGATGATAAGCATTGTAATAAAATCGTCTGATAAGGGCAGCAATGTTGTTGTGATGAATGTGGATGACTACCACGCTATGTGTATGAGGATTCTTGCAGACAGTGAGGGTTATGAAGTTTTGCCTTGTAGTCCTATTCCGGCATATTTGGAAGAATTAGAGTTATTCTTGATGATGCCCTTGATTCTAAAATAATTGACAGGAGCGAGTATGATTTTCTCTTGCCCAAAAATCCTGTGCTGGCTACATTCTATGGTTTGCCCAAAGTACACAAGGGTTTTTCATCCTTAAAGGGAAGTCCCATTGTGTCGGGTAACGATAGTTTGAACACAAAATTTTGATGTTTATTTGGATCATATCCTCAGGCCGTTTGTTACAGCTCTACAGTCCTATACCCGTGATATGCCTGATTTGTTGAGAAAACTTAAAAGTGTTAACATCTCCAGTGATATGATTTCAGGCAGCGGGATGTGGAGTCCTTGTACTCCTCGATTCCACATGCCTCCGGCTTAGAGGCTGTGAAATATTTTTTGTCTGGCCGAGGGCAGCAGTTTAAGCTGCATAATGAGTTTGTGCTGAGATTGCTTGAGTTTTGTCTGACTAGTAATGCCGTCCTCTTTGACATTAAATACTACTACCAACTCAGGGGCACCGCGATGGGATGCCCCTGTTCCCCCTCGTATGCTAACTTGCTCCTGGGTTGGTGGGAGGAGACTATGATCTTCATGCCCCTGATGGGTGAAATCACATGTAGATTTGAAATCTGGACTCGCTACATCGCCGACATATTTGTTGTTTGGTTGTGAACTAAGGAACAGCTCTCTGACTTTGTGGCAAGTCTAGATAACAATCCTATTGGACTGAAGATTACACACGAGGTCCATAGTGTCCAACTTCCATTTTTGGACATATGGATCTGGTGAAATGAGATTGGTGGTTTACACACTTCAACCTATCGGAAACCTACTGTGACTAAACTCGCTTTTACATTGGGAGAGTTGCATTACAAGAGAGGTATTTCAAAAGGGCAATACCTTAGAGTCCATAGGAATGGCTCTAAGGTTGAAGTATTCACTGACCAGGCACAAGCACTGATTTAGGGAAAGAGGCTATCTTAAAGGTATCCTCAGAAAGGCTTGTGAATGGGTGAAAGAGAAGTATAGACCCACTCTACTTGTACCTAGGGCTGTGAATTCTGATGATGTGACCCGTTTCATCACCACATTTGACAATTGCTCATTTTATTTAAGCAAGATCCTTGAGAAACACTGGCCCCTTCTTCTTTCAGATCCAGAGTTGGAGCCAAAATTACCCACCTGTCCTTTGATACCTATAGGAAGGGTCATTCCATCAAGGATCGGGTTGTACATAGTCACTTTACTAGACCAACAAAAGAGAACTGGTTGACGAGTAACTTAAGGCCTTTAACGCAGCTAAGGGACAGGTTTCAAGTATTACTGGTTGCGTGAATCATGAGAATGTCTACTGTTGTGTACAAATGGAATATGTCTCCATGATTTCACTGAACGTAAGTTACCTGTGGAAACCTGTCACTGTAGCTGCGTGTAAAGGGCAGGGTTATTATAATGCCTGTGTGTTGCCTGTCCCTTTATTAATGTGACTAAAATATTTAGGAGCAATGTCACCGGCAGAGATTTTGAGATTCGTTCATTTGTCAATTACCGCATGCAAAAGCCACCTGCATTTGCGGTAAGGAATACAATGGAAAAACAATTCGGGAGTTCTGGTATCATATTGGTGACCATCTCGGTGATATTGAACATAAACTAGAGACCTCGGCAGCTAGACATGTGAAGAAAGCTCAGGGTTTAGACCCTTCGATTTACCGGGATTGATCATATCAAAAGACCACTCTGTGGTGGAGATAGGGACCGTTTGGTGCTACAAAAAGAGACCAAGTGGATATTTTACCTGGACACAGTGGCACCATAAGGTCTCAATGAGCAGAAAAGCTTTGCATACTTTATCTGAAGAATGAGCCGCTGAGAGTGTTTACCAGCTAATTGGATACCTTTTAGACCTCTACACTAGTAAATTTCCTCAACATACCTGATTGTGATTGACAAGTGGTGGGGATAATATTCACTTTTTCATTTATGCACACACTCATAATAATCCTTACAGCATCCCTTAATCTGGACCTCATATTCATTATATTATGTTTTTTTGCTTATTTTTCTGTGCAGGACAGCTATATTCCACATAGTGGTCATGTGACTGGGTCAGGTGATTCACCCAGTCACAGCTATGATGTCATTTCTGGTGGAGTATTGTATTGACAGCTGCGTCCATAGCAACACGATATCACTTCCTGGAGCCGGGACTATGATGATGTAGCAGCTACATTGTAACTGATGCCGGCGAGTCATGTGACTGGCTTTCAGTTCCTGGTTGTGATTCAACACAGAAGGGCGATGTGTAATTCACTCCTATGGATAATTAACAAAATGATAAACAATATGATGGCCAATTAGGTTATACCAGGTGAATTAGAAGGTTTGGCACTGAGGAATTGATTCACTGGGATATGCCTGTTTTGCAAGTTTGGACATGATATATTGAGACGGCCAGTTGATTGTGGATGAATATGGAATTGTTTTGTTGTAGTGTACAAGGGTTACATAACACCAACAGATTGTGTGAACCTTGAATTGATGATGATAAAATTGCAGGACAGGTAATGTGATTCTAGAGGCTTTATAAGGCCGTTCATCACCATTTACCTGCCCCTCACTTCTAACCTATGCTGACATGTGAATTCAGCTCTATCTGAAGTCTTGTAATGATGATCACCTAAAGAGCCCTGTGACGAAACACATCGGGAGGACTGTAGGGACATGAATAGGGTACATGGTTAGGGAGCAGATATGACTGCCCTTGTAAGGGCGGGAGTCAATTTATGAGGGTCAGTGTATTTGTTATTTTGCTGCAGTGCTTGATGTAGGATTTGTGTCCCTGGGACAATCACCAGTGCGCTGCATTACTACAAGGCCTAACTAACTCCTGGACCTTTGGGTGAGATCAATCCTTTTTTATGATTGGTTTCTTTATCTGGACATAGTTCAATATTTACCGTGGTACTATGGGTTTACAGATATTTGTACTCTAGGCCATTCTTTGCTCTGTACAATAATACCAGTGTTCCTGTACTGGTGATGGGACAATTGAATTCCCTTATCTGTTTGTATTTGTCTATTGTTGGTCTAGTCTGAGAGTTTCATATTCATTTTTTAGTGAATTACTAATGAAAGGTTTTTAAAGTTTGCTAAATTATAACTGAAACTCGGGGGCAGCAGCATCATGTTGTGGGGTTGTTTTGTTACAGAATGGACTGCTGCATTTCACAAAATAGATGGCATCATGAGAAGAGATGATTACGTGGCAATACTAAGGCAACATCTGAAGACATTATACAGGAAATTAAAGCTTGGGGGAAATGGGTCTACCAAATGGACAATGACCCGAAGCATACTGCCAAACTGGTTACAAAGTGCTTAAAGATAACAAAGTCAATGTTTTGTAGTGGCCATCACAAAGCCCTGGTCTCAATCCTATTGAAAAATTATGGGCAGAGCTGAAAAGCAGATGTGAGCAAGGCAACCTTGGTATGTTTATACATGGCTCAGTTACATGAGTTCTTTCAGAAGAAATGGGCCCAAATGCCTACTAACTATTATGAGACATTTGTGGAACGATATCCAAAATGTTTGACCCAAGTCATACCGTTTAAAATCAATGGTACAAATACTAATGAAATGTATGTAAACTTGTAAGTTTGCTGAACGTAATAAAAAAGCATTAAAAATTCTCTCTCTCATTATTCTGGCGTTTTCAAAATATAAATAATTATGGTAATTCTAATTGATCTAAAATGGGAAGGGTATAATCTGATTTCATGTAAGCTAGTGAGAAAAACATGCAGCTGTGTCTTTTTATATAGTGTATGTAAACTTCTAGTTTAGACTAACTATTTATTGGAAAACTTTTTATTTTTTTGGTCTTTATATTTTGCTTTTTTTTGTTTATAAATTAATGTTTTACATTTCTTTACTTTTTAACTTTGTCTAGTTATGGGACATAATCTGCTTCTCTAAGGCTGGGTTCACATTTGCGGACCCTTCCGCAGCGTTCTGTGGAGGGGATCCGCAATGTGACCGCATCCACCGCAAGCTCCTATCTTTATAATGGGAGCGCACGGTGCTGCGCTTTACTGCGCATGACCGTGCGCACCCATTCACTGTCATATGTGATCCGCCTGCGCACAAATCACACAGTCTCGTCGCACCAGTGACGCGACATGTTGCATTCCTGGTGCGGACGAGACAGTGTGATTTGTGCGCAGGCACCCGCCTGCACACAGATCACATATGGCAGTGAATGGGTGCACACGTCATGCGCAGTCAAGCGCAGCACTGTGCGCTCCTATTATAAAGATAGGAGCTTGCGGTGGCTGCGGTCACATTGCGGATCCCCTCCGCAGAACGCTTCGGAGGGGTCCGCAAATCTGAACCCAGCCTAATTGCAGCTGTACTGTATGGCAATGTTTTATTATTGCCATACAGTGCTGCTGTCAGTGCTGCAGTCATAAACCTCAGGGATCACATGATCCCTGAGGTTTAATGTAGTCAGGTGACCTGGATGCCGCAATAGCGATGTTGAGTCACCATTGAGATGATCGGGTCACCATGGCAATGAATTACGTTGCAGGGGGCTAATTGGCAGGGGAAGGGTTCACAATCTCTCAATGCCAATACTGATTGCAGCATCTAGGATTTAAATAGTCAGGGACTGCGCAGGTTTTGTGTCCCTGGCTGTGTAAGATTGCTCCTCCTCAGCCCCCATAGATGGAATGAGGCTTAGGGGAGTGGTTTAAGGCAGAACACACTACCGCTTTGTATACTGATTGGAGGATTGCGCTTCATAGCACAATCATGCCAGTCAGTGCTGGAGGGAAGAGACACCGCCTCCTCATAACTCCAGGCTATGGTGGGTGCTGTTGGATGCAGTTCATTGCCTGAACCTCTACATTCACTATGATTGGCTGTTCAAAGTTGAAAAGCCAAACACAGCGATTGTAGTTGTAGGGAGAGGGAGAGTTTTAGTCCCCTTTCTACAGAATCACAGGGTACCAAAGCGCGATGTACGATGTATGGTGCCGCATTTTTGCCAGGAAGCACTTATACATCCAAGGTCGAGAACAAACTCCCTTCCAGGGCATATAGAAATGCCCAAGGTCTTGGAGGGGTTAACAAACTAAATTTATTATTATTATCTTATTAAAAAGTAAGCATATTGATTTAAAATTAATACGTAAAATTTTGACGGATTGTTATTCAAATCACAATAATAGACAAACATACTATTCACTGCTACAGCACAAACACATTAGACTAATCTTGGTCTCTCCTGCTGATATCAACGAGTTCGACCAACAATTCGATGTGTATATGGTGCCGGCCAACTGATGGTGGGGTAAATGTCAGTTAGCCATAATGGTTGTCATACTGCTTATAGTAGGGGTCTCAAACTCGCGGCCCGGGGGCCGCATGCGGCCCCTGGGGCTTCACTATGCGGCCCGCGGCACCTTGGACAACTTAATGATAAATCGCCCCAGTGCAGGAGACCGCTGCAGTCCCCGCTGTGTGATGACTTCTGTCCGCAGCACTAACAAGCTCTGCCACTCAGCAAGATCAATGTCACCTGTAACAGAGCTTGTCTTAGCAGCGGCTGGAGGAAGTCATAGCACAGTGGAGGCCCCTGCACTGGAGCGATGCATCATTAAAGTGAGAAAAGTGTGAGTGTGTGTGAGAGGGTGTGAGTGTGAGGGTGAGTGAGGAAATGTGTATAAGTGTGTGCGAGTTTCAGTGTGTGTATGAGTGTGAGTGTAAGAGTGTGTATGAGGATGTGTGAGAGTGTGTGTGAGAGTATGTGTGTGTGTGTGGGGGGGGGTTTGTGTGTGGGTTTGTGTGTGAGTGTGATAGAGTGTGTATTTGAGTGTGTAAAAAGAAGGTAAAACAGGATGGGGGGAATCACTATAATAGTAGATCAGGATGGGGGACATCACTATAAAAGGGGATCGGGATGGGGACATCATCACTAAAGGGGATCAAGATGGGGACAACACTACTAAAGGGGAATGACATTGGGGACATCACTAGAAAAGGAGATCAGGAAGGGGGACATCACTAGAAAAGGGGATCAGGATGGGGGACATCACTACAAAAGGAGATCAGTATGGGGACATCACTACAAAAGGGGATCATGATCGATGGGGGACATCACTAGAAAAAGGGATCAGGATAGTGGACATCACTATAAAAAGGAATCAGGATAGGGATCATCACTAGAAAAAGGGATCAGGATGGGGGACATCACGAGAAAAGGGGATCAGTATGGGGGAAATCAGTAGAAAAGGACATTACTACAGGATGAGGACATTACTACAAGAAAAGGATCAGGATTTGTACTTTACTACATTGAGCAAAAAATTCTGGTATTACTAAAAATATCACTTAGTCCTACAAGGGATGCGGCCCCCGGCTATAAATGTTTCTCTATGTGCGGCCCACCAACCCAGCCGAGTTTGAGACCCCTGGCTTATAGCATTGTTCAAATGGAACACTAGACATTTCAGTCAGAGGCTTTCTCATAGAGAACACATGAGCATTTGGCCAAATGAGCACTCATATTTATGGGAAAGACATCTGAGATGGCTATCGGCCATCTAATGTGTAAGGAGCCCTATAATATACATGTCTTTTATTAAGCACATTGAATTAAATCTACAGTTTGGCATGAAAAAGTAAATGAACCTTTTTGTTAATGACTTCTCCAGGGGCTAATTAATAAAAGTTGTTTAAGTACAGCTGATGAAATTGGAAGTGTGGGTTATGCCTTATAAATAAATGCACACAAAGCCTGGTTACTGACTGTTCTCTCGAAAAATTAGTGTGAACCATGCTTTAAAGGGAACCAACCACCCCCAATGACCCCCCCGGACTATTAATATTGGTCCCTACACACAGCACATATATGTGCTGCAATGATTTTTGCTAAAAAAACCCCTTTTTAAAACTTGAGATAATGCTTTTTAAAGTTTAAAACGAATGGACGGATGGGCGGCACTTAGCTGTTTGAAAAGCCGGGTTGCATCTGTCAGTCATCCCCCCCGTGTCCCCTCGCAGCAGTAACGTCCAGCCCTTTGCAGCGTCACAGCCCTGTGCACGGGCTCGCATGCCCGTGCACACGTCATCATCTACAGCCGGGTTGGGAGCGCGCGCTCTGACTCCCACAGCCGAGCGCAGGAAGTCAGAGCGCGCGCTCGCTTCCCGGCTGTAGATGATGACGTGTGCACGGGCATGCGAGCCCGTGCACAGGGCTGTGACGCTGCAAAGGGCTGGACGTTACTGCTGCGAGGGGACACGGGGGGGATGACTGACAGATGCAACCCGGCTTTTCAAACAGCTAAGTGCCGCCCATCCGTCCATTCGTTTTAAACTTTAAAAAGCATTATCTCAAGTTTTAAAAACAGGTTTTTTTAGCAAAAATCATTGCAGCACATATATGTGCTGTGTGTAGGGACCAATATTAATAGTCCGGGGGGGTCATTGGGGGTGGTTGGTTCCCTTTAAGGCAAATGACTTTCTGAAGGCTTCAAAAGATGTGTGACACAGAAGCATCAGTCTAGAAAAGGCTACATAAGCATTGTTAATGACCAGATGTCCATGAATCCATATTGATGGGAGCAGTAAAAGACTTACTATAGAATCTACAAACTGCAAATTGTGTCCAATATTGTCCAACTGTTCATGTGTCCAATATTAGAATAACATTGAAAAAAAAAGATAGTCATCGAAGGACAACACAAAGAAGACAGCTACTCTTTTAATAAATTGTTTGGTCCCTCCCAAGATCTCTTGAGACAATTTAGATGGCTGGTTTCACAATTGCGTTTTTTCAAATCAGCAAGATCAGTTATTTCAGGTAAAAACATGATTCTTTCAAGATCCAGTTTTTTGTCCATTTACTTTAATGATGTCAGGACAAAACCTGAAGCGACAGGACCCGACATCAATAAAGTGAATGGACAAACAACTGGATCCTGAAAGAATCATGTTTTTACTTGAAATAATTGATCTTCTTGATTTGAAAAAAATGCAAGTGTGAAACCAGCCTTATATGAGAAGAAAAATAAAATTAAGGGCACTGCTATATCTGGCATATGGAAGAAACTAATGGTTCCATGATGGGTGTCATTTTCCCTGGAAGAATAGACCTGTAGTCCAGTAATGTTCTTCATGTCAACAGAGGCTTCTGTAATAGAGGCTTCTGACAGAGCCTTGCACGAGCCATATAGATTATACAGAGATTGGGTTTAGAACACATTTGTCCTTTAGGGCCCTTTCACATCAGCGTTTTTCGTAATTGGCGGCAGATGCGGTGAAAAAACCGCATCTGCCGCGTTTGCCGCATAACCGTTCCACTTGCGGCGCGGTTGCGGTTTTTCCCATAGGAAGTATAGGGGGACTTGCGGCAGATGCGGCAAGTGCGGTTTTGCACTTGCGGCAGGTGCGGCAGCGAAAAAAAACGCGGTCAGCCGCGGTTTTTTTCGCTGCCGCACCTGCCGCAAGTGCAAAACCGCACTTGCCGCATCTGCCGCAAGTCCCCCTATACTTCCTATGGGAAAAACCGCAACCGCGCCGCAAGTGGAACGGTTATGCGGCAAACGCGGCAGATGCGGTTTTTTCACCGCATCTGCCGCCAATTACGAAAAACGCTGATGTGAAAGGGCCCTTACATTTGGAATGTTCTGCTTAATTCCTTTCTTCATACAGATGTATTAAAAATAGAATTTGAGTAAACTGTGAAGAACTTGAGAACAAGGCAGTGATCTACACCCATTGTATTGATGCACCTAGTCTCACAGTGACCTTCACACACATTATGAGATCCCATGGTACCTCCTACAGATACTGACTGACAAACTAAATATCCCAATTGCCCCAATGTGCTGTATTTGGACTTCAGCATTGCACACCACAATCAAGTGGCATCATGGCGCATGCTGTGCTGAAACTCAGATGCACAAGCTGAATGGTGTAGAAGATAGTTGATTACTCATTGTTTCTCTATTGTATGCAGATACTGTTGAAATTGAGATGCCAGGCAGAGCTGAACCCTCACAACTCCCAGGCACCATTGCGCCTTGTTGTCTGCTATTATTGACATCTTGCCACTTTATGTGAACCTACTGTAACTTGTTAAAAATACATTTGCCAAAGTTTCTGAGGTCGATGTCCTCTAGTGAGAAGTTTACTGAAGAGTTCTGGGAACTTACCTGAACTGTATTTGCCACTTGTAGCCGTCACACTTTCACCATTCTTGATATCTCTTGGAATTCAAATAAATTGCAAGATATTCACCTAATATTAGAGTTAGCATAGTGCATTCATTAGAGTCTCAAAGAGTGATATGACAAAAGCCAGTCTGCTTTATGTACTGTATATACTGTAAATATATAAAATGATAGTTATAAACTATAATATTGTTAGATGGATCTAAGTCACATTACATTACCATTTTACAGCCAATCTGGATTACCTTATATAAAGGCATTAAGTGCATTTGTGTAAATTATTTAAAGAATCACAGTATGAGAAAATATTTGTTATCCAAGCAGAGGATGAGACTCTCTGGTCAATTCCTTCCAGTAAGCTATGTACAAGTTCCTGGTCCGGGGACCTTCTCTTTAGAATGTCATAGATTTCAGGATACTATAGATCTGATGGATTGTATTTTTCGGTACAATAAAGGGCTACAATGCCGCATGACATTAAGCAAAGATGGAGGCTATTGTCAATGTAGAATACATTTTATCAATGACATGTCTAGACTGTACATGATAACAAAAGCTTTTACCGGTAAAGTCAAGAGAAGATGAGATCAACCAGGCCAACAGGTACAGTGATGAATGACATCTCACTTGATAACTAAGAAGATATCAGACGTTTAGAGCATGGTTAGCTGTCAGCTCTTCGGTATATTCAGAGACATGGATCTGGCTTATCCCTTCAACTTAATATGCACAAATGTATTACTTAATGATGGTGCTGAATTGTTGATTTTTTAATCTATTTACTTTTACAACATTTTAATAATATGATTATACTCAGCCTATTACAAGTGTATAAATATAATATAATATAATATACAGTAATCCATAGAAAGTCAATAATAAGCATTTTGTGGTCGTTTCATAACATTTTTATATCACTTTTGGCTGGCAGGGCACAACAATGTGCTCCAAAACAACAGGCCTGGTACACCTGTTGCTATGCTCTGCAAACATAACCTATCAAAAAGATGTTGGCACTTCTGCAGAGAGCCTCATGTGGCAGCAAATCAGCTGCCATGGCAGCAATTGTATGGGTGACTTGTGATGGTGAAATGATGATGTGATAACCTGGACATCTCACTGGGTAGCACTGACATCTAATTATTGCAAGGCATCTAAAAATCAATTTAAAGGGATCCTGTCACCTCCAGAACGCCTCCTAAGCTAACAAAACATGTCTCTGCAACATCCCATCACTAATCTCACACTTCTTTTGTCTCCTGAAAGCATCCTGTGAAAGTGCATAAAAACGTTTTATATTTACTCATTAGTGATTATAATTAGCAGGGGCTATATACTTTAGTCACCAGGGCGGGCTGTTTTGCAGGCTCCAGGATCCAGCCTCTCTCTGTCTGTGTGCTCTGCTTGTGCAGGCATTGCCCTCCCCCTCTCTATCACTCACAGAATGCAAATCATTAGTCCTGCCTTCAGCTCCACATCACAGCAGCACAGACAGAGAGAGGGTGGATCATTCGGGGCATGAAAAGGAGCACCTAGGGAGGGCTTAGAGTCTCACAGGGGACGCTCTGTGAGACTTATTCAGGGACAAGATTCAGATTTGTAAGTGTATATTGGTGATTATTCCAATGTTAGAGAGCGCTTTTTTACAGAAAAGGACCACTAATAATGATCTAGCATGGTGCAGGACAGGTATTAATAGGGTTGCGGGTGATTTGGAGGAGTCAGGTTCCCTTTAATGATAATGAATCTGATAACAAATATCACTAACCCCGGGGCCAAATGTTGTTGTCAGATACAGATGACTTCTTTGGTTATCTTTTGAATTTTAAGTAGGGCAGATTTACCCAAAAACATTTTTTTAAGATTTGAAACTTATTAATTATGTGTCTTAAGGTACCGTTACACACCGCGATGGTATGTGCAACTTCGCTGACAATTTGCTGAGTCAGTGAAGTTGCAGGCAACGTCACAGGTGCATCGTGCTGTATGACAGCACGATGCAACTGCGATAAGTCGCTGGTTGCAAGTTGCTAGGTTATGAACATGTTCATAAACCTGGCAATCTGGCCCCAGCGATTTGGCTGTATCGTGCCGTCTGACATCACAATAGCGATGTTGACGGCGATACAGCCTATTCCGCAGCATTGCTGCGGATGGCTCGCTGGGTTGTTCCCTGCCCAGCGAGCGATGGCTACGCCCACATCGCAGTGGTGACATCGGCAATATCTTGCCGCGTGACAGCCAGGCTGCGATGTTGTAAGTGAGCCCTCACCCGAGGCATCGCTTCCGACATCGCAGCCTAAGTTGCTGTGTGTAACGATATCTTTGCCAAGAAAGGATTTAGGTGTGATTTAGTAGAAAGGAATCCTGTCTCATTGTGTAAAGGCCTTGTCACACATAACGAGATCGCTAACGAGATCGTTGTAACATCACAGATTTTGTGATGCAGCAACGATCCCGCTAACGATGTCGTTATGTGTGATACATACCAACAATCTGGCCCTTGCTGTGAGATCGTTGATTGTTACATACTGCTCTGGGTCATTTCTACATCATTGTGTTTGAAAGGGACAATTACCAATGATCTCAATGCTACGCTATGGAGTGACAATTTACAACGACCTCGGTATAATTCTGCATCGTTGCTGAAGTCGTTGGTGACATCGCTGGTGAGATACCTGTTTGACACCTTACCAGCAATGTGAAAAACGATGCACCAGCGATCCCGGCCAGGTCATATCATTGGAATCGCTGGTGTGTCGTTATGTGTGACGGGGCCTTAACACTGTGATAAAATGTAGACCAAAATGTTGGCTTAAATTTGTCATGCATTGTAAAGCCCCAGTCACACGTAACGAGATAGTTAGCGAGATCATTGTAACGTCACAGGTTTTGTGACGTTACAATGATCTCCCCAGCAATGTTGCTATGTGTGACATCTAGCAGTGATCAGGCCCCTGCTGTGAGATCGCTGATCGCTGCAAAGTGCTCAGGACCATTTTTTGGTCACTGGTCTCCTGCTGGTCAGCACGCATCACTGCGTGTGACAGTGAGAGACCAGTGATCAGTGACCTCACAGGCTGGTAACCATGGTAAACACCGGGTATCTAGGCAGCACGAACTGCCTGGATACCCGGTGTTTATCATAGTTACCAGCTTCCTCCCTGCTTAGCTCAGCCCGTAAGCAGGGAGGACGCTGGTAACTATGATAAACACCGGGTATCTAGGCAGCACGTGCTGCCTGGATACCAGGTGTTTATTATAGTTACCAGCTTCCTCCCTGCTTAGCTCAGCCTGTAAGCAGGGAGGACGCTGGTAACTATGATAAATACGGGTATCTAGGCAGCACGCGGTGCCTGGATACCCGATGTTAATCATAGTTACCAGCTTCCTATCTGCTTACAGGCAGCGCAAAGCAGGGAGGACCCTGGTAACATCGCTTCCAGTGATGTGGGAGGTGGCTCCCAGGTCCCTGATTGGTGGGGAGATCTGCCTGTTTGACAGCTCCCCAGTGACCAGGTAACGACGCTCCAGCAATCCCGGCAGGTTGTTATCGCTGTCAGGATCGCTGGAGCGTCGTTGTGTGTGACTGGACTTAAAGCCAAAGAATAGTTGGTATAACCTTAGACTGGACAATCTAAAGGTAAATATAGATTATTGGCTCATTGAGAGATTAGATTACAGCTACAGCTCGTAAAAGTCTAAGGGTACCGTCCCACTTTGCGACGCACCAGCGATCCCGACAGCGATCCAACCTGGCCGGGATCGCTGGTGCATCGCTGTTGGGATCGCTGGTGAGATGTCAAACAGTCAGATCTCACCAGCGATGAAGCAACAATATGGCGGTCGTTGGGACTCTGTCACTCTCAGGCGTAGTGTTGAGATCAGTTGGTCGTTGTCCCCGTCAAACACAGCGATGCATGCTGCCCAGTGGGAGCCCGACGACCAAAAAATGGTCCAGAATGGTTTGTAACGAGCAGAGATCTCACAGCAGGCGCCTGATAGCTGTCACACAAAGCGAGATCGCTGTTGAGGTCGCTGTTGCGTCACAAAATTCGTGACTCAGCAGCGATCTCGCTATCGATCTCGTTTAGTGTGACAGGGGCTTAAGGACAGGTGGGATGTTGACACAATTGCAGAGAGAGAGGCACAGAAAAACAATGATACTGCTGGTTCATCTAGTACTGTTCTGTACATTGACCTGTGTGCTGGATTCACACTGCTCAGTAGTGCCTTATAATGTCCTTCAGGGCCCCTTTACACGCGGCTACATTTCTAGGGTGGCTACAGGTAACTTACTGGTTGCAGTGAAATCATGGAGACAAGGTTCTATCTTGTTGCTGTGTACAAATGGAATAATCTCTCCATGATTTCACTGCAACCAGTAAGTTACCTGTAGCCACCCTAGAAATGTAGCCGCGTGTAAAGGGGCCCTCAAAGGCATTGGTATATTTTTTATTTCTCATCACATACAATTTTTGCTGGATTACTTTCTGTATTGTTTTGTACAATAAAAAATATAAATATTTTAGCTTCGCTTTATACATATGCCCATAACTAAGCTTCATGTCACACAGATTCTAAATTCAGAAAAGTCCAGAACCTGCTATAGGTCTGCTAAGGATCCATGCTGTACCTATGTCTGATTTTATAATCAGGCATATGAGTAATTTTACCCTTTCTTGATAGTTTTTAGTCTCCTTTTTCCAAGAACTGTAACTTTTTTCCATCATTGAGATTGTGATCGCGTGTTTTTTTGTGGGACGAGTTGAGGTTCTGAAGGACACCATTCATTTTACCATATTATTATTATTATTTTTTTATCTATATATATAGTGCCATAATATTCCATGGCGTTTTACATGTTAAGAGGGCAGACTAGGACAAGTAACATAGTAACAATACAAGTAACAATGGCTGTGGACAATACTAACGTACAGATACAATAGGGGAGAAGATCCTGTCCACGAGGGCTCACAGTCTATGCGGGGCGGGTGGGGATACAGTAGGAGGGGGAGGTGTCGGTCGTGAGGCGGTGCGATGGACCGGGTCTCATTGGAGGTTGTAGGCTTGGCAGAAGAGGTGGGTTTTCAGGCCTTTTTGAAGGTTCCCAGGGTAGGGTAATGCCTGATGTGGTGGGGCAGCGAATTCTAGAGTATGGGTGATGCACGGAGAAGTCCTTTATGCGGTTGTGCGAAGAGGAGATGAAGGGGGAGTAGAGGAGGAGTTCTTGGGAGGATCACAGGTTGCGTGATGGTAGGTATCGGGAGACCATGTCAGAGATGTATGGAGGGGACAGGTTGTGTATGGCTTTGTATGTCATGGTTAGTGTCTTAAAGCGGGATCTTTGGGAAGCAGGGAGCGATTGTGTATGTTTGTATGTCATGGTGTGTCTTAAGCGGGATCTTTGGAGAGGGAGCGAGTGAAGAGTTGCAGGGGGGAGAGGGAGTAGCGGGGAGACAGATGGATTAGGCGGGCAGCGGAGTTCAGGATAGATTGGATAGGTGAAAGGGTGGTAGCGGGGAGGCCGGTGAGCAGGAGGTTGCAGTAGTCGAGGCGGGAGATGATGAGAGCGTGAATAAGGGTTTTAGCGGTGTCGTGGTCAAGGAAAGTGCAGATCCGAGAGATGTTTTTGAGCTGGAGTCGGCAGGAGGTGGCGAGGGCTTGGATGTGGGGCTTGAAGGCGAGGGAAGAATCAAGGATGACCCCGAGGCACTTGGCATGGGGGACTGGGGAGAGAGAACAGTCGTTGATGACGATGGATAGGCCAGGTAGTGAGGGGGAGCGGCTTGCGGGGAAGACGATGAACTCGGTTTTATCCATGTTCAGCTTAAGGAAGCGAGCAGAGAAGAAGGAAGAGATGGCGGACAGGCATTGCAGAATTTTGGATAGTAGGGAGGCGATGTCAGGTCCAGACAGGTAGATTTGGGTGTCGTCGGCGTAGAGGTGGTACTGGAGGCCATGGGACTCAATGAGTTGCCCTAGGCTGAGAGTGTAGATTGAGAAGAGTAACGGTCCTAGCACCGAGCCCTAGGGGGCACCGACAGATAGGCGGTAGGCTGAGGAGGATGTGTGGGAGTGGCTGACGCTGAAGATGCGGTCTGTTAAGTATGAGGAGATCCAGGAGAGGGCAAGGTCCGTGATGCCAAGAGATTCCAGGATCTGAAGTAGAAGGGAGTGGTCTACAGTGTTGAAGGCGGCAGACAGGTCGAGGAGGGGGAGGACAGAGTAGTAGCGCTTGCTTTTGCAGTCAGTAGGTCATTGGTGACTTTGGTCAGTGCTGTTTCAGTGGAGTGGAGGGGTCAGAAGCTGGATTGCAGGCGGTCAAAGAGGGAGCAGGAGGAGAGGTGAGAGGACAGCTCAAAGTGGACGTGCTGTTCAAGTAGTTTAGAGGCGAAGGGAGGAGAGATATAAGGCAGTAGTTGGAGACAGCCGTGGGGTCAAGGTAGGGATTTTTGAGGATGGGTGTGATCAAGGCATGTTTGAAGGCTGTGGGGAAGGTGCCGGTGGTGAGTGATAGGTGGAAAAGATGAGTCAGAGCTGGGATGCTAACGGAGGAGAGGTTGGGAATGAGGTGGGATGGGAGCGGGTCGTGGGCGCTGGTGGTGAGGTGCGATTTTGACAGGAGGGAGGAGAGCTGGTCTTCAGTTATGGGGGGGAAGCAGTTGATGGAAGGAGAGGGCAGTATAGACGTGAGGGGAGGCTGTGGGGAGAGTGGATCAAAGCTGCCTCTGATTCTGTTAATCTTTTCTTTGAAGAAGGAGGCAAATTCTTCAGCAGAGATAAGGGGAGATGGAGGGGGAGTGGGCGGGCAGAGTAGGGAATTGAAGGTTTTGAAAAGTTATTTGGCATTGTGGGCCAGGGAGGTTATTAGGGTTGAGAAGAAGGTTTGTTTGGCGGTAGCAAGAGCATTCTTGAAGGCGATGACGGACTGTTTGAACAGTGTAAAGTGCTCAGTGGAATGTGATTTTTTCCATCGCTTCTCGGCTACCCTGAATGCTCGTCTCAGATCTTTAGTGAGGGCGGTGTGCCAGGGTTGCCTGTTATTGCATGGAGCGTGGTGTGTGAGGGGTGCGGCTAGGTCGAGGGCCTTGATTAGCGTGGTGTTGTAGAGGGTGGTGGCAGTGTCTGTGTCGTGTATAGATGTTATGTCGGTGAGAGAGAGGAGGGATTCAGAGAGTGAGTGTAGATCAATGTGTTTTAGGTTTCTGCGGGGGTGATCGAGTTTGTGGAGAGGAGGTGGCAAAGTAGGGGAGGAGAGGGAGGAGAAGGTCAGTAGGTTGTGGTCAGAGATGGGGAGGGATGAGTTTGTGAGGTTAGTAAGGGAGCAAAGACGGGTAAAGATGAAGTCCAGCATGTGGCCACCTTCGTGGATGGTGGAGTAGGACCATTGGGAGACCCCAAAGAAGGGGGTCAGGGAAAGAAGTTGAGAGGCGGTTGGGTGGGCGGTGTTGATGGGGATATTGAAATCACCCATAATGATGGTGGGGATATCAGCAGAGAGGAAGTAAAGTAGCCAGGTGGTGAAGTGGTTGAGGAAGGTGGGGATGGATCCAGGGGGGCAATAGATGACGGCCAGCTGGAGGTTACAGGGGGAGAAGATGCGGACAGAGTGGGCTTCGAAAGAGGGAACAGTAGAGAGGGGGTAGTGGAATAGGGGTAAAGGAGCAGGTGAGAAAGAAAAAGGATCTCCCTGCTGCCGAAAGGCAACAAATAGTGCAATGCCTTGGACCAGGGATGAAAACATTAGATATTGCACAAAAACGTAAGAGTGATCATCTTACTGTGAAGAGATTTGTGGCTGATTCTGAGCACAGACATGTTCGTGCAGATAAAGACAGAAAAAGGAAGGTTTTTGCCATGCAAGTTCATCAGATTGAGAGAGCAGCTGCTAAAAAGGCCTTACAAACCAGCAAACAGATATTTGAAGCTGCTGGTGCTTCTGGAGTCCCTTGTACCTCAAGGTGTAGGATCCTTCAAAGGCTTGCTGTGGTGCATAAACCTACTATTTGGCCACCCCTAAACAGTGCTCACAAGCAGAAACAGTTGCAGTGGGCCCAGACTTCATGAAGACTAATTTTCAAACAGTCTTGTTTACTGATTAGTGCTGAGCAACCCTGGATGGTCCACATGGATGGAGTAGTGGATGGTTGGTGGATGGCCACCATGTCCCAACAAGGCTGCGACATCAGCAAGGAGGTGGAAGGAGTCATGTTTTGGGCCGGAATCATTTGGAAACAGCTGGTAGGCCCCTTTAAGGTTCCTGAAGGTGTGAAAATTTCCTCTGCAAAGTACATAGAGTTTCTGACTGAGAACTTTCTTCCATGGTACAAAAGCAAAACGTGCCCTCAGGAGCAAAATCATCTTCATGCATGACAATGCACCATCTCATGCTGCAAAGAATACTTCTGTGTCATTGGATGCTATGGGCATAAAAGGAGATAAACTCATGGTGTTGTCACCATCTTCCCCTGACCTCAATCCTATAGAGAACCTTAGGAGTATAATCAAGCAAAAGATCTATGAGGGTGGGAGGCAGTTCACATCAAAACAGCAGCTCTGGGAGGCTATTCTGAGATCATGCAAAGAAATACAAGCAGAAACTCTTCAGAAACTCACAAGTTCAATGAATGCAAGAATTGTGAAGGTGATATCGAAGAAGGGTTCCTATGTTAACATGTAACTTGGCCTGTTAGGATGTTTTGGAGTTAAATAGCTTTTTATTTCAATGAATGTGACCTCCTAATGCTGCAAATTCAACAAATGAGCATTTTCAGTTCTTTCAAACAAAGTATTTAATAATGATCGTGTAATATTTTTTCCTTGTTTAAATTTTTGTTTCGTACATTGGTCCTTGCGTTCTGTTGCATTCTCTCTTAAATTGTTATAGATGTTTATCACAAATGTGTTTTTAATTAACCCTGATATGATTGCACTACTCCCCACCCATAAAGAGGGGAAGTGACGTCATCAGACTTTGTGGGCCTGTCGAAGAGTAACATACTCAAAACGGAGCGCCCGTAGTCCCCCTCCGCCTCTCCTCCCTCCCCACACTGTAACCCCATTCCTGGATGGAATAATAAAGAGCACTGTGAAGAACTCAGATGAGTAAGTGCCGTCATTGTTTCTCTTTTTATACTAAAAACTGTGTATCTGGCAAGAGCACCTCCCAAGGTCTGGAGATTAATGAGCCCAATCATTAGACCTGTGAAGACCCAATAGTGCCCGGTGTTTTCTATTTAATTTATCCTTCAAACATATCAAATGTTTAGAAACTCTACTGTGCCTAATAATTTGGAACAGTGCATTTAGAGTTTTTTTTTATTTTGAAGATTATACTGTTATCATTGGGAGGTTTCTTCAATAAAATTCGATGTATACTTTAACGGGTGATGACTTTTATTACACTGACTGTCATTTGTACTGACCATTTAGGAAAATCAGAGAAAAAGAACATTTGCATAATAATTTGGAACATGGTGTAGAGCCCTGGCTGCTATGGTAATGCATCAGTACCTCACTATCCAGACACAGGGTTGACAATGGTAGCCAGAGTTTATCTGCATCAGCAATCAGTTCTTTTAAATCTGCTCTCAGCCATTGACAATGGAATCTGATTGGTTAAACTGCAGCAATCAGAGCGAGCTCTGGTCACTGCTGTTATATGCAGATGCCGACTGTATAAGGGTGCCTTCACACTGCGGCGTGATCCGGTCCGGGGCTGTCCGGGATGACCCAGACAGCCGCGGACTGGATCAGCACACAGGACTGGAGGGCTAATATGCCCTCCGGTCCGGTGTGCAGCTGCACGAAGCTGCAGCCGCTGACAGGTCAGGACCATGGCGCCGCGGTCCTGACTCATCAGCAGCGGGAACTGCGTGCGGCTGCACACCGGACCGGAGGGCATATTAGCCCTCCAGTCCAGTGTGCTGATCCAGTCCGCGGCTGTCAGCGTCATCCCGGACAGCCCCGGACCGGATCACGCCGCAGTGTGAAGGCACCCTTACACAGCACACATCTGTCCTGTAGGAGCGGGCTCAGCTTCTCTCCCTCAGTGATCTAGAGTAAAAGCTTTTGTATATTGAGATTTGATCTTTGATTTTGGCATTACATGACTATGTCTAAACAGAGCCTTCATTGAGAACAGCTGATTGTCGGAGATCAGCGAGGGTGGGGTGCTTTATACTTTTAACAGTCTGACCATGTCATGCTCCTACTGATAGTTAAAGGAAAGTTTTTATCATGGAAATCTGTAATGTAAAAATGCTGTATGTGAGAATATTTTAAAGATGAGTAAGGGCCCTTTCACATCAGCGTTTTTTGAAATTCGCGGCAGATGCGGTGAAAAAACCGCATCTGCCGCGTTTGCCGCATAACCGTTACACTTGTGGCGCGGTTGCGGTAATCCCCATAGAAAGTATAGGGGGACTTGCGGCAGGTGCGGCAAGTGCGGTTTTGCACTTGCGGCAGGTGCGGCCGCGAAAAAAACCGCGGCTGACTGCGTTTTTTTTCGCGGCCGCACTTGCCGCAAGTGCAAAACCGCACTTGCCGCACCTGCCGCAAGTCCCCCTATACTTTCTATGGGGATTACCGCAACCGCGCCGCAAGTGTAACGGTTATGCGGCAAACGCGGCAGATGCGGTTTTTTCACCGCATCTGCCGCGAATTTCAAAAAACGCTGATGTGAAAGGGCCCTTAGAAAAGCATAAAAACTGTTCTAATACACGTTCAAAACTAAAATCACACGGATCCAATGAAATATGAGAAATGATTGTCTTTAGAGAACCCACATTAGATAAATGTTTTCATTTATCATGACAACATTTTGTAATGCAATTTTCACCCTAAAATAGCACATGAAAGCCTACTGTTAAGCGCGTCAAGCCAAGAAAGAAATGGAATGCTAATAAATAACCAGCAATTTAGGCTGACAATGACAGACTGATCACATTGATTACATTGATTATCTCTCAGACTTTTACAATGTACATACAGACAAGGCCAATTTATTGCCCTAAGAGGTTAAGACGGATATCATTATAGAAGAAAAAGAAACACAAACAAAAATAATCCTACATCTAAACATAGACTGATGCAATCATAAGCACGGCCAGAAGAACACCATACAGAACATCTTTGTTCAGACCCGCAACAAACAGCTATAACCAGATTGTTATTCCAGCTATTCCAGTGTATGTTGCATTTACTGAAATGACACTCAGAACCCATCTGTATGATTCTTTCTCTTTGCAATAATATTTTACTGTGATTTGGAATTTTTATGGCAACAAAGTATGCTTTTTGTTTTCCATTTTTTAAAAATTATTCATAGGCTTTGGTATAGAACAGGAGAGTGGAACTCCAGGCCTCGAGAGCCGCCAACAGATCATGTTTTCAGGATTTTCTTAGCATTGCAGAGGGATTGGAATCATCACCAGTGCAGGTGATTATTTTATCACCTGTGCAATACTAGGGAAATCCTGAAAACATGAGCTGTTGATGGCACTTGAGGCCTGGAGTTCCCACCCCTGGTATAGAGGAAAAATTTCAGCATTAAAAAGCTTACATATACATGCTTACATCACTTTGGGATCTGTTGGTCTGGTAATCTTAAGGTACCGGTACATGCTTCAATGTCCTTAAGATATCACCAACGATCTCATGGGTGTGCGGTAGTTAGGACATCTTTTTGACATCGTTGGTGAGATGTCACACATATAGATATCGTGGACGACGCACCAACGATGTAGTGAGCAGCTATCATTCGCACAACCCAACGAACGATACTTGTTCACTGTTGTGAATAGGCGAAATCGTTAACGACATCGTTATCGCGGTGTCACACAGAACGAACCTGCAGGTTGGCTGATCGACGATCGTTTGATTTGAGAACATGTTCTCAAATCTGCGATCAACGATCCAATGATTTATTGTATTCGTATCTCGGTGTTACAAGCAACGACATCCTAACGATGTCGTTTCAATGACTCCAAACCCGTGACGTTTGAGCGATATCGTTCACAATCTTATACCGTGTAACGGGGCCTTTAAGTAAAACCTTCCTTGTAGTGTATACACAGAATAGCGTTGTGGACTATACTATTTTATACAAAGAGTATGAGAGCCTATGGGTGACAAATATCACTGTATACCTATAAAGTGTCATTCTGTACAGTGAAGATGTATACCTTTACAGTGGTTAGGTTGGAGCAATTCATCTAATGTGTAGGTTGAGAAATCCTATAGACAGTTACCTCCGACCGAAGGCTCTAACTTCATGTAACAAGAGCCTTCTGTTGGAGAAAATAATACAAAGGTCATGTTGAAGCGGAGATATCAGCGAAACGGCTTGCCGTTGACCACCACCTTCACACTCCCTCTCCTCGCTCTGACGTCACCTGTCCAGGTAGAATAAGACAAAGCTGCAGTATACTGGTGAGTGCCGTCTTTTGTTCCTTACTTGGACTGAAGTTTGTTTCCTCACTGATGTGCAACACTATGTAAAGGGTGACCCCTGGAGGTGTACAGGCAGGACCTGACTGGTCCAAAGTTTTTCGGGATTTGGTGCCTGGCTGGTTAACCCTTCTTTGCTGGACTGGATATTTTTTATTTACGTTATTGATTTCAATACCCTGTAAAACTGATTATACAGGTCAGTGGTCAGTATGATTGGTGATACCAAACGCATCGTTTTTTTTTTATTTAGGTGGTGAAAAGAATTAAGAAATTTGTTAAAAAAAAATTGTTTGTTTGTGTAGCCATTTTGTAGGAGTCGTAACGTTTTACAATTTCTTTATAGGGAGCTGTGTGAGGGCTTGTTTTCTGCACCATGAAATTATGTTTTTATTAATGGCATTTTGGGGTAAATACAATGTTTGGATCATCTCTTAGGCTGGGGTCACACTTCCGTTTTTTTTTTTTTTTTAAACCTAATCCGGTTTTAAGCTTTTAAAAAGCTCAAAACCGAGCAGGAAACGCTCCACATAGGAGCCCATTATAAAAACCGGATTGCTTTAAAGCAATCCGGTTATCCGGCTCCGGAACTGCAGCCTGCATGAAAAATTATGCAGGCTGCAGTTTTCGGAGCGGTTCTGTGCCCCGCAATGCGGTTACCGGATTGCTCCGGATGTGTAATCCGGAGCAATGCGGTAACCGTATAGTTTGCTCATCCCTGCTGCCACAGGGATGAGCAAACTGTAAAATCTGTTATTAAAGATAAAATATTAATAATAATTGTGTTAAACATGTCTCTAGGGGGTGCCCAATCCCCCTAGAGACATGCTACCTACTCAGCTGCGCATATAATGAGTTAATATCTTATGTACAGTTAGCTACCTCCTGGCAGCTCTGTACAATTCTGTGAATGAAGCGCGGCTTCACTGACAGCTGCGCACATACTATACGTACATTACGTATAATATGTGCGCTGTCCGAGGTTCTGAAGGCTTGTACAGTAGATCTATGGGCTCCGCAGCAATCCGGTGACCGCATTGCGGTTTATCACACACATTTTGCTAGCAAAATGTGTGTGATGGCAATTGCGGTTACCGCATCCAAATCTGGATGCAGTAACCACAATTACTATTCCAAATGTGACCCTAGCCTAAGTCCGCAATTTTTCTTTTTGTATCTGCGTTATTTGTCTTAATCTATGTATCTAAAGTAATTAAAGAAAATTTGGCAGCACTACCAAAAGAAGCCTGGTGCAATAAAACCTGTTAAGGTGATGTCCAAACCTCCAAAATGCAAAATCAGAAAATAAAAAACAAAAAACGTGGCTTTACTGATCCATTAGCAGCTCATGCATCAGTAAAGCCAGGATTTTTCACTTTAATTTTTGGAGTGCTCCCTGTTTTTTTTGCTCATTATCTATCTATCTATCTATCTATCTATCTATCTATCTATCTATCTATCTATCTAATCTATCCCGTATCACAAAAGTTGCTTCTTCAGGGGATGTGTCACTGAGGAAGCAACTTTTGTTAAACAGTCATTGGGGCTGGCGTACCAGTTTTTAGCGGTTGTCCCACATGGGTAATTAACCTAGCACTATTTTGAGCACTTTCTGTAGAATAGGAAAGGAATTTTCACTCTGGATAGCAGCTATGGCGACTATTAATATATACAATTACGGTGTATGGCATAGACTTGATGGTAGTGATGTGAGATAATACAACACATGTTTATGATATTATTATATATGTAAACAGTAACATTTGCACATATTTTCAGTTTTTTTCAACATGATTCTATGAGTGTTAATATGATCCCATATGTCTGTATGATCTTAGTACGCTTTCTCTCTGGCCAGCTCAAACTTTATCCCATGTAACCTATATGATGTCAAATTGCTCTGTATACCACTGACTGACTCGTGTGAACGCCTGATCTTTGTCCAGATCCGTGTATTTTTACCCGCTGAAAATAATACTGTAAATTAGCATCCCTCACTTTATATGTTTGTAATAATAAGATGTTAGTAAATTTTGCATAATAAAATGTCAGTGTACGGGCTCTGTGTTCTTCTCCTGGTTTAAATGTCAATGGAGTCCAAAAGTAAACATGTATCATGCATAGCTGGTACCCTCTGGCATCCCTGATTTCAGCCCAATCACAACTATAAGTTCCAACAGAGGATAACCTTAATTTTGGATGATGCTTGTTGATGTTGACTATTGCTTTGGTTAACTCACTGATATGCCAGAAATGTATAATTTACCCATCCTGGCACATAGAACCTGTTGTAGCTAATATACTAGCTGTTATATTAGGTATAGATATAGAAGGGACTGTAGAACATACATATACTTTACCCTTGTATTATATAGATCTTTCTACATCAGAACAATAGCAGTACCACTACTCATTGCTAGATGGCAATACGTCCAGAAAGGAAGATTTGTGCCCTCGGATTAATCTCAGCTCTTTATAGGTCTGTGGCTACGAGCTTTTATTCAGCAGTTTTTACCAAATACATCTCCCATCCTCATTATGAAAATGAGCCTGTGATAAGAAGGAGGCACTGATATTACATGAAGGGCTACGCACATAGTAGTAGTTCCAGAACTAATAGCAATGCTGGACTGAATGCAGCTTTTTGGGGTTATAAAGTTCGTCCTGGCAGAAATGTTAGCAAAATGGATGGTAAACTGTGTACGGTAAAGTGTATGGACTGAACTGCAGACTGCAGGACACGGAGGGAAAGATCGGATAATTTACTGTGTCTCTGAAGAGAAACATTTGCTATAATAATAATAATAATAATAATAATAATCATCTGTGAGGCTAATTTGCGCTGTAAATTGACTCCAAGCAAGGTCGTTCACCTCTCGGTACAGATTTTTGTAATTTAAATACACATTTTTGGGTCTACAAATAGTGTTTGCAGTGGAATTAAATGACATTTTTTGCACTTTTTGGCTCTTTGTTTCCCTCCCTACACATTCAGATTTGTTGTGGTCTATTATCATAACTCAGAGGAGAGCAAGTCACAAAATCACAGATAAAAGAGTTTAAAACTGTCAGCCCATCAGAATGAGCTCACTGAAGATCCCCAGATAACTCATTCTGCAGCCAGCAATAGGCATACACACAGAGGCTATAGAAGACAAGCAGCACAACATTGTTAATGAAACCCAAATGCAAAAATATTTTTTGGCACCAATTATATGCATTTAAGTAAAAAACAAATCTCCACTAACGTACACTACCTCCTACGCTTGTCATACTTGCTTTTCTTAAAGAGAACCTGCCAGCAGGTTTTTCTACTTTATGAGAGCAGTATAATATAGGCAAAGAAACCCTGAATCCAACGATGTATTACTTAGTTTACTGGGTGCTGTGGATCTGACACAGAGTTTTTAGATTCAGTATTATAGACTGGTGTACATTTCCTGATGGAGTAGCAAGGTTATGCTTCATAACACGTAGAATAAACCACCATATAATACAATGATCACTTTGAACTGGATTATTTGGCAGCAGTACGGAATTAATACTATTTTTCCTGATATCCTAGATGTAGTATGTAGAAGACTTCAGAAAGCCCACACCAACTCTATGTACATATATAGACAGTGATCTGCTAAGCAGGAGGCATGCTGATTTAGCTGTCCTCTACTTGACCAATGACCTTGTTCATGGAAGATAAGAGTATAAAACCGTGCTCCCTTTCCAATTATGCAAATGAAATTATAAAAGTTATTAAAAACTCATTGGGTGGTTTATGAGTTTCAGGAATGGGAAAGGGAGCATGGTCCTATACCCCTTTCTTCTGTGTACACAAATCTTGTGGCTTTCCAACGCTTGGTAGACTGCTGCATACCATTGATCCTGGATATCAATGATATCAAATTTGTTAGAAGCAGTTGTGATGGATAACAAATGGCCAAGGTCAGCCTGTTTCTATACTGAGATTATTATTCTCATACTCATAAACACCGTTGTGTCCCTCTTGTTCTCTTCCAGCAATGTATCTCTCTAGTTGACCTAGCCTGGCTATGATAATCTCCTGAATCTAAAACAAACATTGCAACTAAACAACTGCGCAAAGTGTGATGAGACACATAGCTGAAATCTCTGTGTTAAAGGGAATCTGTCAGTAGGTTTTTGCTACCTCATCTGATAGCAACATGATGTAGATAAATAAATCTTGAATCCAACAAGACATCACATAGATTACTCGGTCCAGCCATTCTCTCATAATCAAAGAATTTATTTTCAGGAACACAACAGAGCTGACATAGCTGCCTGCTCTCACAACAGGCTTTCAATAGAGATTGTGCATTCACTATGAGGTGTCAATCACAATCTGGACTGTAAATTTGACCTTCTAGTCTGCAATTTCAATCACAGGTTAATAAATCCATTACTTTAAGTAAACAATTGCACAGACCCTGATAAGAGAGGCACAGTTGCTTTTTTGTTTTTAAGACTTTCATCATGTTGTCCTCAGATTACATAGCAAAATCCTGATGACAGAGTCCCTTAAACCCCAACAGCATTCTGACTCGCCCCAGTGGGGGCCATGGGGTATTCAGAGCAAGGCCTCCGGATGTCCTCATGGTATCTGGGGAATGTCATGGTGGCGTGACCCGGTCCGTGACCACCTATATGGGCGGTCAATAAAAAGAGGATTAGGAATCAGAGAGTAGTTTGTTGTGACGCCAACCGCGCGATGCGGCTGTTGTGGCCGCTGCTGCAGGCCAGGACCTCTGGGGATGATGTGTGACCTCTGGGTAGCTGAGATGGTATTGCTCCCCATGACTCGGGCGCACGGGTGGATTGCTCACTGCCCGTACCCCTAGGGCTCCCTCTGTCTCCTCGCAGTCTCTGGTCTTGGAACCTGGGACGAGCCTCATCCCTACTCAAGTCCTCCAGGTCGGTCCTCTCTCACTGCTGACCTCTTTCAACTGACCTCCCACTTCCCATAGTGTTTTCCCTTTGTCCTCTTCCTTTCCCTGACCTTTTCCTGCTAGCTTTAACACCCACCACCTTTCTTCCCCCGCCATCCCAAAGGCTGCTTGAGCCATCCACTACCTGGGTTCACTCGCTATCCCTGGGACCGGGTGTGTTGGGTGTGTTGGTGGGTAACTGATATAAAAGGGAACAAGAGGCGCAATAGTGCCCTATCACTCAGACACTAAAAGATGAGAAGTGTAAAGTCAAAACCACTCACCTATTCCAGTTGTGATGACCCACAACAGGCTTGAAGGCATACAATCAATACCGGCTGCTGCAGGACCTCCACCAACCACTCGCACGTGGGAAGACTCTCAGGAAGCTGGGAAAAGGTGTATGACAGTCCGCGCCACCGGGTACCAAGGAATCACCTGGGATGCAGGAAGTTATTTCAAGCTTAATCTTTATTGTCCAACATGTTTCAGCGCTCCACCTGGCGCCTTCCTCAGGGTAACCAGGCGCCAGGTGGAGCGCTGAAACATGTTGGAGAATAAAGATTAAGCTTGAAATAACTTCCTGCATCCCAGGTGATTCCTTGGTACCCAGTGGCGCGGACTGTCATACACCTTTTCCCAGCTTCCTTGGTGGGTAACTGGACTTACCAACCATGGTTACTGCAGACGGGAATATCACACCTATTAGGTGGTTGCAGTACCCCTTCGTGGCGACCAGACATGTTGCCAGATTCCCTTTAAATTGTTCAGCAGTTCCTAGACCATGCTGGGATCTTTTAGGCTACACACAGAACATACAAGTCTCCTGACACAACTTCTGGCAGCCACTACTCAGAGTTTGCTGTATAAGTATATCCACTGTTCCGAGTTCAAGGGGTGATGTATGAAAAACATTTACAACCTTGTGTTGACTTTTATCAACAAAAATGTTACAGTTGTAGATGTGGCGGGGAGTTTGCAAATTTGTTCATAAAGAAAGCAGAACTTTAAAAGTGACACATAGATTTTGGACATTTTTACTGTAGAAAATACAGCCCTTGGAGGAACTATTTCTATAAAGGATTTTTACTGATAAATTCGGGATATTGGATATTGTAAAGGGGAACTTTAGTGACTCTACTGTTCATGTTTGGAGTGACCAATCCGATGGCATTGCTAATTGAATCGATCTGAGCTGTTAGTGGAGGGATATTGGCCACAAAAGTTCTGCAATGCACAAACGCAAAATGCGACTCCCTGAAAATAATTTGTGAAAGAATGTAAGCATTATGTAAAAGTAGATACATGAATCCAGAGCAGATGCCCGAAGGGATGTCAATTATTAAAGAATGAAGGAGAGAGCAAACACAGGACTTTCTCAGGACTTACTTTGTTAGTAGACTTTTTGTCAGTTTAAATCTATATAGCTTTACGGGTGCATTGAACATAATTATGTCACGTGTGTCCTAGATAAAAACCAGCAATGCACATCATTATTATATGCCAAAAAATACCTCTTTAGTAAACTACGTAATTTTCTCAAAGCATGTGTGGCACCCCTGCGAGGGATTGTCACAGGATCCACCGATGCAAGGAGGAAGTTACACCTTGGTTCGCACAGCACACCACACCACACCTTCCACCCCAGACCTGAAGGGGGAGCTCTACTGGTTGCCTTAAGTCAGTTCCCCTTTAAAACATCCAGGCCTGAGGGGAGGAGTTAGTCAGTCCCAAGAGTGAGTCCCGAGAGTGAGTCGGAGGAGTGAGGAGCTGGTCGCAGGGAAGGAACCAGGCCCAGGACCAGGGACCAATGACCGCTGTGTTGCACCCTAGGGAAAGGGTTGGAGGCAAGTGGAGAAAGTAGGGAATCAAGAGAGGGAACCAGTTAAGGTCTCCCTATAGTACACCCGGACACCGGAGTCCGACGCTGCCAGCATCTACTGCAGCAGTGAAAACCCGGAGAACCAGGAGGAGTTAACCCCTGAAGCAAAACAAGTAACAGACGCTAAAACTGACCAAGTACAGGACCAGGGGCCATAGGAGAAACAGGGACCCCGCAGAAGGACCTTATAGTCAGTAAAGAGCAAAGCCCAGAGAGGGAGAAGGAGCAGTGGGTTCGAGCACAGGCAGGACTCATCCCAAACTACAGAGCACAGAGACAGAGGAGGCCTCATAACTTTCTAAGGTGGAAGTCCCAAGTTGCACCGGTGACCTGGTTATTTCTCTGGACTGTACCTGTTACCTTGTCACCAGTAAAAGGTAGAAACAACGATCACTGTGTGTGTGTGCCTGCTTAACCGCCGCAATTCATCGCCTTGTCTGCAGAGACGCGACTACTACTCCCCTCATCCATCCCCGCTGCCCTGAGGTAAAGCTCCACCTGTGGGGAGCTGTACCAAACTCTGCTGCACCCACCATCACCTCAGCGGCTGGCTGCAGCGCTGGTATACTCGTTACCAGGTACCATAGGTGGCGTCACATCACCAAATCCCCTTATCGCCCACCATTCCCTGCACCATGCTAACAGATGTCTAGCCATCCCTTTGTGTTTTTAAATCGATATAGTAAAGTTTAGAAAAGTTGTTTCTATACCTTATGATGTGTGGCTTCTCATTATTTGAGAAGCCGCAAAAGGCGTTCCTTTCTTGTCCTCCCTGCCACCCGCTTGTTATTTATTCACGCCCCTGTGGGCGTGCTACAGAGCAGGGAGACTGTGCGTGTCATGTAAGGGGCGGTAAAGCCGCTATGATGCAAATTGCGTCATATCCGGCTTTAGGGTGTACTGCCGACCTCGCAATGCCAAGTGCGCATGCGCGAAGTGTGTTCACTGTACACCTAATAGGTGTACTGACGTGGTAAAGTTGGATATGATGCGATTTGCGTCATAGCGGCTTTACCGCCCCTTACATAACACGCACAGTCTCCCTTCTCTGTAGCACGCCCATAGGGGCGTGAATAAATAACAAGCAGGCAGTGGGGAGGACAAGTAAGGAACGTCTTTTGCGGCTTCTCAAACAATGAGAAGCCGCACATCATAACGTATAAAAACAACTTTTCTAAACTTTACTGTATCGATTTAAAAACACAAAGGGATGGCTAGAAATCTATTAGCATGGTGCAGGGACAGGTATATAGGCACATTTTTCGAGGTCAGGTTCCCTTTAAATGATTTTTCTATTCACGGGACAGATCTTAGTAATGACCAAACTTTGGTTACATCTGACCCAGGAATAATATTAGACACATCTATAAATGGTCAATCACAGGCACAAGTTAATGTCACATTAGAGAACACAAATTCACTTTCAGGAACATCTATAAATGAAGATAGATTAAGCGGGATCACATTAAATCCTACCATAGAGAGCGTTAAAATTATAGTATTGTTTGAACTTGAAAATATTGTGAAAGAAGGTGATAATGCTACTACTTTAAATGAGATGGTGAATAAAACCACAACTGTGGAAATTGTGCCAATAATTAGAGATTCCTCCATGGTGGATGTAATCCCTTTCCCCCAGAAAGAAACAGAGGAGGATTTAATTAAAGAAAATAATTCCAGCAGAAATAGTAGAAATAAAAACAGGATTTTAAAGAATACTAAAATCACTCAATTTTTTCAGATTGCCCCAGGACGGCATCTAAAATGAAAAAGAGAGAACGGGGAAAGGGAGAAGGAGGTATACTCACTAGAGCCCATAAACATTGGTCAGGGAAAAATTCAAAAGAAATCAAAGCAGTATAATAGAAACTTTTTACCCTGAGGATCATAATAGGAGGGGTATATTTAACCTCTCTAAGGGCCCTTTCACAGCAGCGTTTTTTGAAATTTGCGGCAGATGCAGTGAAAAAACCGCATCTGCCGCGTTTAACGCATTTAACGCATAACCGCAACACTTGCGGCACACTTGCGGCAAGCCTCATGCAATGTCTATGGGGCTTGCGGTAAGGGTGCGGCAGGTGCGGCAAGTGCGGTTTCGGCACTTGCGGCAGGTGCGGCCGCGAAAAAAAATGCTGTCAGCCGCGGTTTATTTCGCGGCCGCACCTGCCGCAAGTGCCAAAACCGCACTTGCCGCACCTGCCGCAAGTCCGCCTATACCTTGTATGGCGTTTACCGCAACCGCGCCGCAACCGTGCCGCAAGTGCCGCAGTTTTTTCACCGCATCTGCCGCGATTTGAAAAAAAACGCTGATGTGAAAGGGCCCTAAGTATGAGTTAACAGCTGATGAGGTGACGGTTCTGGAAAGGGGGTTATCTTTTTGTCCAACAGCAAAGTTAGACCCATTTGAACTCTACTTAGATTTGAACGAATTCTTAAGAAAAATTACCATACAGAGGCACTTTTTAATAGAAAAAATAAATAAATTAGGAGCACCCAGTGGGACAACTAACCCATCTAATGCCATAATAATAGATGAGAAGTACATGTAGAACCAAAAGGAGGTCCATCTAAATTCTACCCAATGCATCATAAAGGATCCCACGTTGAAACATTCCAGCAACTCATCCTTAAGGAAATGAGATCTATACCACATACAAATATTAAGGACAATCTAACAGAAGGGGAAAGGAAAGCCATTATATCTCTCCAACATAACGAGAATATCGTTATTAAAAAAGCGGACAAAGGGGGGTTATAGTAGTAATAGATAGAGGGTGGTATTTGGAGGAGGGAAAAAGAATATTGGGTTATGTTGAATATTATAAAGTATTAGAAAAGGACCCTTCAGTGGGTATTCTCATTAAATATAATAATGTCATCAAGGAAGCATATTTAAAGGGTTTGCTAAATAAAAAAAGAAAAACGTTTTTGGACATCCCTCAATTTAAAACCCCATATTTTTATTTCATCCCCAAGATTCACAAGAACCCCTCCAATCCGCCAGGATGCCTAATCATATCTGGGGTAGGATCGATAACTACTAACCTGTGCCATTATGTAGATTTGTTTCTACAAAAATACATGGCACAATTGGACTCTTATCTTAAAGATTCATCTCAATTGATAATGGAACTTCTCGCATTGCCCCCTCAGAGAGATTGTTTGCTAGTGACAGCTGATGTCACGGCACTGTACACTAATATCCCCCATGACAGGGGAGTGGAGGTTGTTAGATAAGTACTATCAACGGATGAGAAAATAGGAGAAGAGCAAAGAAATTTTATATTGGTGGCTATAGAAGTCATCTTGGAAAATACCATCTTTCAAGGGGACCCACTATAAACAAATCAAGGGCTGTGCAATGGGGACGAGATTTGCACCTAGTTATGCTAATCTGTATATGAGTGCGTTTGAATCCGTCCTCATTGCGCAGTCCAAGGTGAGTATCGAGAAAATTAAATTTTACTGTAGGTTCATAGACGACCTCTTCATGGTTTGGGGTGGGTCCGAATATGAAGCCTTGAATTTTGTATCAGAATTGAATAATAACAACTGGGGACTAAAGTTCATGGTCCAAACATCTAGGACCCCTCTCCAGTACTTGGACCTGTGGGTACGGCTGGACCAGCTGGAGAGGTTTAGCACATCCACCCACTTCAAGTCTGAGGATGTGAACAGCTATCTCAGGTTTGACAGTGGGCACCTCCCCAGCTGGATCCTGACTGTCCCGTATGGTCAGTAATGGAGAATTCGAAAAAACTGTATGGACACTAATGGTTTCTGTAGTGAGTCCCTTCTTCTTAAGGAAAGATTTAGGGAGAAGGGGTATCCCAAAAAAAATCTTGGTGGATGCCTATAAAAAAACTAAGGACCTAACACAACATTCTTGCCTGTAGAGAATGCGAGAGAATAGTGAAGGAAGAGACAAAAAAGTTTCGGACAGTGTGAAGTGGAGTATGGTGACAACGTTTAGTCAACAAAGAGCCAGAGTACAAAACTTATTGAGAAAATTCAGGTTTATTTTAAAAGGGGATCCAGTACTTGCTGACCATCTACCTGACAAACCCTTGGTCATTTTTAAAAGGAAAAAAAATTCTTGGGAACTTAGTTGCACCGAGTAACCCCACTATTAATAGAGAATCCACAAAAAAGTAGACAGTCATAATTGACACCAAAATGTTTATGCTGTCACACCATAAAAAGTGGTAGTAAAACGTTTACCTCAAACACACCGAAAGAGGTATTCACCATCAAAAATAGATTAACATGTCAGTCCATGCATGTGGTATACTTACTGGAGTGCACGTGCGGTCTACGGTATGTAGGTCACACAGTGCAGACCATGCATGCCCGCTTGAACAAGCACAGGCAAAACATAATATCTGGCTTCCAGTTACATATTGTATGCCGACAACAATGTACATCATAAAGATTCAGGTCAAATTAATCTAATAGTGATAGATCAAGTGGATATCAAGCAACCAAATAGTCTATCAAAACTTATTAAAAAACAGAGCTTGTGGATTTGCAAGTTGGGGACGTTAGCCCCTGAAGGTCTTAATTTGGCCTTAGATAATGTCGCCAAACAGTGATCTCATGAACAATGAAAATGAAGGGAAATTAAAATTAGTTATAATGTCATCAAATTTTCTAAATACAATTTTTATTCATAATTTCTTTTTACTTTTTATATATCTTTTATTATTTTTATTTAATACAGCATATGGAGTATGCAGTATTTTTAATAATATTTAGGGATATTCCGTGTGTGATTAATTTTGTAAATACTAAGATATTAGTGTTTTGATATATGAGGAATTGTTTTTAACTGTGTAATGCCATGAGCAGTTTACTGAAGGTAGGATCCTTGGAAGAGTATATAGGGTTAAGTATTGTTAATCAAAGTGTGCAATTGTCCAATTGTAAGTAAACGCCCCCTTTATAAGCCATTTCCTTGGATCTCCCTTGTACCACCTGAGGAAGAGTAGAGTACTGTTGAAACGCGTCGTGGCAGCACAAGGGGCTAATAAAGGTCTGTTTTAACTTATCACTGTATCTCAAGTTCATCCAAGCGCTCCATTAGCCGATAATTTTTGTTTGTGTACATAATGTTTGTGTCTCAGGTGGTGTGCTCAACACTATGTCATGTGTAGAAGTATATGTGCTTTCGGTTGCTCTATGTGTAATAGGCAAACTGGGTAGCTGTCTGTGCAGCCTTAGTCTCACTACAGGGCTGGCAGTTTCACTGATTGAGGGATCCTCTGGTCTCTCTACAACGGGCGATTCTTCTAGAACTTGGACAGGTACTTCTGGAACTCTTGCAGTTTCTTCCAGTGTTCCTTGTTTTTCCCTTGGCTGGTAAAAGTGGATTACTGGCACAATTACAGCTCCCTCGCACTGGTGCAATCTTCTGGAAAGCCTCCAAGTATTGTGTGAATGACTTTTTCTTTTGGCTCTACTGGAGTTATACAAGGTATTTCTTCTTCTTGTACTCTGAGTTGTTCTGGACATATTTTTAGATGATCCCTTGATACAGTTGCAGCAGTTCTACCTCCATCTCTACTGATTAAACAGGTTTTACTGTTGTCAAAATTAGAGTCCAACACAGTATAGGGTTCTTTTTCCCAATGGTCATCAAGTTTGTTATTTCTTCTTTTTCTCTTTAGTACAAATTCTCCAGGTGTTAAAGGTTCAGCTTGTTCACTCTTGTTGTTTTTTCTTTCTTGTTTTTCTCTAATTTTATTCAGATTGTCTTCTACACATGCTTGCACCATTTTGTACTGTTCTTGGCCACTTGAATCCCAATCAGTATTGAATGTTTCTGCTCCTGGTACTACAATTCCCATTTCTAAGTCAGCTGGTAACATTCCAGGTGTTGCTCTCAATAGATAAGCTGGCGTGCAGTTGGTGGAGCTAACAGATATGGTGTTATACATATCCACGTCAGGCAGTTTCTCTGGCCACTGATTTCTCTCTTCCAAAGGAAAAGTCCTCAACATGTCAATTACTATGCTTTTCATCTTTTTACACATGCCATTTGTTTGTGGATGGTAAGGTGTGGTCCTAATTTTCTTGCACCCATATAAATGGCAAACTCTTGAAATAACTCAGCTTCAAATGAGGAACCTTGATCAGTCAGTACCTGTTCTGGATACCCATGTGGTCTACAGAAATAGGCTTGAAAGGTTTTTGTGGCTGTTTCAACTGTCAAGTCCTTGACTGGAGCTACCAGTAGAAATTTTGAGTAGTAATCTACCATTGTTAAGGCATAAGTGTAACCCGATCTGCTAGGTGTCAACTTCACGTGATCCAATGCTACTATCTCAATGGGTTGAGTGGTTTCAATTGGTTGTAGTGGTGCTCTTTGGCTTTCATAGTCTTTTCTTCTCAAGTTGCATGGTCCACAGTTCTTACACCATATCTCTATGGAGCCTCTCATGCCAACCCAGTAGAATCTATCTTTTAGCAACATCTCAAGCTTTTTCCATCCAAAGTGTCCTGCTTGATTGTGGTATGCTTCCAACACCATCTGGACATCTTTCTTTGGTACCACTATTTGCCAGACCATCTCATGGGTTCTGGGCTTGATGTAGCGCCTACACAGTTTTTCTTGGTAGATAAATAACCTGCTTTTCTCGTTCCACAAGTGCTTTGCTTCTGGTGAAGCATCTGGATCAACATGGGAACCTTCTTGAGTTATCAGCCCTTTAACTAACCTGACAGCCTGGTCATTGTCTCAGGTCTCCTTCCAATCATAGTGAGGTAATGGATTCACTGATTTTTCAGGGTATTTTCTGGCAGCTTACTGACACTGGGATCCTCTGTGGCGATGGAAGGTGGGTAGCTCTATTCTAGCTCATCCACATCTTCTTCCACATCTGGCAGGTGATGCATCCTTGACAAGGCATCAGCATTGGCGTTGTAATGGCCTGCCCGATACTTGATGGTAAACTGGTAATTCGACAACTGGGCCATCCAGCGCTGCTCCATGGCACCCAACTTTGCAGTTTCCAGGTGGATAAGAGGATTATTGTCTGTGAAGGTGGTGAACTTTGCAGACAGCAGGTAGTGTTTGAACCGTTCTGTTATGGCCCAGACCAAAGCCAGGAATTCCAGATTGAATGAACTGTAGTTCTTCGGATTCCTTTCTGTAGCACGGAGCTTCCTGCTGGCGTAGGCAATCACTCTTCTCTGCATTCTGTTTTTGCGCTAAGACGGTTCCTAACACTACGTTGCTGGCATCAGTATACAGCAAGAACGGTTGGTTATAGTCAGGTAGGCCAGGATCTCTTCTCCAGTTAGGGCCTCTTTCATCAGTTTGAAGGACTCTTCCTACCAGGAGATCTTGCAAAGGTGCTGCTTTCTTCGTGTAGCCCTTGATGAATCTTCGATAGTATCCCACCAGACCTAAGAACTGACGTACCTCTCTGACACTTGTTGGTTCTGGCCATTCTTTGATTGTGGTGACTTTATCCAGATCTGGTGCTACGCCTTCTGAACTGACTACATATCCTAGATACTGAACCTTTGGTTTTAGCAAATGGCATTTGGATGGTTTCAGCTTCATTGCGAACTTGGATAACGCTTCAAATACCTCTGCCAGGTGTTTCAGGTGCTCTTCATAGGTTTTTGAACCTATGATGTCATCTAGGTAGCGTAGTATAGTCTCGAAGTTTCTGTGGCCCCAGACTACACTGCATCAATCTCTGGAATGTTCTCGGTGCATTACAGAGTCTGAATGGCATGCTGTTAAACTCACACAGGCCCATTTGTGTTGTAAAATGCCGTCTTCTCTCTGTCTTCTTCTGCAATGGAGACCTGCCAATACCCACTAGTGAGATCTAGGGTTGAAAAGTAATTAGCAGACTTTAATGGAGCAAGTGACTCTTCTATGCGGGGCAACGGGTAGGCATCTTTATGTGTTATGCAAATTATCTGCCTATAGTCTACACACATTCTCATGCTGCCATCTTTCTTTTTGACCAGGACTAATAGAGCTGCCTAGGGACTGCAACTATCTCTTATGATCCCTGCATCCTTCATGTCCTGCAACATCTCTTTGGCATGCTGATAATAAGCTGGTGGAATAGGCCTATGTCGCTCTTTAATGAGTAGATGGTCACCTGTGGGTATGTGATGGTGTACCCCTTTTATCCTCCCAAAATCAAGTGGATGCTTACTGAATACCCGTTCATATTCTTGGACTACCCGATATGCAACTTGCTTTTTATGGGCAGGAGTGGAGTCAGTGCCTACATGCAGTTCCTTACACCAGTTCTCCATCCGTCCCTTGGAATTGTTAACCTCCACCGAGTCTGGTGAGGTCAAGGGTTCCACTGCTTGGATGGCATTGTTATTTACAGGGTACAGCTTAGCAATGGTGGAATATCTCGGTAGTTTGACCTCGTCCTCTCCACAGTTTAGAATGCGTATGGGTACCCTTCCCTTACATACATCAACCACCCCCCTGACTGTCAAGAGTGTAGGCCTATGTTCCGTACTGATGAGCTCTACTACCATCTAGTAGTCCTGTCCCATGAGGCCTATCGCTGCTCAGCACCAGATCATCATTTCACTCATCGGGGTACAACAATGGGATTCGGGTCTGTTAACCGTACACTACCAATTTCACCACCAGTCAGTTGTTGATGCAGGACGGCTCTGTTTTCTCTCTGGAGAACTCTCTGCTGCCTGGGTTTGGCAGTGTCCACAATCTGTTGGAGCAAGAACAACACTTCACCCAAACAATTGCTAACTACATTTGTACCAAGAATGATATATAGATCCCTGTCATTAGGATTAGTTTCAACCACAATAAGCGCCGGGTCTTTCAACTCTACCTTCCCCACTTTTACTGTTACCTCTCTAACCCCAACTAGGTTAAGTGGTAAACCATTAGAAGCATAAATAGTGAGCCCGGGTTCTGGTGGTTTAAGTTCAGCATTAGACCAGAATTATTTGTGAAGGATATTAGGTATGGTGGTCACCTGTGACCCAGTGTCCAGCAATGCAGGTGTAGGGATCCTGTCTAGTATGATAGACAGAAATGTTCTTCCTCCTATGTATACCAGTCCGATGGGTCTGGTCAGTCTGCTCCTGGAGTTTGGCCCCCTCCCCCAGGGTTTGCTGGTTTAAAGGGCAATGTCTTGCGATATGGCCGGTCTTGCTGCAGCGACGGCAGATGGGTTCTCCTGTGGAGCTTTGACGAACGGTGGTCCTCCCACGGAGCGAGATGGTTTTCTTTGATCTGATCCATGGCACGTCCTCTGGGCTATCAGCGAGCTGTATCTTTCCTGACGACTTGGGCTCTGTCTGTAGCTGCAGGGCATTCATGACCATGGCCAGGTTCTTACTCAGCTGGTGCACCTCAGAACACAGCCTGTCAAACTTACAGGGAGTCACAGTTTGTACATTTGTCTCAGCTGCAGGTGAAGGAGTAGGTGTTACTGGTACAGGAGCAGCACCACTCTGCCACCGCTGGATGGCAGAGTCTGGGGTTTCTAGGGGCTGTAAACCCATGATGGAAATGTCCTTTAAGGTGGTGAAGCTTACATCTGGGTGGTCTAGGGCCCACCAGCGCACGGTTCTGCTTTCCTCTGCTGAACATAGCCCCCGAATAAATTGTTCAATTAGCATTTTATTTTCGTACTGTACACTAGCTGGACTGACCTGCTTTAGGGCCGGCAGCGCTTCCTGCAGGAGCCAGGCATAGTCTCTGATACTGTCCTGTTGTTGTTGGTAACAGTGATAAAATCTCATTCTCAAATCAGTCTCATTGCGGTTTTCAAAATCAGCCTTTAATTTGTCAAAGATAACAGTCACTGATTCCTGATCTGCCTCTGAGTAAGTTTCAATCTCCCTCTCTGCTGCATCAGTTAACTGTCCCAATACAACAGCAGCTCTCTGCTTGCCAGTCATTGTGTACATATCTAGCACACTGCAGATTTTCCTTTTGAATCTAGATAAGGTGTCTGGATGGCCATCGTACTGGGGTGGCCATTTGGCTCCTGGGACATACGGTAGAGATGTCGGCATGATCGGTGCTACAGCCCCCACCAATGAGGGTACTCCACCGGCCTGGGGAGTGACTGGTACGGCCTGATTGACAGGGTCGAGGTTGGGAACTGCGGCGTCCTCCTGCGCATCTATCATATTTGCACTCCCCTAGTGAATCATGGCCAGTATCTTTAAAGTGAAGCAAATGATGACCCGGCAAGCAGGAAGTTGAGCGCTGGGGAGTTTCCGGATTGGGTTGCGGCGCAGTGGAAGTTGTCGGCAGAGCGCCGAGCGAGGCTTGCATTCGCACTATTTTGGTCGTTATGCCCCCTTCCTTCCCACTTGATGGCGCAGTAATGGTGGCCAAATGTTAACAGTTTACAAAACACAGTCAATATATGGCACACAGTACCCGGTAACACCGGGCCCGGGATCCTGTTCGTGACGCCAAAAATAACCCGCCCAGGGGTCTTTGGGAACTCAAAACCCAGGTGTTAGTGCTGGTGTGTGATGTCTCGGTGGCCGGTGCCCGGGCCTGTAACCCTAGGCGTCACTGGGTAAAAGGGAAAAATAAAAATAAAGGAATAAAATTTTGTAACGCCACCTGTGGAATCTGGTGAAGGCACCAGAGCTGCTGCAGACCTCCGGAGATGATGGACAGGCAGCTTGAGTAGAACAGCTACCCACAGGTGGAGCAGGATCCCTAGGGCAGAGATGAGGTGATGGGGATTTGCACAGGGAGACGGTAGACGGCTGGTCATTTGCTACAGTCTCTAGGCTGTCTCTAGGCTGGACAGTTTCAGGGAAGGACAAATGGACGCACACACTGGGAATCATTTCTGTACCTTTACTGGTGTTATGGCAGGCACTGTCCAAGGTACACTCCATTTGGTCAGGAAGGCACTTCTGGATTTCCACAGTGAGTGTTGGATAAGGCCTCCTTGTCTCTTTTCCCTTAGTGAAGTTCCCCTGACCTGTGTAGAATTAGGCCTGACCTCCTCTGTGTCTCTCTCTCACCTGTGTCGTAGTATCGAGAACCTTTGTGTGGGCTACCGCTAGAACTTCTTCTGCGGTCCTTGGCTCTCCTGTTGGTTGCATTACAGGTGTCCAGGAAACTGGAATCTCCTCGGTGAACCTGTGTTTTCTGCTTACCTTGATGCTCTCTTGCAGACTTGGACTCCGGTGCCCGGGCTGCTTCCTGAGGTGAATTGGTATGGCTCCTCTGTCCCCAGTCTGCTTCTTTACTTTGTCTTTCTCATGCCTTGTCTTCCCCCTCACTCTTAGGTCCTCACACTGGCTAGGCTAGTCTACTGGCTCGGGCCTAGCATGGCTCGGACACACCAGGATGTCTTCCTCAGTACTGCCCCATACTGAATCGGCTAACTCCGCCCCCAGCACCAGTATTTATAGGGGATCTCGCTTAAAGGCAGCAAGTGGAGCTCCCCCTACAGGTCTGGGGTGGAAGGTGTTGGGTGAATGAGGGTACCTACTGTAGAAATCCTTCCATGCTTTAGGTGGTTCTGTGGCTACTTGTCATGGCAGGGCGCCACAAAAGCATGGGGGAGCGACAGTGGCTACACAATGGAGACAATGATGTAAAGCATGGAGGAGAAACAGTGGCTACCCAATGGACACAGTGATGTAAAGCATGAGGAGAGATAGAGGTGACACAATCAATACAGCGATGTAAAGCATAGGGGAGAGACAGCGGCTACACAATGGAGACAGTGATATAAAGCATGGGGTAGAAACAGCAACTACCTAATGGAGAAAGTGATGTAAAGTGTGGGGGAGAGACAGTGGCTACACAATGGAGACAATGATGTAAAGCATGGGGGAGAAACAGTGGCTACACAATGTAGAAAGTGATGTAAAGTGTGGGGGAGAAACAACGGCTACACAATGGAGACAGCATTGTAAAGCATGGGGAAGAAACAGTGGTTACATAATTAAGACAGTGATGTAAAGCATGTGGAAGATACAACAGCTACCCAGTGGAGACAGTGCTGTAAAGCAGTGTTTCCAACTCCAGTCCTCAAGGCACACCAACAGGTCATGTTTTCAGGATTTCCTTATCATTAGACAGATGATGGAATTATCCCCTGTGCAAGTGATTAAACTAACACCTGTGCAATCCTAAGGAAATCCTGAAAACATGACCTGTTGGTGTGCCTTGAGGACTGGAGTTGGAAACACTGCTGTAAAGCATGGGGGAGAGGAGATACAGCAGCTACACAATGGACACAACGATGTAAAGCATGGGGGAAGAAACAGCGGCTACACAATGGACACAGTGATGTAAAGCATAAAGGTACCTTTACACGCTGCCACTGTGCCTAGCAACAGGTATCCACCGCACGTGCACGCGCACATTTTTAACGGTGGATACCGATCGCTAATGCCGCATATAGACACCGCCATTGCGCTGTCCACTGAAGGTATCTGTGTTCCCCGGAAGTGCCAACAGATCCTGCGGCTTACTTCCTGTGGAATACCTTCCCCACTTTACATGCCACTACCACAAAGGAATATGGGCGTACATATTTTGCGCCGTAAGAACATAGGCGTGACAGATTTGTGTATTCCGTGACGCTCGTACGCTGATTGGACAACGCAATAGCATCATTATTGGCCAGCCTGCGCATGAAGGCTGGCTAATACATGACGCCATTGCAATTTTGTATTGTGACTGGTCAGCTCTTTAAATATGGCGCCCTGTGCAGGGACAGCCAATGGTAACACAGTAGCCCCCACCAATGATCGCTGATGGGGCGTGGTATCCATGACACTGTGGCACGCCCCTGTGAAATCACTAGGCGACGCAACATCCATGCCTGTGCCCCCTTTGGACGCCACTACCATGGCAATTGTGCCTTTCTGTTGCCTTCGGTTTTTGAGCACGGCTCAGCAACAGGTATCTGAGTCAACTGCAGGACACAGGAAGGAACTGCCCTATTTACACGCCGCCATTTCGTAGCAATTTCATGGCAACAGGCATAAATATCCCCAATGCCAGGCAGTTGCTACCTTTCAGTAGTGGCGTGTAAAGGTACCTTCAGGGCGAAACAGTGGCTACATAGTCAAGACAGCAATGTAAAGCATGGAGGAGAAACAGCGGCTACACAATGGACACAGCGGTGAAATGTGATGTGGAATTAATGGCGCTATATAAGTGTACAGTTTATGTGATATTCTAGCATTGTGTGTGTACAGTGATCTGAGTTGCACTAATGCTCAGATTTCTCCTCCATTGCCGTCCTTCTCCTTTCCTGAGACATACATGGTCAGATCCTCTTTCCTTTGTCCCTAAGGATTGCTCATGAAGGGCCAGTAGCTGAATTAACCTGTGAATTAAGCCCAGGATCACGTTATGTATATCCTCATTTTAGAATCAGTAATACACAGTATAGGCGAGTGTCTTTTCTCCGTGACATCTCCCAATCATGAAAGCCTTAGTCTTCTATGCATTTGTGTAAGGATCTATCTTAAATTGGTCTCCAGAGGCTTTAGCTTGCCCGGTGCGTTATTGTATCCTCTTTATTATCTACTGACCCCTTTGATCTCCAACCAAAAACAAATTTTTTAAGCCCCACTTTGCGGCTTGCGTAGCCCCTTGGTGTGGGTTATGTGCTGCCACCCTTCCTAGCACAGGAGTGTTTTATTTAGTAATTAACAGTGTATGGGGAAGAGGACCTGTCATGTTGGTTCTTAAGCTGGAGGATGTGATGAAAGATGATATCAGCGATCCATCCTTTTCACTTGTTTAGGATTGTCAGGATGAGAAATGTCAGCATTATGAAAGCTCAGCTCTGCTCTTGATATGATAAAACCTTTCAAAACCCAGCTCCTACCTATCCTCCTTCTCCTTCTCCCTTCAGCCTCCCTCCCCCCTTTTTATTTTCCTTTCTCTCTGCACCAGCTTTTTTTTATTTATCTTGTTTTATTAGAAGGCAGAAATATAATTCTTTTCTTTCTTCCTATTATAAGGCACCATTTTTGTTTTATTATATGTTTCACAACCCCTAATGCTCCGCTGAAAATTACCTTGTTAAATGACAGTGTTTCAAAGCCATGAATCCTTTCCACCATCCCCTCTGAGGTTTGAAACAGTCAACAGACTGTAAAGAATAAATAATAAAAAAGTATTGATTATTTTGATGACTGTGAGATTCAATTAAGTATTAATTTTGCCCTCCAGTGGACCTATCAAGGTATTCAAACGGTAGGATTCGACTCAGCTAAATGCATGCTGAGTGCTCCAGCCTTAAATAGGGAGAAAATGTGTTTACCTACAGTATTTCGGGAGGAGTGCACTGATGCACAGACTCCAATATTTAAGTGCTGTGCAAATTAAGCCTCAGTGACAGTGACATTGTTTGCAGCAATATGAGTATTGACTAAAGAAGTGCATTTGATGACAGCTTAAACTATTTGTATTGATTAACATTTTCATAGATTATCATGTGTCATATCAAATTCAGTTTTCAGACATGAATACATTAAAGAACCCACAGGCGTACATCGACCAATGTGATGATGGGGTATTAGGAGCATCCTAGCCCACCTCCCAGCACGCTGGTCACCTGTTCCCTACATTAGAGTCATTTAGGCATGAACTTAGCAATAAATAGCTGACAGATAACACCACAGGGTCATTTGTACCTTCTTCTCTATTTGGCTATTTCATTACTGTCTTGATACCCGCCACAAAAAAGAAAAAATATCAGTAAGAACTATGCCCAGGGAATAGAGATATTGTAGAAGAGCCTATGACCCCACCATGGCCTCTGACTGAGATGAGGAGAACAGACCCAATCGTCAGCAAGTACATTTTATTCCTACCTTTTGGGGCCTTAATGCTGCAGGAATAGGAACAATTGTAATTGTTTTGTAAGTATTGCTTTTATTTCTCTGATTTAGATAAATAGATAAAATATTAGGATATTATATTGCATTTTTGCCTATTTTTCCTGTAAAGTTGTTTGCAGTTGTTTTGGAGCTGGAGGACACTGGATTATGTGCAGCCTGGGAGCTCCTTTATTGTTCAGAAATAAATAATGACTAGTATGATCTTACACTTGAACTTTCTACTGGGAACAACTGCTTTTGTTTTTGCTGTGTTTTTTGCCTCCTTTTCCACATTCATAGCACGTACTATTATTAATAATAAGCATAATTGAACCAGAGATATAATTGTGAGAGTGAGCGTAGCTCTGCTTGTCTGTGTGTTGTGGAGGTCTGAAGACTGTGATTGGGAACTGTGTGTAGCACAATGCTCCTCTGACCCGCCGGTGGGGCGCTGACCCTATCAATAGGCTGCTGTCCCTTTCAAAGGCTGCACTGCTTCAATAGACTGCTGTCCCTTTCAGCACCACTAAACACAGCAGACAAAACCATAAAGTTTTCTAATTCTTCACACCCAGCGACAAACATTCAGGATCTTCCTGCTAGAATAATATTGATTATTTGGAAATCACGTCTCATTTTGTGTTAATGCCAGGTTAATCACCTCGTAATGAGAAGGCGTTTGCATAATTCTGAGGCAGAGTTACAAAGGGGGCCCAGAAGGGGGCAGAGAGAATGACAGGAGGGAGGCAGGTACTTTGTGAATGAGTATAATTACACTGTGGTGCAATATGTGGCGGGATCTCTTCACACAGCCAGGGGTGCCTTGTTGCAGTACAGTCAACTGAGGAGCCAGCCCAGCATATCATGCATTTACAAAGATGATTGTAAGCATGCTTTCAAAGAAGTTCGCTCTCCCGAAAGCATTCTGAATCTTTCACATGATAGTTGAGCTTTAATAGGGTGGGGTGTAATGGAAAACTCATTGGATCTGTAATAGCTCTTCACTTGACTGCAGCCAGCAATAACAACAGGAGCAGCTGGGGAGATAAGAGAGACGGTGTGTGTGTATGTGTGTATGTGTGTGTAAAGGAGAGCCGGAGAGGGGGAAGGTGACGGAGTGAGTGCACTAACACCGTAGCATCCACTTTAGTTCCTTATTTCGCTCACTCTTTATTTCCCCCCCATAACTAGGATCCAATGATAGCCGGAAAAGTCAGTAAGCCCTTGCTGCTGCTGCGGAGTGAGATGAATGCAGAGTCGAGAGGTGAGGACAAGGCAGCTACTTCAGACAGCGAGCTGAACGAGCCCCTGCTTGCTCCCGTGGAATCAAATGATGTTGAGGACACTCCCAGCAAGCTCTTCGGTAAGTCTGTCTAGGTATTTAATTTCACTCGTACCACGCCGTTCAACGCGTCGGTGTCCCCCCTTATTATTCTTATGTATATTGCTTGTTATATTCATGTCATGTCCTTTTGCAAATGTTTAAAGAAAACGTGATCCTAAAGGGTTAGTATTATGGTGATATGAGAAGTACGACAAGTCTGTCTCTGATTAACTCCTTCCGGGACTGCGTGGCCTTCAGTGCATGAGTATAGAGCTGGGAGTAAGCCAAAGGCTATATTTTATCAATATTTTGTTTCACTTCATATGTTTTTACCATTTATTTAGTTTTTTTTTAATCATGTTGTTAGTGCAGATGCTTAAAAATATCTATAGCCCGAGTGTTGTTAAAGAGAAGTATGGATTGTGTTTGCAAGTTTGCAAGGCAAAACTGCTCTGGCCTAAATTATGAAAGCTAATGATTAGATGGGTGAAAGCCCCCAATGTAATGACCCCTGTAAATAAGCGTGTAATGCAGCGAGTGCAGGCAGTGTGCTGTGTATTCCACTTTTTCACAGGCATTTGTCATTCAAATGGATGGTATAGTGGAGTCCACTCCAGCACCTGTGATCTCCAATTACACCGAGGAGCAAAGGCTAGGGTGAATGATATCGCTCACACCACATATCTCAGGCTTCAAGGTCTCATTTTCGGGTTGAGATGAGGTAATCAAGAAGCATTTTCTGTTCATTTATTTCAGCTGCAGATTGATTTTCTTTTCTAAATTAAAGCAAATAGTCTCAGATTTTTTGTAAATATCGTCTTCCGGCCTATAAACCATAGCAAAAACAAACACAGAAAAGGTAATATATTATCGCTATATATTTTTTAAAATAACTATCACATTAGACATAAGATGATATCAAAACAATATTTTTGTACGTGCAAAAAAAGTCAAAAATCATAAAATATATCAGCTGTTAACAAACTTTATGGTAAATGTTCCATATTGCACGATCCTTTATGTGGAAGACAAATGAGTAGATAAGTATTTCACCTAACACATCTTTTTGATGTTTTTGTAAAGTGCTATCAGTAATACTTTTATAGGAAGAATAGAAGTTATTTTGATTTGCAAAATAAGAAATATTTAGTCCGAACTTTGTATGAATGTTTTTATTTCTGTGATTGAAAATAAATAATTTCATATAAACTTCTATAGTCGGTTACCTCTACCTGTTCCTACATCCCCCATCAAAGTACCCCATATCGCATGGAAGCATGCTGTGCTTTAGTCTGTTCTTAGAAGTGCGTGTTTTCATAGTCTTACTTTATATATACTTTTATATGTCTCGTATAGTTTGTGGATAGACTCTTTTGTGATTGGTAACTGTTTTGTGGGTAATTTGATGTATGTTGTGATTTTAGGGAGCGCAAGGGTGTAGTGTATTGTGTATATGTGAACTTTACGGTGTGTAGAGGGAACGTGATAGCAACAAGATAGTGTGGTTTTATTAAATGAAATAAAATCAGCTTTGTCAACATATATGTTATAACAAATGAATGGGGTCAATAACTAATTTACTGCTTGACAGCAGTAAAAAAGTAAATTACAGCAGTCCGAATGGTGGAGTCTATGTGCACATTGTACTATATGGTTTTGAGTTTTCTACTAATTGACTATTTACCAAAACGTTTACATATGTGGACGGATAGATAGATTTTTGATAGATAGATAAATAGAACAACAGACAGTTAATAGATAAGAAGGTAACTATATAATGAATAGATAGAATAGATAGATAGATAGATAGATAGATAGATAGATATTGGATTGATAGATACATACATAGATAATAGATTGATAGACAGATAATAGGAATGTAAATAGATAATGGATAGAGAGATATTGAATAGATACATAGATAAATATTGGATAGATAGATAGATAGATTAGCTAGATAGATAGATATTGGATAGATACATAGATAGATATTGGATCAATAGATACATACATAGATAATAATGACATATAATAGTTAAGAAGGTAAATAGGTAATGGATAGATAGATGGATGCATGGATATAGACCTGGAATATAGAGGGACATATTACTACTTAATGTATAAAGAAATCCAATATATATAAACCATGGAAAGTGTAGAGTGCCTGGTGATGGACTGTGTGTACGCTCCATATGCTCCAGCACATGTTCATCTTAACCTGTCACCCCATTATATAATTTCAGCAACTTTCAAAATTCCAAATCTGACTGTACACAGATACAACTCCCTGTATTTACCATGGAAAGCCATGATAGTATAAGGGACAATGCCTACATTTGGATGGGAAGTGGTTAGGAATCTGCCACATGCAGGATGACATCTTTATGGACAGTTACTCTGACAATCACTACTGGACACATTTACAAGTAATACTTCAAAACATATTTTTTTCATGCACAAAAACTATTCAAAATATGAACATTTGGTGACGTGCAAGTTATGGATGGCTACTAGCTAGATCTTTCCATAAATCGTTTACAATACATTGTCCTGTATTTTGCACGTACATATGTTTGTAATTTGCAGAGGGATGTGACATGTGAGACCTGAGCATTATTCTCAGCACTAACTGTGGGCTCAATATTACTGTAAATTGAGATATTCAGTGTAATCGCCAGTGTAGAGTAAAACACGACTTCCTACAGGACATTGCTCTGTTTAAGCCGGTGGGGGTTAAAAATGTTGAAAACACAAAGATCCCCATGTAGCTCCTTAAGATATGAGATATGAACTCTTTTTCTCAGAAGGGAAAGGCCGTGCGGTAGAAGGTAGAATGGTCGTGATGGTAACGTGTGCAGAGCAATAACGGTCTGCCAAAGTTATCAATACTTTGTAGGACCTAACTTTACAGCTAGTCCACAATAGCGCTGTATATGATGTATGGTCCGGTCCATAGTGCTCTTACTTTAAACCTGTCAATTGTTTCATGGTGCCCACATCACAGACCGGATTCATCCTTAAAGATATTTCTTTACAGAGAGTTTTAGAGAAAACAGTTTTAAAAAATAAGCCAGAATAAGCCAGAACAGTCCGGGCCCGGTGACAAGTGTCCGCTGGGTGGCTCCCCTTTTATTCCCACCACCCGGCTGAGCTTGATTGACAGGTTTCAGTCTATATGCTTGATCCTAAAACTACGCTCAGAAACATAGTAAATGTATTAGAGTAAAGCATAGCAGTCTGTAACATTGGAACCTGTCAGGATTCCCTGCTGTCCATCAGTCAGGCGTCACCAGTAATGGGGTTCCAGACACCAGTTCTGGTCCCATACTAAAAGCTAACATGATGTGTATATACACATTAAAAATGTATTTGTTAAAACTATGCAGCCTTTGCAACAATAAACTTCTGGTTAAAATGAATATTCACCTTTTTCAGTGCAGTAAATGTAATTTGTGGTAATTTGCAGATAGGTGCATTCTTTATTCTAGTCAGTGAATTTTCTCATGCTTTGTGAAGACAATAAATACACAGAGTTTTTTTGGCCTTCTTTCTTATTGTATAGATAAAGACTGAAGAAAAGTGTAGGAGGAGTAGAGTATGTTCTAATGACAATGAATACTTTGTGTAATATGTCAGGATCCTTAACTTGTGATGTGATGATGGTTTTAATGGCATATAACATAACCGCTTATTTAAAATACGGTATATAGCTGTTTTCTAGCTGTCGGGAAACACAATGAGCAGGTAGAAGATATCATTGCTGTCTTGCAGCTCTGAAGCCATAAGTTCAACCTGGGTAATATCTCGCCAGAGTTTACATGTCTGCACAGTTGTCATGTTTGCACGGTTTCCTCCTACACTGCTCAGATGTATTACTAGCATGTAATGGATCGTAGCCTATGTGATTGTGTGTGTCTACAATAAGGCAGGTGGAGTTTGGGGGCACTGAGTAAAGGAACTTTAGATTTTTGCTCTAGATACTTCCTAACTAAAGTTAAGTTCCAAAATTAAGAGATTTCTTTATGCTTTTGTAGTACAGAAGTCATTACTGGTTCATATAATTTCCAATATAAGGTGCATGAACTCACATATACACACTAATATCTATCTATCTATCTATCTATCTATCTATCTATCTATCTATCTATCTATTTTATCTACTATCTATCTATCTATCTATCTATCTATCTATCTATCTACCTATCTATGGCTTAAGTAATCATACAAGTAATATCGGAATGCATCCATGCACATAAGCAAATGTCTATTGTAAACTCCATATTTTTATACAGACAATACAAGCAGTGCAATGCAATTATATATAAATCCAAAGAGAAAATAAGTGCAAAATAACATACATCAGGATAAAATGTATACGTTTAGCAGATACCATTTAAAAGATATACAAGTATATGAAAACATATATAGAGTGGAGCCAAAATACCAAGACATATTAAGAAGAATGGTGGGTGATCCAAGAGACAAACAAATACATAGCTCATATGTAAGCATAAATGATGTAGAGATAAGACAAAGAGAGTAGAGAATACAATACAGTCAAAAAGGGTCACAATTGCAACACAATGCTAAGGCAAGAGAAAGTACAACATACAAGTCACAGTGGACTATTACGGTAATTTCAACCCTAATAAAGTACAAACTCCATGATCACCAGGTGTAACAGCAGGGGCTCCCCCTCCATCCACCCTACATGTGTTTCGCAACTGCTCCTTTCCCCACTGTTTCACCTCCTCAGGTGCTCATGGAGTTTGCACTTCATTAGGGTTGAGATTAATTGTCCACTGTGATATATTTTGTACTCTTTCTTGCCTTAATTGTTTATGCCTTAATTTTGCATACTGCATATATTTGAACTGACATATGTATATAGATGTATGCTAGTTTGTGTGTATATGCATACACACACAACATAGACCACACAACCTCATACATAAATATATTATATATATACATATACATATATACAGACTACGCTCACATCCATTTAGATGTAAAACAGACACCATCCCTATGTGTTCCCACTAGCTGGCCCTCTATGCAGGATATCAGTGTTGTGATAGCGTAAATCTACAGATATAATCTTTTGATTTGTTAGTTATGACAAAGGTTATTGTACATTTTTATGGGTTTTCACAATTTATGTGCAAAGTATAGTTTGAAGCCAGGTAATGTGCAGGTTGTGGTCACAACGGCTATTTTGAGCTGCTAATGGCACATTTGGACATAATAATACATAAACTGCACCTGAAAGTAAAATCTGTGCACAGCATGGGGCCAGGACACGCTGGAAAAAGTCAGATCAGAAGAAACCCTTTCTGTAAATGTACACAACAGTAACAGAAAATCCACAAATGCAGCTAATATGACCTGGCCGCACCTCACCTATTGTGATGAGCATTACTGGAGGTAGACTATGGAGTGGTCTATGGCTGTGGATACATGTGACTATTCCTAATCTGAGTAGGTGACTGATAATATAACTTTTGGTGTTTTGTGATCGTAAACACTTATTTATATGATAGAACAGGCTATGCCCTACTGATCTTACACCAGACCCTCAGGAGCATATTTACTGAGGCTTCTTTTTTTCAATGTTTTGTGTTTGTTCCGAAAAAGTTGGTTGTAATTTATTTACTTTTCATCCATTATACTTATAACTTTCTTGGGAATTTGTTGCCGGTTTATGAACAGCAGCCAATATAAAGAATCAGAGCTGCAGTGGAAAGCATAGAGGATAAGAGGACAATAACCTGAGCCAGTGCTGAGACAGAAGGGAGATTTGAAGAATCACATACATCATTGACTCTAAGCTGTTGTCACTGATCACTGAGCTGATACTGAAGAAAAAATTATAGGACATGTAGATGGTATTCACACTGCATTTCTGCACTAAATTCGGGAAATTACACCGGGATCCCTCTAAAAATGATTCCGGATAATTCAAGGGTTCCGACAAACCCCCCACAGTGGATATACATTGACATGAATGGAGTTCAGATGAATTCTCTTTATTTTTGAATGTCTGTGATTACAGACAGACATAGAAACTTAGCAGTCTATGGTCCCATCATCTGAATTTTATTTCCAGGGGGACTCAAACGGAATCCCCCAAAAGCACTGCAGAGACATTGTGTAGAGGTCTCATTACACTACCCAGTTATACTGACATATGTACTTAGAGGGTTTGTGCCATGAACAATTGGACATTTTAATGAATAGATCTTAGAATAAAACTAAGTTCCACGACTGGATTTGTTAAAAAAAAAATGTCCTTGTCCTGAGATATACCTATAAATGTGCAGGAACAGGTCGGATGTACCACAGCTTGTAATAGAGTATACAGACATTATAGCTGGGGATCACAGCTGATTCTTTGTGATGATAAACATTTCATTGCCTATTTAAAAATTTATTTAACATCACAAATAGAATCAGCTGCGATTCCTGGCTGTAATGTCTGTATACTCAATTACTTCCTCCCCTGCCCAGGAGCTGTGGTATATCCGACCTGTTCCTGCAAGGTCAGACACATACATTACACAGTAGCACATTTATAGGAATATATCGGGACAGGGACTTTTTTTTAACACATCAAATTGTGAAACTTTTTTTATTTTAATATGTGGTGTGCATGTATAGCTGGTGTAATTCCCCATCTCTATTTATTGCATCTGAGTGTAGAAACAATGTGAAGGGGATCTGTCACCATCAGATTTTACAATATAAATGACATACATTACTATAAAGATCTCTTAGACTGGATGGGGCTGTTGTACTTGATAAGCTACCTGCCCTAAAATATACTGTATGATTCATTTAAAATTATTAGTTTATGCGGAAAAAACGTATGATTAGGATTTATTATAGAAGATTTTGGGCTAAAAAAAATATCCTTTTTTGCAATTAGGTATAATTAAATTTTTTTGCACCATTTGTGTAAGACAGGGGTGACACAAGCATATAAAAAGTCCATCCCATCCTCATCCAAAAATGTGTGCTGATTTTTTCTGATATTTCATGTGTGCTGTCCATTGGATGTCCATTTTTTCACTCAGCAATATTTAATCTTGTACAGGCCAATTTACAGTTTCCCATCTTACTGAATTGTAATGTATCTGTAATAATTGCATGTTACACTGATGATGCACATGGCATCCAACCTTTTTCTTACACGGTGATGATTTCCTAATAATATTAGTAAATACCTCCAATTAGGAATGTAGTATAGTCCTCTTGATTATCTATGTCACTTACCTCATGTGCAGGGCATTACAGCTTAGGTATCCATGGTTATGACCTTGAGTAACTAACTAACTGTCACTATATAAATGGGTCATAACCATGTGTACCTAAGCTACTGTAATATCCTGCACATGAGGTAAGTGACATAGTTAATCAAAAGAAATATACTACATTTCTCATTGAAGGGATTTTCTAATATTATTATTACACCTAGTACTGTACATATTGGGATAGAATCTTGAATATGGGAATAAACCCTTTAAGCAAAGAAAAATATCCATAATGGTACCTTTACACGCCGCTACAGAAGGTTGGAAACAACCGGGTGTCGGAGACAAATGTATCTTGCACCGTCAAAACAACCCGAGGTAGCGGCGTGTAAACTAGGTTGTTGCCACCCGTCACTGTCGGCACCTGTTTCAGAGCAGTGCTCAAAAACAGGTTGGTTTTAACCCAATGGTAGCGGCGTCTAAATGAGGTACAGGAAGGTTTTTTCGTCACCTAGTTAACTCCTGGGGCGTGACACAGCCTCCGGGAAACCGCCCCCCTTCAGCGATCATTGGTGGAAGCTCCTGCTTTTACGATTGGTTGTCGCTGCATAGGGCGGCATATTTAAGGAGCTGACCAGTCACACTACACAATTGCAATAGCATCATGTATTAGCCAGCCTTCCCACGCTGGCTGGCCAATCATGATGCTATTGCATTGTCCAATCATCGTATGAGCGTCTCGTAATCCACAACTCTGGCATGCCTATGAGTTGTCCCTGCTGCCCCAGGTCCTCCCATATTACCTTCTGTAGCGGCGTGTAAATGAGGGACGGTGCTCTACAGAAGGTAACTTGTGGCACCCGGCGGTGCCTCCAGGGATAGATTAAACCTTCTGTAGAGCACTTTGTAGCAGCATGTAAAGGCGGAATCAGGTACCGTTTGCAACTGTTGGAACGTGCTCGTGCACGTGAGACACCCGGTTGTTTCCAACCTTCTGTAGCGGCGTGTAAAGGTACCATTAAGGTTTCCACACCTTTTCCAATTTGGAGCTTCAACCAGGGAACTTAATTGCTACAATATATGTAGAAGAATCTCCATATTGCTTTATGAAATTGGGGACTAAATCAGAGGCCTCAGATCCACTAGTATAGCTGTCAATTGTAGCAATTCATTAGATACGTGGGACATATATTGTTCACAGTATCTTTTTAAAGTAAATTTGTATTAATTTTTAAAACCTGTTACAACAAAAAAAATGGTCCAATAATCCTTGAGCACAAGGATTTCAAATATGCACATGTATAATTCACAACACTTTAAAAACCACATTCCCTCAGACCACCCTAACCCAACCACCACAAAACTCAATATAGACATTTCACACAGCGACAGTACTTCGGGAGCCATCAACAATAAGCTATGATAACATATGTATGTTTAGAACCAGTGCTGCAGATACATGGCAGGGGAAAACTGAACTGACTACCCAGCGGGATGACCTGTCATTCAATCCTCAGGCAGCAGACAGCACCAGACATCTACGATTCTAAAAGGGGGAGTGTTCTAGCCATGGGGACCGTAATTTGTCAGTATATTTCAACCTGTTCCTTTTAGCATGTACACCCTTTTCCATCATGATTAGTGAATCAACCAATCTAATATATTCTCTTCTTGACGGAGGATTTTCGAAGATTCATTACGTAGCTATTACTTCCCTGGTTGTGGGATTGTCCAGTATAGAATGAAAAGTCTGCAGTCTCTGTGTGACTGCAGATGACTGAATCTGCTCAGCTTACAACTATTTTGAGTGAGGCAATGCCACTAGTTCTGTCCGGGAGAATGCATATTGCATACTTTGCCATCATTCCTGTCACCGACAGACAATCCCTCAATGGAGAGTGCATTGGGGTGATTCACAGGTCTGCAGTCACACAGAGAGAATACTTTTTATTCTAGACTCCCTTTAACAGGATTTTCTAATCTTCTGCAGGAGCATACTGCATCTCTGCCTCCTCACTTTCTGCTTACAGGAGATAGGTGCGCTCCTGGTAATTGACAGCTCAAACCAGCGGCTTGATTGTTCCACTAGGTAAAACTGTGTCCTCCCACCTGCTTAAATCAGAGTCAAGTTTGTATGTGCAGTATTGGGGGACAGGAAGGGGGCTAAACTTTTTTGGATTCAGTAATCTGATCAGCTTCAGAGCTGCGCTTATGAACTGTACATGAAAAAGCTTGTAAGCGTGGTCATTGCCTAGGAAACCGGTCACCTCTGATACACTGCAACGAAGGCCGGTACCCAAGGCAACAATCAGTTAACCATTAAATTTTAATTTCCTTCATTTTTGAAAATGGAGTGAATATTTAACAAGAAGTAAACAGCAGCTGCTGCTTTTTATAAGCACTTTCCAATGGTATCCATTTTAAAAGTTAAGACAACCCTTCAGCACAATGATGAAACAGTGAATTTTCAACTCATTTACTAGAGAGATTTTTTAAATGTTTTCTTGGGTTAGAAACAGTAAAGAACCTGTTTTTATATGTAATTTAAGGTGTTATCTTATTAAAAAATTCTCAGCCCAAGTATAGGTCTGTGGAACTAGCTATTTTCCTCATGGAGAGGAATCTGCCTACCGACATAGGGAGTCAGATAAATTGATAAGGAGACTTATAGCCGCAATGCTCCTCTGGGAAATATGCAAATTGTCACTTCAGTGAGGAAGTGGACAAACTCTAGCGCCACCTTTAGGTAGCAATCCTCAAAGTCATAAACTCTTTAACAAGCCTTTTAATATGACCAAGGATTTGTGCCAAATCAGATTCCCAAACTGAAGACATTGCTTTTCGGGTGACTGCCCCTCATCCGTGCAGGGTGTGGGAATTCTGATCTTTCTGTGTGAGAGGCTAAGATGAGGCTGGGGAACAAGCTATTTTCCTCATGGAGAGGAATCTGCCTGCCAGCATAAGGAGACGGATAAGCTGATAAGGAGACTTATAGCCCGAATGTGCTCTGGGAAATATTCAAATTGTCACTTCAGTGACAATTCAGCCCTAGTATAGTATATATTGACATAATAAAGCTCCTTGTCAAACAACCTTCTATCAACCAGATGGAAGAACAGGTCTGAACCCCGAGTTGTCTCTGCGCTTTATGGCGTTCTATTCATATGAATATTTTAGCCACCATGTAATAATAATAATAATAATATAATAATAAATCTTTATTTATATAGCGCCAACATATTCCGCAGCGCTTTACAATACAGTGGTTCGTGTATGAGCAGTCATTGGTAACAATAAAAAATATATAATACAGTAAGTAATTTAAGTAGAAATCAATGTAAAAAATCCAATACACTAAGCAGAGTATCAATGTAAAAAATACAGTACAGTAATTAGACACAATGTAAAAGCATAGAAACAATGTAAAAAGTACAATACAATAATAAAACAAAAATAAAGGTGACCCTGCTCAAAAGAGCTTACAATCTGCAATGAGAAAGGGGTTACATAAAGTACAGGGGCTTAATACAGTGATGATCCAGGCATCTTGTGGAATGGGGGTAGAAATAAAGTTACATGAATGGTTACCAGACAATCTGTGTGGAGCTTTTGGGTTTGGTGGAGTTTGAAGAAGAGTTATGTCCAGAGAGATAGCGAATGTACAGTACAGAGGGCTTTATTAGGGAGTATGATAGGCCGCCTTAAAAAGATGTGTTTTTAGGGAGCGTTTGAAGCTGTGCAAGTTGTGGATAGTCCTGATTTCTTGGGGTAGAGCATTCCAGTGAATTGGTGCAGCTTGGGAGAAGTCTTGGAGCCGGGAGTGGGAGGATCGGATTAGTGCAGATGTTAGTTGAAGGTCATTTGTAGAGTATAGAGAATGGGTGGGGTGATAGACAGAGGAGGGAGGAGGTGTAGGGAGGTGCTGCACTGTGAAGAGCTTTGTGGGTCAGAACAAGCAATTTTAATTGGATCCTGTTGTGTATAGGCAGCTAGTGCAATGACTGGCACAGAGCAGAAGCGTCTGAGTAACAATTGGCCAGATGGGTGATGCCTGGCTGCTGCATTAAGGATGGACTGAAGAGGGGAAAGTTTAGAGAGGGTAAGGCCGATTAATAGAGAATTGCAGTTGTCAAGGTGGGAATGAATTAGAGCCACTGTGAGGGTTTTTGTTGTTTCCATGGTGAAAAAGGGGCGAACTCTAGAGATGTTCTTCAGGTACAAGCGATAAGAGGGAGGAGAGATTGTATATAGGAAGTGTTAGAGAGATTAGTGTCAAACATAATACCCAGACAGCGAGCCTGCTGCCTAGATGTTATCGTGGTGCCGGACACTGAGAAAGAAATGTCAGATTTAGGGAGGTTAGTGGAGGGCTGGAGCAGAAGAAGTTCAGTTTAGGAAAGGTTGAGTTTCAGATAGAGAACAGACTTGATATTGGAAACAGCAGCTAGACATTCATTGGTGTTCTTTAATATCACAAGGGTAAGGTCAGGGGCTGAAGTGTATAATTGTGTGTCATCAGCATAAAGATGGTCCTGGAAGCCAAATCTGCTGATGGTGAGTCCAATCGGGGCCGTGTAGAGAGAGAACAGAAGAGGGTCAAGGACAGAAGCCTGAGGGATCCCAATAGTAAGAGGAAATAGAGCCAGCGAATGATATTCTGAAAGAGCGGTCAGAAAGATAGGAAGAGAACCAGGAGAGAGCAGTGTCCTCTATGCCAATTTAGTGCAGCATAGAGAGTAGGAGATGGTGGTCAACAGTGTCAAAAGCTGCAGAGAGGTCAAGAAGGATAAGCAGAAAGTGGTCACATTACGTTTTGCCATCAGAAGGTCATTGGTCACTTTGATGAGGGCAGTTTCTGCAGAGTGTAGGGGGTGGAAGCCAGACTGTAATGGATCTAGAAGAGCGTGAGTGGAGAGGTAACGAGTGACGTGGATGTAGACAAGGCACTCCAAGAGTTTAGAGATGAAGGGGAGATTGGAGACTGGTTTGTAGTTATTTGTGCAGGATAGGTCAAGAGAAGATTTTTTTAATAATGGAGTAATGATAGAGTGTTTGAAGGAGGAGGGGAAGATACCAGTAGAGAGGGAGAGATTGAAGATTTTGGTTAGGTGAGTGGTGCTGACCGAGAGAGAGGGACTGGAGTAGGTGTGAGGGAATGGGGTCAGTGGTGCATGTAGTGGGATGAAAGAAAGAGAGATGCCTGGAGACGACTTCTTCACTGACTGGGTCAAATAGGGAGAGTGAGTCAGAGTAAATGTGGGGATGAATAGGGGTAGCAATGCTTGGAGGCTGGGAGCTGATTTCCTGGTGGATGGTGTCTTTTTTCTACATAAAGTAAAAAGCCAGATCATCAGCACAGAGGTCGGTGATGGGGGCCTGCGTTTAGGACTGAGGAGAGAGTGAAAGGTGTCAAACTGTTTTTTTGGATTGTTGGTATAGACAAAGAGAGAGAGAGGAGAGAAACAGGAGGGGTGCTCCTAGTGAAACCCTGGTGGTAGAATGGAGGGATGATCAGTTAGTTGGGCACTAACCTGGCAGGGTTGTCCACCTGGCATAACTCAGTAGCGTCGCTTCTGGTGCCTCACACGCACCACACGCCGGAGCTAGGCTTCCGGGATTCTGCTGGCTGGTCAAGTGGGTGGTCACATGTGTGTGACGTCACCGCAGGTCCTCCAGTCTTCGGCGCCGACAGGTCCTATTATCCTGGTAATGTCTATGTTGTTTTCTCCCAGTGCTGCTGCCCACCGCTCGCCACAAGAGCTTGTATGCAGAAACGATATGAGGGGATTCAGCGGTAGTTGGGGCGCTCTTAAGGAGGAGGCAGGAGACAGATTTTTAAAAGGCAATCTTTACTTTATGTTCCAAACGCAGGTCCTCACAACGCGTTTCTGCGGTAAACTCTGCCTTCATCAGGTGAGGACTGCAATCACCAGAATGACCCAGGGCGGTGCTGGAAAAGTCTGCTGGAGCGTTTCATAGAAAAATATACCTAACTTCAATTGTGTAGCCCGGCTCTGATTCATGTTGCTCACTGTTTGGGCAGGTTCCCTTTAAGTGGTGTCACATTTTTATATAAGGTCACATCCAAGTCAAGATTTATAGCAATTGATCGCAAATGCGCTAAAGCAGTTTATACATTGATTTATCTTGACCAAGAGCAAACACAGATTACACCTGTGTAGCCTGCAGGACATGCACATGTATAGTTTTATATCAAAGTATTTGTATGTATCAATACAGCTGAACTGGTGCAGTTGTGGCCTGGATAAGAAATGTTCTTGTGTTATTGCAGTTTTTTGTCCCCAGAACAGTTATTTCCTCTTGTTTAAATGTTATAAATTTCAGAAAATAATATTTTGGATGTTCACATTTTTCTTATTTGATATTTAATGTACATATTGGAAATATTAACCACATGCTTAGCATCCCCCTTTTCATTTTTCCTGCAGTTTGCATATAAATGATATTGCATGCATCAATTTTATAACCAGTGCATATGATCCTAAACAAATCCTGGCATTCCTGCGGACACCCATGAACGGGTAGATTGCTAGTCTATTATACACACCATTTACCATTTCATTGCATGTGATCCTGCCTTAAAACCCTGTGCTGTTTACCATTCATGTTTCTATCCAAATATGTAATCTCTCGCTGAGCTACTGGCAGTCTCATTCATTCGGCCTTATTGATTTTCAGCGTCAGCGGCAGCACTCTGACTGCAAGAAATCAGCACTTAGAAATGTCATTTTTTCTTCATGTGCCCTAAGTTTCCTTTTTTTCTTTATGCTGTATCTCTGAGATCTGCTTGAAACATGGCTCTTGAGTGGATTCTTGTTATAATAAAATCAAATCATGGAGAAACTTGTCTGTAAATGATAGGCCGGTCAGATTTGTGCTTGTTTGCAGCCTCAATCTCTACTGTAGTTCTGTATCAGGTTCAAGTGAGATGGAACAGAAAAATTGCTTCATGCCTGTATATTATTTAGGTTAAGTCTTTAAGGGAAATCGTCAGCTGAGTTATTTGCAGTTCACGTCCCTGTGATTGTGGTATGATTTACCAATATGATGATGATTATTTTTTTTCTTATTGACTCATGTTCATAAAATGTCAATTTTGGACTTGGCAGGGTTATACCTTACCCCCTACTGGTACATCGAGATCAGTAAAGCCAAGACCACAATTACGCATTTTTATTACATATAGTACATGTTGTGCCCGTGTTATTACTTTACACATCCAAGGGTGTTTGTGCAAAACTGGAAGGTCCGGATGGTGCAATAGAATCTAGATACAGGCATTATTTGTAATGGCCTGATCTAATTTTCTTGTTGAACCTCTGCACCGCTATCCATCTCAACAGGACCTCTCTCATTTGGTGACCAATCTCTTTAAATATATGCTCCTGGCATACACTAACCTTCAGGTGAAAAGTGACATGCCATGGAGTGTGCCAGAGGTCAATTTTATCAACACATCTCTTTGGAGGCCTCATTCTGACCTTATTATGGCTCTCATAGAGATGCATTGAGCTCTTGTGGCGTAACTTCTGACTTCTGACACAAGATGGTGCCGCAGCACCATAGCGGCATCAGTAAGATGTGAAGATAAGAGAGGGTGAGTATAATACATGGAGCAGGGGACATTGTAACACCACTCCAGTGATTTCAAAAAATGCAAGAGTGGTGCTTTAAATGCTGTAGACTTTCCATGCTTTCACATATTATAGAAGGTATCCGCAATACAGATTTTTACATTTTGCATCAAGTGAATTTCTCATTCAGAAAGTGCAATATTTTGATCCTGATTTTCTTCATTGATTTTGATGTCAGTGAAATCCCCCCAATATCGTATTGTTGCCAGTTTTGCTGTCGAATAATGGTGGATTTGCAAAAAAAATCAGCAAATTAAATCATTAAAAGGAAAAGCAATCTACTGTCCTGAACCTTCTAATATCCTGGCATTCCCATTGCAGCCCTTTTCTGGTTCTCCGCCATTCTTTGTAATGTTTTCTTCAGAAATGATGCGTTTTTCAGACATGTGACTGCTGCAACAGATCACAGATTGGAGCAGTCACGTGTGTTGACCTATCAATGCTGGATCCTAGAATACAGAAACTGGCTGGGGACCAGAGAAAACAGAGCAGGAAGGCAGTGCCAAAGTGAGTGTTTTATTTTACACCAAAGAAGGTAAGATGTTTTGCAAAGGTAAATTCTCGACATCGTCCATAGAATTTGATGTTGATTATTTAGTGGAAATTTCCCATAGCAAATCCATTCTGCTTAAACCTGCCCTTAGGACACGACCGAGCTGAAAGCTTTATGCAATTCTAAGGTAGTCGGAATTTTTCTAGGAGGTCTGGAGGTTAAAGGCAGGGAATCCCCGCATTTCATGAGCATATCAATGACTCCCTCAGTGAAGATTGATCTGCAATTACCTGATATGTGTAGAGCTTCGAGAGTGTTATGACCAAAGAATGATACCTGAGGACAGTGCAGGATTGGGCGCCGAAACGCGTCGGTTTGTAAGAATAAAGAAAACTTTACTTGGAACACTGTTTCCCTGTGATCCTTTGATGATCGGCAGCGCGGACTGTAACACACTTTGATCCAGAACTCTTGAAGCACCCATGACAAAGAATGGATGTTGTACAGAAAGAACATGTATTCCCCCTGACTATGACCTGACATATATTAACGCTAATGAAATATTTGCTTTCAACACCTTTTGTAGCTTACTTTTTTTGTAATGAGCAAATGCAAATGGGTTAGGAGACCCCTGAACTTCTGAGAAGGGGGCATCAATGCACAATTGGGTGAAGACTGATCATATCATATATAAATCTTGGTTCATGGAGAAAGCTAATTATTCTATATCAGGTTCCTCCCTGTTTCACATGAAGTCTAATATGTTAGGATGATCTTTTGGTACCTTAGTATAAAAGTAGGGGTGATAGGGAGAGGCTGACATTTGGGGACACTTGGAACCAGGAACCTGGTAGAGACTAGGGTGAAAGGGAAAAAGTAGATTTTTTTTAATAAGACATATTGAAGGCTTGGACTTTAAGTGACTGAAAGGAGCCAAAATGTTAATAATGTAGAGCGAAAGCTTAGACTAGGGCTGAATAGAAGGAAAAAGAACTGACACTTGGGCGCTTTTGTACTTTACTTGAGGATGGCTGAAGCTGGTGAGATGAGGTCCAGGGGAATAGAGACATGAAGAAAGACATGAAGCACATGTTGGGAGCTGGGCTAATGTATAGTGTGACCCTCTAATTTACCTATCGACTAGAAGATAATGCACAGTGATACTATACAGCCATGCAGTGGATTGGGTGTTTCCACTGACTTTTTAGAGAAGTTATCCATTCAGTGACACTATAATGGTATTATCCAGTCAATGTATGCTGATGTTTCTCATTCAGTGTTTAGGGGTATTAACCAGGTGTGGTATGGTGATGTTACCCAGTCACAATATAGGACTGTTCTGAAGTCACAGTATTGTGTTATTATCCAGTAATGAAATGGTGACTATATCTAGTTGCAGTGCAATGGTATTATTAAGGCACATTAAGGTGATGCTATACAGGCAATGAAGACTTTTTATTATTATTGTAATATTGTAATATTTTGACCTTGTAATTATCATTTGGGTGTAAAGTCAATCTGTATACTCAGACTCCATATTATAGAATAGCATACTGTATTCTACAACAAAGCACACAAGTCTTGGGGAGCACAATCTATTCTCCCTACACTGTCTACATGAGGGGAACCATTTTTGTGCGAGGGCCATGTGGAAATTTCTACAATTCTCCGGGGGCCATACAAAATTATCAACTTGAAAATTACCCGCTATGTTTGGTTAATCAATCAAGTCACCCCTTCTGTCGTGGTTGGAGCTGCTTCTCATGGGCGTGAGAGATATTGGTCATGTTGCTTCTCAACTGCTTTTCCAGGTTTGCTAGAGCCCTAGACATAACAGGAGAGGCTGGGAGCATATACCTCACTGGGGAGGCTGAGGCTGGGGCATAGATATCACTGGAGAGCTGGATTTAAAGGGCAGGCAGTTGGCAAAACGTGTCTGCTAGCCTGAGCACTGCAGTCCCCAGGAATCTGACCGGAGCCGCGAAAAAGTCATCAAGGGCCACATTCGGCCCTTGGGTCTGAGGTTCCCCACCCCTGGTCTACACCATGTGCTAGGTAGCAATACTTTATGTAAATGTCACTAAGTGGCATTTACTTTTATCATTCATGCCATTGATAATTTGGCACACAATTATAATTGATATAATCAACAGTAATTGTTCATAAACAAGCTCACCATTAATATACTGTGTTGGAATAGACAAGTATTCTAATTGATTTTAGTGAAAATATAGAATAAAATAGTCCCCATGAGGGACAAAAAAAAATTCCAAATACATTTATAATACAAAAAAGCTATATATTTTTTCACATTCCGATACAATAATTAACAGAGCCATTTGGTTGAGAAATAAAAAGTTTTAGTTTTTGTAAAAAGGCAAAATAGGAAATTTATTTTGGTCAAACCCCTTAAAGACATATGATGTACTAGTAGATCATTTACCGAGTCCCTGATTTTGATGGGGGCTCAGGAACTGAGTTCACATCTTTCCCCGGCAGTTGATGGCTGTAAAAAGATGTCAAACATCATGTGCCTCAAACAGTTATTAATAGTTAGTCAGTTAATGGAGCAGAGTTCTGCACATAGCTATTAACCTGTGAAATGCCACTGTAATTCTTTAACAGCAACATTCACAGCGGAAAATTGTCATGTTAGGAAGGGGTTAGCTGATTGGACAAAATCTTTATTAGATTAACCTGGCACCTTTTTTAATCCATCAAATGCTTCTTTTTGATTTTTTTTTACCCAAGTAAATGGCACTGCCTTTGTGCAACATGACCTTTCTTTTAGTCTTTAAACATACTAAGCCTGCAGTAACCCCTCTCTATGCTTTAGCATCTTCCCCATTTTTTTTAAAGTGCTCCAAAATTTTGTCTATTACAAACTTTACCCTGGTTTTTTTATGGTGGGTATATTTTTGGATATGCCATAAATGTCTGGAATTTGAATAATGTTTTAAAGGGGTTCTCTACAGAGATAACACTTCTACTGTCCCTACCTTCATAAACTATAAAGATGAGATCCATAATGCTGTTTTATACCTGTAATTCAATGTGACATTGCTCTTTGGAGCTCCCTTTCCCTCTGGAACATAACATCACACATCAGGGGGCATGGTTAGCTCAATGCTGTTATTAACAACCAGGACCACAAATAAGTACGCCCTGCTTTCAGACAGAACAGAAGCAGGGACGTGGAAGGTCATGGCCATGTCCCCAGTGACGCTCCAGGTTTCCGTGGACCCTGGGTGAAAGAGTTACAGTGGGCCCCTTTAACACATACCATCCCCTATAGAGTACAATATAATGTTATCACTCTAACCCACAAAGCCCTTCACAGTTCTGCACCATCCTACATCTCCTCTGTCATCTTTGTCTATCACCTACTTGTCCTCTCCACAATTCTGCACTGTCCCAATTCTCCTCATCTCTATCTATCACCCTACCTGTCCTCTCCACAGTGCTGCACTGCCCTAATTCTCCTCATCTCTATCTATCACCTTACCTGTCCTCTCCACAGTTCTGCACTGCCCTACTTCTCCTCCGAGTCCTCATCTGTCTACCACCGTACCCATCCTCTCTACAGTTCTGTACCGCCCTACAACTCCTGCTCATCTCTGACTACAACCCTACCTATTCTCTCCACAGTTTCTGCACTGCCCCACATCTCCTTTATCATCTCTTTCTATCACCTACCTGTCCTCTCCAGTTTTGCACTGTCCTACATCTCCTCCCTTATCTCTGTCTACCACCCTAACAATTCTCTCCACATTTCTGCACTGTCCTACATCTCATCTGTCATCTCTGTCTTTCACCTACCTGTCCTCTCCACAGTTCTGCACTGCCCTAATTCTCCTCATCTCTATCTATCACCCTACCTGTCCTCTCCACAGTTCTGCACCATCCTACATCTCCTCCCTCATTTCTGTCTATCACTCTACCTGTTCTTTCCACAGTTGTGCACAATCCTACATCTCCTCCCTCATCTCTGTCTTCCACCATACCCATCCTCTCCACAGTTCTGCACCACCCTACATCTCCTCTTTATCTCTGTCTACCATCCTACCTGTTCTCTCAACAGTTCTGCACTCCTGTACATCTCCTCCCTCATCTCAATCACCTACCCATCCTCTCCATTGTTCTGCACCACCCTACATCTCCTCCTCATGTCTGTCTATCCCCTACCCGTCCTCTCCACATTGCTGCACTGTCCTACATCTCCTCCTCATTTCTATCACCCCACCCATCCTCTACACAGTTTTCCACCACCCTACATCTCCTCCCTCATCTCTGTCTATTACCCTACATAAGCCCTCCATTACACTAAAGACCTAAGACTAACATCATCTATAATCCGAACCTAACAATCCGGTCTCCACGACTTCTCACAAGCAGCCCCAATTCTCCGGAACGTACTTCTCAGAACAATTTGAATAGTTCTCAATTTCCACACTTTTAAGCAAGCCCTAAATACGTATTTCTTTAGACTGCCCTATCACCATAATAAAGAATAATTTATGGTGAATATCTATACAAAAAAATTGAGGCAGCGCTGCAAAGTCCGTGTGATAAAGTGTAAAATCCTTTATTCCCCAATGCAGCTCTTCTCAAATTAACCCATGTCATTATGGAGTCCTGCCTCAATTAATTTTTATAACTGTAGAATTTTTGCAAACTCCTACATATACCGTACTGTTCTGTGCTTGTGGTACTATAGTTATACACAAACAGATAGATAGATAGATAGATAGATAGATAGATAGATATTTGAGATAGATGATACATATAGAGAGATAGAGATGGATACATACACCGTATGTGTGTGTTTAATGACATGTCTGGAAAGTGACAGTATCCTGATAAGTGCAGTGCTCTGTGTGTGCTGGTGACCCCTCTCCACCTCCTGCTAAGGACAGTACTATCTGTGCCCTATCTGACGTCTTATAGAACATTGCAGCTCCATACTCCAGTTTTCCAGAGCAGTTTGGAGTAAATGATGTATCTGGGAATCTTGAGAATGGAGTTGCAGTGTCCTGTTTTGGCCCTTCACAGCAGTAGGTGGAGGAGGGGGGTCACTAGTACAAACACCAGCACTCTGCCGCTGTGCTTAGCAAGATTTATAGCTGAGAAATAGATAAGGATCAGTATTAGGAGAGGACATCCTCCTCAGTGAGCTCAGTGCGGGTCACCAGCTGACTCACTCAAGAGCCTCTGCTTCTCAGCTGAGGGATCATCATCAGAACTCAGTCATTCACCCCAGCGCAGCTCAGTAATCTGGTAATAATACAGCAAAGTGGGGATTGGATACTGAAAAGCCCCACTCCCCAAGAGCTCCCATTGGCTGCATGGGACAGTGTGTAATAATGACTCCTCCTCATTGATCCCTCCACACATAGACTGCCATTGTTTGAAGGGGAAAATTCCAGTATTGACCCTCCAGTTCACGGGCCTCTAGCTGCCATGAGGTCTGCTACTATGAGTACAACCCTGCCTGACAGCAAGTAGGCCCTCTGATCTGTCCAGGATGGTGACACCAGTCCTGCATGCACCCTGCTATCAGGCTACAGGGAAACTTTTATCAGGGGTCTAACTGTTACTAACAGTGTGGAACAGGCCAAGTCCCCTGATATAGAATAAAATGTCCCAGAGGGGAAGGGGAGTAGCAAAGAGCAGCTCCAGCGTCACACTAAATTACAGGTACTGTGAGGATATGGAACACCATTGTACATCTCATCTTTATAGTTTATGAGGACAGGGCCAATAGATATTATTTTTATCCCCCCAGAGTACCCATTTAACATTTATAAATTGTTATTTAGATACACCTTGCATTACCAATATTGCTAATTTTGAGTTGTGTTTCTCTTAGAGTAAAAGCTCTTTTTTAATGTAATGTTTGTAGTATGAAAGCTTGATATGATGTTAGATTGCAATTCTTGGAGGATATCACTCAGTGTTTCCATTTCTCTTGCTTTTGAAAGGAGCAAAATAAAAACTGGTTTGTGCCTGACACTGTACAGTATTTCTTGTGTCTACACTTGACTAGAGCACTATGTGAAGGAGGCTGGTTCATTGCTAATTCCATAGCTACATTGGCCCACTTAATCTCTTTATCTCAGCTATGGTAGAGAAGGAAGAAAAAAGAAGAAGCAATGCGCCACATGGTGAAGCTCTGTTTTGATTATGTGCCAGGGGGGAGGTGTTGTGCTCACATGGGTTTGTTGTGCTGAGTGACGCATGAGAGCAGCTGTAATTGTTTTTATTAAAGTAGGATGGTATAACTTATGTGTCCTGCTATTGCTTAGCACTCCCCTTTATACCGCAATCCTCTTTTGCACATGGTAGAGAAGGAGGCTGACTTGGCTATAATGAACTATCTGCCAGGCTCTTCACACACAGTTCCTGTGATGGTGTGTTTACATGTCCCGATATCGTCGTCCAACTCCGACCAAAAGTCACGTGGTTCGTGCGTTGGACCCGATATCGTTCGTGCGTTGTATGGTATAAATGTCCAATACGATGCACGAACGATGTCAAACTGATATCGGGGATCGGATGAGCGTGCTATTCAACGGGCCGATATTGGATGGAGGTTGGAGCCGGATCGTGCTGTGTAAACGCCCAACTACGATGTGCAGTACAACGTCCCCTATCCTCTCCATGTTAAATAGTCGTTCCTGGGTCGGCCGTACAAGGGGGCGTAGACATCGTAGAGACGTTGTATGCCGATATCGCGCTGTGTAACATCTCCTATGCGATCTTGGAATTCTGCCCAGAAAAAGCGCGCTCCCGCGGCATTGGATACAATATCGGACCGACGTTGGGACGTGTAAATCCACCATCACAGGGAGACAGAAACCCCAGAAAAACCTGGCGGGACTAGAGATTCTAGCTAAACGTTAGTGCAGCTTTCAGACCTGCAGTACATTAGTAAATTGAATAACTCACTAATTTTAAACACACACATATTCATTTGTCTTTGCTGAAAAGTCAGTACAGGTATGTTCATGGATTGGATTCTGAAGTCAACCTGCTTCAAAGTCCACATCAAAATTGTTTTAAATACTCTTTACTCTTTGAAATGGATTGTTAAGCAGATCTGCTTCAAAATGTGCAGCATAAACTCCATGAGCAGAAACCAAAAATGCTTTCAAAAAGTGCAAAAAGCTTGGATATTAAAGTATATGCTAAATGTTCAACTATAAAATGTGCTACTTTTAGAACATGGGTCTGCTCTGTGTATGGTTAACTAATTCAATTAGGTTTAAAGGAGATCTCCAGTGAGAGAAAATTTTTTAGTACAGTTCCTGCGCTACTACATGATGAAGCAGAGCTGTACACTGCAGTTCTAGGATCTATAGATCGCTTACTCAGGGGACTTACAATCTAGAAACCATGCTGGGAAGAGATGAGAGTGAGAGAAAGATAGAGAAACACACAAAAAAAATACATCCTGTCTGCCAGGAGATCTTGTCTAAAAACTCCATCATCACAATTTGCTGCAGTTTTAATGCAGAAAAAAATGTAAAAACGCTGTGTGTGAACACATAGCCAAGAGTTTGTCACAGGTTGTCCCAATGACATGTTGATCTTTATTAGTTGACTCTTAAGGAACCTTTACACATCGCAACATTGCATGCAATTTCACTTGCAACTTATGGCCGCTTTACACGTCCCGATATTGTCATCAACACCGATAAAAAGTCACGTGGTCCGGCCGTTGCCGCCGATATCGTTCGTGCGTTGTGTGGTGTAAATGTGCAATTCGATGCAAGAACGATGCCAAAACGATATCGGGGAAGAATTTTGCAGGCTCTCCAACTGCCAGATATTGGATGGACGATCTGGCAGGATCGTGCTGTGTGACAGCCCAACACCGACTTGGAAAACAACTTCCCCTATTCACTCCCATGTTAAATGGTCGTTCCCTGGTTCGCTCGGACAAAGGGGCGTATACATCGCAGTTTTGTTGCCTGCCGATATCTCCCTGTGTGACAGCTCCTATGCGATCTTGGATTACTGTCAAAAAAGTGCGCGCTCCTGTGCCGTTGTATACAATATCGAAACAATGTTGGGACGTGTAAAGCGGCCATTACTGGTTGCAGTGAAATCATGGACACATTGTTCTATTTTGTTGCTGTGTACAAATAGAACAATGTGTCCATGATTTCACTGTAAACAGTAAGTTGCAAGTGAAATTGGATGCAATGTTGCGACGTGTAAAGGTACCCTTAGTAGTAAAATTCTATCAGAATAAATTTCAGAAACAACTTTTCTTTGAGTAAATATTAATAAGGCAAATTAACTGTCAAGTGCATTTTGCAAAGCTTTGTACTTTGTCTTTTCACTGTAATATTTAAATTAATTCACATCCCATGGCATCAAAACAGCTATTTTCTATAAAAAGGTTTAATTTAATGTACTGGAAGTTCAAGGTAAATGTCTGGAAATTTTGCGCAATAATTAGTAGTCCAATTGATAGGAAACCTCCATTTAATCAAACTGGTTCACAGTGTTGGTATTGATTTGAAATGCATGCTTGTACGCCTTGTGTCACTAATGATAAGTAACTAGACAAGCACAGCGCACTCTACTTTGAAGTACCTGATATTCACATGGAGATATGAGTCTTTTCCTAATTAACAGGGTTCAGCTGTGGAAGAAACACTTCCTTTCTATCCAAAAATGCTAAAGGTTTCAGCAGGTTTTCAAGTTGATTTCTTATAAGAAGATAATAAACCGATAATTTGTCTGAAATCCAGAGCTTTCAGTTGATTGGGATCTTGCTGGCGCACATCTTGAGATAAATAATACATCAGACGTCCTCACGTTAAAAAGAAGAAGACATGAAGAAGAAAAACATAAGTAGAATTTCTTCACGGGAGATTTGTGATTACTTAAGCCCTCCAAGGGAATGGAGAAAAGTGAGTTATCATGTGCAGCCTCCAGTGGAGAGAAGTTTATTAGAAGCAGGGTTTGTTTGATGATGACTTACCAAAATTCAACATCTCATTACTCAAAAAGGGTGCCAGTTGGCTGATAGATTGACACTGTCCATGTCCTCTTTATATAAACATCAGTTACAAAATCTAAAATTATGACTGAATTTGTAAGCCATGTATATGTCCAAAAAAACCATGCTAAGATGGGATCAACAGCCTATCTCAATCTTGACTGCAAGTTACACAAGAAAGTAATCCTCAAGTTCGTAACACATATGATAGCAATAATAAGAGATGAGTGAAATTCGGTTTGTTCGCCAAACTTCCAGAATTTCGCCAAATAGGTCTGCGAATAGTTAACCGAATCAACCAAACTCCATTGAAATCAATGGTAGGCTAAATCAAAGGCATAGATAACACGTTCAAAAAGGCCCAAAAGCTGGCAAACAAAATTCAAACTGTTTCACAGCGGAGCCCCACTGTTTTGGCATAGCCATTAGCTTCCATGACTATTACCAAACTTCAGCGCTGCTGTCACCCTGCTCGTGGGACAACTCATTAACCTCATACATATATCACTGCTTACCCCTCTGATTGATTAAAGTCAGACTTTGCCCCACCCACCATCTCACCCTGGCAATCAAACTAATGTAAGATTACTGTAAAAATAAATAAATAATGAAAAAATTGGCACGTGGTAGACACCAATTTTTTGTGCAAGGAAGGGGTTGGTATTCTTACCCTGGAGAGGCACATGGTTATTGATCTTTCGCAGAGTAAGAATAGCAGCCCGCAACAGCTCCATAATATGGCACATTCCATAGAAGCACCAAATCCTGGCCCTTCACCCCAGCTCTTCCTGCTGCCCTGGTGTGGTGGCAAATGGGGTATAAGAAGGGGTTAATGACAGCTAAGTATTGACAGCTATCATCAACCTCTGGATTGATAATGTTGAGGCATATATGATACCAATCCTGTAAGTAAATAGTTAAAAACAAAGATGCAGAGAAAAATGCTTTATTAGAAATAAAACACAAGGTGAAAAATTCTTTATTTTAAAAAAGACACAGAAACCTGCTTTCACCCATTTATTAAACCCAAACATACCCAGCTCTGATGGTAATCCAAAGCATGATATCTGGCAAAGCACACTCGGCACAGCTACATCGCTAAAACAGGAGAGTGCAGTTGCATGTATTTATATGTAGCTACATCGGCCGTGCAGGGTGATGCATGCAACACTCGCACGAGTCTTGCATGTCTGATGCACAGTGTTAGTCCAGCCTCACACTGAGCCATGGATGTGAGTGGTGACGTCAATCAGTTCATCTGACATCACTGCTCACAGCCGGCTGTCAGTGAGAGTGAGCTGCTGGGGTATACGCATGCTTTAATGGTCTCCACTCACTGTATGTAGCCGTACCTAGACATCACTGTGGATTATTGTTGGAGGGTATGTTTGTGTTTAATAAATGAGTGACAGCAGGTGTGTTTTATTTACAATTAAGAATTGTTCTCCTTGTGTTTTATTTCTAATAAAGGACTTTTCTCTGTGTCTGTGTCTTTGAACTATTAAACTTACTGGATTGGTAATGTAGTTGTATTATAGATGCCTCAACATTACCAATCTGGGCTTAATGTCAGCTGTCAAAACTCAGCTGTCATTAACCCCTGCTATTACCCTATCTGCCACCGCACCAGGGCAGCGTGAAGAGCTGAGGCCAAGCACCAGGGTGGCACATCTTATAGAGGAGACAGTTCTGAGGCGAATGCGGCCTGCTATTTTTAGGGTGGTGAGGGCCCATGAAATATGGCCCATTGCACCGTGAGAAAACCAGACTCCACCTGTCAGCTTTACCTTAGCTAGTACCCTTCGCTGTCTTCTCCAAATAATTGAACTATTTATAAATAAATAATTAGAAAAAATAAAGCTTGGGGTGACCTCTGTTTTGCATTACCAGCAAAGGTTAAGCTGTCAGCTGTGAACTGCAGCTTTCTGTTCCTAGCTGACAATCAAAAATAGGGGGGGGGGCCACCATGGTGTTTTTTTTGTTATTGTTTTTAGCTCAATACAAGGCTAAGGCACCCTTTAATGCAACATGAGAGGCACTAAACAGTGCAAGCTTACAATATATGGGAGGTGGGACATTATATAGCTGTTTGACATCTATCTATCTAGTAAATAAGAAAAAAATAGGCAGCACTCCAAAAATAAAGGTGAATTAGTGGATACTTTACTGATCCATGGCAACGTTTAAACGGTGACCCGTCTTTATCAGGCTTATCCACTAATCCACCATTATTTTTGGAGTGCTGCCTATTTTTTCTTATTTACTATTTGTTTTTTTGGACACTGCCTGATAGGTTTTGCACCAGTAATATAATTTGGTAGTGCTGCCCAGTTTTTCTTGATCTATCTATCTATCTATCTATCTATCTATCTATTATCTATCTATCTATCTATCCTTGAGAAAGGACCTCCGTCCGAAACGTCGCCACGCCATTGGCAATAAAGGTTCACTTGATATCTATTTGTGTGCTGCTTTTTCCTTTTTTGGATTATCTATCTATCTATCTATCTATCTATCTATCTATCTATCTATCTATCTATCTATCTATCTATCTACCCATCCATCCACTTGAAAACTCGCATAATTTTAAAATCTTAAATTAGCAGACTGAGATGGACTCTTGGCACTTTGTTCCGGCTCTTCCGCTGCCCTGATGCATTTGACGTTGATGCAACCTGAGTAATTTCAGTTGACCACAAATTCAGAGGTTAGTAATGTTGAGGCATCAGACAACCAACATTACTAACCAAATAAGTAAGGAAATAACCACACCAATTAATATTTGATTTGAAAATAAACCCCCCAATACATTTTTCTTTCTTTATTTTTTTTTACATTAAATCCATTTTTAAAAGTCTCCCATTCTCCCCAACAAGAAAAAAAAGCATGTATAAAAAAATTGAAAAAACAAAAATGAAACCCAAAATCTTGAAGCAGTCCCAGTGACTGCATCCCCAATATGAAGGAATAGCAGGCACTGCATGGCTTCCAAAATTGTGACAATCCATGATTTAACTGAGGATGTCTTGGTTTAAACAGCGGATATCACGCAGTAGTTAATCCCATTGTGTGACTGAGTTAACCTCAGTGGCGTCAGTGCTCGTAACACTTGCAGTCTCTCTAGACCCGCGATCTCATGCAAGATGTAGTGGGTATATCTTGCCGGTATCGTGATACAGCGCATATGAGGAGCGGTGACATCAGGGAGTGCATTTTAGTTCAATCTCACGGGATAGACCCCGTGTGACCACTTGAGCCTGAGCTGTGACAATCTTTGTGAAGGCACTGCTTTTCACACTATTACCAGTGCCTGATCTCACAGCATATGGGGGATGCTTTCTGTGAATGTGACCTCCCATATGTTTGTTACAGGGTCCAGAGAGAGCTGCAGGCGTGGTGGAAGGTCTCGAGGATTCCTCTTGCCCCCTCGTTATTTCCATAGAGACTTCTAGAGCAGGGGTAGTCAACTCCGGTCCTCTAGGGCTGCAAAAAGTGTAAGTTTTCAGGATCTCCATAGTATTACACAGGTGGTAATTTAATCACCTGCACATGCACATGTAATTATTTCAACTCATTATGCAATGCTAAGTAAATCTTGAAAATATGCACTGTTTATAGCCCTTGAGGACTGGAGTTGCCTAGCACTCTTCTACAGGAGTGTTTGTAGTGTCTTGCATTTCCATACCTGACACCTGCAGAACAAAGATCTGTGGTTTTTGCTCCAGCATCTGTATGGGAGTATCAAAGCACCTCTTACTTTGCACAAAAAGTCCAACACACAAGGAGTGAAGTTAAAAAGCTTTACTGTTGCAAAGTTAAAAAAGAATCACATGTTGGTACATGGTGCAACTTTTTCACATTTATGTTAGGCTGCCTTCACAACGGTGTTTTGACAAATTATGGCAGATCCGTCAGATTTACCGCATCTGCCGCGTCTGCCGCCTAACGGCCACACTTGTGGCAAGCCCCATGCATTGTCTATGGGGCTTGCGGTCGGGTGCAGCAAGTGCGGTTCTGACGGTTGCGACAGATGTGGCACTTGCGCCAGCGAAAAAAAACATGTTTCTTTTTCGCCGCCGCAAGTACCACATTGGTCACACCTGACCACAAGCCCCATAGACAATGCATGGGGCTTGTCGCAAGTGGGCCGCAAGCACGGCCATTTGGTGGCAGATGTGGCAAATCTGCCAGATCTGCCGCATTTTAAAAAATATAAATATAGATAGTGATAATGATATATTCAGGGGGAAAAGACTTCATGGGGGCACTGGACACCCCCACATACCTCCGCTCTTTAACCATGGCTGTTCTCAGCCATAGTGGACACCTAGAAGACATGATGGATGCAATCGCACATAAAACACAAGCAAACATTATAAAAGGGTTTTCCTTCTTTCTTTGGGTCATCTCAACCCTGGTCTCACTGGGTTGAGACTCCTAAACTATTGTGTCCAAGTCCATTTTTTCATAAAACAGGTCAATATGCCAACAGAAGAACAAAGTCCATTGAGGCTCACATAGGCATTGGACTCCATTCTTTCATTGTGGCAGTAGCACAACACAGGGAGCATCAGCATATGAGTGAGTCCTTTACTGTTTTTGAACGTTGCAAACAAATGAACTGGCTAGCACATCAGGTCCTCCAATTTTTCCCATTTTTCACACAACAGGGCATGACATCCAGCAAGTCCCAAGGACCTTCAGAGTTCATTAAAATAGAGCACAGGCCATGAAGATAATGGGGCACAGTCCCTTAAGTGACCAGTCCATTATGGGCACAGTCCATTTAGGGCACAGTCCATTCAGGAGTTTGAGGTGTAGCCCGAAGACTGCAGTTCCGCTAATCCAGCAGGGGGAACCCCAACCGGTGGTAAACTGGTGAAGGAGAAAAATAAAATCAGGCCTACCGCACCATGAGGCAAAAAACAGGCAAAAAAACAGGTCTCCCTCTTTTCTGATCTCCAAACAGTCCTTATCTGGCCAATAGGGCAACTCCAGGACCGAGGATATCAGTCTACAACTTTACATCCTGCATGATGAAGGGTCCCAGCAAGGGCATTTCTTTCAATGGCTCAGCGACCTAATAACAGGTCTTCTTTAATTGGAGGATTCACACTTTAGCATCTAACTCAACACTCCCCACGATAGACATGCCTATTCCACACTGTAGTCTGCTCAGGAGTCCTGAAAGGTCTTGGAGGTCCCAGGGGGTTCTCCTCCAGGGGAATTATCCACTACCACCTGCTCCCCAGCACACCACATCAGGACCACTGCTGAAGAGGAGGATGAAGGAGTTAAGGGACAGCCACCCTAGAAGACACAGAAGAAATTCGAGCAACTCTGACAGGATCTTCAGGCTGTCTGGGTTCTGTGGGTTTCACTGCAGCTGGCTGGCTAACATGGTAAGGTTTGGCCAACAGCCAATGCTCCATCCTCTCCACACTCCCCACCCCACCAACACCCGTGACGGAGGTGTTGGCCTACTTCTGGCAACGACTGCTCCTTCTCCCCTCTTACTCCACCCCCCTCCCCTCCTCCGAGGCACACTCTGTACACATCTACTCCCCCTGCAACCTCCAACTGGCCATTGTCTACCACCCCCCTGGATCCTGGATCCCCCTCCTCCTTCTTCGACCACTTCACAACCTGGCTCCTCCACCTCCTCTCCTCCGACATCCCCACCATCGTCGTGGGTGACTTCAACATCCCCATCGACACCCCCAACGCCGCTGCTTCCAGACTCCTATCCCTCACCTCCTCTTTCGGCCTCTCCCAATGGATCTCCTCCGGTATGCACACTGGTGGCCAGACACTTGACCTCGTCTTCACCCACCTCTGCTCCCTCATCAACCTCTCAAACTCAACCCTCACCCACTCCGACCACAACCTACTGACCTTCTCATCCCTCTCCCCCCCACCACGCTCCCCCCTCTCCGGACACTCCCACACCCCCCCAGAAACCTTAAGCTCATAGATTTCCAATCCCTCCTCCCCCTCTCAGACATGGCCTCTTCTCAAGACGCTGACTCAGCCGCCTCCCTCTACAACACCACTCTCACTACAGCCCTCAACCAGGCTGCTCCACTCACATTAACACAACACGAGTACAACAACAACCCTGGCTCACGACCCTCACCAAAAATCAGACGGATGACTAGGACATCCGAGTGGAAATGGAAGAAATCCCACTCCACAGAGCACTTCACCCTCTACAAGAGCTCTCTGAATACCTTCAAGACTGCCACTTGACTCCGCAAAACAAGTCTACTTCTCCTCCCTAATAACCGCCCTGTCTCACAACCCCAAACAACTCTTCAAAACCTTCAACTCTTTACTTCGTCCCCCTGCACCTCCTCCCTCACTCCTCATCTCCGCCGACGACTTTGCCACCTTCTTCAAAGACAAAATTGACAAACTCAGACAAAGCTTCGAGCCACACTCCCCTCACCCCATCCCACCTCCAGTCCATCCCTCCTTGTCCAAATGCAGTTTCACCCCCATGACAGAGGACCACCTCTCCTCCCTTCTAGCACAATCACACCTCACCACCTGCACCCTTGACCCACTCCCCTCCCAAACCTCATCCCTAACCTCACCACAGTCCTCATCCCTGCCCTAACACATCTCTTCAACATATCACTCAAATCCGGCACATTCCCCTCACCCTTCAAACACGCCCTAATCACTCCCATTCTAAAAAAAAAATCCCTCGACCCTTCAACAGTCTCCAACTATCGCCCCATATCTCTCCTCCTGTTTGCCTCAAAACGTCTTGAACAACATGTCTATTCCGAACTATCCTCTCACCTCTCTTCCTGCGCTCTCTTTCATTGCCTACAATCCAGCTTACGACCTCACCACTCCACCAAAACAGCCCATAACCAAATTCAATAACGACCTACTTATCGCCAAGAGCAAACGACACTACTCTGTCCTCATCCTTCTTGACGTCTCTGCTGCCTTCGACACTGTTGACCACTCCCTCTTACTTCAAATCCTTGAATCTCGTGGCATTACTGACCTAGCCCTCTCCTGGATCTCCTCCTATCTAACGGACAGGACCATCAGCGTCACCCACTCCCACACCTCCTCCTCGCCCCACCCCCTTTCTGTAGGAGTTCCCCAAGGCTCGGTCCTGGGACCACTACTCTTCTCCATTTCATGAAGGTGACCACATTCCCGACATAGAGGGTGTAGATCGGGAAGGCAGATGGTCATACTGCAGGGTCGACTGGTTGACAAAAAGCATCAGTCACCAGTCCCATCTTCAGCTAGGAACCCAAACTCCCTCTTCTGGAAGAAGGTCACCACCCAGCCCTTAGTTGATTATTCATGAAAGTGAAACCTTTGGAACCACTCTCGGGCGAGGGCATCTGAGAGCCTCATCTCTTCCAGAAATGACCCAGGGTGGTTAATGCCTATAAGGCTACTTGCTGGGAGGCAGTAGGTGGCCCCACATGGTATTCTCCCAGTCAAATGTCTCTGCTGTGGTAAAGTGAAACAGTGGCTTCTGACACTACTACCTCTTTCTTGTCCTCCTCCTCTATTTGCTGATCCACCGGCTGTAGGTTTGTTAAGGTCTGGCATGCTGCAGGATCCTGCCTCGGACCTCTGGAGGTTCACCTCCTGACTTTGAGATCCATTCCGGTGGCACCGTTTCAGGTACATGAGACTAGCAATGGATACATATCTCACTGCAACTCAGGTCCAATGTGGGCTATGTGGTCGAATTCCAACTCACATACTAGTGCATCTCAATAATTAGAATATTATCAAAAAGTTAATTTATTTCAGTATTTCAATACAAAAAGTGAAATGCATATATTATATATTACATATAGTCATTCCAAACAGAGTGATCTATGTCAAGTGTTTTTTCTGTTAATTTTGATGATTATGGCTTACATGCAATGAAAACCAAAGGTCATTATTTCAAAAAATTTAAGTAGGGAGGATGAATGGTTAAAAACCGTGCTGCCATATTCCACAAAGCATCAAAATGTGAATATAATATTGATTTATTAGTCAACATCTTTCAAGGTTCCCAGAAATGCCTGGAAACATGGCAATATTACATTGATTTTTGATGATATTCTAATTCTTTGAGATGCACTAGTATATGGGCATCTCCTCTGCGTGGGCTGCTCTGGTTCAGTGATGTACCCTCGGCCTCTGGGGTGGTGAGGAAAATCAGCTCCTTCAGAGCTGGCATGTCTTGGGGTGGATGCATTATGTCTCCAAAGTGCGGACTGCAAGAACACGGTACACTGTGTTGCTGCATTCCATGGCAATCCCAAGATGGTGCCAGCCTACACGGTGATGCGTGTTTCCTTAGCCTGGGGTTTTGCCTCTTCCAGTGCCAGGACCCAATCGCTTACATATTATTGTTTGCCCAATCTTGCTGCCTAGCCCCTCATTAATCCCTTCATTGGTGGGCTGCAGAAGACATCTGACTTACAAATCCCATTTCCCATGCCATAGGTAACAATTGGGTATGTGGTTGGTAGTATTGATTATTGAGGCCTGACATATTTGGAGAGATAAGAAAAAGAAAATAGTTGTTTTACCTACCAATTCAGATTCTAGAATGTTGAATTAGGCTAGTGGACAATGCACAGAAAGGTCTAAGATTAATGTTAAAGCACACTTGTGCACATGCCAAAAATCAGATTTTTAAACATAAGGAAGAAAAGGAAATAAAGGGATTGCACATCTTTAAGAAGCAATATCAATATTATAATGTTTTATGAGTGTGAACAGACCTATAAGACCATGTATGTTAAATCATATAATGGACATATGCTATTTTTATCTGAATTGCTAGCAGATAAGTGTAAAAGCGGTCGCTTCTCATGTTGCTGACCCTGTGCAATAATAAAGGTTTTCTATAAAAAAAATTAAAAGCTCTCTTAGGGTGCTTTCACATCTGCGTTTTTCGTAATTCGCGGCAGATGCGGTGAAAAAAACCGCATCTGCCGCGTTTACCGCATAACCGTTCCACTTGCGGCGCGGTTGCGGTTTTTTCTATGCAAAGTATAGGCATACTTGCGGCAGGTGCGGCAAGTGCGGTTTTGCACTTGCGGCAGGTGCGGCCGCGAAAAAAACCGCGGCTTACTGCGGTTTTTTTCGCGGCCGCACCTGCCGCAAGTGCAAAACCGCACTTGCCGCACCTGCCGCAAGTATGCCTATACTTTGCATAGAAAAAACCGCAACCGCGCCGCAAGTGGAACGGTTATGCGGTAAACGCGGCAGATGCGGTTTTTTCACCGCATCTGCCGCGAATTATGAAAAACGCAGATGTGAAAGCACCCTTATAGGGTGTTTAAAGGAGATTTTAAGGTTCCTGGATTTCACAACTGCTGGCACATCAGGCACTCTTCAAAAGGTTCACAGCCTGCAGGTGTCTCAACACCTGAAAACTCAAGGAAGCTTGAAAACTTTCTTTTAAATCTCCCATAAATTCATCATGTAGAAAAAACTGGTAGATCAGATGGCTGTGAACGGTACTAACCTTAGGAAATGAACATTTTAGCCCGAAACCTATAAGGAATGTTTTAGGTCCATTTAAAATGTTGAACTTTTCCCTGAACAAAGGCATGTTCACCCAATTTTTTTAGTAAATTGCTCGGATTTTCTGATCACAAACTGAATCGTCAATGTTTGTGCCTGTGACACAAGTCACTACAGTAATAACTAATCTCTGAAGTGCAGAAAACAAACTGTAATAACAGAAAGTAAACATAATAAAATTGCTACTTACTGGTAGTAAAGAGAGGTAAAAAAAATCTGGAGTCAGGTCCAGGAAATGGCGCAGTAACAGCTAGGGCTATTGAGAAGCGAAGTCCAATTCTAGCCGAAGTCAGGAAACTAGAGGGACAAAACAGAATACAGAGGAGCAGGCAGAAAGAGGAATCAGGTCACAAGCAGAGAGTCAAGTCCAGGTAAGGTAACTTATCAGGCAGGGTCTAGTTCAGAGCACAGAGAGATCAATCCTACACATCCAAAGGCAAGTGTACAATTGACACAGAATAGGGCAACAAGCTTGCTTAAGTAGAGTTCTAATCAAGTGAGCTGAATTGCAGGTGATACAGCACAGAGCCAGCCCAGACTGACAATCTCCATAACAACCTAGTGAAGGACAAAGGCAGTGTGGAGACTGTGACAGTACCCCCACTGACCCTCAGGTTTCCCAGGAAACCTCCGATGAAAGGTCTGGACCAACCGATCAGCTCTTACAGAATGAGCCCAGGACCGTTTCTCGGGTCCATACCCCTTCCAATGCACCAGATATTGAAGGGAATTCCGGACCATTGGGCAGTCAATGATCCTTTGAACCTCATATTCCAGGTTCTCCTCAGTGTACACCGGAGGAGACTGGGGCGACGGAGACAGAGCAGAGGGAATAAACTCCTTCACCAATGACTTGTGGAACACATTAGGAATATAGAAAGACCGGGGGAGTTTCGATCGGAAAGCAACTGGATTGACTATCTCCAAAATCTCATATTGACCAATGAACCTAGGACCCAACTTCATCGAGGCAATCTTCAATCCAATATTCTTCGAGGATAGCCATACTTTATCTCCCATCTTGAAAACGGCCCCTGATGAGCACTTCCTATCGGCCTTCCGATTCTGCTGATGCTGAGCCACTCCAATGTTCTTTTTAACCTCCCACCAAACATTTCCCAGCTCTTGAATGGTGACATCTACAGGACACCCAGAACATATCCTGGAGTATTCATAAAAGTGAGGATGGAACCCAAAATTACAGAAAAATTAGGAAGTGAGGAAGGATGGATATGAACTTTTTGGAAACTTTCACCAGTCTAAACTTTCATGGCTGTCAGCTCTGGACCAAACAAGTTATACAAGCGAGCCTTGGGCAATTTGGCATTGGGAATGAGATTAATAGCATAATCATAGGGACGGTGAGGAGGTAAGATCTCAGCCTCTTTTTCTGAAAAAACATCACCGAAGTATTTCAGGTATTCCGAAAGACCCTCCAGACTAACAGAGCAAATATGCACAGAGTTAAGACAGTTTTCAACACAATATCTGACATATTTGACAATATCTTTTAGATTCCAGTCACTGATTGGATTATGCAAATGCTGCCAAGGATTACCCAAAACATTTCCAGCAGGTAAATTGTCCAAAACATAGCAGGAGGTTTATTTCACGTGAAGGGACCCCACCTTGAGTGTGAAATCCACAGGAACTAAATGAACCAAATTTTTGAGCAACTGAGTTCTATCAATGGCCAAGATTTGAATGGAACTTATCTATAGGGGGTGAGACAATGCGCAAATAGGGTCTTATCTCCTTACAGATATCGGCAAGAACCTTATTGAAAGCTGCTCACCTGGATAAGTTATGCTACACACAAGTATGTGCGCCTGGATACATCTGCTGCAGGACCCACACATTCATGATCGACATGGCGAACAATAGTTGTATTGGGACGAAGTGTCTCAGGATCCATGCTGCTGAATGAATGAAACCAGAAACTGGAACACTAGTTTCAACGGGTGTTCTTTAGTCCTACTTGTTTCGAAGCGTTACAGTGCTCCTTCCTCAGGGACAAACCTCCTGTCCCTGAGGAAAGAGTTCGGCAACGCTCCAAAATGCATAGGAATAAAGAACACCCGCTGAAACCAGTGTTCCAGTTTCTGGTTTCATTCATTCAGCAACACAAATCCTGAGACTCTTCGTCCCAATACATCGATTTGAATGGGGCTTTCTAACTTAACTGTCCCTAATTTTAACTTCAGAACCAGTCCCGAATCAATGACATTAGCCTCTGATCCACAATCAATAAAGGCAAATGTTGACAGACACTGATTTTGAAAGAGAAGTTCCGCATTCAACAACACTTTATCAGAGGAGTAAAAGGGTACCTGGGAGTCTGAGTGACCACCTCGACAATCACCCAGACTTTGGCGGTTCTCGACGGCTTGATAATGAATACCTCACAATTCACATCCTATAGTAGTAGTGGCGTAGTGGAGTAACCAGCATTCCAAATACCATGGAGCATATTCCACTCCATCATGATCCCCCTCGGAAAAATGTTTGATCTGGACATCAAGATCTTATGATGCTTTTCATTACTAACTACACTTGATTTTTTGGGCTCAAATGCAGTAGCTAAACCCGTGATTATTAATACAATGGTATTATGTTAACATTAATTTTTTAGAATTTTAAGGTAGAAATTTCTTTATTGGCTAAAACTAACCACACATGTAATTTAACAGTTCAAAATTTGATTGGCCATAAGCTATCTTTTTGATCCTGCCATATACATTTAATATGACCTAATCTGTGCATGTGTATGTTCTCTTTAGGGAGAGTGAATGTAGGTAGCTTTAGTGCCCACGGCATCTGTGCACTTAGCCAGAAGGTCAGTAGCGTTTTCCAATGTATATTTTAAAGTTCCTATAAATCATTATTTACCAGTCAGAGGACAAAAGTGTGTCCATTCTGGTCCTTTTTTGACCAGGATGTGTGTACATACTGCTTGTTTTCAAATCTAAGAAAGCACAATTAACTTTGCTTTCCTATATAGTGGGCCATGTGCATATGCTTATTATAATGAGATCATTATAAAAAGCAGGCCCATAGCTGCATGGACTCCATCCTTATGGCCAGTTTACACACACCAACTTAGGGCCCTTTCACATCAGCGTTTTTCGTAATTCGCGGCAGATGCGGTGAAAAAACCGCATCTGCCGCGTTTGCCGCATAACCGTTCCACTTGCGGCGCGGTTGCGGTTTTTCCCATACAAAGTATAGGGGGACTTGCGGCAGATGCGGCAAGTGCGGTTTTGCACTTGCGGCAGGTGCGGCAGCGAAAAAAACCGCGGTCAGCCGCGGTTTTTTTCGCTGCCGCACCTGCCGCAAGTGCAAAACCGCACTTGCCGCATCTGCCGCAAGTCCCCCTATACTTTGTATGGGAAAAACCGCAACCGCGCCGCAAGTGGAACGGTTATGCGGCAAACGCGGCAGATGCGGTTTTTTCACCGCATCTGCCGCGAATTACGAAAAACGCTGATGTGAAAGGGCCCTTATCTGTCCAACTTCTGACCAACTTGCTGGTTGCAGTGAAATCATGGACACATTGTTCCATTGTACACAGTCACAAAATGGAGCAATGTGTCCATGATTTCACTGCAACCAGCAAGTTGGTCAGAAGTTGGACAGATAAGTTGGTGTGTGTAAACTGGCCATTACTGTGACCACTCTAAGCTATATCCTGAGCACAATTACCTGACTGTGGCCATAAATTCGAACACTTTGAGATTCAATTTGCAGAGTTTGCAAAAAAGAAAAAAATACTTTCCCAGCACAATTTCCCACACTGCTGATAAGGTAAAATATGTTTGTACCATGTTAGTCATTAGATAGAAAAATATTAAAATTTAAGAGTCCTGTGGACCAGTCAACCGCTGTGGACTCTCGGATTTTAATATTTTCCACACAGCTGAGGCATCAGAGTTGGCTAATATCTTTTTCTGTGGCCATAGGATTCCCTATAATGCTCTGCAGCTATGATATCTAGCAGATTATCATATCTTGTATAGGGTGGTCAGTACTTGGGCCATCACAGATCAGCGGTTTCCAGTGTAGCACAGTTTGTACAGCAGCAGTGCCTCCAGAGTCACTGGGTATATCTCTCTCTTTTGGAGAGTGTAAGTGCTTATGATCAGCAGGCTCTCATGTTCAGTGGGGCTCTCTCGCTTCTGTAGAGTATAAGCTCTTAAAATCAGCAAGGCCCTCTCTCTCCTGTGGAGTGTAAGCTTTTATAGTTAGTGGGGTCCTCTCTCTATTTCTAGAGTGTAAACTCTTATGGTCAGTGGTGACCTCCTTTTTTGTGCTTTGCTTTTTTCTCTCCTATAGAGTATAAAGGTACCTTTACACGCGGCAATTTTACTAGCAATTTCACTGGCAATTTGCTGGTTGCAGTGAAATCATGGACACGTTGTTACATTTGTACACGGCAATAAAATAGAACAATGTGTCCATGATTTTACTGCAACTAGCAAATTGCCAGTGAAATTGCATGCAATATTGTGTTGTGTAACGGTACCCTTATTCACGGCAAACCAAATTTTCTGAGAGAATGCAAGAAAATTACCGTATATACTCGCGTATAAGCCGAGTTTTTCAGCCCAAAATTTGGGCTGAAAAGTCCCCCCTCGGCTTATACGCGGGTATATAAAAAAAATAAAAAAATACCGCAGCAGCCCCGGAGGTATACAGGCCCCCCATCAAGTTCCAGGGCCCCCCCCACCTTGCGCGCAGCCTGTAAAGGAAAATCATACTTACCAGTGTCCAGTCGCGCCGTCCGCAGCTGCCGACATGACGAACCCGGGCTCCATTCAGCGTCTTCTGCATTTCCTGTAGTCGCGGGCAATGACGTCATTGCCCGCGCACACAGGAAGTCGGAAGCCGGAAGACGCTGAATGGAGCCCGGGATCGTCATGTCGGCAGCTGCGGACGGCGCGACTGGACACTGGTAAGTATGATTTTCCTTTACAGGCTGGCGCGCAAGGTGGGGGGAACCCTGGAACTTGATGGGGGGCCTGTATACCTCCGGGGCTGCGGCTGTATACAGCCCTGGGGCTGCGGCTGTATACAGCCCTGGGGCTGCGGCTGTATACAGCCCTGGGGCTGCGGCTGTATACAGCCCTGGGGCTGCTGCTGTATACAGCCCTGGGGCTGCGTCTGTATACAGCCCTGGGGCTGCTGCTGCTGTATATACCTCTGGGGCTGCATATGGGGCTGCATATGGGGCTGCATATACCTCTGGGGCTGCATATACCTCTGGGGCTGTATATACCTCTGGGGCTGCATATACCTCTGGGGCTGCTGTATACTACCACTGGGGCTGCTGATGTATATACCACTGGGGCTGCTGCTGCTGTATATACCTCTGGGGCTGCATATGGGGCTGCATATGGGGCTGCATATACCTCTGGGGCTGTATATACCTCTGGGGCTGCATATACCTCTGGGGCTGCTGTATACTACCACTGGGGCTGCTGATGTATATACCACTGGGGCTGCTGCTGCTGTATATACCTCTGGGGCTGCATCTGGGGCTGCATATGGGGCTGCATATGGTGCTGCATATACCTCTGGGGCTGCATATACCTCTGGGGCTGCATATACCTATGGGGCTGCATATACCTATGGGGCTGCATATACCTCTGGGGCTGCATATGGGGCTGCATATACCTCTGGGGCTGCATATAACTCTGGGGCTGCATATGGGGCTGCATATACCTCTGGGGCTGCATATGGGGCTGCATATACCTCTGGGGCTGCATATACCTCTGGGGCTGCATATGGGGCTGCATATACCTCTGGGGCTGCATATACCTCTGGGGCTGCATATACCTCTGGAGCTGCATATACCTCTGGGGCTGTATATACCTCTGGGGCTGCTGTATACTACCACTGGGGCTGCTGCTGTATACTACCACTGGGGAGGCTGCTGTATACCTTACTGCTGGGGGTTGTATACCTGTGCTGGAGTCCACCCTCGGCTTATACGCGAGTCAATCAGTTTTCCCAGTTTTTGGGGGCAAAAGTAGGGGGGTCGGCTTATACACGGGTCGGCTTATACAATAGTATATACGGTACTAATTTTTAATTTTAAAATATTGCTCCTCTCTAATGCTTACCTTAATTTGATGTGCAAATGAATGGGTATAACAACCCCATAGAAGGCATGGATAAGAATATCCAGAAGTAATTCACTGCCTCAAACCCATTGGGTATGGTATCCGCCTGCCAGGACTCCTGGTTTCCCAAGAGCAATGAGCAAAAAGCAGAATCAGACTGGAGTTGGTATTGCTGGGTAAGTGAGGTTCCAGGAGAATAAAAGCATGCTATCCTTTATGTTATATCTACAATGCGCTTATACACAACACAAATACAATAATGGATAGCATTCCTTCATCTGTAAACAGGTTACATTGATGCAACAGCGCAGAGCGAGATAACCTGGTAACATAACATATTTATTTTACACAAACAGATATTACCTTGAGTACAAGATCAAGGAATGGCACAGGTGATGGCAAATAATTTTTATTTTTATTACAATGAGAACTTCAGCTTTACAAATACACAGAGAACAAACGCAATTTTATTTACACGTTCTTACTTCTACCACTAAATAACCGATGGCAGCCTCACATGCCGCAATTGCGCCCTGAAAGTAAGGTGATGTGTCACTCCGGAAATCGCCTCACATACAGCGGAAACAATCCTGTCTAATCCCATCCCCGGTTCACACGCCGAACTCTTAAAGGCAATGTTGGCGTGCATGTTGAGTGCGGCAAAGAGATAGGCGTGCCGCAGTGGTTTACATCGCGCCCCTTATGCGCTCATTGGACAACGCAACAGCGTTCCGATTGGTCAGCCTGCTCTGGAAGGCTGGCTACTACATGACGCCATTGCCATTGTGTGGTGCTGGACAGACAGCTCATCAAATATGGCACGGTGTCAATTGACAGCCAAAGGGAACACAGTAGCCCACACCAATCAGTTCACACGGGGAGCGGACTACAGCACACTGTGGCACGCCTACGGGAAATCATAGGCGATGTTGATTCCATCACTATCGCCTATCACACGCCACAACACGGAAATATCCCCTTCATGATTGCGGCTGATTTCAGAGCAGTGCTCAGGAATCAGGTGACAGGCAAGTGGCAATTTATCGCCGCCAAATTCCTCAATCACACGCCGCAACCGTGAGGCAATTTCACGGCGATTTCTCCGAGGCGACGTATCGCCTTTAGGATTCCCAGGCAATATTGCGACGTGTGAAGGTACCATAAGAGGTTCCAGGGACAGCCACAGTCATGGGTGAGGGGCTTGAAGCTTTGTCAACTGCCCTTGCTACCTCAACCAGGAATTGTAGATACCGTATATACTCGTGTATAAGCCGACCCGTGTATAAGCCGAACCCCCTACTTTTGCCCCCAAAATCTGGGAAAACCTATTGACTCGTGTATAAGCCGAGGGTGGACCCCAGCACAGGTATACAGCCCCCAGCAGTGTGGTATACAGGCCCCCCCGATGGTATAAAGCCCTCCCCAGTGGTAGTATACAGCCCCCAGCAGTGTGGTATACAGCAGCCTCCCCAGTGGTATATACAGGCCCCAGCTGTGTTACAGCAGTCTTCCCAGGGGTATATACAGCAGCAGCCCCAGGGTTAGCAGCAGCCCCAGGGGTATAAACAGCAGCAGCCCCAGGGTTATACAGCAGCAGCCCCAGGGTTATATACAGGAGCAGCAGCCCAGGGGTATATACAGCAGCAGCCCCAGGGTTATACAGCAGCAGCCCCAGGGTTATACAGCAGCAGCCCCAGGGTTATACAGCAGCAGCCCCACTGTTATACACCACCAGCCCCAATGTTATACAGCAGCAGCCCCAGGGTTATACAGCAGCAGCCCCACTGTTATACACCACCAGCCCCAATGTTATACAGCAGCAGCCCCAGGGTTATACAGCAGCAGCCCCAGGGTTATATACAGCAGCAGCCCCAGGGTTATATACAGCAGCAGCCCCAGGGTTATACAGCAGCAGCCCCAGGGTTATACAGCAGCATCCCCAGGGTTATATACAGCAGCAGCCCCACAGTTATACAGCAGCAGCCCCAGGGTTATACAGCAGCAGCCCCACGGTTATATACAGCAGCAACCCCACAGTTATACAGCAGCAGCCCCACAGTTATACAGCAGCAGCCCGAGGTATACAGGCCCCCCATCAGTATCCAGGGCCCCCCCATGCTCCGGAAACCTGTAAAGGAAGATGATTATACTTATCACTGTCCCGCTGCCGTCCCCACTCTGCATCGCGCTCCTCCATCTTCATTCAGCGTCTTCCGGCTTCCTGTGTTCGGGCGACAATGACGTTCTGAGTATAATCATCTTCTTTAACAGGTTTCCGGAGCATTGGGGTGGCCCTGATACTGATGGGGCCTGTATACTCTGGGGTAGGTCGCACGTTGTAGTGATCGCTATAAGAGGGGAACTTTTCAGCCCATTTCTTGGGCTGAAAAATCGCTTATAGCGCGAGTAATACGTAAGTGTGCGTGGAAATCAGTTATTTATACTTGTTCAACTAGAACAAGGGCTCTCTTGCTCCGATTCTTCACTAAGTGTTGGAATTTTGCACTATCAATTCACCACAATATGGGTCATCTTTAACAACTTTACTATTTACAGGTTAAAACATATGCTTTGAGAAATCAGTATTTCTCATTCTTCTCGCACAGTCCTTTTATCTTTACAAAGGACTTTTCAATTTATTATATACCTTAAGAGGCTGTCAAGGAAAGGGAAACAGGTCTAGGGCGTGTATGTAGCACCCAGGTATGAACTCGATTCTGGGCCTCATGCATCGGTGGGGATCCACTGGTGGCCTGTCCAAGACCTATTGCCGAGGGTGACAGCGCCAATTATGTATTTAAAGAGGATTAGGGGTCTTTATCTCATGACGCCACATCCTCGGAAGTGGTGTATTGCGGCCAGGTTGAGCAACTCCCATAATGGTAGAGTAACTCGGGCAGTGATGATTGTGAGAATGAGCAGTGGAATGACCAGGTGGTGGATTTACGGATAGTCTCTGTGGTAACGGAACAGGGGGTAAGAACACACAACGCTGTTGAATGTCTCTTTACTTTTACTGTGGTATTTTCAGGTAAAGTCGGAACATTGATGGTGACCAGGAAACAAGTTGATTCTCCACAAATTTGGTGTAGAGGCTCCGTGTTCTTTTTCCTGTGTTAAAGTCCCTGCCTGTGAACTTGCTCCCTCTCTTTCCCCTCGCTGTAAACGGGACACTCTGATGACTATCGCGGTTTCCTTCAGGTGTCTGTCCAAACGTGATTAGCAGGTGACCGGGCAGGGAAGTCCGCTTTGCCAGGTTTCTGCTGGCGGTAGCTCTCTGAGAGCAGACCCCGGTGTCGTGGTTGTTTGGGAACCTATACCCTCCTCGGTTACCTTCACCTCCTCTTTCACTCCCTTAGCTCCGTACCCACTCTTGCTGCAGGTCTCTCAAGATCTGTTAGGTCATGGTTTAGGCTACAGGCACCGTCACCTGGATGTATTGCAGCATCTAGCTTCTGCACATTTGACTATCCTCCAGCATCAGTGTTTTAGAGGGATCTTGCCTAGGGCTAGCAAGTTGAGCTTCCCCTATGTGCTAGGGGGGAGGGTTTGGTCCGTGTACCGCTTGCAATTTCCATCTGGTTCTAGTTCTGGAAGGCCTGTGGGTCCCTTATGCAGGCCCACACTAGCACTAACCACTTAGTGAATGTATGGGGTCCACGTGATCACTTAAAGATCCCAAAGATCTTGCAGCCTTCTTCTTACATCTGTTTCATACTAATATCAGTACATCATAGAGGGCAGAAACACATCAAGCGATGGAGAATTTGTTTTAATTTATTAAAAGAATCATCACAGACTCAGCAGCACAGCCATTTTGTCTGAGAAAACAGCACTGCATCATTGAATAACATTGGTTAGAGTGTAGTCGGATTGTTTTATCGCATTGGACTCATCATATTTATACGCAGATGTGAGCAAACCCAAAGTTTGAAAATTTGTCATTTTTAGAATATTTATCAACTGTCAAATTTCTGATATAAATATATGGAACATATATTGACCTACATTTTCCATTATCAAAAATATACTATGCCCCTTAAAAACAATCTCAAAATCACTTGGATATGTTTAAACATTCTAGGGTTATTACATCCTAAACTGACATGTCAGGTTTCCTCCCCTTAGTGACTTGACCACATTTTTCAAATCTATCACCCTATTCATGCTGCCCACACCGTGAGCATCATGAATCAGATCCTTCTGGACTATTGCAGCCTTTTATAGAGGGACATACACAGAAATATGGGGTACCATAGCAGAAGTTCAAATTGTCCCACTCCAAAAAAAGGCATATTCAGCTTGGTCGCATCATACACATAATAGCATATTTCACAAATTTGTTGCCCTTTCAAAGTAATTATCCTCCTATTGTAGCCCCTCGATACCCCTTTCATTGCACCCATAAATTACAATGCCAGTGTATGAACCCCTACTGTGAGTTCCTCTACAGTACCCTTCGCACACACAGTTTTGTGACTATAGAAATATCCCTGTCAACTACCCTAGCAAGGTATGGTGATCCCAACACAGTATGATCTCAAACTGTGAAAGCTATACAGCCATCTGTCAGTATAATGAGCCTGCATACAGTATAGTGGCATCCATATAACTTCATACTGTAAAAAGGCTCTCACTAGCACTCCAAGCATTATATTGGCCCCAGACAGCTCTCTGCACAGTATGATGGACCGCACACAATCCTTCACACTGTATAATTGCTCGCAAACGTACATGATCATTAACTTGCCTACCATAGTGTAAAGGCTTCCTTATACTCTTATTTATGCCCAATAGCCCCAAATAGTAAAATGACCCAGAGAATACTCCAGTGGTTTAATGGGCCCCACATGTCTTCCTGTAGTACAATGCACCCACCCTAGTCCTCCATAAGTAGAATACATACAGACTACTCCATATAATACACCCTCATAGTCCTCCATATATTTGCACCCTCCATAGTCCTTCTAATTAAATAATACGGCATTAGTCCCCCATATAATATAATGCACAGACCATAGTTCTAAATGTATTGTAATGCATCCCCATAGTCCTCCATAGAGTACAATGCACCTCCATATAAAATGCATTGGCCATAGTCCTCAATGTAGTATAATGCAACTAATATAAAATGCACAGCCCATAGTCCTCTATACAGTAAAATGCATCCCAAATATAATGTACAGCCCATAGCCCACCATATAGTATAATGCACAGCCCAAATTAATTAATGTAGTATTATACCCACCATGTAATCATTGATTTAAATATAATTATATACCGTAAATACTCACCTCTCCTTAGCCCCCCACTGCTCTAGTCTTGGCAGGGAGCGCTCTGAAGCTGTGTCTTCATTGCTTTGCACAGCTGCTGTGATGAAGTGATAACATCATACCCGCCCCGCTTAGATGTCAGATATCAACGCAGAAGGAGAATAATGAAGGATCACTCCCTTTTTCAACATTGCTTGCTGATACAGTTGAAAATGTGCTGCTGGGTGGGAAGCCCAGTGCCTACACTGGCACCAGGCACCTCCAACTAATGGGCCCCATAGTGGCACATAGTCTACCACCATTGGCAGTACGCTACTGCCTATACATATTTTTCTGAAATGCTATAATGTACTTTGGAGTTCAATATTAAGATACCTATCATTCACCATTGGCAGAGCTAGGAGAAACTGGTTGGGGACTTGCCTTGTCTTTGAGAAGCCAGAGATTAGATTGGTTCAGTCCTGCCCCCAGCTAGCTTGTCCCAGCACTGCACTAGAAGATTCACTGTCATCACCTGGAGGGCACAGGGAAAAGCCGACTGGGGCAGTGCTGGACTAGTCTCATTTCTGACTCTGCTCCCTGGCTGGATCTTCAAAGTATATGCTATAATCTCTATATACCCAGCTGTAATTGTGCAGCCAAACAGCGATTCATGTGGCCTGCAGTTTGGACATCATGAAATAGGTGACAGGTTTCCTTTACAAACTTTTTAAGGGGAAGCTGTCACTTGATTCATGTTTATATTGAAGCAGTTGGCCACCTTTCTCACCTGTCCTTCTCTGTATATTTTGCCAGTTCTTACTCCTTACCGCTTGCCCTTGCTTTTGGGGCTTTTTCAAGGCTCAGTCCTAGGCCCCCTCCTATCTCCTCTCTATACACTGCTCTTATAGGACAAACAATCAGCATCACCTATATGCTAACACCCAATTATACACCATTTCTTTTGATATTACCCCCACCTTAATGCAAAATACCTTTAATTGTCTGTCGGCTGTCTCCAACACCATGTCCTTCCTCTAAATCTCTCAAAAACGGAACTTCTCGTGTTTCTTCCCTCTACTAACCTTTCCATGTGAAACACTGGAGCGGCTGGCAGGTTACTTTTCGCCACAGACTGACCAGAGCTCCGCTGGAAAAAGATGAAGGTGAAGGAAGGTGAGTATAACTCCAGGGGGGAAGGGGACTTACATTTAAAGCAGCACTCCAGCGGTGCGATAAAGAAAACACTGTAGTGGTGCTTTAAGAAGTTGTGACAATGGTTGTGAGTACAGGGATAATATGTGCTTGAACTAAAGAATACAATGTAGATAAATATAAAATCTCCAATTATGTAGGGGACCGGGCACTAACAGGTTGTCTGAGTGCAAGTGAAAAGCTACCTGGAGTTCCTCCTGGCAACGGGCTTGCACGCTTCAATAGGACACACAAGAAATCAGTCCAATGTAGAAAAAAGAGAAGCGGCACTCACCCTTTCAGATGCCAAATCCTTTTATTTGTCTTGCTCATCCTAGCATAGACAAATCAGGCGGGGAGAGGGAGTGGGGGGTCGGCTATAAAAAGCTTGCCTAATAAAAAATAAACATAGTTTAATAAATGAAAAATATTTAAAATTTCTAATAATCAAAATTAACTTAAAAAAAAAACAGACTTATGGTATGAGTGTTTTTAAAGTATAGTAAAAAGGTTATTGAACTACCTGTTATGTTTAACTCCTATCACACACAAGTCATCTTCAAAACATTTACTAAGACTTTATAGTCGCTTTGTTTTGCCATGAAAAAGCGTACTTCTATCTTTTCTAGCAGTGGGTCAGACTCTGCTTTACTGCTGCATTCCTTCATTGAATGCATAAGACATTTTAGAAAGAAGTATCCGATTGCTGTTCGGAGACTAAATGGAGACTAAACAAGTCACAATACATGTTTTTCTTAAAATGGAAGTTTAAAATGTCAACGTAAATTGTAGATATATAATGAAAATCCTGTGTATCTTATGAGAGTGTCTAACCAAATTAAAGGGAATTCACTTTCAAAGAATAACCTATTACTATTTAAATCAGATTTTAATGCTTAAAATATTTTTTAATTTGATTTTTTTTTTATTTTCAATTTGCTATCTCTATATAATAAACCCTCGAATAAACAGAAATGTTGCCATTTCCACACAAGCCACTTATTCTAATATTAGACTTCATATTCTTTTAGAAGCCATATAAGGGCCCTTTCACATCAGCGTTTTTTTAAATTTGCGGCAGATGCGGTGAAAAAACCGCATCTGCCGCAACTGCCGCATAACGGTTCCACTTGCGGCACGGTTGCGTTTTTTTCCATAGGAAGTATAGGGGGACTTGCGGCAGATGCGGCAAGTGCGGTATTGCACTTGCGGCAGGTGCGGCAGAGAAAAAAACCGCAGTAAGCCGCGGTTTTTTTCTCTGCCGCACCTGCCGCAAGTGCAATACCGCACTTGCCGCATCTGCCGCAAGTCCCCCTATACTTCCTATGGAAAAAAACGCAACCGTGCCGCAAGTGGAACCGTTATGCGGCAGTTGCGGCAGATGCGGTTTTTTCACCGCATCTGCCGCAAATTTAAAAAAACGCTGATGTGAAAGGGCCCTAAGCAGCAATAGACTGACTCTGAGCCTGACATTGACCCTATTAAGTTGTATTGAGCTATCTTATGAGCATGCTCTGATCAAGAGTAAGGTTATTGTGATGAGGGGAGGTAAACTGTTATATCACCTATTATGAATAGTAGATCCTTCTCACCTTTCATTGTAATCCTATCTGTGATGATAATGAGACTGCTGAAAAGTCTTCTGAAACGAGCTGGAAGTATGAGAAAAAAAAAAAAAATTGGAACTATAACATGATACGTACTCTAGAAAACTTTGGATATACTGAAGGAGATGACTTTCCTTTTTTGCTGTAAATTAAAAATATTTTTCTATTTTTCAAGTACTAGACCTACTGTCCGAAATGAAAATTGTAGGATTTCTGCCTTTTTTCCATATAGTGATATTAAAGTTTTAAAAACCAAAAAAATAAAATTTTTTAGAAAACGACCTATAAGATCAGAGTAACCTAGTATATGAAGCTTGCAAGGATCGCATTGTACTGCCCGGAACCGCAAATGGCTCTCCTGGCCTGAGCATGTCATCCTCATGTATTTCTATAAAGCTGTCACGCTCTGGTCAGGAGAGCCAATGGCCAGTTAGAGCATTGCCTTGCAATCCTCACACTCGTTATGCTACAATGGGACTCCAGTCTAAGGCTGAGAAGCAGCATCATGAAGGAACATAATTTATCTGCTCACTTATCCTTACAGGTTTACAATAGAACGATGACCTCTCTGCTCAGTGAGCTTCGGTGCTCTGCTTTAGCAAAATCTCAGGAAAGTATGAATCCAAGAAACGTGCGCTGCTGAACAATGAAGATATATCGGAGATTTCTTCAGGAAACATTATTATCCTACGCGTCCAGCTACTTCCTCAGGGCAAACATCCTTCTGCTACATATAGACAATGCACATATTTTTAATGCCAGAGGAAGGCAGGAAATTGGAAAAGAGCCCGCCCCTGGCTCTCCTCCTAGCCAATCATGCTAACAATAAAAATACAAGTTAATATGAATAAAACCAATTCAAACAATTGCACTTATTATTATACGTACACCAAAGTGCATTACAAAACACACAAAATTAAAAATTGTAAGCATAAATGATTAAAAATATTAAAAAAGGCAAAATATGCTTTCTTAAAATCTATCAAATATAGAAAAAGGGTATCGAACCCTTAACCTTTTTATAACAGCTTTAACTCCCAAGTATTTGCCCATGTCTCCACAAGAGCAAGTCTTTTAGATACCAAAAAGAAATCAATACATCCCATTTTATATACATATCCCCACAACATTTGACTCTTATTACATATGAGCACAGAGTGACACAAATGTTCATCTATACCCAAGGATTACAAATGTGGAACCATCTTATTTGCTTATCACTGGTTGTGACATAAAAAACACACTAATTCTATAGCTATAATTTCTTAATGGAAGAGATCTATCAGTTAATTTAGACTATTGGGTTGGAGAGTGCTCAATTTGTATATCCAGAATATCTCCTTGCGGTTAAGTGTTTGAATCCGGATGGGCATTCCCGAAGGAAAATGGTAAATCGGTGTAATTTTTAGGGATGTTCGTTTGTCATGATACAATGTGCAATGTTTTGCTAAACCATGTTGTAGATAGCCTTTAGAGATAATGTGCCTGTGAGGATTTAACCTTTTATACAGGGGTTAAGTTGTTCTCCCTACATATTGTTTCCCACAGGCACGTTCTATTAGATATATCACAAAGCTGGAGTTGTAGTTTAGTCTATATGGGATCTCAAATAATCGATTATTCTCAACTGTGGAGGGGAAAACCCAAACATTGTGATTGATGGATTTGCAGCAAAGACACCTACGGGACCCACATTTACAGAAACCCGTGTTTTCATTTTTAGAAGCTACAGTATTACCATTTTTTATTGTTCCTACCCTTATTTTGATCATGATTCTTCAATCTACTCAGAGCTAGGATATTTTTTAATGTAGGAGCCCTCCTAAAGGTAATGCCCGGTTTGTTGGGTAAAAATTTCCCAACAACCAGGTCATTTAAAAGAGTATTCCAATGTTTTTCCAGTATACTCTTAATTCTGACATTTTGCTCTGAAAAGTTGTGATAAAATTAACATGGTCAAACTTAAAGGGATCCTGTCACCTCCAAAACGCCTCCTAAGCTAGCAAAACATGTCCCTGCACCATCCTATCACTAATATCACAGTTCTTTTGTCTCCTAAAAGCATCCTGTGAAAGTGGAGAAAAACGTTTTAATACTCACTCATTAGTGATTATAATTAGCAGGGGCTATATTCTTTAGTCACCAGGGGGTGTTGTTTAGCAGCTCCAGGATCCACCCTCTCTCTGTCTCTGCTTAAGTGAAACTGAAACTGAAGGCAGGACTAATGATTTGCATTCTGTGAGTGATAGAGAGAGGGGAGGGCAATGCCTGCACATCACAGCAGAACACACAGAGACAGGGTGGATCCTGGAGCTGCACAACAGCCCGCCTTGGTGACTAAAGAATAGTCACTCTGTTAATTATAATCACTAATGAGTAAGTATCAAAACGTTTTTATGCACTTTCACAGGATAGTACAAATTTGTATAGGCCCTATTCTACTACTTTTGCACAATAGAAACACTTGTGGAAAAATATATAGTTTTTGTTACCCCATTTTGAGATCGCTAACTATTTATTTTCATAGTAACTGAGCTGATTTATATTAATGTTTAAAATTTTTTCATTTTTTTTACCATTTCATTAACCTCTTAATTTTCACACCATTCTCACCCCAGCTCTGACAAAGTAGGCAGAGCTGGTTTGTGACGGGGGCATGACTGAGAAAGACGACCCCTGATCATAAAAGTCATGAATAACAGTTGTGTTCACTACTTCACAACAGCAGAGGCTCTAGTAAGATTTGTAGCGAGGCGCATATAGTGGCACATATCACTACGCGCCTCATCCAATTCATTAGTTTGCCTGTTAATGAATCAGAAGCATCCTCACTAACAAGTCCCCTCATCAAGACCTGCAACAGAATCTCTAGTCTAGATGAATTGCCCCTATTGTATTTTTATTCTTTTTCAGAATTAGCTGTATTTGCCAGGAGCATTTTAGTACACTACCATTCAAAGGTTTGGGGTCACTCAGACAATTTTGTGTTTTACATGAAAACTCATACTTTTATTTATCAAATGAGTTGCAAAATGAATAGAAAATATAGTCCAGACATTGACAAGGTTAGAAATAATGATTTTTATTGGAAATAATAATTTTCTCCTTCAAACTTTACTTTCGTCTAAGAATGCTCCCTTTGCAGCAATTAGAACATTGCAGACCTTTGTCATTCTAGCTGTTAATTTTCTGAGGTAATATTGAGAAATTTCACCCCTTGCTTCATGAAGCCCCTCCCACAAGTTGGATTGGCTTGATGGGCACTTTTTGCGCACCATACGATCAAGCTGATCAAACAATAGCTCAATGGGGTTTAGATCTGGTGACTGCACTTGCCACTCCATTACAGATAGAATACCAGCTGCCTGCTTCTTCCCTAAATAGTTCATGCATGATTTGGAGGTGTGCTTTGGAGCCAATTTGATCCTACAACACGACAATAACCCAATCAAGCGCTGTCCACAGGATATGGCATGGCGTTGCAAAATGGAGTGATAGCCTTCCTTATTCAAAATCCCTTTTACCTTCGTAACCCCAGACCATCACATTACCTCCACCATGCTTGACAGATGGCATCAGGCACTCTTCCAGCATCTTTTCAGTTGTTCTGCGTCTCACAAATGTTCTTCTGTGTGATCCAAACACCTCAAACTTTCATTCGTCTGTCCATAAAACTTTTTACCAATCCTCCTCTGTCCAATGTCTGTGTTCTTTTGCCCATATTAATATTTTCTTTTTATTAGCCAGTCTCAGATAAGGCTTTTTCTTTGCCACTCTGCCCTGAAGACCAGCATCCCGAAGTCGCCTCTTCACTGTAGATGTTGACACTGGCGTTTTGGGGTACAATTTAATGAAGCTGCTAGTTGAGGAGCTGTGAGGCATCGATTTCTCAAGCTAGAGACTCTAATGCTCTTATCTTGTTGCTCAGTTGTGCAGTGGGGCCTTCCACTTCTCTTTCTACTCTGGTTAGAGCCTGTTTGTGCTCTCCTCTAAATGGAGTAGTACACACCGTTGTAGGAAATCTTCAGTTTCTTGGCAACATCTTGCATGGAATAGCCTTCATTTCTAAGAACAAGAATAGACTGTCGAGTTTCACATGAAAGTTCTCTTTTCCTGGCCATTTTGAGAGTTTCATAGAACAAACAAATGTAATGCTCCAGATTCTCAACTAGATCAAAGGAAGGTCTATTTTATAGCTTCTCTAATCAGCCAAACCATTTTCAGCTGTGCTAACATACTTGTCCAAGGTTTTCCTAGGGTTTTCTTAACATCCATTAGCCTTTTTACATAGTTAGCAAACACAATGTACCATTAAAACACAGGAGTGGTGGTTGTTGGAAATGGGCCTCTATACACCTATGTAGATATTGCATTAAAAGCCAGACGTTTGCAGCTAGAATCGTCATTCACCACATTAACAATGTATAGAGGGTATTTCTGATTCATTTAATGTTAGCTTCATTGAAAAAAATGTGCTTTTCTTTCAAAAATAAGTACATTTCTAAATGACCCCACACTTTTGAACGGTAGTGTATACATGTAACATATTACCCAACTTTAATTAACTTTTTCTGGGGTGAAATAGAAAAATAAAACAGCAGTTGTGCTGTTGTTTTTTTATGTTTTGTATTCTCCGGTATTAATGTGCTTTAAAAATTGCTGGTTTTTTTTATGTATTGTATTCTCCGGTTTTAATGTGCTTTAAAAATAAGGTACTAACCCTTTAACGGCAAATGACAGACATAACACATCATGAGCAGGTGTTAGCTCCTGCAACATCATGCAGTATGTCCATCACGGCTTTAAACTGTTACTCTGTAAAAACACAACAGTGACAACTCCGTGCCGGCAGCTGTCACTGACTGCTGAGCGGCACGGGAACATGTGCATGGGCCTATGTCGGCGGTTCCCACACTCAGATCACTCTCATAGGTCAGTCAATTTGACTGACGATCACAGCACGATCGAGCAAAGAAGTCTACAATATCAGCACTTCCCCCAGGATCACTGCAGGGCTTCAAAAACACCTGGCAGTTCCTGCAGTGCTGCCACTGGTTGATTAACCCTCTAGATTTGGCAATCAACAATGATCAGGACAAAAAATGTATGCTATAAGCTGGTAATTAACATCTTACCATAACATTTTTCTTATGGGCTGTTAAGCTGTTCAATTCTAATCGGAGATTAGTTACATGGTCACTGTTAATAAAAATCACATTCTCAATAACCCTTTTCGGATTTATGACAAATTAGTATGTCCTACATTGGTTCCACATATATGTGGTGGGGTTAGGAATTAAAACCCACCATGATGGGCAGTTTCCAGCTGTATTACACAGGAAGAATCTTCCTGTAAAGCTGTATGCCTACGATGAGTTTTTTGTGAGTTTTTAATGCTGCATAGTTTTGTCACGTCAACACACAAAACCTTTCCGTTCCATCAAAGTGGATGGTATTAATAAAAATATCTTGCATTATATTGCTTCTTTTTTTACTTAGCATAAACTGACCTATGGTGCATGTTTGAAGTCCACAGCATGTCAATCTCTTTTGTGGGTATGCTGAGTTTTTTCTAAGCAGATTTTTCTTCTAGCCTTAAATTAGAGGCAGAAAATCCACAGGTAAAAAACACACATATGTCTTTAGCGCATTTTAAAGTGCATCAAAACTGCATGTAATCCACACATAAGTATATCAATAAAGTTTTGGCAAAGCCAAAGTTTGAAACATGACGTGTCAACAAGAGGCAAAATCCACAGCATCAAAAATGTGATAAAAACACATGTAAAAAAGTATGTAGCCTAAATGAAATAATATAAAGAAATAAAGCTCATCTTGGGAAAATAACCTAATATATGTGACTCAATGGTGTTTCGATTGCTGTTATTTAACTACTTAAAGACCTCTGCCAATCACTGATAGTAGCATTTTTACCTTGGTTACTGGTGCACCCATAAACAGGTTACACGTCAGTAAACCCCTCGAGATGCGGAGTGTGCATGCGCGATGGGTGTACTGACGTGGTAAAGCCGGATATGACGCGACGCGTCATATCAGTTTTACCGCACCTTACATGACGAGTGCTGTCCCTGCTCTGTAGCACGCCCATAGGGGCGTGAATAATTACAAAGCAGGCGGCGGGGAGGCCCAGAAAGGAACGCCTTTTGCGGCTTCTCAAATAATGAGAAGCCGCAGATTATAAGGTATGATAACAACTTATCTAAAGTTAACTATATCGCTTTACAAGCAGAAAGGGATGCCTAGAAATCTATTAATATGGTGCAGGGACAGGTATATAGAGGCTGGGGGCACATTTTGCGAGGTCAGGTTCCCTTTAACCTTATACAGGAACAGACAGTACATTTCAAATGTACCTACTTAGAGATTATATTTGCATAGGCTCATGCTTGGTGAGACCTGCATTGTAGGACAAGACCCAAAACAGTTAAAGGATTTGGTTCGGAGCCACAGGATAAATAATTCAGTCTCTAGGCGCCAAACAGGTCAGGTGATATTGATGTTCTATGCTAAGGATAGGTCATCGATATCAAATTAGTGGGCATTTGATGACCAGGGCCCACACCGATTCACAGTCTTAAGTTCTGGAAGTGGCCAGATGGAAAGACATTGAATGGAGTTGCAATGCATCACAACCGCTGCAGAACAGCTCCCATACAAGAAAATATCAACCAATATATTTTGAGTGGACAACTCCTTTTAACTTGTTGGAAGCTTTAAGACAGTGTGAAGAAGAAACAAAAACTAATTGAGCTCCAGTCTATTTGTGTCTATCAATGATAACTGTATTTAGGATAAATACTGGCTCATCCTTACATATTACGCCCTTAAACCCCACAAAACCTAATTTTGCTCCAGTAATACTGTGACTATCCCTAGAGATTGAGAACAAATTACAAGTAAGCTCTAAATTACTTCTTTTAGGAAATAATTGAAGAACAGTGAATGAAATGTCATGTTTTATGCAGTTTCTAACCTTTCCAGACTGTATGAGTTTTTCACTTAGGAACTTGTAGCACATCCGTGCTATTACATGATAAATGCAGATAAATAGTGATGAAATGCGCTTAAATGTATTTATATTATATAAATCTACATGCAGAAATCTGCATTCTCTATGAGAATCTCCACATCTTCATCTGGGCTAAAGCCTGTCATCATAACCAAACTAATATTTTCATATTTTTATGAAAGATTTGTATATATTAAGTTATCCGATTTATTGCTTTTATACCGCATTATTAATTTACATAGCTCTTTTAAAGTATTGATGGGAAGGATTACTTGACAAGTATATGTAAGTGGCATCTTGAAGATAGCAAATTTAACAGTGATTCTCTGAAGGATGTTACTTCTTAGAAGTGAGGGCTGACAGAAGTGTCAGTTCAGTATAGTTATCACCAAGAAATGCAAGAAAGCCTTATACAAAGTGATATACTGCTTGTGATTCATAATTATCAAGTGGTACAATTTTTAGAGCTGCTTTAAAATTAAATAGAGAGGTGCTATCTTCAGGATAATTATGGATATGCTATTTATATGCAACAAATGTCCCACGTGGGAGAACCCGTTTTTTATTTTATTTCTCATGTCATGATGCTAAGAACTGACAGGCCGGTAATTGCTAGATTCTTGCCTGTTCTGCCTGGTGTCAGCACGAGAAGAGAAGGAAAGGGGTAAAATACTGTGCTGCAGTATCCAAATAAAGACTGGAGGTAGTGATGATCAGTGATTTTATTTCTAAGCGTTTCAGAGTCTGCACTCCTTCTTCATGAAAAATCAGAGGTGCATTTGTGATTTTTCCTGAAGAAGGAGGACATATTCCAAAACGCATAAAAATAAAATCGCTGTTCATTACTATGTCAAGTCTTTATTTGGATATGGCAGCGCAGCATTTTACCCCTTTCCTTCTCTGTTTGTGGTGATATTCGTCTATGGGGACTGAAGAAGCTGTTAACACCATATGCCTTCTATAGTAGTTGTGACTGTTCACAACTGCTTCAGGTGAGCAATTCATATTGCTCCCATTTGAATAAGACCCTATCTGCACTGTTTTGTATCTTTCAAGTTTCAGACTTGTGCCTGGTGTTAGTTCACTTAGATCACATACTGCTCCTTCTGGCAATTCTGCTGCTTCATTTGACCTCACATCAACAGAGCAGCTTTTCTGTGATGCTCTGTAGAAGGGTCATCTGACAGTGTTTCCCAACTCCAGCTCAAGGCACACACAGTCATGTTTCAGGATTTCTTATCATTAGACAGATGATGGAATTATCCCTGTGCAAGTGATTAAATTATCCTATGCAATCTAAGGAAATCCTGAAAACATGACCTGTTGGTGTGCTTGAGTACTGGAGTTGGAAACACTGATCTAGGATACATGATTTTTGTAGATTTTACAGGATGTAAAGGATGAAGTGGTCAAATGATGTTGAGAAGGCCGAACTTGTTAATTCCTATTTTGCATATTTTTTTCACTAAGAAAGCAAATATAACAGGAACTGAGTTTTGTGCTGAATAAAGGAATAAAAGAATCCACACTATCTATAAACAGAGAGATGCTGAGGGAACACTTAGCTAATATAAATAAATATATGTCTCCTGGTTCATATGAATTACTTCCTATTGTATTGAAAGAGATAGCAAAGGAAATTGCAGAACTCCTAGCTAAAATCTTTGAACATTCCTGGAGAACAGGAGACATCACAGAAAATTGAAGAAGGGCAAATATTGTCCCTACCTTCAAAAAAGGAAATAAAAATGGACCCAGGAAATTACAGGCCAGTAAGCTGCACTTCTACACCAGGTAAAATCTTTGAACAAGTTATTAAATAGCATGTATTTAAGTACTTGGATAAGAATACAGTAATTAACTAAAACCAGCATGGTTTGCAGCAAACAAGTAATGACAGAATAATTAAATTTCCTTCTGCGACAGAAGAATCACTGACTGGGTAGATCAGGGAAATTTAGTAGAATATAGTATATCTCAATTTCCACAAAGCATTTGATAAAGTATCTCATACTATCCTTTTTGAAAAATAACCAAGCTTGGGGTTGGCAAGGATACGGTTATTGGATTCATAATTGTCTCAGTGAATGTACTCAAAGAGTGATAATAAATGGTTACATATCCAATTAGAAGAGTGTTTCAAGTGGGTACGACAAGGCTCTGTCTTGGGTGTGCAAACTGCAGATCACATTTGGGTTGTCAGCTATATTTTATGTTTTTCATGGATTCATTACAATTGTTAAAAAAGGTATTGAGACTTTTATTCTTTATTAAATTTGTTCATATAAAAACAAAATACCATGCAAATGTACAAAATAGACATACAGATTGCATAAGGAAAAAAGCATAAATCAACTTTTTTTCTTTATTTTTATGTACTAATATTTACAAAATTGGCTGCACTGTATGTTCAAGTACAACATACTTATGAAGAATTGAACTACTTCAAACCAGATTATGGTTAATTTGGCATGACATAGAAGTGACAAAGGAAAGTTGTGGTTAAAACATTGTTCTTAACTGAAAATGGATTAAGATCATATAAAAAAATTAACAATGGCCGTCCCATAACCAAAAGAAACTGCCTATACTTTATGTAATTACATTCAATTTTTAGATATTTTGTCATCAACAGCAGCTGTACTTCAATATATTTTACATAGTGTCTATCCCACAGCTCATAACCCCCATGTACAAAACAGATGGATCTTAAAAACCTATTGAAGATACTGGCATAACTGAACAGTGACATATTCCTTCTATCCAGATACCAAACAGAAACCTTAACCACTAAGGGTCCCGTCACACGTAGCGACGCACCAGCGATCCTGACAACGATACAACCTGGTAGGGATTGCTGGTACGTCACTTGGAGTCGCTGGTGAGATCTCAAACAGTCAGATCTCACCAGTAACTTCAGCAACCACCCGGAATGATAGGAGGTCGTTGGGAATTGTCACTCTCGGGCGTAGTATTGAGATCGTTGGTCGTTGTCCCTTTCACACACAGCGATGCAGCGTTCCCAGCGGGAGCGCAACAACCAAAAAAATGACCAAGAGCACTTTGTAACGATCAGCGATCTCACAGCAGGGGCCTGATCGCTGCCAAGTGTCACACGAAAACGAGATAGTTAGCGAGATTGCTGTACCGTCGCAAAACCTTTGACGTTACTATGATCTCGCTAACGATCTCGTTATGTGTGATGGGGGTTTTAAGGCCTTATGATAAGGAATCCAACTCTGTTTACCTACAACACTCATTGTTCACAGAAACTTTGCTACAGATCATCTGAGAGACTACGGAATCACCTCATTGGATTTTTCTACAAGAAGAGAACCATCCAAAATGAGATAGATTCTCTACAGGAAAGAATTCAAGGACTGGGTTCATGTCTACTCAAGGAGACATTACATGATTCTTACTAGAAATTACAATGCCACCTTATTGTTACTGAGAGAACATACTTAAGAAGAAATCAGGTCTCAATGGAGCTGAAGGGAAGCACAATTTACTCAATAGTTTAAGTATGGTACATTTTACTCAGTTTTGAACCTCTCACAGTATGAGCCAGGCACAGGAAAGTAGTGTTTTATCAAAGGGACTAACATTCAGTCCCACTAAACAGCTTGGCATGGCTTGGTTTGGTATGATATCAAGGAATTATTTTACAGATTATGGCTCAAAACACACTTTTATGATCATGCAGATATTAGGGCCCTTTCACATCAGCGTTTTTTTCAAATCGCGGCAGATGCGGTGAAAAAACGCATCTGCCGCGATTACCGCATACCGGCTGCACTTGCGGCACGGTTGCGGCGCGGATTCGGTAAACGCCATACAAGGTATAGGCGGACTTGCGGCAGGTGCGGCAAGTGCGGTTTTTGCCCTTGCGGCAGGTGCGGCCGCGAAAAAAACCGCGGTCAGCTGCGTTTTTTTTCGCGGCCGCACCTCCCACAAGTGCAAAACCGCACTTGCCGCACCTGCCGCAAGTCCGCCTATACCTTGTATGGCGTTTAGCGCAACCGCGCCGCAACCGTGCCGCAAGTGCAGCCGGTATGCGGTAATCGCGGCAGATGCGGTTTTTTCACCGCATCTGCCGCGATTTGAAAAAAACGCTGATGTGAAAGCACCCTTACACCCAAGTCAATGTGAAAGACACCTCACAATAGAAAAAGAGGACAACCTAGACTCCAGAAGCTGGGCACAACAAAACTCTGGATCATTGCATAGAATGTTTCCGTGAAAACGTAAAATCTGACATTTTGGACAAACACCTCAAGGTACCACACAATATCAGTATGGTGTAAAGAAAAGACATACAATCCTTAAACTCAAACAATAATATCATCATTAAGCCAGCAGATAAAGGAAGAGCTGTAGTAATTATGAATATGTTAGATTACATACAGGAAACACAAAAAGCTCTTGGATAAAAAAAATACTACTTTCCACTTTAGGAAGATACCACTAAAAAATACACAGAGAAAATAACACTCATCATCAATATCTTCAACTCTATGTCATTCTCTCTAATATACCTAATACCAGACAATCCCCAAACAGGTACGGGTCATTCCATGTCAAGTGATCCAAAAATGAATATTTTTTTTCCCTGACGTCCTCAGATTTTTTTCATTTTTTTTCTATATGAAGAACAACTTTAGTTAATTACAAAAAAAAAGTTTTTAATTTTTTTCTTTATCAGTTAATTTTTTACAGATTTTTAAAGTTTTAAAAAAGTGCGAATTTTGGCCTGGTATGGCTTTACATTTTCTATCATATCTCGGGTTAGAAATAAGATAGAGAAACAAAATAAACACCAATCTACTCAGAACTGTGCAGGCTTTCACCAGATATGTCACAAGAGGATATTTGTTAATATTTTACCCATGTGATCGCAAGCGCAAAACTTTAAAACACATTTCCGAAAAATCGGCGCGCTTTAAATATTTCAAAAACTGCTCATGTGTCTGCTATGCTCTTAGCCACATCTGTACCAAATTTCAAGTTGGGATCGCGATGGGATCATATTTTAAAATATTTTTATATTTATAGCGTCAATGGGTCATTCTATATCAAGTGATCTAAATATGAATTTTCTTTTTTACGTGACGTCTTTAGATTTTTTTTTTCTTTTTCTGTATGAAGTACAACTTTAGTTAATTACAAATTAAAAGTTTAGAATTTTTTTCTTCATCAGTTAATTTTTTACAGATTTTTAAAGTCTAAAAAAAAGGGTGAATTTTGGCCTGGTATGACTTTACATTTTTTTTTATCTCAGGCTAGAAATAAGATAATGAAGTGGGAGAGGCATAATTTTACTCAGAACGGTAACAGCTTTCATTTGATATGTTACAAGACTATGTTTCTTTATATCAAATTCAAACTATTGACGGGCAATTGTGAAAAAATGACTGATTGTGTTCTTGGTTATATTTGTGCAGAGATTCAACTTGGGACCTGTCAAATTTATATATTTTTTATTTTATGGTTGTATGAGTTATCACAACTTATTGAATAAAACATTTATATGCAACAAAAAAGAAACACAAAAAACAAATCCCATAAGTGCCAGGATAAATACATCTTAATCATCAGAACACAACGCTCAGCATTTTCAACTTGAATGTATTGAACAAACCAAAAGAAGAAAGGTGATCATATCCTCAAGTTTGATTAAACAAGATTAAAAGAACCAAAAATGTTAACCCCTATTTATACATATAAATTTGTTTTCTATTCTATCACTAAACATGTGATTTATGAAGTGTTTAATAAGAATAGTACAGTAGTTAAATCATCGCTCTATAAATTATGAACTAATCAAACAATTAATAGTATGTTTTTAAAGTGGCATTTTATCAATTTGTCCCTTCTAGTGGGTGAAATGTAATCTTGTCCATAAACGCTTACTAGCAATCGCCATTTCCTTGTGTGTCAAAGAGTATGTCCGGCCTGTCACGGTGTTAGGCTCCGCCTGAGTTAATATCTGATTTTTGTGCACTTTTAAAATGTCTGGCTTTCTTGGATACACAAAGGATGGCACTGGACCAGAAGGATGCAATAAAGTCAATTCTACTTCTTAATTTTCACAATCTTTGGAAAGTACAGTAGCCAGCCACCAGCGCCAATCATATTCATATTTTTTCAAGAGGATTGCAACAGTGTCTATGATAAAATGCTGTTTCTTGAGAAGTAGCAGCCATTGCTGTGTGGGAAAAATACAGTTAATATTAAGTAAGGAAGATAGGTAATAAAAGTAAAGATTTACAGTACACTTGAGATAGAACTGTATTACTATAAAGTGAGTTTTAGGGCTAGCGCGCACAGTTTTTTTCTGTCTGCAGATACACGCTGCAGTTTTGGCAGCGTGTTTTTCTACCAAGTTTTTACCACATATGTGTTAGTTTTTTTAATCGCTAGTGAAAAAAATGGCAGCTTTTTTTTATAAAAATGATAAATGCTGCGTTTATTGCAGCGATTAAAAAGTAGTTCAAGCAGTGATTTACTCACTCTTGAGTGTTTCCAAAAACACTGCATGTGGTGAACCCCATAGAAATCAATGGGGCTGTTTTTCTGAATGATGATCCCTAAGAATAGCACTGTGTGTATTGGCCCTTAATAATAATAGCATTAAACTATTAATATATTTACTCACCCATATTTTAGTACACAGCCTTGATGGCTTTGTACAGACTATTGTTTGTTCAGGAGTGAAGATGTCCAGACATGTCAGGACATGAAAGGTCTGAACGAGCTGTCTTACTTCCTGAATGCAGTGGGTAGACACTTAACATGATTGACAGAGTTGCTGGCCTATCATCTGCTCTGCATTCACGGTCTATCCCTGTGCTTTCTCAGGTTGAGCCCTAACAAAGCTTTTTCCTATATGTCCTCTCCTGCTTCTAAGCTGTAACATATCAAAATAATACAGTAATGTCTAAAAATAATGGATTTGATATAGACCCCACGATTTTAGACCACAGGTTGAACAGATCTGAATTCAAGATTTTTGAATTGACACTATAATAGTTAAATATTTTAAAATATGATCCCATCACGATCCCAACTTGAAATTTGGTACAGATGTGGCTAAGAGCATAAAAGACACATGGGCAGTTTTGGAAAATTTTTATTAAAAGTTTTTTCGGAAATGCGTTTCAAAATGTTGCGTTTGCGTTCGCATGGGTAAAAAATTAAAATTAACAAATATACTCTTGTGACATATCTGGTGAAAGCCTGGACAGTTCTGAGTAGAATGGTGTTTATTTTGTTTCTCTATCTTATTTCTAGCTCAAGATAAAAAAATGTAAAGTCATACCAGGCCAAAATTCACCCTTTTTTTAAACTTTAAAAATCTGTAAAAAATTAACTGATGAAGAAAAAAATTCTAAACTTTTAATTTGTAATAAACTAAAGTAGTACTTCATAAAGAAAAAAAAATAAAAAAAATCTAAAGACGTCAGGTAAAAAAAAATATTCATATTTAGATCACTTGATATGGAATGACCCATTGACGCTATTAATATAAAAATATTTTAAAATATGATCCCATCGCGATCCCAACTTGAAATTTGGTAAAGATGTGGCTAAGAGCATAGCAGATACATGGGCAGTTTTTGAAATATTTAAAGGACGCCGATTTTTCGGAAATGTGTTTTAAAGTTTTGCGCTTGCGATGACATGGGTAAAATATTAACAAAGATCCTCTTGTGACATATCTGGTGAAAACCTGTATAGTTCTGAGTAGAATGGTGTTTATTTTGTCTCTCTATCTTATTCCTAGCCTTAGTTATGAGGAGAAACGTAAAGGCAGGCAACAGCAAAATTCGCACTTTTTCCGAACTTTGAAAATCATTTAAAAAAAAAATAAATTTTTTAAAAAAATTTTCTCTTCACATTTTGCATTGTCTGACATGCTATTATCAAATAACAAAATCTCAAAAGAATTAAAAATATAGAGGTAATAATCATTGGTTCACTTGACATGGAATGACCCGTACCTTATACATGTGACCCCAATTGCATAAAGACAGTATTCCAGGAGTCCCATCATCTCTGGTATTGGGACATTAACCAAGAATATCTCTGGCTGGGTGGACAACACACTGAAACCCCTGGAGTGGTGCCATATGGAGGATAGGGGTGCTATATGAAGGATGAGGGGTGCCATAGTGCCATATCTGGTTGGTGGGTGCCATATCCAGGTTGGGTGATTTTATACCAGTATAGAAGATATATCAAGGTTGGGGATTGCCATATCCAGAATGATGGGTGCCATATCTAGGATGGCGGATGATATACCAGTATGGGAGCCATATCCAGGTTGGGGGTGCCATATCCAGGTGGGGGGATGATATACCAGGATGGGAGCTATATCCAGGATATGGGGCCATATATCAGGATGAGGGTCCATATCCATGATGAGGGATCACATATTACCTGGAAAGGGCCCAGGATGGGGACATTACCCACATAACAGTGTAAGCAGCAGATCCCCCTAATAACACTGCATTATAACCCCATTTTTTGCTTAATTCCCCCCCCCCCCCATTCTCCTCTTCTAAAATCTGGGTGTGTCTTATGGTTCGGTACGTCTTATGGTCCAAAAACTATGGTATACGATACAATGCAGTGTCTATAAAAGGCATGTTTATCCAACGCTTCAGTGAAAACTGAATATGTTGGGGACCCAATTTTGTGAGTGCAGACTTCCCTACAGATGACATTGAATTACTACTCTCAAAATAGCTGCTGATGGAGGAGCATGTGACCAAACATTTCCATCATCCTCTTACAGTTGAAACACAGCACGTGGGAATCCTTTCAGTAGTAGGAGGTCTAGTCAGACACTCAATGATCAATCATTGCTGTTTACAATAACAAATGTAGAAAGTGAACCTGTATTGCTTATATATTACATGGTTATGTGTTACATAAACTTTGCCATCAAAATAGGGATAGACATACTATTGGTGCAATCCATGTAGTTATAAATATGTCCAGGGCTGTAGCTATGAGTGAATGCTACAGAACATTGTGCTGAGTGAGTGATATTGTGTGATTATTGCATTTGTACCTCTGAGTCTGGGACCTTCACATTCTCCAGGTTGGTACAATGTGTGATATAATTTCTCTTCTTACCCAAAACAAAGAAAACAATCCAGGTCTTAAAAATGTCTGCTTTATGTTCAGGTAAATTCACACACATGGAACTTCAAGTTATACATTTTTCAGTTTCCACTTTACAGTTAATCAGTCCTTCAACTGATTGAGGGTGCACAATAATAAGGGGAAGTCTGGATTATCCACATCCTACAGATATAAAGCCACATTTGTCCAGTTGTGTAGTTGTGGCTACTATACCTCCAGCAGTGCTTTGCTATTTGTCAGGGCCGCACGTAGAGCCACTACTCACATGCCAATTTCTTCCAGCTTGGCATCCCTTCTTCACTAAGGTTCCCTTGTACTGGCCAATACTGTCTCTGCACATTTCATAAGCTTGCCTAGTAGGAGTGCCCTCTTTTACCTAAGGTGTTTTTGCATCTAGAAAGCTAACTCTGCATCTTGAGCCCAGTCTACTTACACAGATTGCTTTTGGTCCTTTCCCTTTTGCTTCCTCTCCTCAATTGTCCTTTAAAACAGGAAATACACTCCCTCTCAATTCTAACACTCCTTCTGTCCCATGCTGGCTAGTAGATTAACCCTGTAACACCTAAACACAGAGAAATTAACTAGGTCAGGAAGAAACCAAAGACCTCTTGTGGCTAGTTTTAGTATTGTAGCAAAAGAAATCAAACAGTGTGTAATCACTCAATATCATATAATATTAATAAAAACAACATTTGTATAGACATCACTTTATTGTATTAACCCCTTAATGACAGCCAATAACTTTTAAAATGGTGGTTGTTAAGGGTATTTATTCCTTACTCCGATTTTACAACAGCAGTAAGGAATAGGAGACTAGTGCCGCCCCATGACTGCCATAGGCCCTGACTGGTTGTGGAACTGATGTCTACTGAATAACCTATTAAATACCTCTGTCAATTGCAAAAGCGGTATCTAGGAGGTGAAGAAGGGATTAAAAACCCTCCTTTGGCAGATTCAGCTGCCTGCAAAGGCAATTGTGAGTGCCAATGAGACATAGGTAGGTCTTCTGCATTGCTGTACATGAGTACATCAGTGCTTGAGACCATTGATCAAAGCGAAAAATAGCCATGTCCCACAATAGTACTCAATGAAAAAAGTTAAATAAAATGTTTAAAAAAGTAACCGCATAAAAATTATGAAAACCTGTTTTGACACTAAAAATGCAATGTATGCCAAAAATTGTAAAGAAAAGTATAGCTGGTATCGCCGCATCCAGAACAACCCGATATATAAAACTTTCACAATATTACTTCCATATCACTAACTTAGTAAAATAAGTAATAAAAAACATGTCAAAATATTACTTTTTCATCACACTGTCACACAATAAAATGTAATAAAACGTTATCAAAAAGTCATATGTAAAAAATATGGTATGAATGAAAACACCAAAACGACACTCAAAAAAACAAACAATTTCTCTTTCAGAATAAAAAAGTTACAGTTCTCAGAATAGGGTAACGTAAAAACAAAATGTTTGTAAAATATAGTTTTTAGGGTGTAAAAGTAACAAAGCCTAAGAAAAGCGCTGTAAGTCTGGTATCGCTGTAACCATACTGGCGCGAAAAATAAATAGGTCTTATCACTTTTAGTGCAAGACAAACTATGCAAAATTAATACAATAAAAACAATAAGTGAATTGTGTTCTTTCTGCATCTGAAAAGTCTGAATAAAAAGCGATAAAAATGATGTGTTCCCCAAAACATATCCCAAAAATCTCCAACTCATCATAAAATAAGCCACATACAGCCCTGTTCACAAAAAATAAAGAGTTACAGCTCTCACAACATGGTGACGAAAAAAATGTTTATTATAAAAAAGTTTTTTTATTTTGTTATAGCAGCAAAATATTAAAAAATGATATAATTCTGGAATCACTGGAATTGCACTGACCTGTAGAAAGAAGTTGTCCTATCAATAATACTGCACGGTGAACCACATAAATATAAAAATAAGAACTATGCCTGTACTGTTGTCTATTTGTTCATTCTCCCTCCCAAAAATTATAATCTGCCTTGGTTTACATTTATCCTGTGCTCTTTGCTGAGTACTCACATCGGGTTTTCTTTGTAAATCCTCAAAGTCCCAATGGAACCACGCAATTCAGACAAAAAACAAATGGAACCACTCATAATAATGAGGCAGATGGAGACACTTCGGAATATGTCTGGTCCCTATTTCTTTGGGGTCTTACCTTTTTAGACATCTTTTTAGCAAGCAAGTGTGGGCAATCACAGTTCTGTGCATGCCTAAAAAGATGGATACCACCAGAACAAACACCAAATGGAGTCCAACGTGTCTCCAGCTGACTCATTGTAGTAAGTAGTTTGGTCGGGAGTTTTACCTGAATCTAATTCTTGTGGGATTTACATGGAAACTGCAATGTAAGTGCTAAGCGTAGACAACAAGAAAGTAATCTCAGTCTTCTTGTTCTTTTTTTTTTTTTTTAACCAATAACTTTTTCTTAAAGTATAATCAAGTGCACAGAAAATCGTGGTAAATATACATCAGAGGATATTGGGGGGAAGGGAGAGAGGACAGACTTTATAAACGAAGGAAAGAGAGGAGGGAACACGTATGTATTGTTAACAGTGAGTGTCATGAATCAATAACAAATCATTTAAACGCTGCAGTGTGAAAAGCTAGATGAAATCCATGTGTCCCACCAGGAAGATACCTTATTTTTCCTAGTAAGGTAGTGCGCTAGAATGGACTCATATTGATAATGCAAATCCAGTTGAGCAATAAGTTCACTCTTAGAGGGAATAAGATGGGATTTCCAATGTCTGGTCACACATTGTCTAGCTGCGATTAAAATGTTGTGATTATTGGTCTAATTGAGAGCGGGAGTTCCCCTAGCCCAATACCCAGCGGTGCCATGGGAGCGTTTAAGGTGAGAGGAATTTGAGTTATGGAGATTATTATAGATTCTACTACTTTCCAGAACAATTGGATTTTGGGACATTCCCACCAAACATTACACATTTTTCCAGTTTGGGAGCATTTTTTCCAACATAAGGATGAGTTGGATTTTTTAAATTTTGCTAGTGTAGTGGGAGTAATGTACCAATTAAGATGGAGCTTATTGGACTGTTCCAACTGATTAATGCATTACAAGAATTTGGCCGCGTGCACCAAGGCATAGTGTCACTCTTCTAGTGAGGAAGTGAATGACAATCGGGCTTCAAAGTAAGGCATAAAAGGGAGCTTTGAAGAACCTCCCGGAGTGAGAAGTTCCTTGTAAATACCGTATATACTCGTGTATAAGCCGACCCGTGTATAAGCCGACCCCCTTACTTTTGCCCACAAAACCTGGGAAAGCCTATTGACTCGTGTATAAGCCAAGGGAGGAGCCCAGCACAGGTATACAGCCCCCAGCAGTGTGGTATACAGGCCCCCCCAGTGGTATACAGGCCTCCCCAGTGGTAGTATAAAGCAGCCTCCCCAGTGGTAGTATACAGCAGCCTCCCAGTGGTATATACAGCAGCCTCCCCAGTGGTATATACAGCAGCCTCCCAGTGGTATATACAGCAGCCTCCCAGTGGTATATACAGCAGCCTCCCAGTGATATATACAGCAGCCTCCCAGTGGTATACAGCAGCCTCCCAGTGGTATATACAGCAGCCTCCCAGTGGTATATACAGCAGCCTCCCAGTGGTATATACAGCAGCCTCCCAGTGGTATATACAGCAGCCCCAGCCCCATCCACACACATCCACACACACATACACACACATACATACACACACATATACACAAACACATACATACACATACATACACACACAGATACATACACACACATACACACATATGCACCACTTCTTACCTTGTCCGGTGCTGTCCCCGCTGTCATGCCCTGCTCCTCCGGGCCATCCATCCTCTCCTGGTCTGCGGTGCGGTGTCCTGGTTCAGTTGCATGTTGATCGGTGCGGTGCCCGTCGACTTCCTGCTTCCTCCTGTAATCTCTGCCCAGGTCAGGCCCTGCACCAATGAGAGCGCAGGACCCGTGCCGTCAATCACCGCCCAGACGCGGCCAGATGACGTTGGGGCCTCTGATTGGTAGAGAAAAAGGCTCTGGAAAAGAAATGATTTGCACTTCCAAATAAATTCCAGTGAAACCTGCACTCCCAAATCCAAATTCCCCCTCCTTATGAGCCCCCCTGTGCCTAACTGCAGTAAGTGGCCATATGTTTGGCATTATTGTATCAGGTAGAGTGCAATTAACTAATTAATTATCTATAGGGTGCATGTTGCCAGAAGCACAAGCTGCTCACAATGAATGGGCACTAGGCTGGAATATTTGCAATACAAAATAGCCTCTGCAGCCATTTTGTGAAGAGAAAAAAAGGAAATATATAATATGATGACCTAAAGTTATCAAATTCTGTGAAGTACCTGTGAGTTCAAAATGCTCACTATACCCCTGGATTAAATGAGGGAGGGGTCTTGTTGTCCAAACAGAGGTTTCTGAGCATGTATAAGGTGTCAGCACGCTCAGAAGAAACTCGGTAACACATTTTGCTGTCCACTCTGTTGTGCCATCCCTTGCAAATAGTGAATAAATTGTGGCTAAAACAACATTTTTAGATAAAATGTAAATTTATTTTATTTATTTATTTTTTCATTCCAGTTTGCATCAATTCCTATGAAACAACTGAAGGATTAATAAACTTCTTGAATGTGGTTTTGAGCAGTTTGAGAGGTGCAGTTTTTTAAATGGTGTCAATTTTGGGTGTTTTCTGTCTTGTAGACCCTCAAAGTAATTAGGAATGTGATGTGGTCCCTAAAAAAATGGTTGTATAAATTTTGTTGGAAAAAGTAGAAATTGCTGCTAAATTTTGAACCCTTTGAACTTCCTAACAACAAAATCTTGTGTTTCAAAAATTGTACTGATGTAAAGTAGACATGTTGGAAATATTATTTGTTAACTATTTTGTGTGACATAACTCTGGCTTAAGGGCATAAAAATTGCAAAATTTTCACCAAATTTCCATTTTTTTCCACAAATAAATGCTAAATACGTCATCCTAAATTTACCACTAAAATTAAGAACACAATCTCATGAAAAAACATTCTCAAAATCACTGAGATCCATTGGAGTGTTTCAGAGTTATTACATCATAAAGTGACACTGGTAAGAGTTGTAAGATATTTCCTGGTCATTTAGGTCAAAATTGGCTCAGTCCAAAGGGGTTAAAACCATTGAGTTATTCATGTGTGGCACACAACTGTAGATTCACCCCCTAACCCAGCCAAACAGAAGTCAAGAGGTAAGGGGGCCCATTTCTGCATCCGAACCAGAAGGATTTGAATATTCATAATGAGCTATTTGACTTCAAAAGGTCCAAATATTGCTCAGGGGCACTTTCCTGTCTATGTCTGTCAGTGCCCAAAAACGTAAATTAAATAAATTAAAATAAAGATAAGAATACTAAGTCCCTTAAGTTGTAGCTTGAACTCAGATAAAGCACCTTTATGGTAGTTTTGACAGATAAATATTTACACCTGCGAGCCAGAAGTATTCAGCCTTACTGTTCTACATTCTTGTTCAACATTTTTATTTGGTTATACACAATTTTACAAATGTCGCCTTAACAATGACGGTACAATAGGATGATCAAAAAAAAAAAAAAAAAAAAAAAAAAAAAAAAAATAAAAATACATGTTACAATAGTATGATGATAACGGAAAATATCAAACAATAAACAATAAGAAAGTTCGGTATTCTCGATAATTCCAAACAGAGAGGGGGGGGAGTGAACTGGGAAGGAGGGCAGTGGGGAGAAGGAAGGGAGAGAAATGATTCACAGTTATGCTTGACTAGACTATTCTGAAGCAAATTGGAAAGGAGTCAATTCAGGTCCGAGTAAAAGGGACATCTTGTTGATAGAAAAATTGGTTCCATGGCGTCCATTTCTTTTTGTATTTTGCTTGGAGATTATTTCTCAGAGAGTGCATATATTCGTAAGAGTTATGTGATGCGATGGTCCCCAAAACTGCATCAAGCGTGGGTGGATCCGGGTCCTTCCAACGCGTTGCAATACCATTTTTACACGCAATGAGAATGTGCACTATAAGGGCTCTGAGGTCTGAAGGTATGTCGTTGATTCCTATTGATAGCAATG